>CM064482.1:29320533-29533033 GCA_032716605.1 Paralithodes platypus
GGTTCTCATTCCTCTTTTCGGCCAACCTTTATCAGCAAAATTTAGAGGACCATATAAAGTAGTAAAAAGGGTGAGTGTTACTGACTACTTAGTGGCTACCCCAGACAGGAGGACGCCTAAGCAAGTATTTCACATAAATATTTTAAAACCCTATCATAGGTCCACTGACTCCTCTCCTCCAGATTCTCCTGCTGTGGCAGTAATAAGGACCTGTGGACATCCTGGTGCGGGTGATGTTTGTAGTCCTTACCCACAGATCCCGCAGCAGACTGTCCCAGATCCTGAAGGTATCGATTTTTTGTCTTGTGGTCTATCCAACTTTAAATATAATTCAGTAGCCTGGGGGGAATTACCAACTAAATTATGTCATCTTCCCTCAGAGAAAGTTAATAAACTAATCAATGTTTTATCACAGTCTCCCAGTGTGTTCCGTGATACTCCAGGGCTCACCTCATTGGCCGTGCATGACATTGATGTCGGGGATGCAGCACCCATCAAATTATCCCCATACCGTGTCTCACCACAGCGCAGGAGTATTCTGCAAGTTGAATTAGATTTCATGTTGTCCAATGCCATAATTACTAGAGCCTTAAGCCAGTGGAGTAGTCCGGTCACACTTGTGCCTAAGCCAGATGGGAGTCATAGATTTTGTATGGACCATAGACAAGTCAATGCCGTAACAAAGAATGATACCTATCCACTGCCACGGATTGATGATTGTATTGACCAGATTGGCACAGCCAGTTTTATAAGTAAAATTGACCTTATGAAAGGATATTGGCAAGTACTTCTAACACCCAGAGCAAGGGAGATTTCATGTTCTGTGGTAAATAATCAAGCCTTCTGCTGTGAAGTAATGCCTTATGGCCTGAAAAACACTCCAGCTACCTTTCAGCACCTAATGAATCAGGTGACTGAAGGAGTACCTGGATGTGTAGTGTACATTGATGATAGCCTCCTCTTTTCCCATACATGGGAAGAACATCTCCAACAAATCAGATTGCTTTTTGCTAACCTTGCTGAAGCAAATCTAGTAGTGAACTTAAAAAAATGCACTTTCATTAAGAGTACTGTCCAATATCTGGGATATACAGTAGGACAGGGTCAGGTTGCACCTCCTCAAGCTAAAGAATAGTCAATTTTAAATTTTCCAATGCCTACCAATAAGAAAGAAAACCAAAGATACTTAGGAATTATTGGATACTACAGGAGGTTTATTTTAACCCACAGAACCCCAGCGACGCACTGTTTGCGTCCAAAACGTTTGTAACGCTAAACCCCAGCGACGCATATGTATGCGTCACTGTTAATTACTCCGGTCCTATGGCACCTAGAGGGCTCAGATTTGTATGGGAACTGTGTAAGTATCCCAAACAACAATGCCGATGGTTGAAAACTCTCAAAGTCCAACCGCATGCGCGTGAGCGCGCAAAAACCTGTTTTTGCTTGTTTTTGCCTACACATTTCCCCTCTTGTAAATCCGACTTTCGGGCGCACCGTAGGACCCCTTAATGACCTAGGGGATCGGTTTTGTGTGGGTTTTCCTTCATTCCTAACCCATTCCTGGTGTTTTCTGGATTTTTTTTCTTTTTCAAAACCTGCCGGTCCTGGGTGGTACATTTATTATAAACTAGCTGGGGCTCAGTGGGTTAAATTTCTCAAGGTTAACAGCACCTTTAACAGATCTTCTCCGAAAGGATGTGAAGTTCGAGTGGTCCTCCGATTGTGATGAGGCTTTCAGTGCTACCAAATACATTCTTTCTAACTATCCTGTTTTCCGTGCCCCTGATTTCACCAGATCTTTCTCCCTAGCTGTTGATGCAAGTAATACTGGGGTCGGAGCCGTGTTACTCCAGGAGGATGACTGTAATGTATTGCATCCTGTTTGCTATTTTAGTAAAAAGTTAAATTCAGCTCAACGTAATTACTCTGTAATAGAAAAGGAGCTGTTAGCATTGATTTTGTCACTCCAATAATTTAGTGTTTATGTTCAATCTGACCCTGGTTCCATCACTGTATATACTGACCATCACCCATTAAAGTTTTTGCACAAGTTCCAAAACAAGAATCAAAGACTGACCCGGTGGAGCTTGTTGCTGCAGGAGTACGCCTTAGATGTCAAACATATTAAGGGGGTCCAGAATGTGTTGGCAGATTGTTTGTCAAGAGTCTGAACATTTGTCACTCTTTTCTAGCGGGGGAGGTGTGACATCTGGAAGATAACCAAGATGTGATGTGTGACCAGACCAACCTGTTGAACATGACTTTACAACTACAACCTCGAGGCAAGACATTTTCTCTTTCTTTCTTCAACACCTGCAAGCGAAAGAGAGAGAGAGAGGGAGCAGGGGGACGACAGGGCTAGGGGGAGAGAGCATGTGAGCGGGGGTTGCGGTGGCGTGATGACTGCCCCCTTTCCTCCCCACCCCCCCCCCACCTACTTCACACACCTCATTGGACCACCACACCTGCTTCTCACCTGTAATTGGTCGACGTGAGCTGCCTGGCCCCTATTGGATTAGGCACGTGTTTCCTGACTTCTGATTGGATTAGCTTGGTCAGGGAAAGATATATAAGCCTGAGATTTGATAATTCAAACCAGACACATTCGGAGTTAGGAAGCGTATAGAGCGGCATGGAGAACAGGCTTGTATAAATAGGTTTTATTTTATTTGTAGAGTGGCCTCGTGCCCAACTACTCTTAGTCCACTCGTGATCTTGTGATCATTAATTAACCAGAGGTATGTCGGAAACATACACTTCTTTGATTTACGATTTTGTGATTGGAGAATCATATAGGTTGGATTGGAGAGATATATATTTTGAATTACTGTCTACTTTTGGTGATTAGAATTAAGGTTTGATTCAGAGATAATTTGTGATTGAATATTGCATGCTTTACCTGTTAATACTTAACTTGATGTAAAGCTATTGTTATTCATAATTAATAATTAAGCATTGTAGAAGTTTAATACTTACCTGACTTTATTCAAAGCTATTGTTATTAGTAATAGGCATTGTAAAGTCCTATGAATTGTATTGTCTACTTAAAAGCCTACTAAGCTTTAATTTTTACTTTGGTGAAATCAGAACGTATGCAAAACGATCCTGAACTCTATAATATCTTTCATTGCTTATTATTTTGATTAATTGTAAAATACCTTATTTATGTTTATAAATACAATTCCATTTTATATGTGACTTTGTAATATTTCCTTACCATCTTTTATTAAGTCAATGTCTTTCAGTAAAAAGAATAAATAAGATAAAATATTAAAGAGAAAATAATAATACACTAAGAGAATAAAGAGATAATAGACAGAGTAAAACAATCTTTAAAGGGTTAATAAACTTAAATTAATTATATAAAAAGATCTTAATACTTTACTGATAATCAAGATTAATTGCTTTATTCTATAATTATATAGTGACTTAAAAACCCTTCCTTACATGCCAAGCTTTTTATATTCTTACTTAATAGCCTACTTCATATGAAGCATTCAATGTAACTTTAAATAGTTTCCTGATTAAATATAATTGAAGTGTATCAGAGTATAAAGGATAACTGTCCCAACAACTAAAGGAAAGCAAGTAACAACAGACTTAATTTTAATATTTTACGTTCTTTTGGCCTTCAGCTGTTTGCTACACTTTCGTATCAACTGTTCTATCTTTATTTATTTAGTTAACCACTTCTAAATCAAGATACGTAACAATATATATTATTATTATTATATCTGGAGACACCAAGATGTGATTCGTGACTGTGCATTGGACCGCGTGGCAGTTTTCCCTCCTTCTTTCTTTCTCAACCTGCGTAAGTGACTGAGGAGAGTGAAGGGCTGGGCGGAAGTGACGGCAGTACCCCCCTACTCTCCCCTACTTGCGATCACCTGTGTGGATAGCGCACCTGCCCCTCACCTGTGGTTGGTCGATGGAAGCAGCCTGTCTGCCGATTGGTGGCTGCATGTGTGGCCGGGCCTACATGACTAGATATTCAAGCTCTGATTGGACTAGCGTGGTAATGGACTCTTAATATTATAAGGCCGGATGGATAAACGAGTGTTCACACTTCGAGGTTGTACCTGGTGACGCTCTGGTCTCTCTTACAGGCCTGTAGCCCCCCCCCCCCCCATCTTCAAGCGGAAGAAGAAAGAAGAAAGAAGAATCTTCAAGCAGCAGTAGATGGAAGATGGACGACTTGACGACCAGCAAAACCTAGCCCCCTAGCTTCCTCCATCAGTTCTCTCTCCTCCAATCGACACCTCGATCTGCGCTCGCCCGGCCAATCAGCTCCCTCCATCTCACCTCATATCTCATCATCATCCTTCTCCATTCTCATTACTTTCCTATACTCTTATCTTTTCCCCAAACCTTTTCCATTACTTTTCTTTTTCCAAATAATTAAATATTACCCGCTACCGCCCATTAGAAGCCCACTTGTAGTACGACGCCGAACCCTGAAGGCATTGCCATGAAGGGGGGGGGGGGGGGGGGGTTTAGCCCCTGGTTATAGGAGGCAAGTTGGTAGGGTTTATACTTCAAGTAGGTTAGGGTCCGGTGACATAGGCTTGCCTACAGTCCAAGGACATAGGCAGGAGTTAGGTTTTTCTAGGGACATCCCATAGGGGTGCCCCCTGGGTACAGTTTTAGAATTCTCCATAACATTTTCAATTAACTCTACCTCCCTAACTTGTTATTTTCCCCATTCACTTTCACCTTTCTTATAGTTAGCACTTAACTTGTTTCTCCCCATGATTCAGTATGGCACTGTATGTCAAATTCAAATGCATTAACGATCCCCCTGATGACCCAGGCTCTCACATATTTAGTATCACTAAAACCCAAATAGTCAGGGTATTCAAAAATCTCAATGTTATCAAGATAAGACTTGCTTCACAAAAAGATCTTGATGCATATCTCAACCCTGCCACTCTAAAGAAACTCCAATCTGCTGGTTATGAACTAGTCCTCTCCCCAGAACTTAAAGCTGCCTGTACAATCAAAATTCTGCACCCTGACAGGAGCATCTTCAACAAAGACGAAGATGAGATTGCCAGGGAAATTTCCAAGAAAAACTCCATCACTGTCTGTGAAGTATTTAAAACCCAACGTCAAGCCCTCAAAATTCGTTGTGCCTCCCCTCAGGAGGCCAGTAAGCTTCTAAAAACAGGTCTCAAAGCATTTCATGTGATTTTGCCGCCTGAATTTCTGACCCCTGAGTCCTGGATCAATCTCAAGCAGTGCTATAACTGCTATGCTTACGGACACCCCACAGCCCAATGTAAGAAATCAGTAAATTGCTCTCGTTGTGCTGAGTCAGGGCACTCATTTACCACCTGCTCTTCAATCACCCTGAAATGCTCAAACTGCAATGGCCCTCACATTGCAATCAGTGCCGAATGTCCCTTCCGTCTCAATGTCTTAAAAAACACTAGAACAAACTCAAAGGCCACTCCATCCACTCCCAACCAAACACGTCCTTTATTCTCATCCCACCCAGTCACTGCCACATCATATGCTTCAGCGGCCACCTCACACATCCCTCAATCCTCCCCCCCCCTTACCCCACCCAACATCAATCCTCCCGGCCCATTGTTCAACCGCGAAATATTCGCCCAAACTTCAGTCCTTGTTAATGTTGCACTCCACCTCACGAACCAAAAAGTCACCCCACAGTTTAACAAACTCCTAAATGATGGCCTGACTGCCCACAACCTCCCTGCCATCATGATCCCTGAGTCTTGGTTCCAGCATAGCAAGAACTCTCACACTCCATCTCTCTCAGCCACTCCTCTTCCTATTCCACTACCCTCAACCTCTACCTCCAACCCATCCTCCACTACCCCTATTCCTCAACTCCCAAGCGCCAACGAAATCCCTGAACTGTCAATCCCTCCCACCACTGAAAATGAACCTCAAGATCCCACTACCCAAACCCCACCCCTCACAACTGTCACTGACCAAACTGTCAATGCATCTGACCCTGACCTTCCTAACTTTACTACCCCAACATCCTTCATGCCTTCCCCACCCCCTCCTACACCAACAACGCCCACCATTCCTCCCCAATCTCCTCTAAAACGAAAACCCACCAGCCCAGCTGAGTTACCCTCCCCTGAATTAAACCGTTCTCGGTCAAAGTCACGTAAAGTCGAAACCCCAAGAAAAAACAACAACTCTACCTGAAAATCTATATCTTTCGGAGGATTCCGCTCCTCATCCTCTCCCTCTCCAGCCCGGGCCCCACCATCCCCCCACTCCCCCACACATAGCTCACTTCACGATACCCCATCATGTTAAGAGTCATCCAATTCAACATAAGGCACTACTACACTAATAGACACCTACTCACACAATTAATTTTAGATAATGACCCGGACATAATAATAATTAACAGCACCTGTACGTACAACACACATAAAATTAGATCTTTGGTTACACAACACGACAGACCGACGGCGATGCCAACGATGGAGTTGCAATCATGATAAAAAGCACCATTCAACACGAATTCATCACAGACTGGACATACAAACATTTCCTTGCAGTTAAAACACACACAACACTTGGACCCCTCATAGTTGCCACCACATATGTCAGACCAAATACCTACATCCCTTACACAGACTTAAATACCTTATTCAATAACAATGCACCTACACTTTAGCGTTAAAGTCTGCAAGTATGACACCAAGCTTTCCAACATAATACCATTAATCAACATGGAATTCAACTATTAGCACTACACAACCACAAAAGATTAACTTTTCAAGGCCCAGACTTCAACACAGTTTTCACACCAAACGGTAATGGTAAACCTGACTTAATTTTTTCAAACCAAGCTTTTAATATATTCCATCATGATATTTCCCCAGGGCCACTTTCAGGATCAGATCACATCCCAGTTTTCATGTCAATTTCTTCAAACCCAATTCAAGTCCCATGTCAATCTCATTTTAACTACTCACAAGCAAACTGGGAAGAATTCAAAAACATTTTATCAGAAGACTACTACATACACGACTATGAGGGACAACACTACACACACATAGACCAACAAATTGAGAACCTACAGAACAAAATCATAAATGAAGCCAACACAACCATCCCAAAAACTACATACAAAATCAAACACACTTTCAGACCCTCCATCAGAACACAACGACTCCTAGTGTGCTATCGTCGTCGATTCGAACAGAACAAACACAACCACATACCAGGCCGAGTACGCTACGACCTCTCCAACCTCAGAAGTCACATCCTTAACAGCCTGCAATCTGATCATGGCTCTCACTGGACTCACCTAGTACACTCAGCAGAACAAAACAGAAAAACTAAGCCCTGGGAATTCTGGAAACACATAAAACGTTTACAAGGTAATAACACTCCCAGAACATCCTCCCTCAATGTTAATGGCAACACAATTACTGATCCTAGGGCTATCACAGATACATTTAAACAGACATGGCAACAAGTATACCACCCATACCCCATTGAAAGGCCTGCCGAACAACACATCCACAATATAGAACAACATCTTACTACCATCCCCGACAACATATCCCATGACACACACATTAACCTAAACACACTTGACCCTCAAAACATACTCACTGCTCCCATTGTGCCAGACGAAGTCAAGTTCATCCTGTCTAAAACACGGAGAAAGGCGCCTGGTGCCACGGGTATTAATCACCACCTTGTAAAACACCTACCTAACACTTTCATAACAGCACTCACTCGCCTCTACAATGCCATCCTGGCATCAGGCTACTTTCCCGTCTGCTTCAAGACAGCGACCATTATCCTCATTCCCAAGAA
Source organism: Paralithodes platypus (assembly GCA_032716605.1). Classification (NCBI taxonomy): domain Eukaryota; kingdom Metazoa; phylum Arthropoda; class Malacostraca; order Decapoda; family Lithodidae; genus Paralithodes; species Paralithodes platypus. The sequence goes on from CM064482.1 coordinate 29,328,358, forward strand.
AAACCAAGACAAGACTAATCCACTAAACTACAGACCCATTAGTCTACTTGAGACTCTTGGGAAGACTCTAGAACGTATACTAAATCACCGACTCAGACTATTTCTCGAAGACGAAGGACTCCTCACGAACATGCAATTTGGTTTTAGACAACACAGATCGACACAAGAAGCACTAAACATTATCACAAACTACCTTCACATAAACAAACAGTCCAGACGAAAAAACAAGACAGCCTTAATTTCAAAGGACATAAAACGAGCTTTTGACACAGTGTGGCACGAAGGCTTGAAGTACAAAATCTGCGAAAATTTCAACTTCCCATTAATTACTCAGAAACTTCTCTGCAACTTTTTGGATAATAGAACAGCCAAAATTAAGTTTTCTAATCTTTATTCAGATTCATTTGCACTAAACGCAGGCGTACCTCAAGGCTCAGTGCTCGCTCTTACCTTCTACATCCTATACACAAATGACTTTCCCAACCCCACTCACAATGACTCTCTCACAGTAATGTACGCAGACGACGTGACGCAAATAATAAGAGCAGACACAATATTCGCATTGACAAACAGAGCTCAAAGAGAACTTGACAAAGTAGCACAATGGGAGCAAAAATGGCGGATTCAGGCTCATCCTCAAAAATCACACGTCACATACTTTACCAAAGGACATCCCCGCCCAAGACCCTTATTCCAGAACTCCCGAGCACCTGTCCCTAACCGCACACAAATAAATGTCTCTCCCACTAACAAAGTACTCGGCCTCACATTCGACAAAAACATCCGATTTCACAAACAAGCACAAACTTCCATTGCCATCGCATCTAAATCCCTACAAACCATCTTTCGATTCAGAAATGCCTCAATAAAAACCAAGCTTCACTTATACAAAGCACTTATAAGACCTCTTTTGTGCTACGTCCCACTCAGCATTTCACTTTCGGCCCCTACCAACCAACTAAAATATCAAAGAATACAAAATAAAGCACTGAGGTGGATGTTCGGGACTCAGTTGTATGAGTTCCAGACGGCACAACATCTTCACAATCTAGCCCACATCCCCCCTCTAAATACTTATTGGCAGCAATTAGCAGAAAAACAAATTATAAAACTTGAGACCTTTCATAACAACTTCATCCAAATTTTCAACATAATTTTATATCCCCCCCGCCCCTTGTCAAACCTCCTTCACCCCAACAACAGAGAGGCACCCATTCCAAAATTCACTTAAAATCAGGATTGGTAAAGGAGGTGGGTCATGCCGGCTCGTCCACAGTCCAACCTCCCTACCACTCTTGACCTAGATTCCTAGCTTCACTTCCCATTAAAATGTATAACTTCACAGACAAAGTACAAGACAACAACCTTTTAACGTAACTTCTAATATAATAACAGTACAGCCTTCTTACAGGTTCTGCCACTGACAGACTTCCCCAGCAGTACCCCGTTTGACTCAATGCCACCCAAAATTATCTCCCCCTTTTATACCATTTTCGAATTACTACCATCCAAAAATACAACCCCAAAACATCCAAAGCCCAATAGCAAGCACTTTCGATTTTATACCACCCAAAATTAACTTGCTCCCCATCCCTTGCCCCCTTCTTGGCAAGCCATCCTGAATCTCATTAAAGTACCTTCTCCAACTAAATCAACTCCACCCCAGCTCAATTATTCAACTCACGCACGTTGGGTCAAGCCCCGACACCCTATTTCTCGCACTATTACCACTGTCTCTCCTACTTAACCAATAAAAACTTCCCTTCTTTCACCCTCACCCACCTTTTCTATATTCATTCATTCATTCATATGAGTGTTAGTCATTCGCATTCTTAGCTGGGGAGAGAAAAGCAGTATGGTGGAGATGGAACTAATAATTATCAGGCTTTTATAGCAGGATTTGAGTTGAGTCCGTACCTCGTGACCACTGTACTCGTTAGTTCGTGAGTTTGTGACTATTTTGTATATACATTACCTCAATTAGAATTAGGGTTTGTGATTGGATATAGTAACTAATTTATCTGGCTGACATTGTACTAAAGTTACTTACATTATTTGATGTAATACTATTGTTTCATTAGTAATTAAGTATTGTTGTAAAAAGTGCTATTAATTTATATTGTGACTTAACTAAGGTAAAGTAAACTGAGCTATAACTTTATTTTATATAATTTAAATGAAACCGAAACGGATACAAAACGATCCTGAAATATTACATGTTAATTTCTTTCATTACTTATTATTTTGTTTAGTTGTAAAATACTGTATTTCTATTTGTAAAATACAATTTATTTGATATATGTGACTTTGTTATATTCCCTTATCATCTATCTTATTGATTAATTAAATGTCTTGCTGTAACAAGAAAAGAATAAGAAAAAATTAAGAGAATAACAAAGAAAGAGAATATGAGTAAATAATCATAATCCTTAAAGGGTTAACGAACTGAATTATTGAATATAAAACTGATCATAATAATACTTATACTTCTTGACTAATACTACTTAATATTAATTAAAAGTCCTTCATTTAAGACAAAGCCTTTCTCTATTCGTAATTGGTAGCCTACTGAATATTAAACATTGAAATAATTCTATATGACTTGAAATGGTTGCATGATTGATCATAATTGAAGTGTATCAGAGTATAAGGGGAGTTTAGGGGAGTTTAGGGGAGGTGTGGTGGAGTGGTCATGCCACTGGATTGGTAATCCAATGGACCCGGGTTCAAATCCGATATGTCAATGGGAAGATATTATTGGGATTGAATTTGTGCTGTACCGAGTATCAGTGCATTACCACAAAGCCCACCGAAATGCCAAAAAAATACCCTCGTTGTTCCCTGATTAAATAACACTGTATGAATATTCCCATATTCAAAATATGTTACAGGGGGACAATGCCTAGTGAGTTCACTGCTCAATAGGTGGCGTTCTGAGAGTGAGGGTCTGAGTCTGGAGGGTGAGACGGTGAAGCACTTGAGCGAAGCAACCGGCCGCTTCAGAGATGAGCTGCTTCGAGCCATGATGGATGCTTCGCATGTCTCACTCCCCAGACTGGAACAAGACCTCACGGGCTTCACCGTGTTGGGCGGTGGAATGTACAGGCTCTCAGCCTATGCCCGAGAGGGAGTAGTTGGAATATAGAAAAAAAAAAATAAAAAAAAATAAAGGATAACTAGTCCCAACAGCTAAAAGGAAAGCAAATAACAACATAAACAAAATTAACAATTTAATTTATATTGGCCTTCAGCTGTCTGATACCTTTTCATATTCTCTGTTTGGTCTAGTTTCATTAAGTTAACCACTTCTGAATCAATATACTTAACAATATATATATATATATATATATATATATATATATATATATATATATTGTATATATATAATATATATATGTATATATACAGTATATATATATTCTGTATATACCGTATATATATATATATATATATATATATATATATATATATATATATAATTATATATACATATATATATACATACTTCCGAACGAAACCCAGCTCACTCGACAAGATTGTTGCGGGGTTTCGTTAAAAAAACCTGGGTGTGTAAGTAAAATTATGTCTCCATATGGAGCAGGTACTTCATGTGACAAACCAGTGAGTAAAATAGAAATAATCAGTCAAGATAGTGCGGATATAGTAATGTGTAATAGTAGTATCGATAACACTACACATGTAACTGATAGTAAAGATGAGAATACTGATAGAGTAGAATTTCCGTCTAGAGCTAGTAGGTCAACAGGAAATAATAAGTTAGCTAAACACAATAGAACATTAGTTGCAAATAAAAGTAATAGGTTGAGGGTATATTATACAAATTGTAGGAGTTTATGTAACAAAATGAACGAACTTAGAACACTCGTTAGCACAGAAAATATAGACATAATAGCGCTAACTGAAACGTGGATTAATACAGAATCTAGGCATTTTTTAGCAGAATTTTATATTCCAGGATATAGTTTGTTTAAATATGACCGAACAAGTAGGGGGGGGGGGGGGGAGGTATAGCAGTGTTTGTCAGGAGTACATTAAAAAGCTGTATTAAATCAGGTATTGGACTAAATAATGATAATGAAAGTGTTTGGGTAGAGGTTAACGAAGGTAGTGAGACCATAGTTATTGGAGTTATATATAGACCGCCTAATATGAGTAGAAATGGCGGAACATCGTTATGGGAGGAAATTAAAATAGCATCAAGGTTTAGCAATGTGTGCATTATGGGGGATTTTAATTTTCCGAACATTGATTGGCAGCACCAAATAGGCAACTCCGATTCAGTAGAGTTTATTGAGGTTGTTGTTGTTGTTTTTCCCCAAGCTGCCTGATGCCTGCCGACAAGGCCAAGGCCATAAGAGCGAACCATGACCACAATAAAGCCAGGGTGACCGAAGCCACTCCATGGCGGGGAGCTGAGGAGGGAGCGGAAACGCCCGGGAAACCAAAGCCCCACCTAGGGCCCTGTGCCCCTCAGCAATTATGAAGAGAAAGTTGAGGGGCAAAGGAAAAATGTGACGCTTTGGCTTCCAATCTTGGTAGATTGGGAGGTCAATCTACGGAAGAGACGCCGTCACTTGATCTAGAAATATTAAGTAAAGGACAGTCAGAGTAAGCTATTGGTATGGCAGAGATGCTCAGGTCTCTGATAGAGCCATCACACATGACTAGAATTCTACAAACAATTTTACATACCTAGAAAATAAAAGAGACCACCTAATAGCGATCATAAACTATTTATTTTAATATACAATGGATAAAAAGAATGACATTACGAAATGAAAAGAACTTATCATAGAAAACCAGAGAACCTCCACAATGCAAAAGAAATATAATCAGAAGAAGAGCAGAAACCAAATGGATGACTAATAAGCTAATAGCTTATAGAAAAAAGAAAGGAATATACATAAAGAAAGGCGAAAATATTACAACCTACTCTATCAAGACAGGTCAAAAAGGAAATCAGGAAAGCAAAAAGAAATATTGAAATAATGATAGCCAGTGACTCAAAAAATAACCCAAAAGCTTTTTACCAACTATATAAATCTAAAGTTAGAGATGTAATAGGCCCCCTAAAAACTTCAATAGGAGAAGTAACAGAAAATTATTTAGAAATGTGCAGTACATTAAATAGTCAGTTTCTTTCTGTTTTCACTAATGAAAATTTGGCAAAGATTCCAGAAGTCAATATGGTATATAGTGATAGTATAGACAATATGTTAAGTACAGTTAGTATAAGTAGAAATGATGTGCTTAAGGAAATTGACAGACTGAAACGTCAAAAATCGCCTGGTCCTGACGAGGTATATGCTAGAGTATTAAAATAATGCAGAGATTTATAAGTAGCCCATTAGCATTTTTATTTAACAAGTCATTAGAAACAGGTTTAGTTCCAGAAGCTTGGAAGCTTGCAAATGTAGTTCCGATCTTCAGAAAAGGTGATAAATCGATGGCAGCCAATTACCGTCCCATTAGTCTCACATCAATCATAGGAAAGTTGCTAGTCTATTATTGCTAGGAAAATTAGAAGCCACTTAGTAAAATTTAACTTTATAAATTCTTCTCAGCATGGATTCACTCAGGGACGTTCTTGCCTTACTAATTTGCTTAGCTTTTTCTCAGAGGTATATGAAGCAGTAAATAGTGACAAGTCATATTATATTATATATTTAGATTTCAGTAAAGCTTTCGACAGAGTCCCTCATGAGAGATTGATGAGAAAGGTTGAGGCACATGGAATAGGAGGGTCGTTGTTGGGATAGATTAGGTCATGGCTAATTGGTAGGAAACAGAGAGTCAGCATAAATGGTACCAAGTCAGAGTGGGGAGCAGTCAAAAGTGGTGTCCCCCAGGGATCGGTATTAGGTCCCCTGTTGTTTCTTATATACATAAATCGCCTGTCCTAGTGTGTTCGTTGGCCAGGCCTGCTTTGTTTACTTGTCGGTGCGTTTGATGGTTACTCTCCCGCGATTGTTTTCTGCTTTTTCGTCCGCGAGGGTTTTCTTCTTTTTCGTCCGCGAGGGTTTTCCTGATTTGCCAACATGGCACATGGCTTTTTTAAGCATGGGGCAGCGGGAGGTGGTGTAGGCGAAGGTTTTTGAGCCAGCGAGGGCTATTTACCCTGGCCTCATTAAAAAGGTGGCCATTATTGGCCATTCCTATACGGAACTGATAAATATATCTACCACCCCACTACACAATCAAAGCTCTTGCCGCCCCAGGGGCTAAAATAAGTACCTTGCGTAGCACTGAAGCGTGGGACTACTTAGTTAGCTGGCGTCCTGACCTATCATACCTGGTAATAGGTGGCAATGATATTAGGTCAGGCGTTGCCCCTAAGGAACTGGCCAATCAGATCCAAGAGTTGGCCAGAGATATAGAGAGTCACACAGGAGGCCACTGTTACATAATTGGCATAGAGAAGTGCCAGAATTCACGAGGAATCAAATTTGACGAGTTTAACCGTATCTGAAACTCAGTCATTCAGTGGCTTAAGCGCAACCTGCCATGGACCCGGAGCCGATACATGCCGATGAATACCGCAGCGACTGATTTTGGGTGGGACGGCATCCATCTCACACCGCCCGCCTCTGATCGGTTGTTCCGCGAGATCGTGGAGACGGCTCGGAAGTTCTTTGGTGCAGACGCTGAGGCTTTGCTTGACAGATCCTTTGTGGAATATAACATGCACTATATTTAACTAACCCATAATTTGCATTTTTTCTGATTGACTAATTTGAAAGTTCAATAAGTCTTGTTTTTCTGATTATGCCTAACTACATTTAAATTTAAGTTCATTAAAAAAAAAATCTTTCTGATTAAGCCTAACTAAATCTAAATTTAAAGATATTTATTGGCTTTTCTAAATTATTAGTAAATCTTGATGCATCTAATTTAACCCTGTTTTTCAAAATTTCTGTGATAGCCTAACTTTTCAATTTACATTGCGGCATCTAAATTCAAAATTTTGAAGGGTTGTACTTTGTGTTTTAACTTTAATGATTTCGGCACTCGGCAGGCGCGTACATTTAATTCTACTGTCCTAATGCCACCCATGTTCTGATAGTTTGCCATGCATCCCGTCGCTCGCGTTTAGTGTTAGGTCCGAACCCGAGTTTGATCGGCTATTTATTACCATGTCTTGTTAGTATATCCTTTGTTTTTTCCCTTTTTTTTTCTTGCCGTTGCTCGCGATTAGTGTTAAAACCTGAGTTTGATCGGCATGAAAAGTATTGCAATTTGTTTTCCCTCTCGCATTTGATATTACTCGCGTTTGTTCTCGCTCTTTGATTATCTGTCATTGGTCGCTCGCGTCGTTTAGCGTTAGAACCCGAGTTTGATCGGCGGAAGATTTTCCTGTTTCGAATAAACTGTCGTAAAGGTCTGGGATTTGCATTTTCCATTTGTTTTGGACTAAAGGTGACAATATGGAAACTCTAGCCTAAGGCAAACGCCGTAGGGCAGGTCTTAACCTAAGAAGTGCGCATGAGGATAATTAGACACCTCTCCCTGTGCTGACGTATTTGAGCTGTTTCCATCACTAAAATATTCATTTTACCATAAATAGCATTAATACTTATCCTAACGCGCCTATTATGGGATGATTATAAAGGTATTAACCTGTTACAACAATAAAACGAGTGAAAACAGCGTTTGGATGGTCAAAATCGGAGATACAGGCCGGGAGTTGCATAATGTATGGGTGAGGCAACCTGCTTTCCTGCCAATTTCCCCCAAGGCCACTGAGACACTGTCGATCGATACTCTCTCTCTCTCTCTTGCACTCGCTTGCTAACAGTGATGTCAATGCCCTGCTACCAACTCGCTAATATTAGCACGAAAATATACCTCAGAATAAGGGAATAACAGGGAAAATAGGTGATAACTGAAGGAGGGGAGGAAAGTGGGGGAGGAGGGGAGGTAGAGGAGTGATATTTTGCATGGCCCAGTGGCAACAATTTGTTTTTTTTTTGTTTTTTTTTCGATGTTTAAACTTGATTTTTTTTTTCTGACTCTTAAGAGTCTTCCCGCAGTCCGCCGGGGAAACTCTTAAGAGTCTTCCCGCAGTTCCCGGGTTAAAGGTTCATTGACTGTCCTGACAGAAAATTTAGATGAGTTCTTGGAAACCGCATCTCGGGTAGAAGTCGAGGCAAAACTGCATAGCGTGCAGACCCAAGTGACCAAGTTTGAGGCCAATCAAGAGGTCTTGTTGCCGCTTTATCCCTCAGACTCTGAATATTTTCAGGAGAACCAAGCAGATACCATTTACTTATTTGAGATCTATGGGATAATCGTCAGGTTAAAGGAGAAATTGGGTAATGCAGAAGGGCAAACTCGATCCGACAACAAAAAAGGATCGGGAGTTAAATTGCCGCACCTGATCCTACCCACCTTCGCTGGCGACTCCACATTATGGACTGGGTTTTGGGACATGTTTCGATGTGTGGTGCATGAAAAGACTGACTTAATTGCAATTCAAAAGTTAACATACTTAAAGGGTCAGTTAAAGGGGGATGCCTATAAATTGATAGAAGGTTTCACGGTTGAGGGTGCAAGTTACGCCCCTGCCTTAGACTTGCTTCAGGAAACCTTCAGGCATCCCGACAGGGTAAAAGCGGCACATATCATGTATTTCCATAACCTTGTTGCTCCTAAATGTCAGGCCGTAGAACTAAAGGCTTTCTACGCCATCATGGAAAGTGCCATGAGATCTATGACTAGTCAACAGGAGAGTCTGGAAGAGTTCTGTGTGGTTACATTGCTGAATAAATTGCCATCACCAGTTAAGGAGACCATTAGGAGGGAGATGGGTGAGCAAAGCCTAGATTACAAGACTTTCACACAGTGTTTTCAGGCAGAATTGTATAACATGGTTGGTCAGGACTCACCAGGAAAGAATATGCCTGTGGCTACGGCTGCATTCGCAACACAGAGTGGTAGTAGCCGGTTCCCATGTAAACTGTGCGGTGGGAATAACCATCCCTGGTATAAATGCTTTAAACATAAAACGGGACCGCTCAAAATTAAAAGAGCTCGGCAACTACGACTCTGTGCGAGATGTCTCTCCAGTGATCATGGTAGTAATGGGTGCACTAACCCTAACATCAAAAATTATAGGTATTGCCAGGGTAAGCACTTTCACTCCCGGTGCCCAAAACAGAGAGAGGCAAGACTGGCAAGTGGGGGTACTACTAGGGAAGAGTCAACACCTACAACCTCAACAACAATGTCTGTAAGTATGAATAAGCAAACTGTGATCCTACCCCCAGTTCAGCTGCCTGTAAAGGATAGACACAGGAAAAGTATAAAAGTCAGATCGCTACTAGACCAATGCTCACAGAGGACCTTCGTGAAGAAATCCGTACTACCGTCCCTTTCATACGAAACCGTGGGGACAGAAGAATTACGGCTTCATGGTTTCACTGGAACTCAAACCCCTCGTAAGTATACTATTGTAGCACTGAAATATTTACATCGGGGTAGGTTCCATCGTCTCGAAGCAATTGTGGTCGAGGAACTTCCCGAACATAAAGGTGAGTCTAGTCTTAGTGCTGAAATGACTAGTTTAAAGCACCATGGCATTAAATTGGCTCATTCATGCGTCACAGAGACAGCACGGCTGGAGGTACTAATTGGTGCTGACTATTACTACAACATAGTGCGACCTGGTTATAAACGGTAAGGTAATTTGGTTTTACTTAGATAGATAGATACGCCGACTAGAGGTGATAATATTCTCGATTTAGTTTTCAGTAACAATGAACATATGATAAATAGTGTAGAAATCGGGGATCACCTAGGAAATAGTGATCACCTTTCTGTGTATTTTAATATACAATGGAAAGGTAATATCAGAGAGAATACAACATTAATACCTGACTTCAGAAAAGCCAATTATGGTGGGTTAAGAGAAAGGGCGTTAGCGGACCCTATGGTCAAACAATTAAGTTGATCCAGGTGTCCAAATGAGTGTATCCTTTCTCAGGCACATGTCATCTTAAGTCAGGAAGAGACGTCAAACTTGGTAGATACATACGATAATTTTATCAAGTCAGTATTCAATGCGCAAAATAAATATATCCCCAAAAGAAAATTTAGATCAACACAGAACCAACCCAAATGGATGAATAATAGACTATTAGATTTTCTAGGAAAAAAGAGAGGAATATATAGAAAAAATAAGAAAGGCGAAATTCACCTACTTGCTTACTATCAGAATCTATCACGACAGGTAAACAAGGATATTAGTAAAGAAAAAATAAATTATGAAATTAAGGTTGCCAATGACTCAAAAAGTAATCCTAAAGCTTTCTACCAACTATATAAATCCAAGGTTAGAGATGTAATTGGTCCCCTTAAAACTTTGATAGGAGAAATTACAGAAAATGATTTAGAAATGTGCAGTACATTAAATAGTTAATTTCTTTCCGTTTTCACTAATGAAAATTTGGCACAGTTTCCAGAAGTCCGTAAGGTATACAGCGATAGTATAGAAAATAGGTTAAGTACGGTTACTATAAGTAAAAATTATGTGCTTAAGGAAATTGACAGACTGAAACCTCATAAATCGCCTGGTCCTGATGAGGTATATGCTAGAGTATTAAAAGAATGCAGAGATGAGTTAAGTTACCCATTAACATTTCTATTTAACAAGTCATTAGAAATAGGTATAGTTCCAGAAGCTTGGAAGGTTGCAAATGTAGTTCCGATCTTCAAAAAAGGTGATAAATCAATAGCATCCAATTACCGTCCCATTAGTCTCACTTCAATCATAGGAAAGCTACTAGAGTCAATTATTGCTAGGAAAATGAGAAACCACTTAGAAACATTTAACTTAATTAATACATTCTTCTCAGCATGGATTCACTCAGGGACGTTCTTGCCTTACTAATTTGCTTAGTTTTTTCTCAGAGGTATATGAAGCAGTAGATAATGACAAGTCATATGATATTATATATTTATATTTCATTAAAGCTTTCGACAGAGTCCCTCGTGAGAGATTGATGAGAAAGGTTGAGGCACATGGAATAGGTGGGGCGTTGTTAGGATGGATTAGGCCATGGCTAATTGGTAGGAAGCAGAGAGTCAGCATAAATGGTCCCAAGTCAGAATGGGGAGCAGTCAAAAGTGGTGTCCCCCAGGGATCTGTATTAGGTCTTCTGTTGTTTATTATATACATAAATGACCTTGATTTAGGTATAACTAGTAGGATAAGTAAATTTGCAGACGATACCAAAATGGGGAGAAAAATTGATTCAGATAGAGATATAGAGTGTCTGCAAAGGGATCTAGATACATTACACGAATGGTCAGTACATTGGCAGATGAAGTTTAACATTGACAAATGCAAGGTATTAAAGATAGGGAAGATGCATACAAATGTTAAATATAAACTAGCTAATATGGAATTAGAAAACTCAGACTGTGAGAAAGATCTAGGTGTGTTTGTTAGCAATGATTTGAAGCCTAGAAAACAATGTATAAGCGTTCGTAACAAGGCAAACAGGATTTTCGGGTTCATATCTAGGAGTGTGAGTAACTGAACTGCTGATGTTATCTTAAAACTTTACTTGTCATTAGTGAGACCCCATATGGATTATACTGTTCAATTTTGGTGTCCTTATTACAGAATGGACATAGATTCATTGGAGAGAGTACAACGTAGAATGACAAAAATGATCCATAATATTATTTTTATTAATCTCACCACCACACCCCCAATGAAATTAATTAAAGTATATATGATCAACCGGGATTCGAACCCGGGTTATCACACACATATTTTTGCCACCTTAACCATTACACCACCAGGACGGTTAAAGGTTTATGCACATGCCTACGACTTATTATCCATTCTCGAATACTGGATATTAATCTAATCATGTTCATATTCCCAACCGCACTATGGTAGCCTACTGTTTAAGTGAGAGGAAAGAATATTCATGGGGCACAGATCATATAGACCGGCCTCTCGAAGAAATATCCCTAAACCTACTAATAATATTATTTTTATTAATCTCACCACCACATCCCCAATTAAATTAATTAAAGTATATATGATCAACCGGGATTCGAACCCGGGTTATCACACACATATTTTTGCCACCTTAACCATTACACCACCAGGACGGTTAAAGGTTTGTGCACACGCCTACGACTTATTATCCAATCTCGAATACTGGATATTAATCTAATCATGTTCATATTCCCAACCGCACTATGGTAGCCTACTGTTTAAGTGAGAGGAAAGAATATTCATGGGGCACAGATCATATAGACCGGCCTCTCGAAGAAATATCCCTAAACCTACTAATAATATTATTTTTATTAATCTCACCACCACATCCCCAATTAAATTAATTAAAGTATATATGATCAACCGGGATTCGAACCCGGGTTATCACACACATATTTTTGCCACCTTAACCATTACACCACCAGGACGGTTAAAGGTTTGTGCACACGCCTACGACTTATTATCCATTCTCGAATACTGGATATTAATCTAATCATGTTCATATTCCCAACCGCACTATGGTAGCCTACTGTTTAAGTGAGAGGAAAGAATATTCATGGGGCACAGATCATATAGACCGGCCTCTCGAAGAAATATCCCTAAACCTACTAATAATATTATTTGTATTAATCTCACCACCACAACCCCAATGAAATTAATTAAAGTATATATGATCCACCGGGATTCGAACCCGGGTTATCACACACATATTTTTGCCACCTTAACCATTACACCACCAGGACGTAATGGTCATTAGAAATGTTCCGTATGAAGAAAGGTTGAAGAAATTATGTTCATGTGAAGTAAAGATTCGTCGGAGTGAAATGCAGAAAATATAATATTTTCAATAACTGAGTCTCCATATGGCATTGCAAATCAGCAAACAACCCTACCGCTTCCCTCCCTACCATCCAGCCCCCACACCTACCCCCTCCTCATCTTTACCAGCTCACCATACGTGTAGATGTGATCAATGTGGATATAATATTTTGTGTATAGAGTTAGCTTTTCCATTTTGATGGGCCAAGCTCCTTCCCACATTGTATAAGATCGTTTAATGATAGCCAAAATAAACTGACAACATGTGTCATAATACTCAGGATATTTATATTAAGATGGGTCTGGGAAAAGTTACCCCTTTAATACACGATGACGTATTTCTTTTGAGGTTTCTCGTTATTATTAGACGATTATATTCAGATTCGGAAGGATGAATGATAGTTAAAGGTCTATTTGAGATAGTCTTTGGCCTTTGAATCCCAATAGTTCCTTCTTAACCTATATAAAATCCTCCAAGGATAGCCAGAAAAAACTGTCAAAATGCGTCATGGTCTTCAAAGGGTTATAGAACTATAATGAAGACCCTTATGCAAATTAATTCATTAATAGGAAGCATATAGTGTAGGGGTTACATATGAATTTATATTAGGGAATGAACAAATGAACTTCCTGTTATATTCAACAACTAAAACCTGATCTCCAGTACGCATTTATTCATCATAAAATGTTTCACACAGCCGAAAATTTATTTCCTAAATGTTGAGGGCTAAATATGATGAATCCATCTATCCTGGTCTAAAATGGTTAATCTTGAGGCACAGATTACTGCTGTGATCGTTGCTCGTTCACGATATTGATGTTAGTTTAAATCAATACCTTTTACATGAAAGGATTATATTAGCTTGTGGCAAACACAAATGAATATCTAAATCACTATATTTGTCACCTACGTATTTACGTCCATAAATTAACGTGTATTAGCTATCTTGTCCTGTCAGCCAATCAGAATCCCTCTGTCATATCACTCAGGTAGGGTGGAGAGAATCCCCCTCCTCCAACCCCATTTCCCCCAATATGAGCTGCCAAATGCTGCCAGATAAGTCGAGAGACTAATGGCCGGAACTGTACATAATTATATATAGTATTGTTAAAACCACTTACAGAGAGGTAACTGTCCTTGTACTATCCTTTACCTGTTGTGTTATGGTCGTGTGTTGATGGCACCTTGATTGGCACCTTATTTATGTGTCGGCAATGAATCCATGCAGCCGATGGTGCAACAACCTTGCCTCGACGATACTGACTGTACAACAATGGTGCCTCGACAGCACAAGGACGGCACACCAACGTTTAATGGGCCATAACCGCCGGTCAAAGCTTTGAGTTTACGAAACATAAATTCTAGCCTCACAGACAAGCGGGGACCCCGCCAGTAATACCCCGACCCCGCCTAGGATTGTGCCACGTTAGCCAGGTCCTGGGGTTTCGGGATCAAAATCCTGCATGTGTGAAGTACCTTGCAGTTGTGCTGACAAGACTGTGGGGGTATGTGACGAGGGAAGATGTTCTTCGATTTTAAGTATTAGAAATATTAATGTGAAAGGACGCACAGAGAAACACACAACAAAATCTAATACAAAAGATGTGTAGCTATTTACAGTATAATAAACTAGCGCATGTAGTCAATCAATGTATTGTTATTAACTCCTAGTTTTGGGGATAAATGTCATATTTTCATATGGGAAGCAAGACACCCTCTGTCCCATCCAGTTTTGAGACTCATACATATATATCTAAATTGTATATGACAGGTCACCAGTTCACCAGAAGGAATAACCTGAGTATTTTGATTATCTACAAAACGTTATCCCTTGTTCATAACTTGGAGGGTTCCAAGACTGAAGAATGCTTGGCAGGGGCCTTAATCAGTGTTAACCAGAATCTACAGGAAAGTTTGTGGATGCAACTTGAAAAGATAGACCAACTCACTCATTTATTCTGAGATAATCCAAATAGGCCGACAGATACATACTAGGGTGGAATTAATGAGTAACCAGTAAATTCTACCTTTAACTCCTTCAGGCTGGAACCGCGATCCGTATATTGGTAATGGGTGCGTTGGCTATATATATGGCTAATTTAGATAAGTGGACTGTATATTTGATAATGAATAAGTATTAACCATATAGAAATATAATTACCCTTAGATGAACTCAGCTGGTGATTGGAGGATGGCGGAAAATAGGCTAGATTACTGGAAGTGGTTAGTATAGTAAACAGAATATGAAAAGAGGCTACAATAGGCTAGGATAGGCTAGATATTTATGTTAAGTTTGTGCTAACTAACAAAGATGATGATGTAATGACTATATGGAATATGAGATGAAAGTGAAGCGAAAACACCTGATTATGAAACTATAGGAAGAAGGCTTAGCGTGTGTAGCTGGGACGGAGGTTGGTTGGAGAGTGGGCGAGCGCGTTATGTTCGTCTCTGTCGTGACATACCGCGCATGCGCATAACATATGGAAAATGTATCCCATCTTCTTTACAATGAGATACTTATAAACAATCTTAAATAATACAAATATATATATATATGGGAATTATAATCCTACAATACTTTCCCATATACTACTATAGAAAAATATATTCTACCCAATCATGGAACGTTCGACCAAGGTTATGGAAGCGTTCAACTTAAGACTACGGAATGATACGTAACGCTACATCAACCCAGATTACGTAACATCGAGACTGTTCATACTAGTTTGAGTACACTAAGTATGGACATATTCCCACCAACAGAAAATATACAAAATTTACATGATTAGATTTGCCCGGAGGCAATCTTATCCCGCCAAGCTTGGGAGGATATCTGGGCTGCCTGTCGACGTGGGCGTTCGCCAGACGCGTCAACAGGCTGCGCCGAAGTAGAAGCCAGAGAGGGGACTTCAATGGATAACTGATCCGAGGGGGTGTCCTTGCGATCAAGGTCACCCTCAAGAGGATATAGTCGGACTGTTGGCCGTATGATTACTCCAGTCCTGGTGCGTACCTTTGCTACCCGAACCTCACCATCACGACCTGGTAATAACTCCTCTATCCGACCCAATTTCCAAAATGCGCGCGGGCCCTCCTCATGGATGGTTACCACGTCCCCTACCCTAGGCCAATGACCTTTTAATGGTGTTAGTTTATTCTTTTGCGCTTCCCTTAAAGTCACCAGATATTCTGGTGACCAGCGATGCCAAATATCTCGCGATAATTTACGAATGTATTTGTAGCGGGCCGATATCACGTCCTTACTTATGTAGTCTGGATCTTCCACAGTATCCTCGTCATGCTCTTCAGGAAGATTCCGCAGTCTGTATCCACGTCCCAGTACTGAGGGTGTGATGGGGTAAGGTCTTCCAAATCACCAGAAGCATAGTATAGAGGGCGATCATTTACGGTGGCTTCGATCTCCAAGAGTATGGTGTTGAGTTCCTCAATCGAGATGAGAGCTCTACCCAACACCTTCTTCAGACCCGCCTTCACGATGCCTATGGCTCTCTCCCATATGGCGACAAACAAAGGCGCTCTGGCGGGAATGAAACGCCATTGGCATTTTACATCCGCTAGGCAGGTCTGAATCTTAGGATTGTTGCTCACTTCTTTGAGATATGTAGATGCCCGCCTATGAAAGTCTTTGCATTGTCACTCAGCATGATACGCGGATATCCCTGTCTACTGCAGAATCTTCGGAAGGCATGTAGGAAGCTATCACAAGTGAGGTTGGTGACCAGTTCCAGGTGAATTGCCCTGGTAACAGCACAAGTGAAAAGTATCATTTACACCTTAAGATTGGGTGAATTTTTCACAGGGATTGCTCCACTGTAGTCAACCCCAGTAACTTTGTAAGGGTCACCTGGGGTGGTTCGCAGGTTTGGTAAGGGAGGAATTCCGACGGGATCATAATGTGTTCCCTGTACTCTTCTACACTTTAAGCATTTGCGAAGGACTTTCTTGACCACCTGCCTGATTCTAGGCACCCACCATCGTTGTCTTACATAGGTGACTATATGACCAACCCCATAATGACAACAGAGTCGGTGACACCTATCGATGATAAGATGGGTGAGGGGATGATTGGGGGGCAGTAGTATTGGATACTTACTTGCCTCAGAGAGGGCTGCCAATCGTAATCTGCCTCCGCAATGTATCAAGTCCCCCTTCAAGTGTAAGCCCAACTGGTTGATCAGGTTATTCCTAGACTTTGTTCCCTTAACCAGTAATTTATATTCCTGCATATATATTTCTTGTTGACAGAGCTTATGTAATAATTTATCTGCAATTCTGATCTCCTTCACATTGAGGTAAGCACTACCTGTGGGCGGTGTGCCTTTAATTTTTGCTTTTACATTATCTACAAATCGTAACACCCATGCTGTAACACGTTGTAACTTTTCATAGCTGCTGAATCTATCCCAGTCCCATAACCGTGTGTCTTCGTCAGGCACCGAGTCAATTACCGGTGCCACAATAGCAGTGTGTTGCTCGCTCACTTGGATTCTCTTTGGTAGACACATACCGGAACTGTGCGGTTGGGAGCAGGGTACGAATTTCGTCGACACGGTTGGTGACGTACACTGGTAGCTTCTTACGGCTATGTAACCAGTAGAGCGTAATTTGGCTGTCACTCCATACAACTGTCTCCGAGATATTTAGCAAATTTTTAAAAGTTTCCTCTACAAAGTGAACGAGTCTAGCAGCCAACAGAACTGCAGTCAGCTCTAATTTTGGGATGGAAAGGGATTTGATCGGGGCGACTTTCGCCTTTGCCATAACTAGACGGCTGCCACTTGTGTCAACAAAGTATATGGCGGTGCCGTACGCGACCTTGCTAGCGTCTGAGAAGGCATGAATGGAAACAGGATGGTCCATGACAACTCTCCGACGAAAATTAAAACCCTTACAGAGACGAAGATCCGAAATAATGTTTTCCCACTCCTGAACCAGATCGCCAGTCAAAACCTCATCCCAACCTAATTTTATCCTCCATAATTGCTGAAGGAATAATCTCGATTTGATCGACACAGGTAGAACTATCCCCAAGGGGCCAAAAAGTTTAGCTGTCATACTCAAGCAAATTCGTTTTGTAATCTGCGAATATTGCGCGTACTGAACGCCGAATGAGAGGGTATCAGTGTCCGTTTTCCAAAACAACCCTAGCACTCTAACATGTTCCTGCTGTACAGCCGCCACACCATCCCGTTGCAGTACAGTCCGCAAAACAGAATTATTAGTCGCCCATTCACGCAAATGTAGATGGGCGTCATTCATAATCTCTCGGACTACAGCATAGGTATCAACCAGGAAATCTTCTTCATTTCCTGTACCCAATAAATTGTCTATGTACAACCCTGACCGAATCTGATGAATAATCTGCGGATCTGCACTGACATAAGACAAATGTTTCAAAATGGTGGCGTTTAAAAGGAATTGGGAACAAGTCGCTCCAAATAAGACTGCCCGGAACCGGTAACAAATTACGGGGGAATCCAGTTGCCTCGGATACTTGGGCCACATAAATCGCGTATAGTCCTGGTCGTCTTCATGGAGTCTTAACATTAGAAATGCCTTCTCAATATCAGACACCCAGGCATACTTACCGAGTCGAAACCGAAGCAAAACCTGCGCTAAATCTGGCACCAGTGAGGGTCCAGTGTACAGGCAGTCATTAAGACTAGGATGACGTTCACTCATCTTGGCGGAACAGTCGAAGGCAATACGCACTGGCGTAGTTTTGCTCTCCTTGATTACACCATGATGAGCCAAGTAATGCCCGGTATCTGACTTATCAAAAGGCACCTCTTCTATAAAACCCCGGGACACCTGTTCCTTTATGACTTTTGAGTATTCCTCGCAAAAGTCAGGCTCCTTGAGGAATCTTTTCTGAAGTCCCCGAAGACGGCCTATGGCCAAACCCTTGTTAGATGGCAGCTGATCCTTGGAATTGTTCCAGGGCAGTCTCACTTTATACTGTTGGCTGTCGGGATCGTAGGTAACGGTATCCTCGTACGACGATAGTGCTTGACGCTCAACCAGTGAGTATTCCTTAGGGGTTATCCCGATATGATCTAATTCCCACAAAACATTTAAGTCATTTTTGCATGGTGGAATATTACCAGTGGACATGTATTCGTCCATTGGTGTTACTGCTACTTTCAATACAGTAATTACTTCTGTGCTGGAGCTTGTAGGCTGTGTCACATATGAACCACTGATGGCATACCCGTACTTGGTAGGAAGCAGAATTAGACTACCTGACCTTTTATACCCAGGTCGCACTATATCGTAATAGTGATCCGCACCGATGAGCAGCTCCAGCTGATCTGTGTCCGTCGCGTGAGGATCGGCTAATTTTATGCCTTTACTTTGTAAACTAACCAGTTTAGACTTTAGGTTAAGTTCACCTTTATGTTCTGGCAATTCATCAACCACTATTGCATCTAGATGATGAAATTTACCTCTGTGTTTGTATTGCAGTGCCACAACATTATATTCCCTAGAGGCCTGTTTCCCGGTAAATCCGTGAAGACATAACTCCTCAGTTCCTTTAGAAATGTAGGAAAGGGAGGATAGAACAGAAGACTTCACAAAGGTCCTCTGAGAACATTGGTCAAGTAGCGATCTAATTTTAACACAATTATTATCCTTACCCTTTACCGGCAGCTGTACGGTGGGCAAGATTACTGTATTTTTACCTGTGGCAACGGACATTGTAGTTGAATTAGCAGCAGTCTGCTCTCTCTTGGTGTTTTCCTCCGCTGGTCTACTTTCCTTCCCTTGTTTTTGTGTACACAGGGAATGAAAGTGTTTGCCCTTACAAAACTTGCAGCTTCTTATGTTAGGATTAGTACAACCCGAATGGCCATGGTCTTTTGACAAGCACCCAGTGCAGAGACGTAGTTGACGGGCTCTTTTAACTTTAACTTTAACTTGCCGTAGCCATGGGTGTACCCCCTACTCTGTCTTGACCCGCCATATTGTACACTTCAGCCTGGAGGCAGTGAGTGAATTTCTTATAATCCAGGCTCGAGTCTCCCATTTCCCGTTTTATGGTTTCTTTTAGTGGTGATGGTAACTTATTGACAAGAGTCACCACACAAAATTCCTCCAGACAAATACCATGGCTAATGATTGACCTCATCACACTCTCTGTATTGGCATAGAAGTCCTTCAGGTCAGCTGTTTGGTGTTTGGGTGACACTAATTGATTGAATTTGGTAACATAAGCTGCCTTGATTCGATCTGGATGCCCATATGTCTCTTGCAGGAGCTCAATTGCTGGGGCATAGCTTGCACTTTCGATTATGAATCCTTCAACTAGCTTATGTGCATCACCCTGAAGCTGACCCTTTAGATAGGTGAAGCGTTGTATATCTGTGAGGTCGGGATTGTCATGGATGGTACACTTGAACATCTCCCAAAATCCCGACCACATGGTGGCATCACCTTCAAATTTTGAGAGAGTAAGATGTGGTAATTTGACTGCGGATTTCTTTGGCTCTTTCCTGACCTCCTTCTTGACCTCTGTAATCAGGATCCCCTTCAGTGTGGCAACGATTACTAGTATGCCCTCCATATTTTTTTTTTTTTTTTTTTTTTCTATGTGATTGAGGGAGGCAAAAGGCATAACTGCCTATAGCGAGTGCCTCCCCCATAGTTGAAAGAGTGACAGGGCCAAAATCAAGGGACGTTCGAGCCAAAATGCCTGGACACACGGAGTTTGAAGCAATTTAAGTCATAGGAAGAGGGAAAGACTGATTCTGGGAGAGAGTTCCAGAGCTCAGCTGTTGAGTAGAAAAAAGTTTGAGAGTAACGTTTCACTCTTGGGTTGGAGAGTTGCACAGAGTAGGGGTGGGATTGAGTTGCAAGACGGGTACCACGTGCCCTACGTAAAGGAGGTGGTATGCACTGGGATAGCTCTGAGGAACACTGATTATATAGTAGCGATAGAATAGCGAGAGAGATGCAACATTGCGGCGGAGAGAGAGAGATTGCAGAGAGTTGGTGAGTGGACGGGAGTTAATGATACGAAAGGCCTTCCTTTCAACTTTGTCTAGGAGAGCAGTGTGAGAGGAACCTCCCCACAATGTGAACAATACTCAATACAAGGGCGCACTATGCCCCTGTACAGAGCAAGAAGCTGTGCAGGGGAAAAGAACCCCCTAAGGCGGTTGAGCACACCCAGCTTCTGGGAGGCTGCCTTAGCAAGACTGGTAATATGGTCCTTCCAAATGAGAGCAGAAGAAAAAGAGACACCAAGAATATTGAGAGAAGATGAAGGGTTGATTTTTGTATTGTTGAAGAATAAGGGATAGTCCGCTGGGAGATCCTGACGGGTAGATAGATGGAGAAATTGGGTTTTGGAAGCATTAAAGTTAACAAGGTTTTCTCTGCCCCAATTGGAAATAGTATTTAGATCAGAATTTAAGAGTTCTATGGCTTCATTACGTTTGTCGTTGAGGGATTGCTGGCTGGGGCGTTCTGAAAAACTAAGGGAGTAGTGCAAGGTTGAGTCGTCTGCGTATGAATGGATGGGAATTAAGGTACAGTTAAGGAGATCATTTATAAAAATTAGAAAGAGAATAGGAGATAGGACAGAGCCCTGAGGAACACCGGAGTTTATAGAGTGAGGAAGTGAACAATGGCCGTCCACAACCGCGGCTATGGAACGGCCGGAAAGGAAATTAGAGACAAAGGCACAGATGGAGGGATAGAAACCGAAGGAGGGTAGTTTAGAAATTAAAGATTTATGCCAGACTCTATCGAAGGCTTTCGATATGTCTAGTGCAATAGAAAAAGTCTCACCGAAGTCCCGAAAGGAGGATGACCAAGAGTTAGTAAGATATGAAAGAGATCACCAGTAGAGCGACCCTTAAGGAAACCATACTGGCGATCTGAGAGCAGATTATGAGAAGAGAAATGCTTAAGAAATTTGGAAGCAAGAATAGTTTCAAAAACTTTAGAAAGACAAGAGATAAGAGCAATTGGACGATAGTCGGAGGGTTGAGAGCGGTCACCCTTCTTTGGGACAGGTTGAATGTGAGCAAACTTCCAGCATGAAGGGAAGACGTTAGAGGATAGACAGAGACGAAAGAGTTTGCCTAGGCAGGAGTCAGCACGGAAGCACAGTTTTTGAGAACAACAGGAGGAACACCGTCCGGACCGTACGCCTTATTAGTGTTAAGCCCAGAGAGGGTAGAAAGTACATCTTTAGAAGAGATTAGGATATTAGGCATAAGTAAGAGAGAGGAGGGCGGAGAGGGAGGAATAGCACCGGAATCATCCAAGGTGGAGTTTCTAGCAAAAGTTTGAGCGAAGAGTTTAGCTTTGTCAGAGGAAGAAGTGATGGTTGTGCCATCAGAGTGGGAAAGGGGAGGGAAAGACGAGAGGTACCGTTTAAAGTTATAATAAATTCAAGAATTTTAAGAGAGAGAGAGAGCCTATAGGGTAATTGAAACAGGCTAAACTCAATGGGTACCGCTAATTTTATATTATTAAATTTAATAAATGTGAAAATTGTACACAAGAAAAGTTCATCTCAAGAAGTCACAAGGAAAAAAGTTTTGAGTTGGATTAACACACATATATAGGGTAACCTCTCTGATCACCTCGATATACTCGGCGTTCTCGCAAGTGTCGGCCAGGTCCTCCTGTGTGACCTCATACTTGTCAAGTTGCTTTTGAATACTGAGCAACCTGGCCTCCACCTCCACTCTAGACGCCGAATCAAGGAATCCGTCAATATCAGAGGTTAAGACCGTCAAAGAGCCCTTAAGTCCAGCCCAACGCTTTTGTACACTTTTAGCCATGATTATACGGGAAGGAAATCTATTGACGTTAAATCAAACTATCAATGCCAGACCGAATAAGTTGCGGACAACAATACAGTACTCCGAGAAATCAAATTAAATCGCGAGCCGAAAATAAAACACCCTCACGAAATGCGGAATAAGAATTGTGCGCAATGTAGACAAGCAATCTGGAACTTTACAATTTAACTCCTTACGTAATAGTTATGAAATTATAGAATCATTACGCCATAAGTTAAGAAAAGCCGGGAAGGAAATTTAGTACAATACAGTATAGGCCAAAAGACTCCAGGTGTCAAAAAAGAGAGGTACCGTTTAACCCCTAAAAGTCGGCTCACCACTTAAGTCGAGTTAAATAAAGCTGGACTATGTGGCGGCGCTCGACATAACTCGAGTGGCAATTTCAGCACGTAATGTGGCTGAGAGAGAGAGACAAGTAGTGGCAGGAGACTAGCGAGCGTATGACTGCTCCAGACCACCGCGGCGAACCTACTGACACAAATCTCAGCTCCCTCCTCCCTCTCTCACTCGCTACATACTCAATTATGTACCGAAAGTACCGAATTACCTGCTTTTTGCAATCGCGTTGCACGGTTATTGCAAGAAAACTATCCATCATACAAGGATCGTTATGGTGTCATTCGAAAGCTCTGTTTATGCCCTTTCAGGGATAGATACTTGTTTTACGTTCTGGGTCTTATTTAGGCATGAAAATGATCACGTAAACAGCCCTATTTTGGCTAAAAACACCCCGCTGGGCGGTACACATAAATAAACCGCATAGGCCGCTCGTAAGGTGTTAAAGTTATAATAAATTCAAGAATTTTAAGAGAGAGAGAGCCTATAGGGTAATTGAAACAGGCTAAACTCAATGGGTACCGCTAATTTTATATTATTAAATTTAATAAATGTGAAAATTGTACACAAGAAAAGTTCATCTCAAGAAGTCACAAGGAAAAAAGTTTTGAGTTGGATTAACACACACTCAGCCTATCAGCTATCATATTACCCCGCCTCCAGGGCACACGACGAGAGAAGAATCTAGAATGACATGCGAATCAAATAAAGAAGGTATTGGACAGTATAAATATGATATAGAATGAATAACCTTAACTTTTGAAATTATTATACAGTACAGTATGGATGATTTTAATCTTAGTGCCAATCAATTGTTATATAATTTGGGCCTGAAGGGTTTACAATCAAAATTTAATTAATATACTGTACCGATTTGAAGGATTACTAATCTAGGCTATACTGATTTTGTTGATCAACTCTAACGTCATGGTGGGCAAACATCTCGTCGTATGACCTGGCGACCATGGCATATTCGTCTGGCATAAAGCACCGACGACAGGTGGCCAGGATCTCCGAATAGAGACGCTTTGATGCCTCGTGCGTGAGGTGTACCCCGTCGGGACTGAAGTCAGCCTCAGAGGTATTCATTGGCTGATAGCGCTCCCGGGTGAATGGGATATGGCGCTTTAGCCATCGGTTAACAGCATTTCTAATGCGGTTAAACTCGTCCGTAGAGACCCCTCGTGGAGCCTACCGCTTCTCTACCCCAATCACCCGGACTTCTCCCCCCGAGAGCCGCACCACCTCCTCAGCTAGGACCTCGATCCCCTCCGCAATCCCTCTTGGACTGACCACGCTCCTTATCTCATTTCCTCCTATCACCAAGAAGGTCAAGTCGGGCTTCAGCTCTAAAAACTGACCCCAGGCTTCTGTTGATCTCAAGGTGCTGACGCGGGCACCTGGGGCGGCCAGAGGAGTCACGGAAAAGAAAGGCCTGTGGACGGCTTGGTCCACGTACAAATCCCTGACGTAGGAGTGGCCCAAAATTGCCACCTTCCTAATCGGGCCTGGGTACGCAGGCCTATCAACCACCGCAGGATAATCTTCCCCTATCCCACCACCCGCGGCACCATGACGCCAAAAGCCCTGGGCCATGAGGGACAGACGAAATATGGCACAACAAAAATGAACCACGTAGGCCACGCCACCACCAACCACAAAAAAGGGGGGGGGGGGGGCAAACTAGTGAAAGGTCGAAGGACCAATTATATGGCTAATTTAGATAAGTGGACTGTATATTTGATAATGAATAAGTATTAACCATATAGAAATATAATTACCCTTAGATGAACTCAGCTGGTGATTGGAGGATGGCGGAAAATAGGCTTGATAACTGGAAGTGGTTAGTATAGTAAACAGAATATGAAAAGAGGCTACAATAGGCTAGATATTTACGTTAAGTTTGTGCTAACTAACAAAGATGATGATGTAATGACTATATGGAATATGAGATGAAAGTGAAGCGAAAACACCTGATTGTGAAACTATAGGAAGAAGGCTTAGCGTGTGTAGCTGGGACGGAGGTTGGTTGGAGAGTGGGCGAGCGCGTTATGTTCGTCTCTGTCGTGACATACCGCGCACGCGCATAACATATGGAAAATGCATCCCATCTTCTTTACAATGAGATACTTATAAACAATCTTAAATAATACAAATATATATATATATGGGAATTATAATCCTACAATACTTTCCCATATACTACTATAGAATAATATATTCTACCCAATCATGGAACGTTCGACCAAGGTTATGGAAGCGTTCAACTTAACACCTTACGAGCGGCCTATGCGGTTTATTTATATGTACCGCCCAGCGGGGTGTTTTTAGCCAAAATAGGGCTGTTTACGTGATCATTTTCATGCCTAAATAAGACCCAGAACGTAAAACAAGTACCTATCCCTGAAAGGGCATAAACAGAGCTTTCGAATGACACCATAACGATCCTTTTATGATGGCTAGTTTTCTTGCAATAACCGTGCAACGCGAGTGCAAAAAGCATGTAATTCGGTACTTTCCCCATATAATTCAGTATGTAGCGAGTGAGAGAGGGAGGAGGGAGCTGAGATTCGTGTCAGTAGGTTCGCCGCGGTGGTCTGGAGCAGTCATACGCTCGCTAGTCTCCTGCCACCACTTGTCTCTCTCTCTCAGCAACATTACGTGCTGAAATTGCCACTCGACCTATGTCGAGCGCTGCTACATAGTCCAGCTTTATTTAACTCGACTTATGTGGTGAGCCGCTAATTAAGGGTTAAGACTACGGAATGATACGTAACGCTACATCAACCAAGATTACGTAACATCGAGACTGTTCATACTAGTTTGAGTACACTAAGTATGGACAATATAAAGGACGCTCGCTGTCCACCAGTTCTTGGATTAATGCGGTAAACAGGCTAAAAAAAAAAAAAAAAATATATATATATATATAGGAAGCTTAGTTTGCATTATTTCTCTAAAGATCTTTACACTCTTCACTTTCAGTAGCAAAGTCGAACCAGAAAAGAATACAAAATAAGATAAAAATCCCTGCATATGAAATTACTGTATCACGTAGTATTGAGTAAGCGTAAGCCGTCAGTTTATAATGGTAGGCCTACATGAAACATGTAAGAGGAATATATTTGCCAGAAGTAAGAAGTCTAAGTCTAAGAAGTAAGAAGTAAGTTATAGTGAAGCAGATAAGTGAAACAATCGTTCAAATGGTGATGCAAGCATGAAATTTGGTACAGGTATTCTTCAAAGCTCACTTTCAAAGCACATACCGCTGGCCACGCAAAAATTCAATATGGCGACCATTTTTCAAGATGGCCGACACATCTGACTGAGCCCTACTGTTATGGGTCAGTTAATTGAAAGAAAAAAGACATGAATACTGTCCAATCCATTTTTTTTTTGGCTCAAACATGGTAAGTGAAGGTAATTTTGTCCAAAGCAGTTGCATATTAGACTTTAACTAAGATGGCGTCCAAGATGGCCGCCATTAACCCGAGGAGGCCGGAATTTTTTGGCGATTTTCGGTAGTGTTTATGGCTTAATAGCTAATCAAAAAATAAAGATAGAGAAATGAGTCATAAACCACGTGAGAGAGGTCACTTTCAGCTTTTGTCTCGTAAAAAAATTCAGCTCCATAGGCCCAGTAGTTACTGAGATATTGCTTGTTTTCGTGAGGTAACTTTTCCGTGATTTTCCGTGTTTACGCACCTTTGCCATAGTGAAATTTCCTTAAACCCATTGTGTTGACATCACGGTAGTTTCGGTGATATTGGAACTCGGTGAAAATTACCGCAAAACTACCGTGACATCATACAAATAAATAGCAGCCATGAGCAGGCTATTTAAAGGCTATTTAAAGCCGTGCTATTTGAGTAGTGTACAGCCTTCTGGAGTTAAAGAACATTTGTGTGATATCTTGGCTATTAGTAGAGCTAAACAAATGATTTTTTCATCTAATCCTACATTTTTGAGATCAGAGAATTAGAAAGACTTGTCACATTATTAACTCATCAGGGTCATAAGTAACTAGACAAAGTGAAGGAAGATTATATCGTAGGAAACGGCCTAATTCACACCATTTATACATATCCATTGAGTACAAATAACATTAGTAAAAATACCATAGAATCAAAGACTCACACCTCACATAGGCAAGTGCACATAGCTGTACAGGAGAGACCCAGCTTGTAGCACTTGCACCTGCCACGACAGTCTGATTTACAGCCACATTTGGTCAGCTGTTCGCAACTCTTGGCTATGGGGGAGTTGGCTGTCCAGAAGACGTGCCATTCTTCACCAACCTTCTGCCATCCCCAGTCAGCAGGACTCTCTGCTTCTGGTTGACACTGGGTTGCTTGTGCCCAAACACAACCAGCCTGGAAGGCAGCTCGTCTAGTGTGCTGAAGCAGAGCTGCTCTTGTTGGTGGAATGGCCTCATAAGGCCTCTGTTTTCTGGCAAACATGTCAAGCCTGGCCTCATCCACAGTGGTAGCAGTGCTGGACCTGTCATACATCAGTATGACAAACCTCTCCAGTATCTCCAGGTCACCATCTTCCACTGTAAGAGGGTACTGGCTCAGCTTGGAGAAGACAGGGGAGGCCTCTGGACAAACATCCCATGTCTGCCAGGCAGTTTTCTTTCCCTTGTTACGGAAGGCTGAAACAGTGTCACACCCTGTGAAGGCATGAAAGAATAACATGCCTTTAGCCTTCTCCTGCCCCATACAGCGATACAGGCCATGCACACTGATCCAGCGCCGGCTTTGACCGTGACCAAATGCCACCCATAACTGCTCTAGCCCCAAACTCTGAAGGGCTGGAAAGGCACTCACTGCAATGACCACAACATCTGTATCATTTGCCTTGACCATGACGGCTTTGCTCCCATGTTCTGCAGCATATTTGGCATGCACAAAGATGCGGCTGTCAGTGCTCATGAGAGCACTTGTCCAGTCCTTGAAGACCAGTTTCATGAGTGCTGAGGACTGCAGATCCCTTTGTGACAATTACCAAGTTTGGTGCAGACATTTGGGCAACCCTGTCTGCCAGGAACTGGAACAACTCCGTCTTGTTGTCATTATGCCTAAGGAAGTTACGCCAATTGGATGGAATGCTGTTCTTGTTTGTCACCTTGCGTCTTCCTCCCTGGCCACGTTGAGACCTGGTCTCGGCTTTGAGGCTGGATGGGTTGTACACATCAAAGACAAGATGTGTTGTCTTGTACTTCGTAGCATAGCTGTGAATAAATGGCAGGAAGTCCAGAGTTGCATAGCCCTCAAAGGTCTTTCCTCTCTTTGGTGGCAAGACATGGACCAAAGCAGACCCATCTACAATCAGGACATCGGTCTCTGGTTCTTCGTCTGTTGATGTAACATGAGTCTCCAAGATAGAGGTCAGTTGAGACTTCTGGCAAGTGTACAGCCTTCCACCCTCACTCAGTGCAGCTGGGAATGCCTGGTTCTCATGCTGGAAGAACTCCTGCAGATCACACTGTCTGCTCTGACAGGAGATGAACAGCTTTGAGAAGAGCTTGTAGTCCTCCTTCAGAAGCTTCTGCTTCGAGTGCTTAATAGGAGCAGATTCTTGCCTGAAGAAGTCAGTTTTGTTCCTCTTGATTGACTCATAGAAGGAAACTGGATTATTTGCTAAGGCTTCAGAAAAGTCCTGGAATTTAGTTTGGCCTCTCTCCAAGTGAATCTGCAGAAGTTCCACTGAGCTGGGGTGAGCTATGTCTTTGTTGTCAATAGAATACAGCTCTTGACTGTCATCCTGGAAAGGACTGCCCAACTCTTGCAAAGTCAGAGACAGCTTATTGACTCTTTCCAGGAAAGTCAGCTGTGCCTGCGGTGTTTGCTCGTGGTGAGCTGTGTGTTCACTTGACTCTTTAGCTTGAGCCTCTTGTTCATACAGGGACACCAAACGGCTTACCTCAGGACCAGCAACCATCCATCGCCTAATTGCTGCTGGGTCTTCAGTGAGCCCAATGGCTCCACCATCAGCCTTGATGATGGCATTGGCCTGCTCATGGGCTTGGTCAAGGGCCATTGCGGAGAAGTCATGACTTGTCTTGTAGACAACAAAGTTTCCCTTCTTGAATTCTTGAGACAGCTCAGGGTGTGTGCTCTCCAGAGTGAGCATGTCCCTCAGGTGGACTGGAAGCCACCTGGCATAATTTGTATTGTTATTGGCAAAGAAGAAGGGGATTAACTCACTCAATGCCTGGCAATAGAGAGCAAAGTTGGCTTCACGGAAAGACCTGATGAGCAAGAAGATGACAAGCTCCATTGACAGCACCATGTGCCAGAAGTGGAACTGTGGGCTTTGCTCTTTACGAATGGCACACCACTCCTCAAAGCTCAATGTCTCTTCTTTGTGATCTGGTAGCTCTGCACAGTGATCCACATATGCAGCTTTCAGGAGCTTGTACAGGCTGCATGCTGTAACCTGATGCATTTGACGTGTCCTGGTAACACTTGCAGCTGACAGGAAAGATTCTGCAGTGCCTGATGAAGCCACACCTGCTTCCACCAAGGCTCCTGTCCACCCGCTGTCTTTGAGGAGAGTGCCCAAGGACTTTAGCGCTGCCATCTCAATGTGCAGACCTCCAAACAAGACCAGGTACTTGTCCTCTCCATATTGGTCAGGCCATTGCCACTGCACCTGTTTTGCAAGGGCATAGATTGGCTGATCAGCTGTGATAACAGGTACCTGACCAGGGTTCAGATATGCTACTACATCCTGTACTTTCTTCATCACATGTTTGACAGTAGCAACAGAGTGAGCTTGGTCCCGCAGAAGAGGAAGCAATGAAGTAATGCTTACTTCAAATTCTGGGCCTCTTTTCATTGAAGCAAGATGTGCTGACCATGTCAAGTTCACTGCACCATCTACTTCCTCAGTCACTATTACTTTCTCTAGCCACTGGTACTCCATGACCAGTTGTGGGCCGAAGACATCTGTGGCTGGCTTTGGCAGTGGAAGTTTTGGTGGCAGGGGGTTCTTTGCTTTGAAGGATGCAGGAGTAATGTTTGTGAATGTGTCAGGAAGTTCTGGAATGGCCTTGACTTTCTCAGGTCCAAGCCTGAGTTTTTGACGCTCCTGGCCACCATTTACCTTGGTGGGATGTTGAAATACAGAAATGCTAGTCCCATGGAAGGAGGTTGTGGCAGTTGTTGCGGAAGGGTTGTGGTCGATGTTGTCCATCACAGCAGTGGTGAACAACTTATAGTATAGTACAGTCAAATAAGCTGACACTGAACCCCATCCTGAGTTGCACAGCAGCGATGTTACCAGTGTGCCCTGGTTGTGTGTTGACATCACTCTATTATATTTGCAAGATCTCATCACTGCCTCAGTCCTTACTAACAAATGTGAAAAAGGCTCCATTGGATTATCTGACCCAAAGAATGTATGTGCACACCAAAAATCATGTATATATGTTCAGTAGTTGCTTAGATATGAACATATGAAATTAATGGACGCCATCTTGGATGCCATTCTAAAATTCCAATTATAGACTATGACAATGATTAAAACAGTGCTTCTCATTAATCTGGTTAGCAAGAAACAGTTTTCTCTTAAAATGTTCACCAGGTAATAATTAAAAAATCAATTAAGCAATATATGGTCAGGCACGGCAGCCATCTTGATAAATGACCGCCATCTTGGATTTTCGCGTGGCCAGCGGTATTTCTGAGAAGAATGGACCTTGAAGGGTACATGTACCAAATTTCATGCTTGCATCACCATTTGAACGATTCTCCTGAAATTTGCAGTTATCTGCTCCACTGGTATGTACGGGAGAGAGGTTACCCTCTCTGCACCCCCCAATGTATGTTAATTAATTAACTCATTGTCTCATTACTGAGTTAAGTGTATGATATTCTGCTACCCTTCCATCCCAGTCCTTCGCTTCGCGTCTCTCCCCAAGCTAGATCAGTCTCGACAGTTTTTTTTGCTTCATTAGGGGAATCATACAAGCGTTACTCTCTCTCTCTCTCTCTCTCTTTGTATTGTTAGGCTGTGTGTTCCTTTTTCTATATATAGTGATCATCAGCGGGATATAGAAGCTTGCATGTTATTGAGAAAGATGAACGTGAAGTATTAATATACAACTAAAAATAATGAGTCACCATTAAAGTATATAACCGTACAATTAACTACCCATTCAAACGCTTCACATAATTTGACTGATTCATAAAGCTAACTTAATAATCCATTCAGTACCGGTGACATCCTCTTCAGTATATTCTGGCAACTATTAGACGGTTTTATTCAAATTAGGAAGGATGTCTACCCGTTAAAACATTACAGACTATATCAATTTATCCTTTTACCTACCATAAATCCTTCCTAAGCTTCATAAAATCGTCAAAATGCAGCTGAAATAAAATATATAGACGTCACTTGTACTGTAAGAGTAAAAGGAAAACTTTATTATAGGAGTAGTTGCTTACTATCGCTCTTCTCATTTAAGGAGGTTAAGTAGTTGGTTCACTTTTGATCAATTTTTTTCATATATATATTATTTTTGTAGTTTCCTCCCTAGACCTCCATCAAACTTTAAAAAAAAAAACAGTATAGTTGTACATTTTTAGGTAGAAAAATGTCCCGGACAGAGGCCGGTTTCTCTTTTATTACAGGCTCGCTTTCGCTCGCCAGAAAACAAAATCGACACCTAAATTACTCGGGAGTCTTAATATTGACAAATAAATGGGGCGAAAGGCCATAAAATCGTCAAACTAACGAGCCAAACTTCTTATAATCTGAAAACTAATGAGGCAAAACATGACGAAGGGGAACCAGAAAACGGCCCATCTCCCTTTAATCTACTAATCATTCACTCAAAATTACTTTCCAACTCTCGTACACACTCTCTCACTTTCACAGTTTCTCTCTCTCACTCAACATCCCTCCATCCACATTTCTCTCTTCATATCTACCTCTCAACATTTCTCTTTCTGCATCTCTCTCTCTCTCTCTCTCCCTCTCTCTCTCTCTCTCTCTCTCTCTCTCTCTCTCTCTCTCTCTCTCTCTCTCATAATAATATAATTTCCGAATTTGCGGATGACACGAAGATAGGTAATGAAATAATTTCCGAAAGTGATAGAATAAACCTACAAGCTGATTTAAATAAAGTCACGGAATGGTCGGAAAAGTGGAAAGTGCCATTTAATGTAAACAAATGTCAGATATTGCAAATAGGTTCCAAAAACAATAAATATGAATACTACATGAATGAAGAGAAGATACACAATGTAACAAATAAAAGGCATGGGAGTGCTGATAAACGAAAAAATTATAATATTCCAATCAATACACAGCAGCCGCAGACAAAGCAAACAGGGCACTAGGTTTCATCAGAAGAAACTTTCACTATCACAGCAAAGACATAGTTTTGTCCTTATACAGAAGTATGGTGAGACCGCACCTCGAATACGATGTGCAGTTTTGGTCACCCCACCTCATAAAGGATGTTAAAAAATTGGAATCTGGGCAAAGGCGAGCCACTAAAGTAATCCCTTCATTAACCCTTAACTGGCGGCGCGCAACATATGTCGAGTGAAAGAAATTTGGACTATGTGGCGGCTCACAACATAAGTCGTGTGCCATTTTCAGCACGTATGTTGCTGAGAGAGAGAGATAAGTGGTGGCAGGAGAGTAGCGAGCGTATGAATGCTCCAGACCACCGCGGTAGACCAACTGACATGAATCCCACCCTCCTCCACCCTCTCACACTCGCTACACAGGGAATTATGTAGGGAAAGTACCGAATTACATGTTTTTTGCACTCGTGTTGCGCGATTGTTGCAAGAAAACTAGCGGTCGTACAAGGATCATTGGGGTGTCATTGGAAAGCTCTGTTTATGCCCTTTCAGGGATAGATACTTGTTTTACACTCTGGGTTTTATTTAGGCATGAAAATTATCACATAAACAACCCTATTTTGGGTAAAAACACCCCGCTGGGCGGTACATATTAATTACCGCCTAGGCCGCTCGTTAGGTGTTAAAGAAATACATATGACAAATATGATGAAAGACTAAAAGAACTTGATCTATTTTCACTTAAGAAACGAAGGATTAGAGGTCATTTGATAGAGTATTTTAAAATTCTAAAAGGATTTAATAACATTTTAACCAAGATAAGTTATTAAAAAAGCCGAAGACACATCTAAAAGAGGAAACAATTTAAAATTACTAGGTAGAAAAGCGAATCTAGACACAAAAAACAAAATCTTCACTCATAGTGCAACAAATAAGTGGAATAAACTCCCAAATAAAGTAATAGACAGCTCCTCTATAGATACATTTAAGAAAAATCTAGACCACAAAGAAATTGGTATGGAGTAGGCAGTAATTATCACCGTTATTATGTTTTTTCAGTTGAAGAGACCGTAAGAATAATAAAGTAAATTAACAAATAAAGACTACTAATTGTAAAAATCATCATTCAAAATTTACATACCACTAAGGGTGATGGGTTGCATGATTCCACTTAACCTCATAATGTACATACTACTAAGGCGAAGGTTTGCATAAATTTTCCATTATTTTTTCCAACTTTTCCTGTAAATTCCTTCCGGGGATTTCGAAGCCCAGCAAGGTTCATCACTTCCAACTTTATCATGCACGGCAATTGCCGGAGGAACGGATGGTGGGGAGAGAGCCTTCTTCTTTTCTATCCTTTCCTTGACTCTCTCTTCTAGATGGATGCCTATTGTACGTACTTGTGCGCCTTGTAGTGGGCAACCTTCCCTAATTAAAACTCAACAAACTGCTGGTTCTGTATTAACTCTCAATTCGCGGTGCCCGTCATATGACGGGAGAGAGAATATTGGCCCCCCTTGCAGCGCTCGTCATATGACGAGTGCCATTTTGAGGCTATTATGAGCTTTGAGAGAGAAAACCGAGCGTTGGGGGGACGATAGGTGGCATTGGACCGCTCGCCACAGCTACGTGGCCGTCGCTGAGACATACTGTATCTCATCACTGCCTCCCTACTGCTCTCAACAAGGATAACATTTGCAAAATTACCTAATTCTAGGGAATTTTCACCTCCGGTTACACAATCGTTGCAAGAGAACCTGTGGTCGTACAAGGATGATTCAGGTGTCATGGGAAAGCTCTATTATCGCCCTTTCACGGATATATAATTGTATTACGCTCTGGCTCTTGCTAATGCATGTCAAAGAGCATGGAATGAAGTTCATTATCTGTACATATACCTGCCAGGCGCTACGGTGATGTAAACAACAATGCTCGCTCTACGAGAGTTAAATTTAAAGACTATGGCATACACAGGTGCATACTACATTGGATTAATTGCTAACTATTATTATTCCTGCTATCAGTAACATGTAATCTGATACTACCTGTTTCATGGTCGGATTGTCGGCGACTAAACCGGCTCCCCCTCCGGGTGCTCACTCGGAGGGTGGGTGGCTAGACACCCTGCAGGACTAAAAGCAATACCTGTCAAAGGGCGGATGAACTATATATTAGTCAACGGCCATCTAGCAAACCTATTGTATTTTACCATGATGGATGTTTAAGATGCTGCCATAGCCTGCAACCAAGGTCTTCCATTGGTCCATTTTCATCCATCCCTGCTGTTTGGTGCTATACAGCAACTTTCCTTCCTTTTCCTGCAATCTCCTGTTTTTTCCCCACACGGTGGTTAGCAGGCCAATAAGGAAGACTTTTGAGTCTGGTGGATTTTCAGGAGATTTGGCATTCTTTTTCTGTTTCTCGTCTTTTCTAAAAAAATAAAATCCACCGCTACTGCTCCCCCCTGGATATGGTGTCTTTGGGGCTTGTTTTATACCTTACCCCGATGTGATGGCTCCGTCTGGGTCGACCTGTTTATATCCATCTTTATGTATTTGTGTATGGATTGCTTTCAACTTTTTCTGTTTTTGTTTCTACTTCTGTCCGGTGATATAGAAGTTAATCCCGGTCCTCACAGACAACCTGTTACAAGTTGTCATGTATTATATTCCAATATTCGTGGTCTCTATAAGAACATCAAGGATCTTACATTGGCATCTGTTGATTATGATATTGTCTTTTGTTCTGAAACCCTTGTCTCTGGTTATAGAGATTATTCTGAACTACTTCTACCTAACTTCAGTAAACCAGTTCTTATTCGGTGTGATTCTATTCCTCGTGCTCGTGGAATGAGCTTGTATATTAGATCTGGGTATAATGCTCAGCACTTAACTAAGCATATTTGTAAATGCCATGAGATGCAGTTAGTTAAAGTTTCCAGCAAGTATCATGATCATTACATATTTAGCCAGTACAGAAATCCTGATATTAACAATTACATATATGACTGCCTCTTAACAGCCATGGCTTCAATACAGTCTGTAGATGTCAAATCACCCTTTATTTTTGTTGGTGATGTCAATGCGCATCATCAAGAGTGGTTGAACTCGGTCTCTCCAACTAATAGAAATGGTCTTGCTGCCTTGGATTTTGCAAACTTATCTGGTTGTGAACAGCTAATCCAAGGACCTACTCATATGTCTGGAAATTGTCTTGATCTAGTACTAACAGATATTCCTGGCGTTGTAGAAACCTCCGTTCTTGTACCTGTTGGCACTTCCGACCACAATGCCATCATGTGTAAAATTAATCTTGATTTTCTGTTCCTGATATTACTCTCTCACGTAAAGTCTACCTTAAATCCCGGGTTAACTGGGACAACGTTTTGTAATGATGTTTGTAATATTGAGTTGAATCTTGTATTAAGATCTCATGACCCGGTTTCAGCTCTCAACAATTCCCTTCTTGGTATCCTTCGCAAAAGAGTTCCATCAAAAACAATTAACCCTTATTTAGCGGCGAGCAACATAAGTCGAGTTAAATAAAGCTGGACTATGTGGCGGCGCTCGACATAACTCGAGTGGCAATTTCAGCACGTAATGTGGCTGAGAGAGAGAGACAAGTGGTGGCAGGAGACTAGCGAGCGTATGACTGCTCCAGACCACCGCGGCGAACCTACTGACACAAATCTCAGCTCCCTCCTCCCTCTCTCACTCGCTACATACTCAATTATGTACTGAAAGTACCGAATTACCTGCTTTTTGCACTCGCGTTGCACGGTTATTGCAAGAAAACTATCCATCATACAAGGATCGTTATGGTGTCATTCGAAAGCTCTGTTTATGCCCTTTCAGGGATAGGTACTTGTTTTACGTTCTGGGTCTTATTTAGGCATGAAAATGATCACGTAAACAGCCCTATTTTGGCTAAAAACACCCCGCTGTGCGGTACACATAAATAAACCGCATAGGCCGCTCGTAAGGTGTTAAGTCTCGTATGAGGGATAAAGCATGGTTTAATGATGACTGCAAGCGTTCATTTGATGACAAACAGGCTGCATATTGTCTATGGAGGCGTAATCAAACCCTCTTGCATTGGGAAAATTATGTTTTTAAAAGGGCAGCTGCGCAGAGAGTTTATGATAGTGCTGAGAGGGATTATAACTCCCATCTTCAGGATGTTCTGGCAGGAGCTACACAGCCTCATAAATGGTGGTCCGCTTTGAAGTCCTCTTTATTTGGAATAGATTCCTTCATGCCTCCTCTTTGTGATTCTGATGGCTGCATCTCTTTTGATCCATTATCGAAGGCCTATATTCTATCTAATATTTATATTAATAAGCAGAGTAATCAGGAATTGTCTTTGCCATTGGCATGTTTCCCTAGACCCAACTTCAATTCAATGGCATTTCAAATCAGCT
This sequence comes from Paralithodes platypus, assembly GCA_032716605.1. Lineage (NCBI taxonomy): Eukaryota > Metazoa > Arthropoda > Malacostraca > Decapoda > Lithodidae > Paralithodes > Paralithodes platypus. The sequence continues at coordinate 29,365,136 of CM064482.1, forward strand.
GAACTGAAAAGGTACTTGCTGGATCTTGATACCTATGGTGGCACAGACCCAGATGGGTTTTTCCCTCTCTTTTTTAAAAAGGTTGCAGTGGTCTTGGCACCTAAATTGGCCGTGGTGTTTAGGTTGCTTTTGAAATCAGGTAGTTTTCCTCTTTGCTGGCGTAAGGCTAGTATCACTTCTATTCCAAAGGGAAATACTGCCTCATCATCTCCTTATGACTATCACCCTATCTCCATTACGCCTATCCTATCCAAGCTCTATGAGAGGCTTTTGTCCAGACGCCTTTCCTCTTATTGTAATAGTCATAATTTGATACCAAACTCACAGTTTGGTTTTCGTAAGGGACTGGGTACATGTGATGCGCTTCTGACACTCACCTATAACTTGCAATCTTCATTGGACCAGGGACATGAGTCTCGTGTTGTGGCTGTTGACTTTAGTTCTGCTTTTGACTTAGTCAACCATAAAACACTTCTGTATAAGTTACAGCTCATTGGCATTGGTGGCAATTTTTTAAGGATCTTTGAAGTTTTTTTGACGAAAAGATCTCAGTCTGTGGTCATTGATGGGTGTCATTCCCCTTCTGTTACTGTTGTTTCGGGTGTTCCACAAGGCAGTGTCCTTGGGCCTTTGCTTTTTATTATTTTTACTGCTGACCTGCGTTCCGAGCTTGAAAATAAACTAATCTCCTATGCCCATGATACAACTTTATATGCGTCAATTCCATCACCAATTGATCAACACGAAATTGCTACTGCTCTGAATAGGGACTTAGCCAAAATTACATCATGGTGTGAACTTTGGGGTATGAAACTTAATGCTAGTAAAACACACTCCATTATCATCAGCAGATCTCGTACCTTGGATCCTCCCCATCCTTATCTACAAGGCCTTATCTACCCGCCGGCTTTAGCACCGCCAACAGCTCCGCATCGCCACTGAGAAAACTCGATCCTAATTTGAGTATTTCATATCCCAATTCCCTTTATTCATTGCATGAACAGTAGTTAAGTGCTTGTTTAACCTCCACATAATTCTGTAGTTGCCGTGCATGTTATTTTACTGCTTTTCTGACTGATAAACATTGTTGTTTACATTTGTTATCCTAGCTTGTAGCAGACGACGGACGCGCACCTCTAATCGACCTAGCTTTGTATTTTCTTATTAACTCTAGTAGTTATCGTATTCAGTATCCTACTGTAGCTATATATATCTGTAATTTTAGTTGTTGCTTGCATGATCTTGTAGTAACCTTTGACTGATAACTTTGTTTATCTAAATATAATCCTGCTTGACTAGCCTACAGTGACACCAGCGCCATCTGTTGATACAGTATATTAACCCCTTGTGTGCAGTTACACTTTATTTTTTATATAATCTCTATTTGGTGAATTGTATATTTAGTTACATATTCTATTATATATATATATATATATTTGTTTTGCTTTTTTAGTTAGGTTATCACCCCTGGTAGCCTACTTCTGCATATTTCATACTGTTTTTGTTTTGGTTATTTTGTTTTCGGTTAGTCTAGGCTATCATCCCTGGTGGCCTATTTCTGCGTACTTCAATTTTTAAATTTTCAGTTAGGCTATCACCGCTGGTGGCCTATTTCTGCGTACCGGTATTTCATAATTTTTGTTTTCGGTTATTTTTGTTTTCGGTTAGTCTAGGCTATCACCGCCGGTGGCCTATTTCTGCGTACCGGTATTTCATAATTTTTGTTTTCGGTTATTTTTGTTTTCGGTTAGTCTAGGCTATCATCCCTGGTGGCCTATTTCTGCGTACTTCAATTTTTTAATTTTCAGTTAGGCTATCACCGCTGGTGGCCTATTTCTGCGTACCGGTATTTCATAATTTTTGTTTTCGGTTAGGATAGGCTATAACCCCTGGTGGCCTATTTCTGTTTAAATAAACATAAAATTGTTTTTGGTTCGGCTATCACTGCGTATTCAAATTTAATTTTGTTTTGTTTTAATTTTCGGTTAGGCTATCACCGCTGATAACCTATTTGTGTGTATTTCAACATTTTTGTTTTCGGTTAGGCCTATTTAAGTAAGTGAAGCGACCTGAAGGGAGTGAAGTGTTTTTAACCCTTAATTAGCGGCGAGCAACATAAGTCGAGTTAAATAAAGCTGGACTATGTGGCGGCGCTCGACATAGGTCGAGTGGCAATTTCAGCACGTAATGTGGCTGAGAGAGAGAGACAAGTGGTGGCAGGAGACTAGCGAGCGTATGACTGCTCCAGACCACCGCGGCGAACCTACTGACACAAATCTCAGCTCCCTCCTCCCTCTCTCACTCGCTACATACTCAATTATGTACCGAAAGTACCGAATTACCTGCTTTTTGCACTCGCGTTGCACGGTTATTGCAAGAAAACTATCCATCATACAAGGATCGTTATGGTGTCATTCGAAAGCTCTGTTTATGCCCTTTCAGGGATAGGTACTTGTTTTACGTTCTGGGTCTTATTTAGGCATGAAAATGATCACGTAAACAGCCCTATTTTGGCTAAAAACACCCCGCTGTGCGGTACATATAAATAAACCGCATAGGCCGCTCGTAAGGTGTTAAAGTGAGTTTAGTGTTTTTAAAGTGAGTTAAGTGTTTTTAAGTGAGTGAAGTGATCTGAAGAAAGTGGTCGTCACCATGCCTCGTGCCTGTACGAACTGCGCCGGTAGGTTTGGTGCTTCCATGTTTGCTCCTGCCGATCCACAAGTCTGCCGACTCTGCCAGCACCGAGAGGATTTGACAGCAAAATTGGATGAAGCCCACAACAAGATCAACGCCCTCACCAGGAAGCTGGAATCACTCCAAGAGTTTGTAACACTCAACGTTGGAGTATCACTAACTCCAATTGTTTCAACTCCAGCATCCACCACCGCCCCAACGTCATCTGCCAACAATCCAACACCTGCAGTAGACACTGCAGCAGATGCTTCTGACGAACCTGAGCCGACATCAAACCAGGACAACCGCCCTGTTCACCTTAGTCTCTCCCCCACTCCTCGTGCAAGAAGCCTGCTAGCATGAACAGTACCAACCCCTCGCCCCCGTTCTAACCACTCCTCTCCCCGACCTGTACGTAGAGTCCCGCCACCACAGGTTTCCGGATTTACACCAGTGAGGAACGGTGCACGGCCAACGCAGAAAAGGTCTCATCTACCAGTCACAATGTCAAACAGATTTGAGATATTGGTAGAGGTGGAAGACGAACCAGAAGAGACCAGGCTCGTTGGGGATTCCATCCTACGAGGACAGATCGAAGAGTTCTGCGACAGAGTCCCAAATCAACGAAAAAGATTTTGCATCCCAGGAGCTGGACTGGACGACATTGTGGAAGCCTTCGAAGATACCACAAAGGATGCAAATGAAAATACCCTTTTTGTCATCCATGCTGGTTCAAATGACGTCATGCGCACCAGATCCGAAGAGTTGATGGAGAAATATCGCAAGATGATCCAGCACTACAAAAACAAGTCAAGGAATATCATCATCTCAGGCATTCTCCCCAAGATCGACGCACCTGACAAATTCTACGACAAGGCCTTCAGCACAAATAGCCGACTAAAATATTTGTGTCTGAGGGAAGAAGTTGAATTCATCAACCTCTGGGACAACTTCTACAACTAGCCTACTCTGTTCCGCAAGGATGACACTCATCAAAACCCTGTGGGTTCAGCACGCATGGGTCGTCTCCTACACGATGCAGTCCGCAGCCATGGATCAAAAAACGCCATCCGAGAAGAAGCAGCAGTGAAATAAATCATCCAACACCAAGAAAAAAACAGAGGCAACCGAGGACCACCAGCGATAAGGACCGAAGACTGCGAGGACCGAGGAGAGCCATGAACATAAATGTAGATCCGACAAGAACCAAAAATATTATTAACACCTTACGAGCGGCCTATGCGGTTTATTTATGTGTACCGCCCAGCGGGGTGTTTTTAGCCAAAATAGGGCTGTTTACGTGATCATTTTCATGCCTAAATAAGACCCAGAATGTAAAACAAGTACCTATCCCTGAAAGGGCATAAACAGAGCTTTCGAATGACACCATAACGATCCTTGTATGATGGATAGTTTTCTTGCAATAACCGTGCAACGCGAGTGCAAAAAGCAGGTAATTCGGTACTTTCGGTACATAATTGAGTATGTAGCGAGTGAGAGAGGGAGGAGGGAGCTGAGATTTGTGTCAGTAGGTTCGCCGCGGTGGTCTGGAGCAGTCATACGCTCGCTAGTCTCCTGCCACCACTTGTCTCTCTCTCTCAGCCACATTACGTGCTGAAATTGCCACTCGAGTTATGTCGAGCGCCGCCACATAGTCCAGCTTTATTTAACTCGACTTATGTTGCGCGCCGCTAGTTATGGGTTAAAGAGCGTTCCGTGAGTTCTAAAATAACAAATTTAAAGGTTTTCTATGCAAACGCTCGTAGCATACGCAATAAATTTTCAGATTTAGAGGAGCTAGTGTTTACAGAAAATTATGATGTGATTGGCATAACAGAATCTTGGCTCAATACAGAAGATAGAGACTTTTTAGCAGAGTATTCACTTCCCGGTTATGTAATGTTTGAGAAAAGCCGAATAAATCGAAATGGAGGTGGCATTTTACTTTATATCAAAGAAAGTCTTAACCCTACCCTCTTGTCAAAACCTCAAATTGTGAACGTCGACGCATCTTTTGTGCTAATAAAGAATAATAAAGCTACAAAAATAATACTTGCATTAATATACAGACCTCCAGCTCAATCAGTGCAAACTGACCGAGAAATTTACGAACAAATTGCAGATGTAAGTAACTCACAAGATACAGTAATTTTTAGCGACTTTAATTTACCTGTGACCAAGTGGGGCGATACTCTTACTTCACACTCCGGACATGACTTGTATACGAACTTGCAAGAGAGTTCGCTTTATCAATTTGTTCGAACGCCGACCCGTGGTAATAACGTTCTTGACATTGTACTTGCAACAAAAGAAGAATTAATAGAGAATTTGAATGTTGGTGATGAATTCAGTAACAGTGACCATCGTACGATAACTTTCACTTTAAAGTTTACTAGTAACGAACCAAATAGTAGCATCGAAAAAGTCCCTAATTTCAAGAAAGCAAACTTCCATAAACTTAGAGCTATGTTTAAAGAAACTGACTGGAGCTTTTTAATTAACAATAACGACATAAATACATCTTGGAAGTTATTCGAAACCACTTACCTAAAAGCAGTGCAAGACTGCATACCATCGAAAATATGGCGTCCAGGCCATAATAATAAGCCCAAATGGTGGAATAAAGATATTTCAAACTGCCTGCTTGCTAAAAAATGTGCTAATGATAGATTAAAATCCTCACAAAATGACGAAGAACGGGTGAAATTTGTAGAGTTACGACGCAAAGCCAAAAAGTTAATTAAGCAAAGTAAAAAGACCTTAGAGTTACATATTGCGAATAAAAGTAAAACAAACCCGAAAGAATTCTATAGTTATATCAGAAAGAAAAAAAGTAGTTACTTCAACTGTTGGACCGTTAGTCGATGAAAATGGAGAATACACCAAAGACGAAGTACAAATGAGTAATGCCCTCAATACCTTCTTTGCATCAGTTTTTACAACAGAAGACCTCAGTGATATCCCTACACCATCGCCGATTCAGATTGATAATTCAGATGTTCTAAGCAATATCATTGTTACAGAGAGAGAAGTATTGAATTGTTTAGATAAACTCAAGGTAAATAAAACACCTGGACCTGATACAATCTCGCCTAGAGTTCTAAAGGAAGCTAAGGATGAGCTCTCCAAACCACTGACATTACTATTCAATAAATCCTTGCAGTCTGGAACTATTCCTGATCAGTGGAAGCTAGCCAACGTAACACCGATATTCAAAAAAGGCAGCAAATCCCTACCCAGTAACTATCGTCCAATTAGCTTAACCTCAGTTGTATGTAAAATGCTAGAAACGGTCATAAGAGACAGACTCGTAAATCACTTAGAGGAAAAAAACATACTTAAAGATACTCAACACGGCTTTCGTAAAAAACGTTCCTGTTTAACAAACCTCTTAGACTTCTTCCACGATATCCTCAACCTCTACGATGAGAGTAAAGCTGTAGATATTATATACCTTGATTTTCAAAAGGCCTTTGACAAAGTTCCCCACAAACGTTTACTGCTAAAACTAAAAGAGCATGGAATACAAGACGGTGTGTTGAAATGGATAGAAAATTGGCTCAGCGACAGAAAGCAAAGAGTAGTCATAAACGGTAAGGCATCTAAATGGACCAAATGTAAGTAGCGGGGTACCCCAGGGATCGGTACTAGGACCAATTCTCTTTCTAATTTACATCAACGACATAGATGAGGGTCTCACCTGTACAATCTCAAAATTTGCTGACGATACAAAAATTGCAAATAGCGTACTCTCAAAAGAACAAGTTGACGATATGCAACACAATCTAGATAAATTGTCATGTTGGGCCCAAATTTGGCAAATGAGTTTTAATGCGGACAAATGTAAAGTACTACATATCGGATACCTAAATGAGAAAGCAAACTATTCGATGAATGGCACTCAGCTTAATAATGTAAACAGAGAAACCGATCTGGGAGTAACAATATCGAGTAACCTAAAACCGAGTCAACAATGTTCAGAAGTTGTTAAGAAGGCAAACAAAATAATTGGCTTTATAGGCAGGTCATTTGAGCATAAATCCAAAGAAGTTATCCTAACCCTTTACAATTCCTTAGTCCGCCCTCTTCTGGAATACTGCTTTCAATGCTGGTGCCCTTATTACCAAAAAGATATAAACAAGCTAGAACGATTTCAACGTAGAGTTACCAAAATGATACCTAGCCTAAAGAACAAACCATACGAAGAGCGTCTTAGAGAATTAAATCTATTTCCTTTAACCCAGCGCAGATTAAGAGGTGACTTAATTCAAGTGTTCAAAATCATCAAAGGCATCGACAATATGAACTGTAGTAAGTACTTCACTATCGACCAATCTAATTACACGCGGGGAAACGGTTGCAAAATTATTGGTAAATCTTTTAACTCACACGAATCTAAGAATTTCTTCTTCAATCGAGTTGTCAACTTGTGGAATGGGCTTCCCCGAAACGTTATAGACTGCAACACCGTTGATTCATTTAAACTCCGCCTAGACAAATATCTCGCATCAAACCCGCGACTGACTGCGTTTGTAAATGAATAACTTTATTTTATCCCCCCCTCAGTTACTAACCCATCTGTCCTCTACTAACTTCCTAATCCTGCCACGGACATTAGTTCCAGGGCAGTAATTCCCTTTCCAATGTTCCCTTACCCACTCTAAACCACTGTTTGGACACTTGATCCTCAGTGTTTTGGAGGACAAGCAACCTAGAAGGGTCACAAGATATGTTGTTGCTTGATTTCCTTTGTACTCCTTTGTACTTTGTACAAGTTTCTGTCGAGAAAATTGAGAATGTGGATACTCTGCGTTTGTTAGGAATTACTCTGGATCCCAAACTTACTTATGAAAAACATATTCGTTCTTTCTCCTCTTCCATCTCCCAAAAAATTGGTCTGCTTCGCAAGTGTTATAAAACGCTTGCTTGTGATGCCACAGTTATTAAGTCTGTTTATGCTTTTATTTTGCCACAATTCGAGTACTGCTCACCTGTCTGGTTGTCAGCAGCTGACTGCCATCTCAAGTTGCTTGACAGGTCACTAAATTCTATCAGTTTTATTATACCTCGTTTGTCTCTTGATCTGTGTTATCGACGTAAAGTTGGTGCCCTTAGTCTTTAATTTAAAGTTTTTAACAACCCTCAGCATCCCTTACATGGGGTTCTGCCAGTGCCCTATGTTCGGGCTCGTGCAACTAGATTCACAAGCAATCTTAATTGGAGATGGGCTGGTCTATCAGAGTGAGAACTGAGCGATCTCTGCCATACCCATAGCTTACTCTGACTGTTCCTTTTACTTATATATTTTCTAGATCTCAAGTGACGGCGTCTCTTCCGTGGATTGACCTCCCAATCTACCAAGATTGGAAGCCAAAGAGTCACATTTTTCATTTGCCCCTCAACTTTCTCTTCATAATTGCTGAGGGGCACAGGGTCCTGGGTTTGGTTTCCCGGGTGTTTCCGCACCCTTCTCAGCTCCCCGCCATGGAGTGGCTTCGGTCACACAGGCTTTATTGTGGTCGGCAGGGAGGGTTCTGTGGGGGCGCTCGGTTATGGCCTTGGCCTTGCTCGGGGCCTTGGGGCTGTTCGGCCAGGCAGCTTGGGGAACAACAACAACAACAACAACAACAAGCAATCTTAATGATCTTGTAATGAGCCGTGTTAATTTTTCTACTACACAGTTTTGACGGTGTTTTGTGCCGGCCATGGTTGACTTGTGGAATAAGCTGCCAAATGTCCTAGTCAATTCAGCTCATATCTCCATCTTTAAGTCTAGAGTTTGTGCTTTTTTGCAGCATTAATTATAATTTTTAAACTTATTTTATTCTAATTTATTGTTTTATATTTATATTTGATATCCTCCACTGCATAATATTTTATTATTAATTTTAACTGTGTTTAATATATGTATATAATTATACAGTACAGTATATTCGTTTTTTCTCTCCAGTGCTTCCAGGTGTTTTGTGTGGATTCATCTTGCTGGTGTTTCTGCACCCTGGTTGGAGACTTCAGCATCTCATATAATAATAATAATAATAAAAACTAACTAGAAGCATGTAATGACTAGTAACACATGGTAAAGTCTCTGATTGTATAAATGTCATAGTGGCGTGCCTCAGGGATAAGTGCCTACCTGTACTTTTCTTAATACAGTATATATTAACATTTATGATAGTCTCTAATATAAAAGTTCAAAATGTGCAGATGATGCAGAAATTGCAAACACAGTATTTTCTCCATTGCATGTTCAACAAGTTCAAAAATATTTAGATATTATCAAACAGGGCTAACATATGGCAAATTAACTCCAGTACTGATAAATGTAAATTACTCAAATTAGGTTACAGGAATGATAAGGCAAACCATTCGACGAGAAACAATCACCTTAAAAGCATGCGATGTTAGGGTAACAACATAGATTAATAGATTAAAACCCAATGAACACTGCAGTGAAGTTGTTAACCTATCCGCGGCGAGACTCCGATTCGTTAAACGTCGTGTCGGGCGAAGCTATTGCATTAATTTCTGACGAAAATCGTCATTATCCGATAAATATCGTTATTACTTATTCATATGCACCTATTTTATGTTTAATATGAAGATAGTTACATGTTACAACATTAAAACAAGTGGGAATAGTATTTGGGGGTTGACAAACACGAAATAATGCAGATCGGTTCAATCATGGAGTTGACAGAGAGCGAAACTGCACCCTCCCTTCACGAGCTCTTGAGCGAGACTGGAGGTAGTGCGGGCTAGTCTCTCTCTCTCTCTCCTCCCTCCACACCCCTCCCTTTCGACCTTGAAACCAGGTAGGGAGTTTTGGCGCCATAAATAAACCGATAATCACAGGAATAAGAGAAAAATAGGTGATAATTGAGGGGGAAAGGGGGGGGGGGGGGCCGGAGGGAGGAATTTGGACACATGCGGAGTAGTGATAGAATGTATGCAGAGGAGTTATCTCACATATTTACACATTCCTTTGTTTTGAGGGACAGTGGGATATTTGGAAAGGCTTTTTTTAGGCCATGGGTCTTATGAGGACGCTCGCCCTACTAGGGTTCAGACTCATGAGGACGCTCGCCGTTTATGGGTTAACACTCAAGCCGCGGCGCCCGACATATGTTGGGCGAGAGATAAGTGGCCTATCCCGCGGTGCCCGACAATAGTCGGGCGGGATTTTGAGCACATTATCGGCTCTGGGAGAGAGCCCACGCGTTGCGAGGACGATAGGCGGGCTATGACCGTTCAGCCCGACCTCAGAGCCACTACTGAGCTCCCCACCACAACATTCCACACCCACAGCCTCGCGAGACAAGGAAAAAACTGGGGAAATTATGTTATTTTAGAGTTTTTCACCTCTCGTTGCGCGATCGCTACAGGATAACCTGTGGTCGTACAAGGATGATTCAGGTGTCATTGGAAAGCTCTATTATCGCCCTTTCACAGATACATAATTGTATTACGCTCTGGCTCTTGTTTATGCATGAAAAAGAGCATGGAGTAAAGCTCGTTTAGGGTAAATATGCCCGCAAGGCAGGTAGTAGAAGTTACATACATCCCCGTCGGTAAGGGGTTAAGAAAGAATTCAAAAATATTGGAGAAGAAATCGACTCAGCACAGGACAACCAGGAAGGAAGACCGAAGACAGCGAGGACGGCAACCTACAAAGGAATTAAATACTAATCAGTCAAGAACCGCGAATTTGGATAAAGCTCCACCAACACGACCCAAATTCAAAACCGCCAGGGATAACGACCGAGGACCGAGGACAGCCATGAATGTAAATGTAGATCCGACCAGAACCAAAAATTCGATGAAAGAACGTTCTGTGAGTTCTAAAACCGCAACTTTAAAGTTTTTCTAAGCAAACGCTCATAGCATACGCAATAAATTTTCAGATTTAGCGGAACTAGTGTTTACAGAAAATTATGATGTGATTGGCATAACAGAATCTTGGCTCAATACAGAAGATAGAGACTTTTTAGCATAGTATTCGCTTCCCGGTTATGTAATGTTTGAGAACAGCCGAATAAATAAAAATGGAGGTGGCGTTTTATTTTATATCAAAGAAAGTCTTAACCCGACCCTCGTGTCAAAACCTCAAATTGTGAACGTCGACACATCTTTTTTGCTAATAAAGAATAATAAAGGTACAAAAATAATACTTGCGTTAATATAGAGACCTCCAGCTCAATCAGTGCAAACTGACCGAGAAATTTACGAACAAATTGCAGATGTAAGTAACTCACAAGATACCATAATTTTTGGCGACTTTAATTTACCTGTGACCAAGTGGGGCGATACTCTTACTTCACACTCCGGACATGACTTGTATACGAACTTGCAAGAGAGTTCGCTTTATCAATTTGTTCGAACGCCGACCCGTGGTAATAACGTTCTTGACATTGTACTTGCAACAAAAGAAGAATTGATAGAGAATTTGAATGTTGGTGATGAATTCAGTAACAGCGACCATCGTACGATAACTTTCACTTTAAAGTTTACTAGTAACGAACCAAATAGTAGCATCGAAAAAGTCCCTAATTTCAAGAAAGCAAACTTCCATAAACTTAGAGCTATGTTTAAAGAAACTGACTGGAGCTTTTTAATTAACAATAACGACATAAATACATCTTGGAAGTTATTCGAAACCACTTACCTAAAAGCAGTGCAAGACTGCATACCATCGAAAATACGGCGTCCAGGACATAATAATAAGCCCAAATGGTGGAATAAAGATATTTCAAACTGCCTGCATGCTAAAAAATTTGCTAATGATAGATTAAAATCCTCACAAAATGACGAAGAACGGGTGAAATTTGTAGAGCTACGACGCAAAGCCAAAAAGATAATTAAGCAGAGTAAAAAGACCTTAGAGTTACATATTGCGAATCAAAGTAAAACAAACCCGAAAGAATTCTATAGTTATATCAGAAAGAAAAACGTAGTTACTTCAACTGTTGGACCGTTAGTCGATGAAAATGGAGAATACACCAAAGACGAAGTACAAATGAGTAATGCCCTCAATACCTTCTTTGCATCAGTTTTTACAACAGAAGACCTCAGTGATATCCCTACACCATCGCCGATTCAGATTGATAATTCAAATGTTCTAAGCAATATCACCGTTACAGAGAGAGAAGTATTGAATTGTTTAGATAAACTCAAGGTAAATAAAACGCCAGGACCTGATACAATCTCGCCTAGAGTTCTAAAGGAAGCTAAGGATGAGCTCTCCAAACCACTGACATTACTATTCAATAAATCCTTGCAGTCTGGAACTATGCCTGATCAGTGGAAGCTAGCCAACGTAACACCGATATTAAAAAAAGGCAGCAAATCCCTACCCAGTAACTATCGTCCAATTAGCTTAACCACAGTTGTTTGTAAAATGCTAGAAACGGTTATACGAGACAGACTCGTAAATCACTTAGAGGAAAATAACATACTTAACACCTTACGAGCGGCCTATGCGGTTTATTTATGTGTACCGCACAGCGGGGTGTTTTTAGCCAAAATAGGGCTGTTTACGTGATCATTTTCATGCCTAAATAAGACCCAGAACGTAAAACAAGTACCTATCCCTGAAAGGGCATAAACAGAGCTTTCGAATGACACCATAACGATCCTTGTATGATGGATAGTTTTCTTGCAATAACCGTGCAACGCGAGTGCAAAAAGCAGGTAATTCGGTACTTTCAGTACATAATTGAGTATGTAGCGAGTGAGAGAGGGAGGAGGGAGCTGAGATTTGTGTCAGTAGGTTCGCCGCGGTGGTCTGGAGCAGTCATACGCTCGCTAGTCTCCTGCCACCACTTGTCTCTCTCTCTCAGCCACATTACGTGCTGAAATTGCCACTCGACCTATGTCGAGCGCCGCCACATAGTCCAGCTTTATTTAACTCGACTTATGTTGCTCGCCGCTAAATAAGGGTTAAAGATACTCAACACGGCTTTCGTAAAAAACGTTCCTGTTTAACAAACCTCTTAGACTTCTTCCACGATATCCTCAACCTCTACGATGAGAGTAAAGCTGTAGATATTATATACCTTGATTTTCAAAAGGCCCCACAAACGTTTACTGCTAAAACTAAAAGCGCATGGAATACAAGACGGTGTGTTGAAATGGATAGAAAATTGGCTCAGCAACAGAAAGCAAAGGGTAGTCATAAACGGTAAGGCATCTAAATGGACCAATGTAAGTAGCGGGGTACCCCAGGGATCGGTACTAGGACCAATTATCTTTCTAATTTACATCAACGACATAGATGAGGGTCTCACCTGTACAATCTCAAAATTTGCTGACGATACAAAAATTGCAAATAGCGTACTCTCAAAAGAACAAGTTGACGATATGCAACACAATCTAGATAAATTGTCATGTTGGGCCCAAATTTGGCAAATGAGTTTCAATGCGGATAAATGTAAAGTACTACATGTCGGATACCTAAATGAGAAAGCAAACTATTCGATGAATGGCACTCAGCTTAAGAATGTAAACAGAGAAACCGATCTGGGAGTAACAATATCGAGTAACCTAAAACCGAGTCAACAATGTTCAGAAGTTGTTAAGAAGGCAAACAAAATAATTGGCTTTATAGGCAGGTCATTTGAGCATAAATCCAAAGAAGTTATCCTAACCCTTTACAATTCCTTAGTCCGCCCTCTTCTGGAATATTGCGTTCAATCCTGGTGCCCTTATTACCAAAAAGATATAAACAAGCTAGAACGAGTTCAACGTAGAGTTACCAAAATTATACCTAGCCTAAAGAACAAACCATACGAAGAGCGTCTTAGAGAATTAAATCTATTTCCTTTAACCCAGCGCAGATTAAGAGGTGACTTAATTCAAGTGTTCAAAATCATCAAAGGCATCGACAATATGAACTGTAGTAAGTACTTCACTATCGACCAATCTAATTACACGCGGGGAAACGGTTGCAAAATTATTGGTAAATCTTTTAACTCGCACGAATCTAAGAATTTCTTCTTCAATCGAGTTGTCAACTTGTGGAATGGGCTTCCCCGAAACGTTATAGACTGCATCACCGTCGATTCATTTAAACTCCGCCTAGACAAATATATCTCATTAAAGCCGCGACTGACTGCGTTTGTAAATGAATAACTTTATTTTATCCCACCCTCAGTTACTAACCCATCTGTCCTCTACTAACTTCCTAATCCTGCCACGGACATTAGTTCCAGGGCAGTAATTCCCTTTCCAATGTTCCCTTACCCACTCTAAACCACTGTTTGGACACTTGATCCTCAGTGTTTTGGAGGACAAGCAACCTAGAAAGGTCACTAGACCTGTTGTTGCTTGATTTCCTTTGTACTCCTTTGTATCATTAGCAGATCATATGAATACAAATGTGAAGAAGCTGTTCATACCGCATATAATTCACTTATTCGTCCTCACTTGGAATACTGTAAACAGTTGTTGACCCCATATTATACAAACATATAGATAAACCAGAAAGAGTGCAGTGAAGAGTAATACAAAATATTCCTAGATTAAGAAACAAGTCATATGAAGAACGTCAAAAGGAGTTAAACAAATTTGTCTACCAAAGCTAAGGTTAAGAGGAGGCAAAATTCAAGTATTGAACATTGATAAAGGCCTTGACAATTTGTATGTTCACAAGTACTTCACATTTGATTAATCAAATTACACTCCAGGAAATGGCTATAAGATCGCAGGAAAGCCTTCTCATTCACATAAAGGTAAGCACTATGTTTTTCAACCGAGTAGTAAACTTATGGAATGGACTACCTAGCAATGTCATTGACTGTTTCTCAGGCCAAACATCGAAAAGTCGCCAGTTTCCATTTGTTCCACACATTTTAAGTCGTCATGTTTCTTGTTGCATAGGACATTTGTTCACACATTTTCCATTCTATGCTACAAGAAGCCTCATAAGGATCAGTAGATTTGTTGTTCCTTGTTTGGCTTTTTACTTCTTTGAACTCCTTTATCTGAATCCGCTGTAAATATGACCATGATCAGTTTTAACCCATTCATTACCAGTGTTGTCCTTTTACCTTTATTTAGACTACTATTAGACAATTGTATTCAGTTGGAAAATGGCCTCCAGCAATTAACAGGCTTCGAAATATCTCACTTAACCCTTTTTACTACCGTAGATCCTTCTTAACCCTTCCAGCCCGGCAGCATTTTAAAAGGACACCACGAATGAAGGGCAGGTGCCCGGGTGTCCTTTTAAAATCCCTGTGCTTGAAAGCGTGCTTCAAAATTCGTGCGGCCAAATTTTGCATTGCAGGAGCGACCGCAGCGCCACCAAGCCTCAACTACTAGTGTTATCAGTTCGTAGGTGGCCGCCATAGCGAGTTATACTGAAAAAATGATTTCCGACGTGTCCGATTCGCTGCAACCTCCCGCGGGCCCCACTGCTACCCCGCTCGCAACTTCGACGCCTGTTACAACCGAGAAGAATGCTCAACGAAAGAAAGTTATGCATTTGTTGAGTGATAGCGCTATACAGCGACAACTTTTTGATAGTGAAGAGAGCAGTGGCGAAAGCTTGGTGGACAAAGAACAATTTATAAGTGCAAGCGAAGATGACGATTTCGTTGGCTTTGGAGACGACGATAATGTGGATTTATTTGAGGGGGGAGACAGTAGTGATGATTCTGATGTGGAGTTTCAGGAAGGTGCCATTGAACTTCCAAGTGTGCTAGAACCTAGGCCTACCCCCTCGCCATCTTTGGTATGTCAGCCTAGGCCTAGCCCTAGTAGCCCAGGACCTTCCCCTTTGCCTGCCCGTACGCCCTTGAAAGTGGGCAAATATCGTTGGTGAAAAGTGCAGCTAAAAAGGCACGCAGGGCAGCCGCAGAAAAGGATAGGGAAGCTGAAGACAGTGATAGAGACGCCGACCCTGGTCTAGCAACCACCCGCATTCCATTGTCCCGACGCCTTGACCCGGGACGCCGCGTGGGTCACCCACAGCCCTCGGCTTCATCTCTCCTTCAGGATGACCAAAGGGCCTCTTCAAGTGGTATTAGTAGTGTGCCACAGCCCTCAACACACCGCAGAGCATTATTTGCTGCGGAGAAGCCCTCGGCTCGCCGCAAAAGGAGCCCAACTCCCGAGGCCGAGGCTCCCATTGTTGAAGCTCCCGCAGCCTCACGCGCCTCACACCGCCTTCGCCCGGTCACTTCTTCACCCGAATTGTCTCCTGAAGAGGATGCTGACGACCCCAACATTGCCCCAGATGACCTGACGTCGCCTGAGGAGGAAGAGGAACAGGAAGAGGAAGAGGAAGTCCCGACAAGACGAGCGAGAGGGCGAGGTCGTGGACGTGGTCAGTCTGCCGAAGCCGCTGCCCCTGGGCGTGGGCGTGGGCATGCAGGGCGTCCGCGTGGTCAAGGGCGTGTGCCAGGGCATCCAGGGTGTGTACCTGCTGCACCTGCATGTGCTGCCAAATGCTGCCAGATGAGTCGAGAGACTAATGGCCGGAACTGTACATAATTATATATAGTATTGTTAAAACCACTTACAGAGAGGTAACTGTCCTTGTACTATCCTTTACCTGTTGTGTTATGGTCGTGTGTTGATGGCACCTTGATTGGCACCTTATTTATGTGTCGGCAATGAATCCATGCAGCCGATGGTGCAACAACTTTGCCTCGACGATACTGACTGTACAACAATGGTGCCTCGACAGCACAAGGACGGCACACCAACGTTTAATGGGCCATAACCGCCGGTCAAAGCTTTGAGTTTACGAAACATAAATTCTAGCCTCACAGACAAGCGGGGACCCCGCCAGTAATACCCCGACCCCGCCTAGGATTGTGCCACGTTTGCCAGGTCCTGGGGTGTCGGGATCAAAATCCTGCATGTGTGAAGTACCTTTCAGTTGTGCTGACAAGACTGTGGGAGTCTGTGACGAGGGAAGATGTTCTTCGATTTTAAGTTTTAGAAATATTAATGTGAAAGGACGCACAGAGAAACACAACAAAATCTAATACAAAAGATGTGTAGCTATTTACAGTATAATAAACTAGCGCATGTAGTCAATCAATGTATTGTTATTAACTCCTAGTTTTGGGGATAAATGTCATATTTTCATATGGGAAGGAAGACACCCTCTGTCCCATCCAGTTTTGAGACTCATACATATATCTAAATTGTATATGACAGGTCACCAGTTCACCAGAAGGAATAACCTGAGTATTTTGATTATCTACAAAACGTTATCCCTTGTTCATAACTTGGAGGGTTCCAAGACTGAAGAATGCTTGGCAGGGGCCTTAATCAGTGTTAACCAGAATCTACAGTGAAAGTTTGTGGATACAACTTGAAAAGATAGACCAACTCACTCATTTATTCTGAGATAATCCAAATAGGCCGACAGATTCATACTAGGGTGGAATTAATGAGTAACCAGTAAATTCTACCTTTAACTCCTTCAGGCTGGAACCGCGATCCGTATATTGGTAAAGGGTGCGTTGGCTATATAAAGAACGCTCGCTGTCCACCACTTCTTGGATTAATGCGGTACACAGGCTAAAAAAAAAAAAAAAAAAAAATATATAGGAAGCTTAGTTTGTATTATTTCTCTAAAGATCTTTACACTCTTTATTTTCAGTAGCAAAGTCGAACCAGAAAAGAATAAAAAATAAGATAAAAATCCCTGCATATGAAATTACTGTATCACGGAGTATTGATTTATGTAAGCGTAAGCCGTCAATTTATAATGGTAGGCCTACATGAACATAAGAACATAAGAACATAAGAAAATGGGAGTCTGCAGAAAGCCGATTGACCCAAGCAAGGCAGATCCCTATCCCACACAACCCCAATTACAAAGCCCAATTATAGGCTCAACACTCTAATACCCTGAGGATCATCTTACCAAAACGGTTAGAGATTAACGCAGGATTTCGGGGGTCTGCAGAGCGCTGATTGGCCCAACCATGCTGATCCCCCTTCACACCCAACCCTTCTCGTCCATATGCTTATCCAATTTTATCTTAAAGCTCCCTATCGTTTGTAATCCCACTATAGCACTTGGTAGTCCATTCCACCCATCTACAACTCTGTTACCAAACCAATATTTGCCTATATCTTTTCTGAAACGAAATTTATCTAATTTGAAACCATTGGTACGAGTTATTTCGCTATCACTGAGCATATCACTGTACATATGTCATGTCCCCTTTGTTAATCCCACTAACCCACTTGAACACCTCTATCATATCCCCTCTAACTCTGCGTCTCTCTATCGAATGTAAGCCTAATTTCTTCAACCTTTCTTTATACGGAACATTTCTAATATTATGTATCATTTTTGTCATTCTACGTTGTACTCTCTCCAATGAATCTATGTCCAATCTGTAATAAGGACACCAAAATTGAACAGCATAATCCATATGGGGTCTCACTAATGACAAGTAAAGTTTTAAGATAACATCAGCAGTTCTGTTACTCACACTCCTAGAGATGAACCCGAGAATCCTGTTTGCCTTGTTTCGAACGCTTATACACTGTTGTCTAGGCTTCAAATAATTGCTAACAAACACACCTAGATCTTTCTCACAATTCGAGTTTTCTAATTCCATATTAGCTAGTTTATATTTAACATTTGTATGCATCTTCCCTATCTTTAATACCTTGCATTTGTCAATGTTAAACTTCATCTGCCAATATACTGATCATTCGTGTAAGGTATCTAGATCCCTTTGGATGCACTCTATATTTCTATCTGAATCAATTGTTCTCCCCATTTTGGTATCGTCTGCAAATTTACTTATCCTACTAGTTATACCTAAATCAAGGTCATTTATGTATATAACAAACAACAGAGGACCTAATACAGATCCCTGGGGGACACCACTTTTGACTGCTCCCCATTCTGACTTCGTACCATATATGCTGACTCTCTGCTTCCTACCAATTAGCCATGACCTAATCCATCCGAACAACGCCCCACCTATTCCATGCGCCTCAACCTTTCTCATCAGTCTCTCATGGGGGACTCTGTCAAAAGCTTTACTGAAATCTAAATATATTATATCATATGACTTGTCATTATCTACTGCTTCATATACCTCTGGGAAAAAACTAAGCAAATTAGTAAGGCAAGAACGTCCCTGAGTGAATCCATGCTGAGAAGAATTTATTAAATTAAATGTATCTAAGTGGTTTCTAATTTTACTAGCAATAATTGAGTCTAGTAGCTTTCCTATGATTGATGTAAGACTAATGGGACGGTAATTGGATGCTATTGATTTGTCACCTTGTTTGAAGATCGGAACTACGTTTGCAAGCTTCCAAGCTTCTGGAACTATACCGGTCTCCAATGACTTGTTAAATAAAAATGTTAATGGGTAACTTAACTCATCCCTACATTCTTGTAATACTCTAGCATATACCTCATCAGGACCAGGCGATTTATGAGGTTTCAGTCTGTCAATTTCCTTATGCACATCATTTCTACTTATAGTAACTGTACTTAACCTATTTTCTATACTATCGCTATATACCTTACAGACTTCTGGAAACTGTGCCAAATTTTCATTAGTGAAAACGGAAAGAAATTGACTATTTTATGTACTGCACATTTCTAAATCATTTTCTGCCATTTCTCCTATCGAAGTTTTAAGGGGACCAATTACATCTCTAACCTTGGATTTATATAGTTGGTAAAAAGCTTTAGGATTATTTTTTGAGTCATTGGCAACCTTAATTTCATAATTTCTTTTTTCTTTCCTAATATCCTTTTTTACCTGTCTTGATAGATTCTGATAGTAAGCAAGTAGGTGAATTTCGCCTTTCCTAATGTTTCTATATATTCCTCTCTTTTGTCCTAGAAGATCTAATAGTCTATTATTCATCCCTTTGGGTTGGTTCTGTGTTGATCTAAATTTTCTTTTGGGGATGTATTTATTTTGTGCATTGAATACTGACTCGATAAAATTATCGTATGTATCTACCAAGGTTGACGTCTCTTCCTGACTTAAGATGACAGGCGCCTGAGAAAGGGTACACTCATTTGGACACCTGGATCAACTTTATTTTTTGACCATAGGGTCAGCTAATAGGGCTCTTCTTAACCCACCATAATTGGCTTTTCTGAAGTCAGGTATTAATGTTGTATTCTCTCTGGTATTACCTTTCCATTGTATATTAAAATACACAGAATTGTGGTCACTATTTCCTAGGTGGTCCCCTATCTCTACATTGTTTACCATATGTTCATTGTTACTGAAAACTAAATCGAGAATATTATTACCTCTAGTCGGCGTATCTATGAATTGAAATAAAAAACTATCTTGTACTACCTCTATAAACTCCTCAGAATCAGAGTCTCCTATTTGATGCTGCCAATCTATATTCGGAAAATTAAAATCCCCCATAATGCACACATTGCTAAACCTTGATGCCATTTTAATTTCCTCCCATAATGACGTTCCGTCATTTCTACTCATATTTGGCGGTCTATACAAAATTCCAATAACTATGGTCTCATTTTTTTTTTTTTTTTTTTTTTTCGTTAACCTCTACCCAAACACTTTCATTATCGTTATTTAGTCTAATACCTGATTTAATACAGCTTTTTAATGTACTCCTGACAAACACTGCTATACCGCCACTCCTCTTACTTGTTCGGTCATATTTAAACAAACTATATCCTGGTATATCAAATTCTGCTAAAAAATGCCTTGTTTCTGTATTAATCCACGTTTCAGTTAGCGCTATTATGTCTATATTTTCTTTGTTAACAAGGGCTCTAAGTTCGTTCGGCTAACCCTCCCTTATCCTGACTATCTTTTCCCTCACATTCGTCTCCCAAAGGAGAAAAGGTATTTGTCACATTCATACCTATTCTACTATCCTGCTTCTTGAGTGTGACTTTCCCACCCGTATTTTTAACAACCTGCCATGAATAAATATTTTCATCAACTTCCTCCCTTTTCCCCTTACTCGACTTAATTTCCTCTTGGCTAAGCTTGAAAGCTAGATATTCGTCTTTAATAAAATCCTCTGAAGTTTAACATTAACCTCCCTTAGAAACCAAGACCTCTTCCTTCACCACAACCATCTCTTCCCTTACCTGGAGAATAAGATGATGCAGTTCAGTAAAGGACTCGCACTCCATACCTGACATGATCCCAAAAAGCTTAGCGAGGAGCAAACAACTAAGTACAGAAAACAAAAACAAATAAGTCAACTAACAGCTAAAAACTGAGCTAAAACACTTTTATATATACACGAGTGCACTGCCTCCAAACACAGGTAGGTGCGTATGGTCACTGGGTCACGAGCAGGTGGTCCGGGCAGGAACTCAAATTAACACAACCTCCTCCTGTCACTGACTGAACTGAACTGAAACATGTAAGAGGAATATATTTGCCAGAAGTAAGAAGTCTATGTATGTACGGGAGAGAGGTTACCCTCTCTTCACCCCCCAATGTATGTTAATTAATTAATCAGTCTCGACAGTTTTGTTTGCTTCATTAGGGGAATCATACAAGCGTTACTCTCTCTCTCTCTCTCTCTCTTTGTATTGTTAGGCTGTGTTCCTTTTTCTATATATAGTGATCATCAGCGGGATATAGAAGCTTGCATGTTATTGAGAAAGATGAACGTGAAGTATTAATATACAACTAAAAATAATGAGTCACCATTAAAGTATATAACCGTACAATTAACTACCCATTCAAACGCTTCACATAATTTGACTGATTCATAAAGCTAACTTAATAATCCATTCAGTACCGGTGACATCCTCTTCAGTATATTCTGGCAACTATTAGACGGTTTTATTCAAATTAGGAAGGATGTCTACCCGTTAGAACATTACAGACTATATCAATTTATCCTTTTACCTACCATAAATCCTTCCTAAGCTTCATAAAATCGTCAAAATGCAGCTGAAATAAAATATATAGACGTCACTTGTACTGTAAGAGTTAAAGGAAAACTTTATTATAGGAGTAGTTGCTTACTATCTCTCTTCTCATTTAAGGAGGTTAAGTAGTTGGTTCACTTTTGGTCAATTTTTTTCATATATATATTATTTTTCTAGTTTCCTCCCTAGACCTCCATCAAACTTTAAAAAAACAAAAACAGTATAGTTGTACATTTTTAGGTAGAAAAATGTCCCGGACAGAGGCCGGTTTCTCTTTAATTACAGGCTCGCTTTCGCTCGCCAGAAAAAAAAATCGACACCTAAATTACTTGGGAGTCTTAACCCTCTCCGACATATGACGCGATTTTGAGCCTATTGGGGATACTTTAAAGCCTTTGTTACCATCAGGGGTATTTAGAAACCTTTAGTTTAGTTACTTCAACCTCTGCAGTTGTCTTTGAGTTAGCTGTGGCATATAACTAATTTTGGAGAGGTAATTGTAATAGTGAGAGAATTATATTTCTTATTGCTAATCTGGCAACCTCTGCGTCATATGTGCGTGAAAGGGTTAATATTGACAAATAAATGGGGCGAAAGGCCATAAAATCGTCAAACTAACGAGCCAAACTTCTTATAATCTGAAAACTAATGAGGCAAAACATGACGAAGGGGGACCAGAAAACGGCCCATCTCCCTTTAATCTACTAATCATTCACTCAAAATTACTTTCCAACTCTCGTACACACTCTCTCGCTTTCACAGTTTCTCTCTCTCACTCCACATCCCTCCATCCACATTTCTCTCTTCATATCAGAATGTGAAGTGTCCCTCATATGATTGTAATATATTTGTCGTACTATTATTGCATAATAATGTATGTAGTTCGAAATATTAGTCACATCATGTATGTAATAATTGTATTCAGCTAACTATGATCTCAATAACCATTGATGTAAGAAAACATGAATGGTCTCCTCATATGATTGCACTAGTTTTGTAGTGCTATTATTTACCTGTCAATTAATAATTCAGTTACATTTTTTTTTTTTTTTTTTCATGAGCACGTATATACAGCACATGTGGCAATCAAATGAGGAAACTATAATAACACCAGACGACGATACTGTTGTTACAGTAGAATAATGGCTCTTTGAGCAGTATGTATTGCCTTACCAGTGGTTGTCCCCTTATTATTATTATTATTGTATTATTATTATTGAAATACCACAGGAACGAAAATTCCTGGGAGCGAAACTTCCACCCCCAACGAGATCCCTCTCTTTCTACCACCTCCCTCCACATGTTACACGTCTCGTTAATCACAGTCTTCTAATATACAAATCACATTTCCTTACCCCCTGACATTCTTGAAATACCCACTAAGTATATTCGATTAGATACCAACCATGCAGACTATAATACGTTCGTTGTGTATGGGTACAAGTCGATCTGAAGACACCTTAGCTCCCAGTGCACAACGAACCGGATCATGATTATGTCCGCCTGTATTAAATTATGTATTATGTTGATTTATACCATTGCCTATTTTTGTAATAATTGTATTCAGCTAACTATGATCTCAATAACCATTGATGTAATGAAAATATGAATAGTCTCCTCATACGATTGCATTAGTTCTGTAGTGCTATTATTTACAACCTGTCAATTAATAATTCAGTCACTACAAGCTTGCTTTTTATACAGACCATGTGACAATTAAATGAGGAAACTATAATAACACATCTGAATAATGCCAACCTGACTTATAAACACAAATATGAATGTAACCAGACGACGATGCTGTTGTTTCAGTGGAATAATGGCTCTTTGAGCAGTATGTATCGCCTTACTAGTGGTTGTCCCCTCACAGGATGGGGGGCGCTGCTCAATAAACTCGCCCCTCGGGGCAAAATCAAAATCAATCTCTTCATATCTACCTCTCAACATTTCCCTTTCTGCATCTCTCTCTCTCTCTCTCTCTCTCTCTCTCTCTCTCTCTCTCTCTCTCTCTCTCTCTCTCTTATAAATAATATAATTTCCGAATTTGCGGATGACACGAAGATAGGTAATGAAATAATTTCCGAAAGTGATAGAATAAACCTACAAGCTGATTTAAATAAAGTCACGGAATGGTCGGAAAAGTGGAAAGTGCCATTTAATGTAAACAAATGTCAGATATTGCAAATAGGTTCCAAAAACAATAAATATGAATACTACATGAATGAAGAGAAGATACGAAATGTAACAAATAAAAGACATGGGAGTGCTGATAAACGAAAAATTATAATATTCCAATCAATACACAGCAGCCGCAGACAAAGCAAACAGGGCACTAGGTTTCATCAGAAGAAACTTCACTATCACAGCAAAGACATAGTTTTGTCCTTATACAGAAGTATGGTGAGACCGCACCTCGAATACGATGTGCAGTTTTGGTCACCCCACCTCATAAAGGATGTTAAAAAATTGGAATCTGGGCAAAGGCGAGCCACTAAAGTAATCCCTTCATTAAAGAAATACATATGACAAATATGATGAAAGACTAAAAGAACTTTATCTATTTTCACTTAAGAAACGAAGGATGAGAGGTCATTTGATAGAGTATTTTAAAATTCTAAAAGGATTCAGTAACATTAACCAAGATAAGTTATTAAAAAAGCCGAAGACACATCTAAAAGAGGAAACAATTTAAAATTACTAGGTAGAAAAGCGAATCTAGATACAACAAAAAAATTCTTCACTCATAGTGTGACAAATGAGTGGAATAAACTCCCAAATAAAGTAATAGACAGCTCCTCTATAGATATATTTAAGAAAAATCTAGACTCATACCACAAAGAAATTGGTATGGAGTAGGCAGTAATTATCACCGTTATTATGTTTTTCAGTTGAAGAGACCGTAAGAATAATAAAGTAAATTAACAAATAAAGACTACTAATTGTAAAAATCATCATTCAAAATGTACATACTACTAAGGGTGATGGGTTGCATGATTCCACTTAACCCCATAATGTACATACTACTAAGGCGAAGGTTTGCATACATTTTCCATTATTTTTTCCAACTTTTCCTGTAAATTCCTTCCGGGGATTTCGAAGCCCAGCAAGGTTCATCACTTCCAACTTTATCATGCACGGCAATTGCCGGAGGGACGGAGGGTGGGGAGAGAGCCTTCTTCTTTTCTATCCTTTCCTTGTCTCTCTCTTCTAGATGGATGCCTATTGTACGTACTTGTGCGCCTTGTAGTGGGCAACCTTCCCTACTTAAAACTCAACAAACTGCTGGTTCTGTATTAACTCTCAATTCGCGGTGCCCGTCATATGACGGGCCGTCGCTGAGACATACTGTATCTCATCACCGCCTCCCTACTGCTCTCAACAAGGATAACATTTGCAAAATTACCTAATTCTAGGGAATTTTCGCCTCCGGTTACACAATCGTTGCAAGAGAACCTGTGGTTGTACAAGGATGATTCAGGTGTCATGGCAAAGCTCTATTATCGCCCTTTCACGGATATATAATTGTATTACGCTCTGGCTCTTGCTAATGCATGTCAAAGAGCATGGAATGAAGTTCATTATCTGTACATATACCAGCCAGGCGCTACGGTGATGTAAACAAGCATGCCCGCTCTACGAGAGTTAAATTTAAAGTCTATGGCATACACAGGTGCATACTACGTTGGATTAATAGCTAACTATTATTATTCCTGCTATCAGTAACATGTAATCTGATACTACCTGTTTCATGGTCGGATTTGTCGGCGACTAAACCGGCTCCCCCTCCGGGTGCTCACTCGGAGGGTTGGTGGCTAGACTCCCTGCAGGACTAAAAGCAATACCTGTCAAAGGGCGGATGAACTATATATTAGTCAACGGCCATCTAGCAAACCTATTGTATTTTACCATGATGGATGTTTAAGATGCTGCCATAGCCTGCACCAAGGTCTTCCATTGGTCCATTTTCATCCATCCCTGCTGTTTGGTGCTATACAGCAACTTTCCTTCCTTTTCCTGCAATCTCCTGTTTTTTTTTCCCACACGGTGGTTAGCAGGCCAATACGGAAGACTTTTGAGTCTGGTGGATTTTCAGGAGATTTGGCATTCTTTTTCTGTTTCTCGTCTTTTCTAAAAACATAAAATCCACCGCTACTGCTCCCCCCTGAATATGGTGTCTTTGGGGCTTTTTTTATACCTTACCCAGATGTAATGGCTCCGTCTGGGTCGACCTGTTTATATCCATCTTTATGTATTTGTGTATGGATTGCTTTCAACTTTTTCTGTTTTTGTTTCTACTTCTGTCCGGTGATATAGAAGTTAATCCCGGTCCTCACAGACAACCTGTTACAAGTTGTCGTGTATTATATTCCAATATTCGTGGTCTCTATAAGAACATCAAGGATCTTACATTGGCATCTGTTGATTATGATATTGTCTTTTGTTCTGAAACCCTTGTCTCTGGTTATAGATATTATTCTGAACTTCTTCTACCTAACTTCAGTAAACCAGTTCTTATGCGGTGTGATTCTATTCCTCGTGCTCGTGGAATGAGCTTGTATATTAGATCTGGGTATAATGCTCAGCACTTAACTAAGCATATTTGTAAATGCCAGGAGATACAGTTAGTTAAAGTTTCCAGCAAGTATCATGATCATTACATATTTAGCCTGTACAGAAATCCTGATATTAACAATTACATATATGACTGCCTCTTAACAGCCATGGCTTCAATACAATCTGTAGATGTCAAATCATCCTTTATTTTTGTTGCTGATGTCAATGCGCATCATCAAGAGTGGTTGAACTCGGTCTCTCCAACTAATAGAAATGGTCTTGCTGCCTTGGATTTTGCAAACTTATCTGGTTGTGAACAGCTAATCCAAGGACCTACTCATATGTCTGGAAATAGGCTTGATCTAGTACTAACAGATATTCCTGGCGTTGTAGAAACCTCCGTTCTTGTACCTGTTGGCACTTCCGACCACAATGCCATCATGTGTAAAATTAATCTTGATTTTTCTGTTCCTGATATTACTCTCTCACGTAAAATCTACCTTAAATCCCGGGTTAACTGGGACAACGTTTTGTAATGATGTTTGTAATATTGAGTGGAATCTTGTATTAAGATCTCATGACCCAGTTTCAGCTCTCAACAATTCCCTTCTTGGTATCCTTCGCAAAAGAGTTCCATCAAAAACAATTAAGTCTCTATGAGGGATAAAGCATGGTTTAATGATGACTGCAAGCGTACATTTGATGACAAACAGGCTGCATATTGTCTATGGAGGCGTAATCAAACCCCCTTGCATTGGGAAAATTATGTTTTTAAAAGGGCAGCTGCGCAGAGAGTTTATGATAGTGCTGAGAGGGATTATAACTCCCATCTTCAGGATGTTCTGGCAGGAGCTACACAGCCTCATAAATGGTGGTCCGCTTTGAAGTCCTCTTTATTTGGAATAGATTCCTCCATGCCTCCTCTTTGTGATTCTGATGGCTGCATCTCTTTTGATCCATTATCGAAGGCCTATATTCTATCTAATATTTGTATTAATAAGCAGAGTAATCAGGAATTGTCTTTGCCATTGGCATGTTTCCCTAGACCCAACTTCACTTCAATGGCATTCAAATCAGCTGAACTGAAAAGTTACTTGCTGGATCTTGATACCTATGGTGGCACAGACCCGGATGGGTTTTTCCCTCTCTTTTTAAAAAAAGGTTGCAGTGGTCTTGGCACCTAAATTGGCCGTGGTGTTTAGGTTGCTTTTGAAATCAGGTAGTTTTCCTCTTTGCTGGCGTAAGGCTAGTATCACTCCTATTCCAAAGGGAAATACTGCCTCATCATCTCCTTGTGACTATCGCCCTATCTCCATTACGCCTATCCTATCCAAGCTCTATGAGAGGCTTTTGTCCAGACGCCTTTCCTCTTATTGTAATAGCCATAATTTGATACCAAACTCACAGTTTGGTTTTCGTAAGGGACAGGGTACATGTGATGCGCTTCTGACACTCACCTATGACTTGCAATCTTCATTGGACCAGGGACATGAGTCTCGTGTCGTGGCTGTTGACTTTAGTTCTGCTTTTGACTTAGTCAACCATAAAGCACTTCTGTATAAGTTACAGCTCATTGGTATTGGTGGCAATTTTTTAAGGAATTTTGAAGTTTTTTTGACGAAAAGATCTCAGTCTGTGGTCATTGATGGGTGTCATTCCCCTTCTGTTACTGTTGTTTCTGGCGTTCCACAAGGCAGTGTCCTTGGGCCTTTGCTTTTTATTATTTTTACTGCTGACCTGTGTTCCGAGCTTGAAAATAAACTAATCTTCTATTCCGATGATACAACTTTATATGAGTCAATTCCATCACCAATTGATCAACACGAAATTGCTACTGCTCTGAATAGGGACTTAGCCAAAATTACATCATGGTGTGAACTTTGGGGTATGAAACTTAATGCTAGTAAAACACACTCCCTTATCATCAGCAGATCTCGTACCTTGGATCCTCCCCATCCTTATCTACAAGTTTCTGGCGAGAAAATTGAGAATGTGGATACTCTGCGTTTGTTAGGAGTTACTCTGGATCCCAAACTTACTTATGAAAAACATATTCGTTCTTTCTCCTCTTCCATCTCCCAAAAAATTGGTCTGCTTCGCAAGTGTTATAAAATGTTTGCTTGTGACGCCACAGTTATTAAGTCTGTTTATGCTTTTATTTTGCCACAATTCGAGTACTGCTCACCTGTCTGGTTGTCAGCAGCTGACTGCCATCTCAAGTTGCTTGACAGGTCACTAAATTCTATCAGTTTTATTCTACCTCATTTGTCTCTTGATCTGTGTCATCAACGTAAAGTTGGTGCCCTTAGTCTTTAATTTAAAGTGTTTAACAACCCTCAGCATCCCTTACATGGGGTTCTGCCAGCGCCCTATGTTCGGGCTCGTGCAACTAGATTCACAAGCAATCTTAATTGGAGATGGGCTGGTCTATCAGAGTGAGAACTGAGCGATCTCTGTCATACCCATAGCTTACTCTGACTGTTCCTTTTACTTATATATTTTCTAGATCTCAAGTGACGGCGTCTCTTCCGTGGATTGACCTCCCAATCTACCAAGATTGGAAGCCAAAGAGTCACATTTTTCCTTTGCCCCTCACCTTTCTCTTCATAATTGCTGAGGGGCACAGGGTCCTGGGTGGGGCTTTGGTTTCCCGGGTGTTTCCGCACCCTTCTCAGCTCCCCGCCATGGAGTGGCTTCGGTCACACAGGCTTTATTGTGGTCGGCAGGGAGGGTTCTGTGGGGGCGCTCGGTTATGGCCTTGGCCTTGCTCGGGGCCTTGGGGCTGTTCGGCCAGGCAGCTTGGGGAACAACAACAACAACAAGCAATCTTAATGATCTTGCCATGAGCCGTGTTAATTTTTCTACTACACAGATTTGACGGTGTTTTGTGCCGGCCATGGTTGACTTGTGGAATAAGCTGCCAAATGACCTAGTCAATTCAGCTCATATCTCCATCTTTAAGTCTAGAGTTAATGCTTTTTTGCAGCATAATTCGTAGGTAGTAGGGGTAGGCAGCCCCGCCCAGGGAAGTACTACCGCCAAGGTTTCGGGAGACTCAGGGAATAGCCTGAATTCCATTTTCTCTCCCAGGCCTTGGTAGCTGGATACATATCTTTCTGCCTCACACATCAGGGGTATCAGGAAAACCCTCTTTATATAACATACACATCCAACTTCACGACATTGCCCTACATTGCTATCCTCTATCCATAAAACACTACTCTTCCCACTACATATCATACATGTAACACCATACACCTTACCCAATAAACATGGCAGTACAATTGTTAAGAGCAAACCTGGTGGTCCCTCGGATATCCACCCCCGGCAGGGTTGGGTCATTGACACAGGGCCCTCCCGGTCGTCATCATGCGACTGTGTCAAGAGCATTGCAACGTCCCAAAGCTGCTCGTCGGTGCAGCTTTTTCTTAAGAATATAAGGGGACTTCACTCTAACATCAATTCTGTACACCAATTTCTTCAAGCAGAATCCCCTACTCTCCTTTTTTTGACAGAGACTCAAGTAACATCCACATCTGACACGTCTAGATTTAATTTTCCAGGTTATCAACTGCTCCAAAATTTCAGACCTAAAGGAGGTGTATGTTGCTTCGCAAAATCTGAAATTGCCCTGGAGGAGGTTACTAGTTTCAATTGTCCCTATTTTGATTATTCTATATACAAATTAATTTCTGCTGGTAAATTTAAATACATATGTTGCATCTACCGTTCCCCAAATACTCCTCCAGAGCAAAGTCTTTTTGATTCTCTGTCCTCACAACTCAGTGTCCTCAACTTAAATGCTTCTTCTGAAATCACTGTGTTGGGTGATTTTAATGTCCATAATGTTGAATGGCTCACTCATTCAGCCAGGACTGATGATGCTGGTCTTGAATGTGAGCTATTTGCAGACTCATTTAATCTCACTCAACTAGTCAACCAACCCACCCGTGTACCAGATAATCCTAATCATAATTCCCACCTACTGGACTTATTTTTAACAACCAATTCAGAAAATTATGATGTTACAGTGAGGTCCCCGCTTGGATCTTCTGATCACTGTCTGATACAGGCCACCTGTCTATCACCTACCACACCTTCCCACTCTGAACCTGTTTTGGTGACTAAATGGCATTACGATAGGGCAGACTGGGAGGGTCTTCAAGGTTTCTTTATTGATATTCCCTGGACCTCTTTCTTTTCTAATGATGCACACTCCACCTTGAGCCACATACAAGATTTTGTAAAAATTGGAATGGAAACTTTTATTCCTCATCAAAAGTACAGTAAAAGATCTAATTCACCTAAATGGTTTGACCATAATTGTGCTAGAGTAACTGAACAAAAAGCAATAGCCTACAATGCATACACAAGATCAAAAACACATGAAGCCTTTAATTACTTTAGAAACATCAGAAATCATGCCAAAACTGTATTAAACCTAACTAAATCAAACTTTCTCCACAAGCAGGCAAATAAACTTCTAAATAATCCAAATGATAACAAAATATTTTGGTCTACTCTTAACTCATTTAAATCCAACTTCACTACTGCTTCATCCATTCCACCATTAAAATCTCCGACTGGCAATCTTGTAAGTGACCCACGAGGAAAAGCTAACCTTCTTGCGGATATTTTCTCCACCAACTCAACCTTAGATGAAATAAATCAAGATGTCCCTGTACTTAATTTTAATTCGCCTGAAATTCCCTCACTTAAGATCCACACCAGACATGTCAAAACTATTTTGCAGAATCTCTCGGTAGATAAGGCTCCTGGTCCAGATGAAATTCCTCCAATAGTACTTAAGAATTGCTCCTTGGTGCTCGCTCCTGTATTGGCAAAATTTTTCCGTCTGTGTACTCATACCTCATGCTTCCCAGTACCCTGGAAAGAAGCAAACATCCATCCAGTTCCTAAAAAAGGTGCCTCTTCAGATCCATCAAACTACAGACCAATAGCTATAACTTCCACTCTTGGTAAAGTCTTTGAAATTATATTAAATAATCACATAATTAAGCATCTTGAGAATAATAAATTAATCAGTGATAGGCAATATGGTTTTAGACGATGTCGATCAACTGCAGACATGCTATGCCTTCTTACGCATCAAATCAACCAAGCTACAGACCAACATGGTGAAACACATACAATAGCACTGGATATATCAAAGGCATTTGATAGAGTCTGGCATCAATCCTTATTGTCGAAGATGTCACACTACGGCCTTGCATCATTAGTTCCACTAATTTCTTCTTATCTTCATAACAGAAAAATACGTGTAATGGTAGATGGCCTTTATTCTCAATTTCACTCAATAAATGCTGGTGTTCCCCAGGGATCAGTTTTGGCCCCAATTCTGTTCCTCATTCATATCAATGATCTCATATCTACCACTCATAATCCAATACATTCCTACGCAGATGACTCAACACTCCACAGTTCCTTCACATTTACCAATTCTTTCACCCAACCCGATCTTATAAATTCAAAAATAAACACTGCAATTTCTCTGAACCAGGACCTTTCTAGAATTGATGGATGGGGACAAAAGAATCTAGTTTCCTTTAATGCACAGAAAACCAAGTACATTCAATTTTCTAACCGACAGAATCTCACTGACTCCCATATATTTTTAATGATGTAAATATTCCCACTTCCCCTAGTATTGACATTCTCGGTGTAACATTAACTACTAACTTGAGCTGGACACATTATGTTAGAAGCATTGCTAAGAATGCCTCTAAAAAACTGGGACTCCTGTACAGAGTTCGAGAATTCTTCACTGACGAGCAGTTGGCCGTGATATATAAAAGTCATGTGCGTTCTCAGATGGATTACTGTTCACCTCTGTGGGGTGGAAGTGGAGTGGTTGCATTGAGGCAGTTGGACAAAATTCAAAATAAAGCTATTAGATTAATCAATAACCCTGCAATCACACAGGACCTTCCTACATTATCCATACGAAGAAACGTTGCATCCCTTGCATTATTCTACAGATATTTTCACAGCAATTGTTCCGAGGAACTTGCTTCAATTGTGCCGCCTCTCCACATCTTTCCCCGTAGAACTAGGGCAGCTGAGAGCGCCCATGAATTTACACTTTCTCCTCCACAATGCAGAACTTCTGCTTATCAGAATTCATTTATCCCCAGAGCTACTACTCTTTGGAATTCACTTCCCTCGAATTGCTTTCCACAAACTTACAATCTACAAATGTTTAAATCCAGTTGTTACAAACATTTTATGAATGGAGGATGCCTTTAGGCACATGGACCTTTTTGTTTTATCTGTGTTTTTCCTTCCTCCGTTCATTGTCTCTTAAAAAAAAAAAAAAAAAAAAAAAAATTTAAAACTTATTTTATTCTAATTTATTGTTTTATATTTATATTTGATATCCTCCACTGCATAATATTTTATTATTCATTTTAACTGTGTTTAATATATGTATATAATTATACAGTACAGTATATTCGTTTTTTCTCTCCAGTGCTTCCAGGTGTTTTGTGTGGATTCATCTTGCTGGTGTTTCTGCACCCTGTTTGGAGACTTCAGCATCTCATATAATAATAATAATAATAAAAACTAACTAGAAGCATGTAATGACTAGTAACACATGGTAAAGTCTCTGATTGTATAAATGTCATAGTGGCGTGCCTCAGGGATAAGTGCCTACCTGTACTTTTCTTAATACAGTATATATTAACATTTATGATAGTCTCTAATATAAAAGTTCAAAATGTGCAGATGATGCAGAAATTGCAAACACAGTATTTTCTCCATTGCATGTTCAACAAGTTCAAAAATATTTAGATATTATCAAACAGGGCTAACATATGGCAAATTAACTCCAGTACTGATAAATGTAAATTACTCAAATTAGGTTACAGGAATGATAAGGCAAACCATTCGACGAGAAACAATCAACTTAAAAGCATGCGATGTTAGGGTAACAACATAGATTAATAGATTAAAACCCAATGAACACTGCAGTGAAGTTGTTAACCTATCGGTAAAGGGTTAAGAAAGAATTCAAAAATATTGGTATCATTAGCAGATCATATGAATACAAATGTGAAGAATTTGTTCATACCGCATATAATTCACTTATTCGTCCTCACTTGGAATACTGTAAACAGTTGTTGACCCCATATTATACAAACATATAGATAAACCAGAAAGAGTGCAGCGAAGAGTAACACAAAATATTCCTAGATTAAGAAACAAGTCATATGAAGAAGGTCAAAAGGAGTTAAACAAATGTGTCTACCAAAGCTAAGGTTAAGAGGAGGCAAAATTCAAGTATTGAACATTGATAAAGGCCTTGACAATGTGTATGTTCACAAGTACTTCACATTTGATCAATCAAATTACACTCCAGGATATGGCTATAAGATCGCAGGAAAGCCTTCTCATTCACATAAAGGTAAGCACTATGTTTTTCAACCGAGTAGTAAACTTATGGAA
Source organism: Paralithodes platypus (assembly GCA_032716605.1). Lineage (NCBI taxonomy): Eukaryota > Metazoa > Arthropoda > Malacostraca > Decapoda > Lithodidae > Paralithodes > Paralithodes platypus. Next base: position 29,398,713 of record CM064482.1, read on the forward strand.
TGGACTACCTAGCAATGTCATTGACTGTTTCTCAGGCTAAACATCGAAAAGTCGCCAGTTTCCATTTGTTCCACACATTTTAAGTCGTCATGTTTCTTGTTGCATAGGACATTTGTTCACACATTTTCCATTCTATGCTACAAGAAGCCTCATAAGGATCAGTAGATTTGTTGTTCCTTGTTTTGCTTTTTACTTCTTTGAACTCCTTTATCTGAATCCGCTCTAAATATGATCATGATCAGTTTTAACCCATTCATTACCAGTGTTGTCCTTTTACCTTTATTTAGGCTACTATTAGACAATTGTATTCAGTTGGAAAATGGCCTTCAGCAATTAACAGGCTTCGAAATATCTCACTTAACCCTTTTTACTACCGCAGATCCTTCTTAACCCTTCCAGCCCGGGCAGCATTTTAAAAGGACACCACGAAAGAAGGGCAGGTGCCCGGGTGTCCTTTTAAAATCCCTGTGCTTGAAAGCGTGCTTCAAAATTCGCGCGGCCAAATTTTGCATTGCAAGAGCGACCGCAGCACCACCAAGCCTCAACTACTAGTGTTATCAGTTCGTACGTGGCCGCCATAGCGAGTTATACTGAAAAAATTATTTCCAACGTGTCCGATTCGCTGCAACCTCCCGCGGGCCCCACTGCTACCCCGCTCGCAACTTTGACGCCTGTTACAACCGAGAAGAAAGCTCAACGAAAGAAAGTTAAGCGTTTGTTGAGTGATAGCGCTATACAGCGACAACTTTTTGATAGTGAAGAGAGCAGTGGCGAAAGCTTGGTGGACAAAGAACAATTTATAAGTGCAAGGGAAGATGACGATTTCGTTGGCTTTGGAGACGACGATAATGTGGATTTATTTGAGGGGGGAGACAATAGTGATGATCCTGATGTGGAAGTGTTTCAGGAAGGTGCCATTGAACTTCCAAGTGTGCTAGAACCTAGGCCTACCCCCTCGCCATCTTTGCTATGTCAGCCTAGGCCTAGCCCTAGTAGCCCAGGACCTTCCCCTTTGCTTGCCCGTACGCCCTTGAAAGTGGGCAAATATCGTTGGTGAAAAGTGCAGCTAAAAAGGCACGCAGGGCAGCCGCAGAAAAGGATAGGGAAGCTGAAGACAGTGATAGTGACGCCGACCCTGGTCTAGCAACCACCTGCATTCCATTGTCCCGACGCCTTGACCCGGGACGCCGCGTGGGTCATCCACAGCCCTTGGCTTCATCTCTCCTTCAGGATGACCAAAGGGCCTCTTCAAGTGGTATTAGTAGTGTGCCACAGCCCTCAACACACCGCAGAGCAAAATTTGCTGCGGAGAAGCCCTCGGCTCGCCGCAAAAGGAGCCCAACTCCCGAGGCCGAGGCTCCCATTGTTGAAGTTCCCGCAGCCTCCCGCGCCCCACACCGCCGACGCCCGGTCACTTCTTCACCCGAATTGTCTCCTGAAGAGGATGATGACGACCCCAACATTGCCCCAGATGACCTGACGTCGCCTGAGGAGGAAGAGGAACAGGAAGAGGAACAGGAAGAGGAAGAGGAAGTCCCGACAAGACGAGCGAGAGGGCGAGGTCGTGGACGTGGTCAGTCTGCCGACGCCGCTGCCCCTGGGCGTGGGCGTGGGCGTGCAGGGCGTCCGCGTGGTCTAGGGCGTGTGCCAGGGCGTCCAGGGCGTGTGCCTGCTGCACCTGCACGTGCTCGAGCATCAGCATCCGACCTGTTTGTGTGGACAGATGGGGCTGATTTTGAGCCAGAGTGTCCTGCCTTTGACGAGGTACAGATTGGTTCCGGGGTGTCACCAACATTTCCCTGTGGCCCAGCTGCTACCCCCAGTGAAATTTTCTGTGGCTTCTATGACAATGAAGTCATGGAATACCTCGTCGAGGAGACCAACAACCATCATGAGATCTGTGCCAACTTTCTTGGGAGGAAGACCAGTGCCAAGATGGTGGCATGGAGAGCTGTCACTGTGGCAGAACTATATGTGTTCTTGGCACTCACAATGCTGATGACACATATCAGAAAGCACGCTCTGGCAGACTACTGGATCACTGGCGACATCATAAAGACTCCAGCATTTGGCAAGTACATGTCCAAGGACAGGTACTTCGACATCCTCTCCTATCTCCACCTGACAAACAACATGGCAGTCCACCTTCCCGACCCATTATGGAATATCAGGAAGCTGTATGACATGATACGTCATCGGTTCACCACCTACCTGATTCCTTTCCAGAAGATGTGCCTCGACGAGTCTCTGGTCCTGTTCCGTGGTAGGCTGCACTTCCGACAGTATATCCCGTCCAAGAGACACTGCTTTGGCATCAAGCTCTTCGTCCTCTGTGACTGTTTGACAGGGTATGTGCTGGACTTTGTGGTGTACAGCGGCAAGGGTGGAGAAATTGTGACTGACCCCCTCATTGGTTTTGGTGGCGCTGTAGTGAAGAAGATGATGGAGAGGCACTTCAATCAAAACCACATCCTCTACACAGATAATTACTACACGTCGCCTATCCTGACCAAGTACCTCCATGACTGCAAGACCGGAACTGTCGGAACAGTCAAGGTCAAGAGGAAGGGCATGCCAGGCTACCCCACCAAGACGAAGAAGGCGGACATCTTCCACAAGAAGAGTGGCCCCATCCTCTCCATCCACTGGCATGACCAGCGGAAGGTCAACCTCCTCAGCACATGCCACAAGGCCGAGATGGTCGCCACAGGGAAGGTGGACCGAAGAACCAAGAACACCGTCCAGAAACCAGCTTCTGTCCTGGATTACAACCTCAACATGCGTCTCGTTGACAAGTCCGACATGCAGATGGGCTTCATCGACTGCCTGCGAACATCTTGCAGGTGGTACAAGAAGTTTATCCTGCATACGGTAGATATGTCGGTCCTCAATGCTTACAACATCTACCGTCTGAGGACTCCAGGAGCCAAGAAGTACAAGTCCCTGCGGAAGTTCCACAAACAGGTGATACTTGAGCTCCTGGCTAAACATGCGGGTACACCAGGGAGGCCACTACAAGGACCAGGCCAGCTGGACAGAACGGGGTGTGCTGACAAGGCGGAGCCATTTATTTGTAATTATTAAGAATTTTCGTGTCATTTAGGTATCGATTGTTTTCCCGGCGAACGATAGCGAGCCTGTAGTTTAAGAGAAATCGGCCTTTGGCCGGATAATTTTGTTATCGAAAAATGTACAAATTCATCTTGAAGGAGGGTCTAGGGCTGGTGTTTGTTTTAAGCATGATGGAGGTCGAGGAAGGAAACTAAACAACATAATAATAAAACAAATATAAATGACGAACTTCGATCACTACCTTCACTGAATGCTTTTGAATTATTATTATTATTATTGAATTTGCTCAGCGTTAATTTCAGACTTTGAATATACAGACACAATTCCTACGGCAACAAGGGAGATAAATTGTTTATTAAAACAAAGGCACATATAAAGGATGTGAGGAAAACATCCACTATAATCTGTGAGAGAAAACGGAACAAAACATACAAAATAGAACTTTAAGTGGTGTTTCTGTTCGGGTTCTGTCCCCAGCTACGGTGTATGTGCCTGAGTACATACATACATACATGCATACAACAAATTCAACTTAAAACAAAACAAGTATAGGCAAAAAATATATGAAAACAGAAAACAAAGAAAGAAAACTTGTAGGGGACGAGGCTCAGAGCTGCAGTAACAGGACCTGAAGGAGATACAAGTTGGGGAGCGAGGCAGCCACAAGTATTGCTACTCAGGGAAAGGAAGGTGAAAAAAATAATAATAATAATAATAAAAAAATAATAATAATAAAAACACAAATATATATAATTATATATATATATATAGCCTACTGTATATATATATATATATATATATATATTGTGACGCCTCCCGGCGTTGGCAAAATGGTTGCGGGGGGCATTGCAGCTCGCTAGCGCTCGCCAGGATGGGGGGATGGGCTACAGTTGTCCTAGAATGATCTGCTTTATTTCATTAGTGTCGTGTTGCCACAGACAGTCTAGAAATGGTCTTTGTTTTGGTCTGTGACCGCGCCTTATATTTTATATTCGCTATAATATAAATGCTGCTTGTGTGGAAGGCGAGCGAGAGAGGGTGAGGGAGTACACCCGGCAGCGAGGTGAGCTATGACGCAGCTCGCTTGGGCGCTGACGGCGTTGGCGGCCGGGTGGTCAACTAGTCCCTTCCCGTCGCGGCCTCGTGTTTTTTACCAGCTCAGAGCTTGCCTGACACGCGTATCGCCTACATCCTTTGCAATTCTGTCCCCCATACTCGCCACTTTGCATACTATTTCTCTCTCTCGACTTCTCCTTTCTCATTCTCTAATCTTTATTAAACTCAACATCCCTTCTGGTTTTAGCATAGACGTTCACCGTCGACCGGTCGTATTGTACGCGAAGCTCTCAGATATTTCCATGTATTAGGTTAACCTCTCCGCGGTGCACAGGGGGTTTTCTACAGGGTAAGACTGTGCGCACCTATGATGATTTTGGGACCTATTGCCAATTTCGATAAAAAGTACATCATCGTGTAGGGAATGTTTGCGTGCATCGGCCCATATATATTTGACCCCCAAAAAAATGTCTGGGGGGGGTGATGGAACGGTCCGTAGTTGAAAAATGTGGAGCGAATGGCACCGCGCGGCTAGATTTTCATCGAGCGGCGAGATTTCCCTGCCGAATTTTCACGCGCCCAGGGGATAGAAGGAGAGGGAGGAGAGGGTGGGTTACCGCGTATTATCACGTATATCTCCTTTTTTGAGCCCTTTTAGGCTATGTAGAGTATGTATATGTGTGTAGGCCACCCATATAACAATGAATATGCCTCATAGTGACCAAAAATTGCAATATATAAGGGAATTATAAGAGAATTTTTAGGCGGGAATGAAGATGTGTTGGAGGTTTGGCGGCAATTTATGAGCTGAGAGTGTGGTTTACGCCATACATATCACGTATATCTTGTACGTAGAGCACTGTCATGCTATAATACAGACTTGTACGTATGTATACGTGCCATATATCAAAATATATACCGCATATAGACCAATTCATGCGATATTTACGCACATTATCAATGAGTTTCTATGCGTGAACCAAGGTGTGAGTGAGTTGTGCTGGGAATGAAAGGGGGAGAGGGTGTCTTATGCCATAAATATCACGTAAATCTTGTATTTAGAGCACTGTCATGCTATAATAAAGACGTGTACGTATGTAGGCGTCCCATATAACAAGGAATATACCGCATATAGCCCAATTGATGCGATATTTACGCAAATTGTGAATGTGTTTCTAGCAGACGGAAGCCTGAAAGGGTGGGTTGGGGGTGGGTGGGTGGGAGGGAGGCATGTAGGGGTGCAGTGAGTGAGTGAGTGAGTCGTGGAGAGATGGAAGTCAGGCAGATCTCTAGATAGATAACCAGCTTTGTGATAATTGTGGAGGCGCCCGAGGCGTATTGATGTCTTGGTATTTTGAACCTTATGTCTACCAGATGTCTGGTGTTCGTTGCCACCAACAGGTCTACAATAACATGAGTCAGGAATGGAGAGAGAGAGATAGAAACTGAGACATGCGTATGTCGTACGTATAAATGGACTTCAGAATTGCATTTTTATGCAAGCAGACATTGCATTTTAGACACATGTGAAGTACCACAGAAACATGTAGGCCATTGACTGTAAATAAAGTACTATATTATAGACCACCAGCGACGGTGGCGAGTAAACACAGGCAGATTGCCTTTTGTGATAAAGGGCTAAATATAGAATGGTGTCTCCTTACACTTGCGAAAGGGTAGATTGCCACCAGAGAAACGTTTACTTATTTATTTCCAAGTAATATGCAATCTAAATGTATATTCGAGACCTACTGCAATTATTTGTATGACAGTCATGACTATGTACAATCCAATATGCGCGCGTAGGCAAGACATAAGAAAGCTGGATGAGCAATTTTCGACACCCACACAGTTATTATTCTTTTTTATTTACAATATTATACAATACAAATGTATTTGTGAAGAGTATTTTATCCATTATTGTATTTATCCAAATTTTGTTCCCAGACAGAGCTGCTGTTGCTGGTGTAGCTGGGGCATAAAGGAGCGGCAAGGGTCACCGCTTGACCGTGTGAAAATGAGTGGAGTCGCACTGAGAGGGGCAATTTTGCTGAGTGTTTGGGCAATTTTTGACAGAATAAAGTTATATCATTACTAATTCTTGACAGAGACAAACTTTTATAAACCTTGGCATGATATAATTGATAATCCCATCAATTTACAAACGTAAATTGGTGGGATAATTCATTTTTTTTTGTATATTGTCATTTCGATTGTAGACACGAAGTTTTGAGTGATATTTGGTATGAGCTCCTGAGGCATGGTTGGTAAGGTCGCGGACTGGAAAACTCAAAGTGTGGTAGGGTTGTGTGATCGAATCCAGGAGGGGGTTATGGGGAAGGTTTTATATTGTCTAGAAAATTTTTGATAATTTTTTTTTTTTACAAGATCAATGCCATTGTATTCAAACAATATGAAATATTCATAGAATATATCATATTGTAAGAATACAATGACATGACCTTGTTTTATTTTTGTTTGTTTTATTGTTTTATTTTATTATCTTAGTAGGTTTGACAGGATTTATTGAAACATATTTATTTTTGTATAATTCATTTGAGGTAAGAAAATAATTATATACACATTACTTTGGCTAATAACAAACATATATATTGATATACTAAAAAAATAAGGCATATTACATATAAATCTTTGAAACTTATAAACAAAATAATGAAACATACAATTATATAATGTAAAAGCTATATCACAGGGACATCTTTGGAACTTATACATTATATAATATATATGTTACATTATGAGGTAGCGTGATCAATTAGGTTAGGTCAGGTAAGGTAGGGCGCGAGTCCAGGACAGGGCGGGGCAGGGGGCGAGTCCAGGGCAGGGCACTGGGCGAGTCCAGGGCAGGGCAGGGCAGGGCGACACTCAATAATTCTTGAAGGTGTGGTAGTCCCTGAAGCAGTCACCCAGGCAGAGTGGAACTTTGCACTCGGTGCACATTGAGGTGACTCTTTTGGTGACATGGGGTTTCCTGACACTGGAGCTGCAGACGGTGCACTGCGCCTGCCTGTGACGAGTGCCAAGCATCTCAGTGTTGATGGGGTAGTGTCTTTCGACACCCAGCTGGATGCGGTCAGGAACGTGATCCCCACGCCATGCCGTACGTCTGTGAGTGGTGGTGCCATACTTCTCCAGGAGGCGGTATGAGACGTTGTAGACGAACTCCCGGAATTTCAGCTTCTGGTTTGGGGCCATATCCTTTTTCACCAACCACAAGTTGTAGGCGTTCAGCATCGTTATATCAACTAGGTGGAGGAAGAGCTTGTGATACCACTTCACAGTCTTCCTCAGACACTCAACGCCTGACAGCTGACAGTCAGACTTGTCCACCAGGCGCATGTTCTTAGTGTAGTCCACTACCATGTCGGGCTTGTAGATTGTCTTCCTGGTTCGGTAGTGGATTTTGCCAGAATCCACCTGGGCACCTGTGTGGACGGTGGAAAGCAGGTGGACGTCTCGCTTATCCTTCCACTTCAGGGCTATCACTTTCCCACACTTCTCGAGCTGCTTGTATTTCTGCCCCTTTCGTCGCCTTCTTCGCACATGCCTCTCGCGGTGTTCCTGGGCCAGGTCGTCTTCTGAAGGTGTGTCACTGGAGGAGGCATCTGTGAGAGGAATGACATTACCTGTGAACTTTGGCATAAACTTTCTTGTCTTTCTGACAGTCCCACATGACCCCATTTGGTTGTCATGAAGAAACTGGCAGAGAGCAGGAGAAGTATACCAGTTGTCAGTGTAGATGATGTGGCCTTTGCCCAGGTAAGGTGCCAACATTTTCCTGACGATGGCACCTGACATGCCCATGGGGTCATTGGCAGCGACTTTCGGTATGTCAATGTCAGTGCCTGTGTACACGATCATGTCAAGCACTATTCCAGTTTCGCAGTCACACAAAACGAAGAGCTTGATTCCGAACCTATGCCTTTTCAAGGGGATATACTGCTTGAAAACAAGACGTCCTTTGAAGAGCACGAGCGACTCATCAATCACCAAATTGAGGAAGGGGTAAAAGTATTTCCTATACCTCTCCAACAACATGGTGAACACATCCCGAACTTTCCATATCCTGTCAATCCTGTTAGGATTTTCGTTGTCTGCAAAGTGCATAAATCTTAGCAGCAACAAAATCTGTCACGAGTCATGAACTTATTGAAAGTTGGGGTGGCGATGAGAGGGTCGTGCTTCCAATAGTGTTGCAACACATGCTTCTTGATCAGAGGCATGAGGAACAACAAGGCAAAGAACGTCATAAATTCTTCCACAGTCGTATCCACCCAGCCTCGTATTCTCGCTTTTGGAGAAAGGAGGTCCAATCTGCCAAACACCCACCTGTAGTAGGCGTTTGTTTGGGCAACGATGTACGTCATTACCTCCATGTCGAAAAAAGCGAGGAAGAAGTCGCTTTCGTTCGCTTGATCGTCACAGGGCCAGTCGTGAGTTGTTCCTGACGTCCCAGGATTGAACTGAGGCACGTCAGGTACAAAATTGACCCCGTCAGACCAATCGAACGAAGGCAGCTCAGGGATCGGAATGTCGTCTGCGTCTGCTTCATCGTCTGAAATATCGCTTCCATGGTCGCGATACAGCACTTCATCATCATCACCCTCCTCTTCACTTGACAGACGATGCCCTTCCTCATTTTCGTCACCGACGTCGGACTCACTCCCACTGTCCACTCCCAAATCCCCCACCCTTGGTCCCGTGCTAGGGCTTCGTCGTCGAAACCTGGGCTGCCAATGTCCTGCGAATCACCATCAAACAGCAGGGCGGCATACTTTGATGGTGTCAGAGTTTTCCGGATCACTTTTGCACGTGCGGGAGTCTTATGGACAGGGACAGCAGAGGCGGCGGCAGGGGCGGCGGCAGGGGCGGCGGCAGGGGCAGCAGTGGTGCGTGGCCTTGATGGCAAGATGATGGTGGTGCCTGTCGCCCTTCTCTCTGTTCCTTGAGCAGGGGCGGCATGGGCGGCAGGGGCAGCAGGGGCAACAGGGGCAGCAGGGCCGGCAGGGACACCAGGGCCAGCAGGGCCAGCAGGGCCAGCAGTCACTTTCCCTCTCCCTTTCCCCTTCCCCTTCCCCTTCCCTGTTCCTTGGGCAGGGGCGGCAGGGGCGGCAGGGGCAGGCCTCACTACTCAAGCGGTGCATGATGTCGATGTAGGAGAGCACCCCCCCTTCAAGTCGATACCTTATCGGGTGCCACCCATTAAACTCCCAGCACTCAGGGATGAGCTGGAGTATATGCTGGCGAGAGGCTTGATCGAGAAGGGGGCAGTACGGTGGACTTCTCCTGTCACTCTGCAGCCCAACCCTGATGGAAAAGTTCGGTTCTGCATTGACTTTAGGCGGTTGAACGGGTTGACCCCCACCAATGCATATCCTCTTCCCCGGGTGGATGACAGTGTGGATAAAATCGGGAAAGCAAGGTACTTGACCCAGGTAGACCTCGTCAAAGGCTACTGGCAAGTACCACTGTCTGAGCTGGCTAAAGAGGTGTGCTGGTTTGTGGTGGATGGCAGTACTTACCGTTGCAACGTGATGCCATATGGTCTGAAAAATGCACCGGCCACTTTCCAGAGCTTAATGAACGACATCGTAGCAGACATCCCAAACTGTACTGTCTACCTTGATGACGTGATTATTTATGACAACGATTTCCAAAGTCACTGTGAGCACATAGAAGCCTTATTTAGTGAACTTAGTAAAGCAGGCTTGGTGGTTAATCTGGGCAAGTGTGACTTGTGCAAGCCACGGTGCAGTATCTGGGGTTTGTGGTTGGGTTAGGGCAGGTGAGCCCGCCCCAACAGAAGATACAGGCTATCGACTTATTCCCCAGGCCGACCACCAAGCGGCAGATCATGAGATTTTTGGGTACGATTGGGTATTACCGCCGCTTTATAAGAGGCTATTCTACTGTGTTAGCTCCTTTGACAGATCTACTAGCCAAAGATAAAAAGTTCCGCTGGGCACCTGAGTGTGAGCAGGCGTTTCGAGTAGTTAAACACCTTTTATGCACTCACCCTATCCTCAGGGCCCCGGACTTTGAACGACCATTTCAGTTGGCGACTGATGCCAGCGGAGTAGGGGCTGGTGCCGTACTTTTGCAGACAGACGAGGAAGGTCTTGAGCATCCAGTCAGTTTCTTTTCAAAGAAATTTAATTCAGCACAGAAAAACTATTCGGTTGTTGAATAGGAACTGCTGGCAATCGTGTTAGCGCTCAGACACTTTGAGGTCTATGTTCCTGCATATGGGCCAGTCGTGGTAGTGTATACCGACCACCACCCGCTTAAATTCCTCAATCAATTCCACAACCGGAATATGAGGCTGACCAGATGGTCGCTCATGTAGCAAGAGTACAACTTGGACATTCGCCATATTGCCGGTTGTGAGAATGTGATTGCGGACTGTTTGTCGCGGGTGGAGGATCCGGGGTAGGCTACCACAGTATGTTGGTATAGCCTCCTGTCTTGGCTCGCGGTGTATTTTTGCGCTGGTGCTTGTTGGCTCGCGTGTGTAGCATCAGCGTAGGGTCGCAGGGCAGGAGTTGTTGGCTTTGATTAGAAGAAAATTAGGCTACATCTATAGTAGCCGCCAAAAACAACATTAAAATAAAATATGAAAAATTAAATAAAAACTCTTTCTTTTTAATAATTAATTTAAAGATAATATTGTAGCTGAGTACTGAGTGCAGATGATTTTCCCTCAGTAGGCTGTGCTTCTTTAAAGCTCGCTCTGGGAGCACAATGTTATGAATTAATGTATTATATTTGGGAAGGGTGATAAGATTTTTTTATATAAAAATGTATTTTTTTGAGGAGACTGAGCTTGCATTCCATGAGTGGCAGAGTGGTTAGGAGTGGCAGATTCTAGCGACATTCTGCCTGTTCAGATATGGGCTCATGGTTGAGTGTCCCATATATTGGGGGGGGGGGGGGGGGGACGCCTCCCGGCGTTGGCAGAATGGTTGCGTGGGGCATTGCAGCTCGCTAGCGCTCGCCAGGATGGGGGGATGGGCTACACTTGTCCTAGAATTATCTGCTTTATTTCATTAGTGTCGTGTTGCCACAGACAGTCTAGAAATGGTCTTTGTTTTGGTCTGTGACCGCGCCTTATATTTTATATTCGCTATAATATAAATGTTGCTTGTGTGGGAGGCGAGCGAGAGAGGGTGAGGGAGTACACCCGGCAGTGAGGTGAGCTATGACGCGGCTCGCTTGGGCGCTGGCGGCGTTGGCGGCCGGGTGGTCAACTAGTCCCTTCCCGTCGCGGCCTCGTGTTTTTTACAGGCTCAGAGCTTGCCTGACATGCGTATCGCCTACATCCTTTGCAATTCTGTCCCCCATACTCACCACTTTGCATACTATTTCTCTCTCTCGACTTCTCCTTTCTCATTCTCTAATCTTTATTAACCCGTGGAGCCCCGGCTAGTTTTGTAATGTTTGTTCACCAGAACCCGGCCGGTTTTCAAAAAAATGGTTTTATTCCAGAAACAATAGCGAATGGGTTAGGAATGAAGGAAAAACCACGAAAAACCGCTCAAAAAGCTTAAAAAATGGTCCTACAGAGACCCCGAAAACGTATTTTACAAGAGTAAAAAATTGAAGGCAATTACCCCAAAAAACCAGGTTATTGCGCGCTCACGCGCACGCACGTGGACTTTGAGAGTTTTCAACCATCGGCACGGTTGCGTGGGATACGTACACAGTTCCCATACAAATCTGAGCCCTCTTGAGTGGCTACACCTGAGGTTACGGTCGGCGCAATTAGGGTGACGCGTCAGGCGCGTCGCTGGGGCTGTGCGTTACATACATCGCCGACGCATCAGACGCGTCGCTGGGGCTGTACGAGTTAAACTCAACATCCCTTCTGGTTTCAGCATAGACGTTCACCGTCGACCAGTCATATTGTACGCGAAGCTCTCAGATATTTCCATGTATTAGGTTAAGGAGGTATTATGCTTTATTGAGGTTTAGAGAGACGGACTTTTCCGTATGTGTCCTCTCTCGGGAATGTTGTAGACCGGTATATGTCTCCCTTGTAATGTGTTGAGTGATTCTGCTTGCTTATCTAAAGCTAGACTGGGGGATAAGGTTACTGTGTCGTTGTCTCCGATGTGTGCAGAGTGTTAGCTAAGCTCTGCACGACATCGACAGGTACTGTGGGAGCCTAAGTTGTCTTCGGGTTGGTTTACTTTGCGAGCACAGCGCTGTGGTGTGAGAGGGCCATAGCCTACCCCTCACAATATAGTGCTGCCTCTTTGTGTTGACTTCTGAGGGATCGCCAGGATAGAGCTAGGTACTAGAGACCTAGATTTATCAAGAGAGCATCCCCGTCATATTACGTAATCTTCATTATACCACCCTCGACACACGTTAGGCTACGAGCCGCATGCTCGCCCATTGTTGCCCTGCCTTGATACCCCAGCTAGACTTTATTAACTGAGCAGACACTGGTTAGAGATAAGCCCCATTATTATATGTATGCAGCATTAATATTCACTGCACTTTTGAGCTGAGGTTGTTGTTGAGTTGCACAACCCTAGTAGGCTGTTGCGTTGTGTCACAAAGCATTTCTTTAGTTGTCGAGCATTACTACCTTTGCGCAGTCTTTATTATTCGCCTGCCTATTATTACTATATGTCCTATTTATTGTGACCCGTATTCTGCATTATAATTGTTCAAGATTCTTTACGAACATCTTCCCAGCATCAGGCTTATTTCAGAAGTTTCCAGTTGATGTTGCAGGACTAGCATTGCACTTTATTTAATACAGGAGTGCCAGTTATTTGAGTATCTACCGTAACGTTAATTAATCACGTTAACTATCTTTTCTTTGTGTAACCTAATTGAGTAATCTTTTACTGTTTGAGAATAGGCTGTTTCATTGAGCGTCAGCCTAGTGTGTGTGCACCAGTTACCGAGTCATAGGATACCTCATTGTCCAGGCACGACTCAGGGCGGTAATGGTGTTTTGCTTTCCAGTGTTTAACAACTTAAGAGCGGCCTATGTGGTTTATTTATATGTACCGCCCAGCGGGGTGTTTTTAGCCAAAATAGGGCTGTTTACGTGATCATTTTCATGCCTAAATAAGACCCAGAACGTAAAACAAGTATCTATCCCTGAAAGGGCATAAACAGAGCTTTCGAATGACACCATAACGATCCTTTTATGATGGCTAGTTTTCTTGCAATAACCGTGCAACGCGAGTGCAAAAAGCATGTAATTAGCCACTTTCCCGATACAATTCCTTATATAGCGAGTGAGAGAGGGAGGAGGGAGCTCGGATTCGTGTCAGTATGTTCGCCGCGGTGGTCTGGAGCAGTCATACGCTCGCTACTCTCCTGCCACCACTTGTCTCTCTCTCTCAGCAACATTACGTGCTGAAATTGCCACTCGACCTATGTCGAGCGCCGCCACATAGTCCAGCTTTATTTAACTCGACTTATGTTGCTCGCCGCTAATTAAGGGTTAAGGCAGGGGTTGGATCTAGTGTTACCGTTGTTGCTTTTTGCCATTATCTAGTCCAATGTTGAAGAGCCATCAGGATCCTGATGTTGTATTTTTAGGTTTTATGGAGGTCTAGGGAGGAAATAGAAACAAAACATATGTATATGAACAAATAAATCGACCAAAAAGTTAAACATCCCACCATAATAAACGTGTCGAAGTAGATATTGGGCCAAGTGGAATATATAAATAATCAAGTGAAGAACAATCATGTTACCCGATAATGTCTTTCTCGTAATTATTCGAAACATAAACGAATATGAATTGTAATGAATGAACTAAAGCGGAGATAGTTGCTCATTCTCCCTCATGTCTAGTCCCATTACCTTTGATATCTTAAGACGTTTGTTCCATTAGTTTGGCGATTTTGAGAGCTTTCTCCCCTTGTTTGTCAATTGTAAGGCTTTTTATGCCATTTAGGTGTCGATTTTTATCATGGGGAGCTATTGTGAGCCTGTAATTTTTATCCTGGGGAGCTATGGTGAGCCTGTAATTCAGGAGGAATCATTTTAAGTTTGATGAAGGTCTAGGGAGGCATTTAGATAACTTCACTAAATAAGTATTATATATATACAGTATATATATATATATATATATACCGGTATATATATATATATATATATATATATATATATATATATATATATATATATATACGGTATATATATATATATATATACAGTATATATTGTTACGATCCAGGTTCTCAAAGACACAGGGCTCTTCAACATTGGACTAGATAATGGCAAAAAGCAACAACGGTAACACTAGATCCAACCCCTGCCTTAAACACTGGAAAACAAAATACCATTTCCGCCCTGAGTCGTGCCTGGACAATGAGGTATCCTATGACTCGGTAACTGGTGCACACACACTAGGCTGACGCTCAATGAAACAGCCTATTCTCAAACAGTAAAAGATTACTCAATTAGGTTACACAAAGAAAAGATAGTTAACGTGATTAATTAACGTTACGGTAGATACTCAAATAACTGGCACTCCTGTATTAAGAAAGTGCAATGCTAGTCCTGCAACATCAACTGGAAACTTCTGAAATAAGTCTGATGCTGGGAAGATGTTCGTAAAGAATCTTGAACAATTATAATGCAGAATACGGGTCACAATAAATGCTAGGACATATAGTAATAATAGGCAGGCGAATAATAAAGACTGCGCAAAGGTAGTAATGCTCGACAACTAAAGAAATGCTTTGTGACACAACGCAACAGCCTACTAGGGTTGTGCAACTCAACAACAACCTCGGCTCAAAAGTGCAGTGAATATTAATGCTGCATACATATAATAATGGGGCTTATCTCTAACCAGTGTCTGCTCAGTTAATAAAGTCTAGCTGGGGTATCAAGGCAGGGCAACAATGGGCGAGCATGCGGCTCGTAGCCTAACGTTGTCCGAGGGTGGTATAATGAAGATTACGTAATATGACGGGGATGCTCTCTTGATAAATCTAGGTCTCTAGTACCTAGCTCTATCCTGGCGATCCCTCAGAAGTCAACACAAAGAGGCAGCACTATGTTGTGAGGGGTAGGCTATGGCCCTCTCACACCACAGCGCTGTGCTCGCAAAGTAAACCAACCCGAAGACAACTTAGGCTCCCACAGTACCTGTCGATGTCGTGCAGAGCTTAGCTAACACTCTGCACACATCGGAGACAACGACACAGTAACCTTATCCCCCAGTCTAGCTTTAGATAACCAAGCAGAATCACTCAACACCTTACAAGGGAGACATATACCGGTCTACAACCTTCCCGAGAGAGGACACATACGGAAAAGTCCGTCTCTCTAAACCTCAATAAAGCATAATACCTCCTTAACCTAATACATGGAAATATCTGAGAGCTTCGCGTACAATATGACTGGTCGACGGTGAACGTCTATGCTGAAACCAGAAGGGATGTTGAGTTTAATAAAGATTAGAGAATGAGAAAGGAGAAGTCGAGAGAGAGAAATAGTATGCAAAGTGGCGAGTATGGGGGACAGAATTGCAAAGGATGTAGGCGATACGCGTGTCAGGCAAGCTCTGAGCTGGTAAAAAACACGAGGCCGCGACGGGAAGGGACTAGTTGACCACCCGGCCGCCAACGCCGTCAGCGCCCAAGCGAGCCGCGTCATAGCTCACCTCACTGCCGGGTGTACTCCCTCACCCTCTCTCGCTCGCCTCCCACACAAGCAACATTTATATTATAGCGAATATAAAATATAAGGCGCGGTCACAGACCAAAATAAAGACCATTTCTAGACTGTCTGTGGCAACACGACACTAATGAAATAAAGCAGATCATTCTAGGACAAGTGTAGCCCATCCCCCCATCCTGGCGAGCGCTAGCGAGCTGCAATGCCCCCCGCAACCATTCTGCCAACGCCGGGAGGCGTCACCCTCCCCCAATATATGGGACACTCAACCATGAGCCCATATCTGAACAGGCAGAATGTCGCTAGAATCTGCCACTCCTAACCACTCTGCCACTCATGGAATGCAAGCTCAGTCTCCTCAAAAAAAATACAACATTTTTATATAAACAAATCTTATCACCCTTCCCAAATATAATACATTAATTCATAACATTGTGCTCCCAGAGCGAGCTTTAAAGAAGCACAGCCTACTGAGGGAAAATCATCTGCACTCAGTACTCAGCTACAATATTATCTTAAAATTTATTATTAAAAAGAAAGAGTTTTTATTTAATTTTTCATATTTTATTTTAATGTTGTTTTTTGGCGGCTACTATAGATGTAGCCTAATTTTCTTCTAATCAAAGCCAACAACTCCTGCCCTGCGACCCTACGCTGATGCTACACACGCGAGCCAACAAGCACCAGCGCAAAAATACACCGCGAGCCAAGACAGGAGGCTATACCAACATACTGTGGTAGCCTACCCCGGATCCTCCACCCGCGACAAACAGTCCGCAATCACATTCTCACAACCGGCAATATGGCGAATGTCCAAGTTGTACTCTTGCAACATGAGCGACCATCTGGTCAGCCTCATATTCCGGTTGTGGAATTGATTGAGGAATTTAAGCGGGTGGTGGTCGGTATACACTACCACGACTGGCCCATATGCAGGAACATAGACCTCAAAGTGTCTGAGCGCTAACACGATTGCCAGAAGTTCCTATTCAACAACCGAATAGTTTTTCTGTGCTGAATTAAATTTCTTTGAAAAGAAACTGACTGGATGCTCAAGACCTTCCTCGTCTGTCTGCAAAAGTACGGCACCAGCCCCTACTCCGCTGGCATCAGTCGCCAACTGAAATGGTCGTTCAAAGTCCGGGGCCCTGAGGATAGGGTGAGTGCATAAAAGGTGTTTAACTACTCGAAACGCCTGCTCACACTCAGGTGCCCAGCGGAACTTTTTATCTTTGGCTAGTAGATCTGTCAAAGGAGCTAACACAGTAGAATAGCCTCTTATAAAGCGGCGGTAATACCCAATCGTACCCAAAAATCTCATGATCTGCCGCTTGGTGGTCGGCCTGGGGAATAAGTCGATAGCCTGTATCTTCTGTTGGGGCGGGCTCACCTGCCCTAACCCAACCACAAACCCCAGATACTGCACCGTGGCTTGCACAAAGTCACACTTGCCCAGATTAACCACCAAGCCTGCTTTACTAAGTTCACTAAATAAGGCTTCTATGTGCTCACAGTGACTTTGGAAATCGTTGTCATACATAATCACGTCATCAAGGTAGACAGTACAGTTTGGGATGTCTGCTACGATGTCGTTCATTAAGCTCTGGAATGTGGCCGGTGCATTTTTCAGACCATATGGCATCACGTTGCAACGGTAAGTACTGCCATCCACCACAAACCCGCACACCTCTTTAGCCAGCTCAGACAGTGGTACTTGCCAGTAGCCTTTGACGAGGTCTACCTTGGTCAAGTACCTTGCTTTCCCGATCTTATCCACACTGTCATCCACCCGGGGAAGAGGATATGCATTGGTGGGGGTCAACCCGTTCAACCGCCTAAAGTCAATGCAGAACCGAACTTTTCCATCAGGGTTGGGCTGCAGAGTGACAGGAGAAGTCCACCGTACTGCCCCCTTCTCGATCAAGCCTCTCGCCAGCATATACTCCAGCTCATCCCTGAGCGCTGGGAGTTTAATGGGTGGCACCCGATAAGGTATCGACTTGAAGGGGGGTGCTCTCCTACATCGACATCATGCACCGCTTGAGTAGTGAGGCCTGGGTGCTCGGCAAATACAATGGGGTATGAATCGAACAGGCGCTGCACTGCCACCTGCTGTTCCTCCGGCAGGTGCGCCAGAGCATCATGCGCACATTGGCTCGAATTCCCCGCCCACTGATCAGCCGAGACATGACAATCCCAGTTATCATCCACCTGATCATTGCTGCCCCCCTCTCCTTCTCCACCATGACCGCAGCAGGTCAACACAGGGACAGCTAGTGACTCAGGTGGGCGCCTCACATACTCCTTCAACAAATTAATGTGGCATAGTTGGTTACGCTTCTTCCGGTGTGGAGTGGCAACGAGGTAATCTAGATCGGAGATCTTTGACACCACCCGATAAGGCCCAGCGTACTTGGCAGCCAGAGGATGACCTGACAAAGGCAACAGGACCAACACCTCTTGACCTAGCTGAAACTCCCGGAGTTTCGCCTTAGTATTGTACCTGTCCTTCATACGGGCCTGCGAACTCACCAAATTACGCCCGGCCAGCTCCAGACTTCTAAGCATTCTCTCTCTGTTCTCGAGGACGTATCTCAACATAGAACATGGCTTAGCGGTACCCTCCCAAATCTCCTTCACCATGTGGAGAGGGCCCCTCACCTGATGCCCGAAAACAAGCTCATTCGGACTGAAACCGAGACTCTCTCCAGGTACTTCTCTTGTCGCGAACAAAACATACGGCAGACCAAGGTCCCAATCCTTTCCGTTCTCTGCGCAGTAACATCGAAGCATGCTTTTCAGCATGGCATGCCACCTCTCCAACACCCCTTGACTCTCCGGGTGATATGCAGAAGAGACGACAGTGCTGATGCCATGCTGAATCATAGTTTGTTTGAACAGATTAGATGTAAAATTAGAACCTTGGTCCGATTGCACCTCTTGCGGGTAACCATACCGCGAGCAATATAAGAGCAGGTTCCGGACAACAGTTTTCGCCGTGCCATTTCTCATTGGATATGCATCAGGATAACGAGTGGCCACATCCATGATAGTTAATAGAAATTTATTACCGGCACTAGTAGGGGGTAGGGGTCCGACCATATCAATGACCTTACTGAAGGGCGGTCCACTGACAGGAATGGGGTGCAACGGGGCTCTCGGAATTGTTTGGTTAGGTTTTCCAACCCTCTGGCACGTATGACACCTTGCTATCCAGGTTACCACCTGCCCCTTCAACCCCGGCCACCAAAACAATTTTTCTAAAGCCGCCACCGTTTTTCTCACCCCTAGATGTCCTGCCAGTGGTATGTCATGCGCCAACCTCAGTAGGCTATCCCTGCACTCCCGTGGCACCACCAACTGGTCCACTACTCCGGACCCCTCTTGCCAACTACGTTTAGGGTCTTGAAAACGCCTATAGAGGATGCCTTCTAAATAAAAAAATCTCCTGGCTGTGCATTGCCGTCCTCGTCGAGCTCTACAGCTCCATTAGCACACGTTTGGAGCTCAGGGTCCTCTAGTTGCAACCGACGTATATCTGAGGGTGCCAAGCGATCTAACTGCTCCCGGCGCAATGCATGACCTTCCCCGATACTGGGCTGCTCCCTCTGTCTCTCTCGATGTACATAACGTTGCTGTCGTGGAGACTCGTCATGCCCAGCCTCGTCACTCTCGATG
The DNA here is from genome assembly GCA_032716605.1 of Paralithodes platypus. Classification (NCBI taxonomy): domain Eukaryota; kingdom Metazoa; phylum Arthropoda; class Malacostraca; order Decapoda; family Lithodidae; genus Paralithodes; species Paralithodes platypus. The sequence continues at coordinate 29,418,198 of CM064482.1, forward strand.
ACAGGCCCAGGGGCTACTCCAGAATTAAGTAATGGTGCTAATACTGAATCACCCAGGAGAGCCGCCGAGTCAAAACTCTTAAAACCAACTCCAGCTTTAGCCTCCTCCTGTTGATCGTTCCTCCGCTGGTCTGAAGACGGAGGACTAGGCTGTGACACTTTAACTGCCCGAGCTCGGGTGACAACACACGCCATGGGTTGTGTCTGGCACCGCTCGACCCACTCTTGCTCTTCCCTACTCACGTCGGCCGGCCTCTCGGCAACGACTAAGGGTAGAACCTCAGAAGCGGGCATTGCAAAGTCGTTGCCGAGAAGAAGGTCGACGCCCTCCACTGGCAGTTCCTCCACAATCCCGACATCCAATTCACGTGCCACACCATCCACCTCCAACTCCAACCGCACCAGCGGGTATGACCGAGTTGCATTAATACCCTGCACCACTACCACCCGAGCCGCGTTTATAGGGTAGCCAGTCAAGTTTTTCATCAGAGTCTGGGAAGCACCTGTATCATGCAAGACCTCTACTCCATACTTGCGCCCCGCCCACATCACGCAACCCCGCCCTCTATGGTCGCAAAAAACATCCTGAGCAGGGTTCGAGCCTCCCAGGTGCTTCTGCATTGGCTGTGCCTCAGCCTCTGACGAACTGCCCCGGGCAAACTCAGACGACTTCGGAGACACACCAATGTTGCAGGCCAAAGACACAGCTGCTGTAGGTGGTTTGCTAGGACAGACTCTTGCAAAGTGCCCCTTTTTATGACAATGATAACACTCCAACTCCCCTTTGGGCTTCCCTTGGTACTGGGAAGGGCCCGGCCCCTTCTTAAACGGGACGGTGCTAGTCTTGTGGTCAGTCTTGGTATCATGGCTCTTGTACTTGTTTGCATAAGGTATATCACTAACTCGGGGGGTGGGGCGTCACGCCCCTTGTTACCTGCCTCACTACGCTGGGCAGACCCGCACCCACGAATTAGTGATAGCCGGAGGTCAGCCATCTCAGCTGCCTCCTGTAGAGTTTTTGGTTGCTTTTCTTTCAGGTTTAACGTCAGGTCGCCGCCCGTGCATTTGAAAAACTGCTCTAAAAGCACCAACTGTTTAATGTCGTCAACGTAGTAGCTTTCTCCGACCTCAGCCAATTCCCAAAAGCATCGGACAGCTCCCGGGCATGTTCCAAAAAGGTGCTCTCCCGACCCTTGGTAACACCCCGGAACTTCAACCTGTACGTCTCTGGTTGTAGTTCGTATGCTCTCAGGACAGCCTCCTTGAGTTCCTCATAGATAATACAAGACTCTATAGGCAATGCATCATAAGCCTGGAGTCCCTTGCCCACAAGTCTAGAGGAAACAAGGGCTGCCCACTTCTCCCCAGGCCACTGGTGGATCTGGCACTTCTTCTCGAATCTCATGAAAAATTCGGTGACACCCGACTCATCAAATACAGGGACTAGCTTCAGCAGGTGCGACAAAGACTGATCATGCCCACAATTCCCACCACCGAGACGTTGCCCTGTCGTTTCCACCCGAGTCTTCTCAAGATCGATATCTGCACGGTACCTGGTAGACTCAGCCTCCGACTGGATTTTATTCTCGCGAGTTCGAGATCAGTCTGTTGTTTAGCCTTAGCGAGTTCGAGATCCGTCTGTTGTTTAGCCTTAGCGAGTTCGAGATCAGCCTGTCGCTTAGCCATGCTGCCTGCTTCTTAGCCATCTCAAGCTGGAAGAGCATTTCTGTAGTGAAACCTTGAGGAGGAGGTGCAACTATTGGAGGCCCACCCAGCGATCCTAAACCACGCTGCCAGCGGCTATCGGCCTGCGGGAACGTACTAAACTCCGGCATCCTAGAGGTCCCGATGGGAGTAGAGTGGAGGGGGGGCTCGAGCAGAAGTCCCCGAGCACCCTCTCCACCCTGGACCTCACTAGCCGCCCCCAGTACGCAAGCCCTCAAATCGTTCTTCTTGATGCCATGAGCCACCTTAAGCCCCATGAGGGGAGCCAAACACTGTAGACCATACTTGCTAATTCCCTCTAGTCGATCAGCTGTTATAGGCACCTCCAAAAACTTCTTTGCGGCCTCCTCACTAGTTACTAACCCCCCTGGCATCTGCCCATCAGAGCCTGCATCATTCCCTGAACTCTCAGTATGATCTGATTCGTCTCCCATTGTGTCCACCAAAAATTCTCACGTTTATAAAAAAGAAGAAGTACCCAAGCTCCTATGTAGCACTATTCACTTGCCAAAAATGTCTGAAGACTCTCAAGTGCTATACTATTTTGCCAAACAAAATTTAACGTGCCCACTATATTCCTCAATACAACAAATGACCACAACAATCCTGCAATTATCTCTTAGTTCACAAGATCCTGACCTAGGTCGCCATTTGTTACGATCCAGGTTCTCAAAGACACAGGGCTCTTCAACATTGGACTAGATAATGACAAAAAGCAACAACGGTAACACTAGATCCAACCCCTGCCTTAAACACTGGAAAACAAAACACCATTACCGCCCTGAGTCGTGCCTGGACAACGAGGTATCCTATGACTCGGTAACTGGTGCACACACACTAGGCTGACGCTCAATGAAACAGCCTATTCTCAAACAGTAAAAGATTACTCAATTAGGTTACACAAAGAAAAGATAGTTAACGTGATTAATTAACGTTACGGTAGATACTCAAATAACTGGCACTCCTGTATTAAAGAAAGTGCAATGCTAGTCCTGCAACATCAACTGGAAACTTCTGAAATAAGTCTGATGCTGGGAAGATGTTCGTAAAGAATCTTGAACAATTATAATGCAGAATACGGGTCACAATAAATGCTAGGACATATAGTAATAATAGGCAGGCGAATAATAAAGACTGCGCAAAGGTAGTAATGCTCGACAACTAAAGAAAAGCTTCGTGACACAACGCAACAGCCCTACTAGGGTTGTGCAACTCAACAACAACCTCGGCTCAAAAGTGCAGTGAATAATAATGCTGCATACATATAATAATGGGGCTTATCTCTAACCAGTGTCTGCTCAGTTAATAAAGTCTAGCTGGGGTATCAAGGCAGGGCAACAATGGGCGAGCATGCGGCTCGTAGCCTAACGTTGTCCGAGGGTGGTATAATGAAGATTACGTTATATGACGGGGATGCTCTCTTGATAAATCTAGGTCTCTAGTACCTAGCTCTATCCTGGCGATCCCTCAGAAGTCAACACAAAGAGGCAGCACTATGTTGTGAGGGATAGGCTATGGCCCTCTCACACCACAGCGCTGTGCTCGCAAAGTAAACCAACCCGAAGACAACTTAGGCTCCCACAGTACCTGTCGATGTCGTGCAGAGCTTAGCTAACACTCTGCACACATCGGAGACAACGACACAGTAACCTTACCCCTAGTCTAGCTTTAGATAACCAAGCAGAATCACTCAACACCTTGCAAGGGAGACATATACCGGTCTACAACCTTCCCGAGAGAGGACACATACGGAAAAGTCCGTCTCTCTAAACCTCAATAAAGCATAATACCTCCTTAACCTAATACATGGCCTATCCCCCCATCCTGGCGAGCGCTAGCGAGCTGCAATGTCCCACGCAACCATTCTGCTAAACGCGGGAGGCGTCACAATATGCTTTCACTAGTTTTCAGTACATTGGGGTTTGTAATTTATGATTAATGTTTAGAACGGGTACTTATTTCCAACTGGTGCTACAGGAATAAGTCTATTTAGTGGTTTGAATTGGAGTTAGGCAGCCGAATAGAGTACTTAGATCATTTTGACCATTGTGTAATATTACCTGCGAAGCAATTGTGATAGGCTATAGTCTATTCGCTGTAAGTAGGCGAGAAATCATTACTTCTACCCTCTGTAACTCAAAAACTACTAGAGTACTCGAGCAAATATTTCTACCATTTAGGAAGAGTCAGTCAAGGAATAGATGTGGAAATGTACAGCCAATTTGCTCTAGCCCTTTTGAAATAGGATCAAGGTAATGATTGCTCGCCTACTTACAGCGAATAGACTATAGTTGGTCTTTGTAGTTCTCCTTGTGTACGTGTGCGTGTGTCGGTCTGTCAGACTCATTGTAATGTATGGATTTTCGATCTATCTGTATAATCAGGCCCAATCCCCACTTTTCCATTTTTTGTTTTTTTGGGTGGGGTGGGGGGGGGGGGGGACTCAAGGCAGATCGCCGAAGGACAACACAGAAAACAAGAACACACAATATAAATACAATGTCACACACATCTAGGTCATCTAGGAGAAGACCCAGAGACCAGGGTCACCAAGGATTTTGATAATTACTTTCTTTTTTATATGAAGATAATGCAATGCGCTTTTGATTAGCATTCGACTGAGCTCACGATGTATAGACACAATTCTTATCGCACAAAACTAATGTTCGAAGCAAAAACTGAATACTGTGCGAACATAATGAATCGTTTATATATGAATGTGCATTTACTGTAACTATTGTCTTAATTTAACTCCAAGTACAGGATTCCAATTACAGACATGATAGACAGGCAAATTATAAGATAAAATTAAAAATGTTGTACAGAATAATATTATAGACGGATTTTGTGACTGGGAACATTTTTAATGACAAAAGTTATTGGGTGACTCTGGCACTAATGTGTAACTCTGCCTTAAGGGGGTAGTACTCGCTTTTTCTGGACCCCCTTCTCCCTCATGTTTAGCATATTAATTTAAAAAATTTAAGACGTTCGTTATGTTAGTTTGGCGATTTTGAGACCTTTCGCCTCATTTATTTTGTCAAAATTAAGACCTTTCATGCCCTTTAGGTGACGATTTGTTCCTGGCGAGCGATAGCGAGCCTCTAGTTTTAGAAGGAACCGGCCTTTGGCCGGACAAAAATTCTATCGAAAAATGTACACATTTATCTTGAAAGGGGTCTAGGTTTTTTTTTTCTAAGTTTGATGGAAGTCTAGCCTGGACACTAAAACATAAATAAAACATATAAATACATAGACCAAAAAACAAGCAATACCTCCTAAAGTAGATGAACATGGCTAAAGTCAACACAAATATTTGTTTATTCTTTTTTTATTCACAATCTTCGAATTTAACCCCTTCAGTATTGAAGGCTGCTTTTTCACTTTCTTCAGCTAACATTAGACAATACTACTTTAGTTTTCGAAAGGGGTCTGGGGAAGCAGGTATTTTTAGTTTATGGGGCAAACTAAAACGGTGACCGGACAACTCAACCAGTAGACCATTTCAACCAGTAGCTCTCAACCAGTACCAAATCAACCAATATGGTTAAGTTAGTGTATGTATATGATTTATTGAGGCAACAGCATTCTTAAGTATCTGTATGTAACACTAATATTATCTATATGCATACCTCCTTATATTAAACATGTACCATAGTAATCATGTGCACTCACTTATATAATTGTACTGTATTGACTGCACATGGTAACTATGGGTATTTCATGATCTCCCCGCTAGGGGTATGTTATGATCAGATCGAGAGAGAGACTAGCCTACCAAAGGTCTCCCTGTACACTGTACCCACTTCACTCCTGAATACAAGAACCTATTAACTTTTACCCAGTGTTTGACTTATCCCACCTCTTTGATAAGTACCTGGGGATCGTCTGGAAGCAGCCAGACCCAACATATACATGGCGCAGTGAGTAAAAACCGGAGTTACGAAGTTGGATAATCCTGTGGGACCCTGTGAAGCCGCCATTGCCGAGCCAGCTCCTCCACTCGGGAGTAAGACAGTGCCTCCAGACCCAGGATTACAGTGAGCAGTGCCCCTGGATATACAGTGCTAACAGTGAAGTGTTTTGTATTGCCAGTGCTTTATTTTGTGTATATTTCATGTGTGCTTGCCCTGGGTACGAGTTCCAGAGCGTATCTAAGCAGCAGGGCCAGCCAGCGAGCGGAGCGCTACACCCTCCTCCCACCACGGCCTGAGCAACACTGAGTTGAGTGAGTGAACGCGGCCGCCTACCCCTCCCGAGCCACGAGCGGTTGGTGAACACACATACGCATACACGCACTGAGCACGCCGTCACACACACTATTTGTTGCTGGCAATCTTTCGCAGCAAAAACACTGTTATCTACTAGGACGAATATTCAAGTGGGGAATTTTTCGACTCTTTGTTATCAACCTGTCTGTCTGTTGCCCTAACAAGAGGATGTCAGACCAGGAAGAGGTACGATTGTAACACAACCCCACATTACCTCCCAGCTCTCCTACACAAACCTCCCCTGGGATTTCTGGACCACTTCCACCTTCACAAATCTCCCAAGATTTGTCTGGTTTCTCTACTTCTACCCCCTTATGCACTCCACCTCCTCCACCCTCCCACCCACATGCTTCACCCTCAGTTCCGTCTGGGGCCGATTTCCTACAGTTTATTCAGTTTCTGGAGGAATCTAGAAGGCAAGAAGAGGCAGTGAGAAGACAAGAGGAGGCTTTAAGAAGAGAGGAAGAGAATGCAAGATTTCAGGCTTTGATTCAACTGTTGGCCACTTCCAGGATATCTACAGATCCCTCCATGGCCCAGGGCTCACCCTCCCAACAGCAATGAGTCAGCCCTTCAGATCCCTCAGCACCTCCACCACCACCAAAGGCTACAGCACAGTCCCCACCACCACTTAAAGCCGACTCCACCTTTCAGATGTTTCGAGAGTGGAGACGTCGCTGGGATGACTATGCAGTAATGGTGGACCTCCCCAAACTACCTCCGGCAAAGCAGATGATCCAGCTTCGCATGTGCCTGACCATCGAGATGCAGCGCATACTTGAACACACCCTTCAGATCGCCCCTTCGACTGACAAGACGGTGGATGAGGTGTTGGATGCCCTGCAAGCTCACATCAAGGGACTTCGCAACGAGGCACTTCGTCGAAGAGAATTGTTGAGTTGTAAGCAGCTTGAAGGGGAGTCATTTGCCGAGTTTTATGTCCGCCTGAAGCGCATTTCCGAGGAAGTTGATGTGTGCCCAGGAAATTCATCTGTCTGCGAGGAAACACAGCTCAAGATGGTGATCCTCATGGGGATCAGAGACAAGGAGCTGGTACAGAAGCTCATCTCCCTGGACTCCAAAGCACCACTAAAGGATGTTGTGACTAGGTGCCGCTCCTATGAGGCCGCTATATCTGCGACCACGGCCATTAATGCTCCTCCTGACCAAGTGAGGGCAATTTCTTTGTATAAAAAGGACAAGAAAGCTCAGGGAAACGGCAAGACTCCTCCCATCAAGAATTCATCGAAGTCAACGGATTTCTGCCAGTGTTGTGCTCGCCAGCATGGGTTGGACACATGCCCAGCTGCTCAGAGCACTTGCGACGCCTGCGGACGACAAGGCCACTGGTCGCGGACGATCAAGTGCCCCACCAGTAAGGTCCAGTGCCACCTCTGTCACCGCATTGGGCACATTGAGAAGTGTTGTCGGGCGTCGAAGAAGAAGGGCAAGCGCCGAGGGGGATCTTAAAGCAGCAGTGGTACCTCCTCCGACTCCAGCGAGTCTCACGAGGCGAAGCACAACAACTGTCGTCGTGTAGGATCAACTTCTTCCTCTGCCGACAAGACACCACAGCCCATCGTTGTCACCCTGTCACACGGCGATGTCAAATCCCGCCTACGGATGCTAACGGACACAGGCTCTGACATTACAGTGATTGGCCTGCGTTATCTAGGATCTCTGGGTGTCTCTAGGAGCAGCCTGCAAGACCCTTCGCCTACTATGACGCTCACGGCGGATGGGTCCACGATGGCACCTGCTCTGGGTGCATTTCAGGCAACCCTCACCCTAGGCAAGAGATCGTGTCCAGCCCTGATTCAAGTGCACGACGGTGTCCAGACTCCTCTGCTTTCTTATCGCCATTGCAGGGAGTTGGCCATCATCTCTCAGGACTTTCCTAAGCCCATTTTGGATGTCATCAACCCAGGAGAATCTCCAGCATAAGACGCCGAGAGAACTCTACAGGATCTTCGCGCCGCAGCAAGAGCGGACCCTAAATACGTCTGTCTACTCGACTGCGTCACCTCAGGCTTCCCTGTCAACTATTATAACCTAAATGATTCCTTGCTTCCATACTGGATGCTACGGGATGATCTCTGTGCTGATGGAGATCTCGTCCTCTACAGAGCTCGGATTGTGGTTCCTCCGGCTCTCCGCCGCCGCACCCTGCAGCAACTCCACAACAGTCACAGAGGTGTGGAGGCCACCAAGAGCAGAGCGAGGCAGGCTGTCTTCTGGCCAGGGATAGATTCCGACATCACCAGTACTGTTCATGCTTGAGAATCGTGCCAGATCCTCCAGCCTGGCCTCCAGAAGGAACCCCTCCTGAATGACGAGAACCCGACGGGGCCCTTTGAGTCTGTCTCGGCCGACTTTATCATGGTTGCCAGGAAGTCCTTCCTGGTCGTGGTCGACCGTCTCTCGGGGTGGCCCGTTGTCATCCCCTGCAAAGGCGACGCTACTGCCTCTGCAACAATCAGGCTCTTCTGTCGCTACTTCCGGGAAGTTGGTGTTCCCCTCTGTCTGAGGACCGATGGAGGCCCACAATTCACCAACCAGGATTTTCGGGACTTTATAGAGCGATGGGGAGTCCGCCATGTGGTTACGTCACCGCATCACCCACAGGCGAACGGCCATGCCGAGGCTGCAGTGAGGTCAATCATGCACCTCATTCTTCAGACTGCACCCTCTGGCAACATTGACATAGAGGACTTTGACCGGGGTCTCATGGAACTCCGGAACACTCCTAACTTCACTGGCCGCTCCCCTGCCCAATTCCTATATGGTCATCCCCTTCGGACATGTCTACCTGCCGATCCCAGATCCTTCGCTCAGGAGTGGCAGGGCAAGGCCGAGGACTGTGACAGACGTGCAGCCGACCGTGCCGAGCAGGTTAAGACCCAGTATGATGCGCACGCACAGCCCCTCCCAGGTTGCGTGTCGGTCAGCAAGTTCGGATTCAAGACCCGACATCGCAATGCTGGGACAAGGTGGGGGTTGTCAGGAGTCTTGGCAAGTCCAGGGATTATGAGGTATGTCTCCCTAGTGGTCATGTGTGGTGGTGGAACTGCCGTTTCCTCCGCCCTGTACCCCAAAGTGTTGACCCCCTCCCCCAGTCCCCTGCGAACCCTTGCAATGACCAGAAACAGTTGTCCTTAGCGTATGACCCCCCAGTTGCCCCACGTTATTCGAAACGACCCAGAGAAAAGGAGTCCACTCGAGATTGAACTACGAGCATGAGGGGGGAGGGAGGTGTATGTATATGATTTATTGAGGCAACAGCATTCTTAAGTATCTGTATGTAACACTAATATTATCTATATGCATACCTCTTATATTAAACATGTACCATAGTAATCATGTGCACTCACTTATATAATTGTACTGTATTGACTGCACATGGTAACTATGGGTATTTCATGATCTGCCCTCTAGGGTTATGTTATGATCAGATCGAGAGAGAGACTAGCCTACCAAAGGTCTCCCTGTACACTGTACCCCTTCACTCCTGAATACAAGAACCTATTAACTTTTACCCAGTGTTTGACTTATCCCACCTCTTTGATAAGTACCTGGGGATCGTCTGGAAGCAGCCAGACCCAACATATACAGTTAGGTTAGGTTTTTTAGTACTATATGTTGGCACTGGTTTGGTTGTTCTTGGTTGATTTGACACTGATTGAGAGCTACAGGTTAAAATGGTCTACTGGTTGAAATGTCCGGGAACCAACTAAAACAGAATGATCGAAAGGGCAAAACTATCTAAACCCTCGATAATAATTAGATAAAATATCATGATAACCCTCCAAGAAGTTGCAGTAAGTAGTGTTAAATATGAATGGACCATTCGGGGTTTCTGATTTATAACTCCTGAGGTATAATTCTCTATCCTTGCAGTCGATCCTATAATTATAAGACTCGAATACTCTAAACAATAATGATATCACATCTCCCTATGAACGTCATAACTTTCGTAATGGACGTTGTAGGTATCGTGTCAGTAATACTTAAGTGAGAGAAAGAAATTGCGATAATCTAATCTTTTCTGAGTATGGGCAAATATTGAGGTCGTAGACATAATTACATATTTCACTATAAGTTTACTGTGGCTCTTAGCATGTCGTATCATAAGACCGCTTATAGTGTCCGTGTCATGCAGATTCATTTACCCCTTCAAAATACAATGTCTATCTATCTATCTATTGCCTGACGCCGTGATCCCCGAAGGGGTGGCCATGAACGAACCGCTCCCATGCACCTCTGTCCCCAGTCAGTCGACGGCCCTCCCCCCAACCAGCACCGCCTTCGTTCATATACTTCCTCACTCTATTCTTCCACCTCTCTTTCGGTCTACCTCTCCATCTCTGTCCCTCCACCTCCCTCTCATACACCCTTTTAGTCATTCTTCCGCTTTCCATACGTTCCATATGGCCGAACCATCTCAAGTTATTCCTTTTCACACTTTCCCGCACATCTACCTCCACACCACACCTCCTTCTTACTTCCTCATTAGTCTGTCTATCCCTCCATGTAACTCCGCAGGCACTTCTTAAGTAATTCATTTCCACTGCTCTCACTTTTGGTCTGAGTCTCTCAACCAATGTCCATGCTTCGCTTCCGTAAGTCAGTGTCGGGATTACCACACTGTCATGCAAGGACTTCTTCACTTCCATACTGACCACCCTATTTCTTGTTTCTGCTTTCAACGTTCCTACAACCCTCTTCCCCTGTTGTACCCTCTCCCGCACTTCTTCATCCATTGTCCCATCTTTACTCAACACACTGCACAGATACTTAAAAGAGTTGACTATCTCCATAGCGTGACCGTTCAGCTTCACCTCACACTCTGTGACTTCACCCCTTTCGAAGACCATAGCCTTGCTCTTCCCCGCATTTACCTTCAAATTCCGTTTTTCTCACACTGTTCCAAACTCATTTACCAGACCCTGCAACTCCCATTCATTATCACTCATCAGAACTGTATCATCCGCAAACAGCAGTATAGGTAGCTTCCACTCAATTCCCTCCCTTTTCAGCGATACACCAACATCCACTGCTCTTGATAGATGTCTTTCATTACTCCATCCATATATACAGTAAACAACCACAGCGACATCACACACCCCTGTTTCAACAGAACATTCAGGTCAAAGAACTCGCTCTGCTCACTCTCCACATGTACTGCCGCCTTTGCACCCTCATACATGCTCTTCACTGCTTTCAGCAACTTGCCATCTACTCCGTATATTCTAAGTACTTTCCACAAACCTTCTCTATCCATTCTGTCATAGGCCTTCTCCAAGTCCATAAAGGCAACATACACCTTTCATTGCTTCTCCAGATATTTCTCCACAACACAATTCAGGGTAAAAATCTGATTCTACACATCCTCTTCCCTTCCTAAGACCTCCCTGCTCGTCGCCTATCAATTTCTCCGTTCTCACTCTCACTCTGTCAATCACTACCCAACTGTATACCTTCCCTACTACGCATAGAAGACATATTCTTCGGTGGTTACCACACACTCCTTTTTCCCCTTTGCCCTTATATAGGGGGACTATTATGCCAATCTTCCAGTCATCGGGTGCACTCCCCTTCTCCCATGCTAGTTTGCACATTTTCCATACCCATTCGATCACTATCTCACCACCATACCTCAACATTTCCCCACACACTCCCTCTGTTCCTGGTGCTTTCCCCAACCTCACTTTTTTCATGGCTTCCCACACTTCTGACCTCCTGATCCCCACCTCCTCCTCTACTACTTCTCTTCTTCTCCCTCCCATACCATATCCAGCTATGTTTGCTGGCTCTTCATTCCTTACATTTAGCAACTCATTGAAGTACTCCCTCCATCTTTCGACTCTCTCTTGCTTCTCGGCTAGCATTCTCCCATTCTTATCTTTCACACCCTTACTGTTTCCCTTGCTACCTTCCCTAACTTTCTTGACTTCTTTCCAGAACAGTTTCTTACTCTCCCTCCATTTTACACTCAGATTCCTTCCAAATTCCTCATCTACTCTTCTCTTTCTTTCCTTCACTACTCTCTTCACCACCCTCTTACTCTCCACGTACCTCGCTCGTGTCTGTCTCTCGAAATCTTCATTCCCTGTACTACCCAACCACTCTCTAAATGTTTTCTTCTTTTCTTCCACAGCTATTCTTACCTCTTCTGTCCACCATGCTGTACCTTTCACTCCCCTCCCTCTTCTCCTCACTCCACACACCTCCTCACATGCTTCACAGATCTCATCCTTAAACACCTTGCTTATCTCCTCCACTTCCTCCATAACTTCCAGGTCGAACCCACCTAGTCGTCTTTCCACTGCTCTCCTCCCTGACTTCCTCCTCCTGCACCCTCTCCACCCTCCTCACCATTCCATCCTCCTCTCGCCTCCCTCCAGCTCTCCTCACCCACTTCTTTTGTATCCTAACCTTAGCTACCACTACATAAGGATCAGACAGACCCCCTCCAATACCCCTATACACCCTAGCATCCATCACAGATTTCTTCATTCGTTCATCCACACATACATAATCAATCAATGACTTTCGTTCCACCACTGTCTCGTCCTCCACCGTACACACCCGTTTCCACGTGTACCTGTGGATCATTCTGTGTCGGAAGAAGAAAAAAGAATAGAAAAATACAATGTCACCTCATTATATTAAATCCTGTGATCGCTAATATTAGGCAACTTGGCTTGGAACATTTAGGAAACAAAGGTTCACAAGGCTCTTATTTAAGGGGGTACTACTCGCTTTTTCTGCACCTGCTCCTCCCTCGTGTTTAGCATATTAGTTTTGAGATTTAAAGATGTTCCTTCCATTAGTTTGTCGATTTTAAGACCTTTTGCCCCATTTATTTGTCAATATTAAGACCTTTCGTGCCTTTTAAATGTTGATTTTCTCCCGGCGAGCGATAGCGAGCCTGTAATTTCAAGAGAAACCGGCCATTGGCCGGAAAAATTTTCTACCGAAAAATGTACACATTTATCTTAAAAGGGGATCTAGGGGGTGCATTTCTAAGCTTGACTGAGGTCTAGCGAGGAAACTAAAAAATAAATTAATTTAAATTAATTAATAGCTCAAAAAACAGGCCACTGTGCCCTTAGCAAACTAGACCCATAACTTAACCTAAGCCTAAAATAATGTGTGTTGATGGTAAGAATAATATATATAAAGAAAGTAACACCCCGTTCTTAACATTAATCATCAATTACAAACCCCAATGCAATTGAATAAACTAATGACAGCATGTGGTCCTCATGGGATTCGAACTCGGGACACCACACCCAGAACATAAGCATCTAAAGTATTCTAAACCATGTTACGTCCTGGGATATATAAACACTGGGCTCTTTCTATTGGACTAGGTATGCGGCAACAAGCAACAACGGAAAACGCTAGATCCAACCCTTTTCTATAAACCCAGGCAACAAACCACCCTAAACCGTCAAGAGTCCTGCCTGGACAACGAGGTATCCTATGACTCGGTTACAGGGTGCACGCACTATAGACTGCTGATAGTCAAGCAGGCTATATAAAAGATCACACAATTAAGTTGACTTAAAGCTTCAAGGAAAAGATAGATAACGGAATTAAATTGCAGAAACAATTTAATAACAAACTAGAAGAAAGTACATTTAACGTTACGTTAATTAACACCTTATTGGCGGGCTAGGCGGTAAATAATATGTAGCCACCAGCGGGGTGTTTTTAGCCAAAATAGGGCTGTTTACGTGATAATTTTCATGCCTAAATAAGACCCAGAACGTAAAACAAGTATCTATCCCTTAAAAGGCATAAACAGAGCTTTCCAATGACACCACAATGATCCTTTTATGACCGCTAGTTTTCTTGCAACAACCGTGCAACACGAGTGCAAAAAGCATGTAATTCGGTACTTTCCCCATACAATTCAGTATGTAGCGAGTGAGAGAGGGAGGGAGGAGGTGGGATTCGTGTCAGTAGGTTCGCCGCGGTGGTCTGGAGCAGTCATACGCTCCTTACTCTCCTGCCACCACTTGTCTCTCTCTCTCAGCAACATTACGTGCTGAAATTGCCACACGACCTATGTCGCGCGCCGCCAGATAGTCCAAACTTATTATACTCGACTTATGTTGTGGGCCGCTAGTTAGGGGTTAATACAACTAATCACCCCTGCGTGAAAGAAGGTGAAAGCAAACAGTCCTCAAAACATCGTACTGGTAGACAAGATGCGGGTTTCTAAACTACATGCGGCTACTGTAGGATCTGATGCTTAGCAAAGAAAGTACGTTACGGATTTAGAGAACTCTTAACTCATAAGCAGGAATAAATACCAGTGATAGGCCATACAGTGTATAATGGCACAGGTATAATTAAATAAAGGCAGCAACTCGCAACATAACCACATACAGGTGTGCTTCTCACTCTTAGTCAGGCAAGCCTGCTCGGACAGAGTCTCTAAGCCACACCCTGACTCACAATGCTCACAAAAACGGTAAACTGTGGCACAATAACAAGCATACAGAGATAATAAACCCCTAGCTGTTAATCTGCCAGGTGGCAGAGGTCTAGCCGGAAGGATATAGGCTTCGGATACCCGGGTTGAGCCACCTGCTCTAGCCTAGGGACGTTCCCAAGTCTGTGTGCCAAATTACTCTAATTGAAAGGGTGCTCTCTTGAGAGACTCAGATCGCAAGTATCTGACTCTCTCCTGGTGACCCTAAAACAAAAGCAAGACGTGCTAGCGCAGTGCTGAGTGGACTAGGCAAGGGCCCTCACACAACACAACACTAGACACACAAGGACACAGACAAGAAAATGCCCCCAGACTCCCACGGGTATCCTAGTAAAGTCGTGCGGGTCCACAGGACTCGCACCAGCAGACTTTACTTAAAGGATCGCAAAAAGCCTCCCCTCCGGTCTAGCCCCTGCTAACCTGACACAAGAACACACTAGCAAGCATGAAACCACCAAATATGAGACAACAAAAAAGCTTCCTAGGTCTCATTAACAATTAAATCTCTGCATAAGCCCAAAATCCTATCTAATTATCTGAGAGCTCGTCGTTAATACAATAATAGATATAAGGTCTATCAAGCGGATGGGATAATTAAATAGATTGGTGAAGTAGTGGAAGGAAGGTATACAAAGTAAGAGAGAAAGTTTCTAAGTGGGGTTGAGAGGGATAGATATCAAGGGGGTCCGAATGGTACGACAGTGAGGTGAGCTCTGAGTCTTGAATCTGTCTGGACCCCGCCCTAGGCATGCAGAATACATCCCATGCTTGGCAACACTCAACACAGTTGCCGGGTCAAAATCGTCTACCCCGTGCGTGAGTCGAAACTAAGCCTAATGTTGCAATAAAATGCATGTGGCAACATCAGGCTCGTCCCAAGCTGGACTCTCCGCGCGAAGCAACGTCCCCCAGCCGGTCTCTCTCTCCCGCTCGTCTCCTCCCACTCTCACTAGACTTACATCTTATATATTATAATGAAACAATCAACTATCGAGAATAAAATATATTAAGATGCCTTGGTTAACCCTTAATTAGCGGCGAGCAACATAAGTCGAGTTAAATAAAGCTGGACTATGTGGCGGCGCTCGACATAGGTCGAGTGGCAATTTCAGCACGTAATGTGGCTGAGAGAGAGACAAGTGTGCAGGAGACTAGCGAGCGTACTGCTCCAACCACCGCGGCGAACCTACTGACACAAATCTCAGCTCCCTCCTCCCTCTCTCACTCGCTACATACTCATTATTACCGAAAGTACCGGATTACCTGCTTTTTGCACTCGCGTTGCACGGTTATTGCAAGAAAACTATCCATCATACAAGGATCGTTATGGTGTCATTCGAAAGCTCTGTTTATGCCCTTTCAGGGATAGGTACTTACATTCTGTTCTTATTTAGGCATGAAAATGATCACGTAAACAGCCCTATTTTGGCTAAAAACACCCCGCTGTGCGGTACATATAAATAAACCGCATAGGCCGCTCGTAAGGTGTTAAGAATAAGGGCAGCTACAAGCTGTGAAACAACATAAGAATATCCCAGACATTAGTTACATTGTCGTAGGATATATACAAAGGAAAAGCCGGCCGGCCGGCTGCCACCAGCCGGTTTCTGAACGGCTGGGCAGCCGACGCGCGCGCATGCCCGCACGTGGCTACTATGCAGAAGCGTCACACCTCCCCCAAGATATAAGACCCTTGACTAAGTTCTTCATATCTAACAGAAAGCTTCTCATAGTACCACACACTGTTGCGACACAAGGCACTATACTGTATATAACAAAAATAAAGACTGTTGCGCTCCACCGAGCAAGTTCAACTAACTTAGCGACAATAAGCGAAAACATTCAACTTAGATACTGCTACAACATCTTTTACAAAATTCTACACATTATAAAAATAAAGAGTTTTTATAAGGTTTTTGCTTTTTTAATTTTTTTTTTTCGGCTGAACTACAGTGACAGCCTATTTTCCTCCACACTCAACCCTCAATCCTGTGGCAGTCTAACCAACATCATCCACCCTTGATTGACAATCCGCTATCACGTTATCAGAACCGGCAATATGGCGTATGTCCAGATTATACTCCTGAAGCATGAGTGACCACCTGGTCAGCCTCATATTCCGGTTATGAAACTGATTCAAAAATTTCAGAGGGTGATGATCGGTATAAACCACTACGACTGGTACGAAAGCAGGAACATATACATCGAAGTGCCTGAGCGCCAGCACTATCGCCAGGAGTTTTTTTTCAATTACAGAGTAATTCCTTTGTGCACTATTGAATTTTTTACTGTAAAAACTCACTGGATGTTCGATACCTTCATCATCTGTCTGTAACAAGACAGCCCCAGCCCCTACGCCACTGGCATCAGTCGCCAGCTGAAAAGGTCTGCTGAAGTCTGGGGCCCTGAGTATGGGGTGGGTACATAACAGGTGTTTCACCAAGGAAAACGCCTCTGCACACTCAGGAGACCACCGGAACTTCTTGTCCTTAGATAATAAGTCAGTTAAAGGTGCAAGTACAGTCGAATAGCCTTTGATGAAGCGACGATAATAGCCTATCATACCTAGCAACCGCATGATTTGTTTCTTAGTCGTAGGCTGGGGAAACTGATCGATGGCTTTGATCTTTGTCTGTGGAGGGCACACCTGACCCATCCCCACCTCGAACCCCAGGTACAAAACTGTGGCTTTGACAAAATCGCACTTACCCAGGTTTACCACCAAACC
Organism: Paralithodes platypus; assembly: GCA_032716605.1. Taxonomy (NCBI): domain Eukaryota; kingdom Metazoa; phylum Arthropoda; class Malacostraca; order Decapoda; family Lithodidae; genus Paralithodes; species Paralithodes platypus. The sequence continues at coordinate 29,435,427 of CM064482.1, forward strand.
TGCTTCATTCAGTTTATTAAAAAGCTGTCCGATGTGAGCACAGCGACTGTTAAATCCTCGTCGTATATTATGACATCATCTAGGTACACCGTACAGTTGGGAATGTCGGCTACAATGTCGTTCATTAATTTCTGAAACGTTGCAGGGGTATTTTTCAGCCCGTATGGCATAACATGGCAACGATATGTGGCACCGTCCATCACAAACCCACACACCTCTCGCGCTCGCTCAGACAAGGGCACTTACCAATAACCCTTAACAAGGTCTATCTTGGTGAGGAACTTGGCTTTTCCTATCTTATCCACACTGTCGTCCACGCGAGGGAGAGGGTAGGCATTTGTGGGGGTTAAACCATTCAACCTGCGGAAATCTATACAAAACCGCACCTTGCCATCTGGTTTGGGCTGCAGTGTGACTGGGGAAGTCCACCTTACTGCACCCTCTGAAATCAGCCCACGTTTCAGCATATAATCCAGCTCTTCCCTAAGTGCTGGTAATTTAATAGGGGGAACACGGTATGGCACTGATTTAAAGGGCGGATGGTCCCTAACATCGACATCGTGCACCGCTTGAGTAGTGAGGCCAGGATGCTCCGGGAAAACAGCTGGGTTTGAATCAAACAAGTGCTGCACAGCTACACGCTGTTGCTCAGGCAGGTCCACTATCAACTCGTGAGCCACTTGTCTAGAATTCCCCGCCCACTGATCCGCGGAAACATGACAATCCCAATTATCCTCCCCTGCAGCTTGACTGTCCCTTCCTCCTTCTCCACCACGATCGCTGCAAATCAACACCGGGACAGTGAGAGGCTCGGAGGGGCGCCTCACATACTCTTTCATCAGATTTACGTGGCAAAGTTGGTTCTTTTTCTTACGATCAGGAGTAGCTACTAAATAGTCGAGATCAGAAACCTTCCTTACAACCCGATACGGACCAGAATACTTGGCAGACAAGGGGTGTCCCACCAGAGGCAGTAGTATCAGTACCTCCTGATCTACTTCAAACTCCCTCAGCTTCACCTTCTGGTCGTATCTGTCCTTCATCTGAGCTTGTGAACTCTTAAGGTTCCGACCTGCTACCTCCAAGCTCTTTAGCATTCTCTCACGGCTTTCAACTACATACTTTAGAAGCGAGCATGGCTTTGTGACTCCCTCCCAGATCTCCTTGACTAGGTGGAGGGGCCCCCTGACCCTGTGTCCAAAAACCAACTCGTTCGGGCTAAATCCCAAGCTCTCCCCAGGTACTTCTCTCGCAGCAAATAAAACGTATGGGAGACCTAGATCCCAGTCCTTCCCATTTTCCATGCAATAACACCGCAACATACTCTTGAGAGTCGAGTGCCACCTTTCCAAAACTCCCGGACTCTCGGGATGGTAAGCAGATGACACCACAGACACTATCCCATGTTGCTGCATGGTCTGCTTAAACAGAGCAGAATTAAAATTGGATCCCTGATCAGACTGGATCTCTTGAGGGTAGCCATAACGAGAGAAATAGACAAGTAGGTTTTTGACAACAGTCTTAGCCATCCCGTTGCGCATGGGGTAAGCATCTGGATACCGTGTTGCTACATCCATTACAGTTAGTAAAAATTTATTGCCGGCACTAGTGGGGGGCAATGGGCCAACCATATCGATAACTACTTTGCTGAAGGGCGGCCCAATGACAGGGATAGGTTGTAACGGGGCTCTCGGGATGACCTGATTGGGTTTCCCAACAACTTGACAAGTGTGACACTGTGACACCCATGACACGACACTCGCCTTTAAACCAGGCCACCAGAAAAGCTTGCTCAAAGCTGCCTCCGTCTTATGTGCCCCCAGGTGCCCTGCCAAAGGCACATCATGAGCTAATCTCAATAAGCTCTCACGGCACACCCTCGGTACTACTAACTGGTCCACTAATCCTGACCCGCCATCCCACTTTTTCTTGGGATCCTGATGTCTCCGATACAAGATCCCCTCGGACAAGAAAAAATCACCAGACTACGCATCCCCATCGCTCTCCAGTTCGATAGCACCATTACCACACGCCCTGACTTCAGGATCTTCCAGCTGCAAGGAACATATATCAGCAGGTGCGAGATTATCCAAGTTCATCTTAAATAATTAATTTCCACCTCCAATGTCCTGCTGAGCCATCCTTTCCTCACGCTTCGCATAACGATGCTGTCGCAGAGTCTCTTCCTGCCCTTCACCTGCACTAGCAGTGACAGGCGCCGGGGCCTCTCCAGACTCCAACATAGGTGCCAATAATGAGTCACCAAGAAACACTGCCGGCTCAAAACTCTCCAATTGACCAACACTTCCCGTGTTCTTGTGACCTTTCCTCCGCGGTTTGATAGACTGAGGTGGTGGCTGCAAGGCTCTGGATGTCTGAGAACGCGTCACAACACACGCCATGGTTTGTACGCTACACTTCTCAACCCACTCCTGTTCCTCCCTACTAACGTCGGCCGCCTTCTCGTATAGCTGTTCTCTCTGCAGCCTCAGCCTGAGCTCTAGCAGCCTCAACCTGAGCTCTAGCAGCAACCTCAGCCTGCACACTAACCTGTCTTTCGGCGGCCTCAACCTGAGCTCTAGCCTGTCTTTCGGTAGCCTCAACCTTGGCCATCCCAAGCCGAAACAACAAATCTGGAGTCAACCCTTGAGGAGGGGAAGGTGCATTTAATGGAGAGGGTCCCTGATATTGAATTCCACGCTGCCATTGACCATCAACTTGGGGGTATGTACTAAATTCAGGCACCCTGACGTTTGATATGGGGGTAGAGTGGAGAGGGGGCTGGGGACCGGGGCCCCCAGTCGCCTCTCCACCCAGGTCTCTCCCTTCTAAACCCAATATCAAAGTCCTCAGCTGATCTTTCCTCATGCCACTTAAACCCTGGTGACCCTGAAGACCTGCCACACACTTTAAGCCATACTTATTCAGCTTCAACACCCTGGCAGCGGTAAGGGGCACCTCTAAAAATCTTCTAGCACCCTCCTCGATATCGACTAACCACTCCACAGGTCTTTCTCCCTCCGAGCCTGTATCGTGACCTGACCCATCACTGTGTTCTGATGTATTAGACATGCTTGTGTACTGCAGTAATTATCACGGTTATAGAATGTGCCTTATCTCCTATGCAAGTATGTATATACTAATGTTATTTAAAGTCTTTAATGTGTTATATTGGTTGCTCCAAAAAAAAAATCTATGTCCACTGTATTCCTCTAATCATAAGGAATCTCAAAACAAATGACCACTATATTCCTCTGTTCAGTAAATCCTATGCAAGGTCGCCATTTGTTACGTCCTGGGATATATAAACACTGGGCTCTTTCTATTGGACTAGGTATGCGGCAACAAGCAACAACGGAAAACGCTAGATCCAACCCTTATCTAAAAACCCAGGCAACAAACCACCCTAAACCGTCAAGAGTCCTGCCTGGACAACGAGGTATCCTATGACTCGGTTACAGGGTGCACGCACTATAGACTGCTGATAGTCAAGCAGGCTATATAAAAGATCACACAATTAAGTTGACTTAAAGCTTCAAGGAAAAGATAGATAACGGAATTAAATTGCAGAAACAATTTAATAACAAACTAGAAGAAAGTACATTTAACGTTACGTTAATTAATACAACTAATCACCCGTGCGTGAAAGAAGGTGAAAGGAAACAGTCCTCAAAACATCGTACTGGTAGACAAGATGCGGGTTTCTAAACTGCATGCGGCTACTGTAGGATCTGATGCTTAGCAAAGAAAGTACGTTACGGATTTAGAGAACTCTTAACTCATAAGCAGGAATAAATACTAGTGATAGGCCATACAGTGTATAATGGCATAGGTATAATTAAATAAAGGCAGCAACTCGCAACATAACCACATACAGGTGTGCTTCTCACTCTTAGTCAGGCAAGCCTGCTCGGACAGAGTCTCTAAGCCACACCCTGACTCACAATGCTCACAAAAACGGTAAACTGTGGCACAATAACAAGCATACAGAGATAATAAACCCCTAGCTGTTAATCTGCCAGGTGGCAGAGGTCTAGCCGGAAGGATATAGGTTTCGGATACCCGGGCTGAGCCACCTGCTCTAGCCTAGGGACGTTCCCAAGTCTGTGCGCCAAATTACTCTAATTGAAAGGGTGCTCTCTTGAGAGACTCAGATCGCAAGTATCTGACTCTCTCCTGGCTACCCTAAAACAAAAGCAAGACGTGCTAGCGCAGTGCTGAGTGGACTAGGCAAGGGCCCTCACACAACACAACACTAGACACACAGGGACACAGACAAGAAAATGCCCCCAGACTCCCACGGGTATCCTAGTAAAGTCGTGCGGGTCCACAGGACTCGCACCAGCAGACTTTACTTAAAGGATCGCAAAAAGCCTCCCCTCCGGTCTAGCCCCTGCTAACCTGACACAAGAACACACTAGCAAGCATGAAACCACCAAATATGAGACAACAAAAAAGCTTCCTAGGTCTCATTAACAATTAAATCTCTGCATAAGCCCAAAATCCTATCTAATTATCTGAGAGCTCGTCGTTAATACAATAATAGATATAAGGTCTATCAAGGGGATGGGATAATTAAATAGATTGGTGAAGTAGTGGAAGGAAGGTATACAAAGTAAGAGAGAAAGTTTCTAAGTGGGGTTGAGAGGGATAGATATCAAGGGGGTCCGAAGGGTACGACAGTGAGGTGAGCTCTGAGTCTTGAATCTGTCTGGACCCCGCCCTAGGCATGCAGAATACATTCCATGCTTGGCAACACTCAACACAGTTGCCGGGTCAAAATCGTCTACCCCGTGCGTGAGTCGAAACTAAGCCTAACGTTGCAATAAAATGCATGTGGCAACATCAGGCTCGTCCCAAGCTGGACTCTCCGCGCGAAGCAACGTCCCCCAGCCGGTCTCTCTCTCCCGCTCGTCTCCTCCCACTCTCACTAGACTTACATCTTATATATTATAATGAAACAATCAACTATCGAGAATAAAATATACTAAGATGCGTTGGTTAAGAATAAGGGCAGCTACAAGCTGTGAAACAACATAAGAATATCCCAGACATTAGTTACATTGTCGTAGGATATATACTAAGGAAAAGCCGGCCGGCCGGCTGCCACCAGCCGGTTTCTAAATGGCTGGGCAGCCGACGCACGCGCATGCCCGCACGTGGCTACTATGCAGAAACGTCACAACCATTACACCACCAACACATGATACTGAAAGGATTGAATTTTAAGGCTGAATCACAATGTATGACAAATGGCATTCACCTCGATAAGGTTGGCTGGTTTCCACATTCTCCCTATAGATGTAGTTTGCCGCAAATATTCTATTCCGTTGGGGTCGTGATTAGGCAGCGCTGCACCCCCTTCCCCAACCCCCTCCCTCACTCCACCTCCTACCAATATGAGGTGGAGGGAGGGAGGGGGGTTGCGGAAGTGGGTGTAGCGCTGCGGCAAACTGTACCACTGCGAGCCTGCCAGCCCCAGCCACAGCACTCACAATATATTCCGTAGACACTTCGGAAATGTAGTTTGCGGGGAGCCATTTCGAAAATGCATCCCAGAAATTGTTGTCAATGGTCGAATATTTACACGTTTTTAGTTCAGGACTTTATGATATATTGTTTAAAGTATCTACGAGTACTTATACATTATATATACATGTAGTTTGTTGATCTTCTCTCAATATTCTTGGTGTTTATTTTTATCTTGACCTTTCTTTGAAAGATCATATTACCACTCTTGCTAATACAGCTTCCCCGAAGTTAGATGTGCTCAACCTTTTCCCTGGGTGTTGGTGGTGTAATGGTTTAGGTGCTTATGTTCTGGGTGTGGTGTCCCGAGTTGGAATCCCGGGAGGACCATATGCTTTCATTAATTTATTCAAGTACATTGGGGTTTGTAGTTGATGATTAATGTTAAGAACGGGGTGTTACTTATTTACCCCCGTACAGGTCCTTGCTCTGTACAGGGGAACGGCGAGCCCATGCATCATCAAATCACTTCCTCCTACTAATTCCCTATAATTACTCTCTCTACACGCTGCAATGGTGCATCTCTCTCACTCTTCTACCACTAATACTATAATCAGTATTCTTCAAAGGTTTATCAGTGTATACCTCCTCTCTTACGGCCCACGAGAATAGCCTCATCAAAACTATTAATCTTGGTTTTCTGTGGCTATAAATGGAATGTATGGTAGGCATGGAAATATCAACATATAGCATAGGATATTCTTCCTGTTTGCAAAGCTACTCAGTGGTGGCTATTGTCAGAGTATCACAAATTTAAGGGCGCCCACCTCGCTTTTTTATCTTTCTCTCCCTTTATATTTGGCTTGTATCAATTCGGCCCCATTCCGCCTACTGTTTTAAGACGTTTACCCCCATCCAGGTGTCAATATTTTCCTGGCGAGCGGTAGCGAGCCATCATAAATATATATTTTTGTTTTGACAGCATGCTAAATTTGTTCATTTTTCGATAGCAAAATGTTTCCGCCGAAGCCAGATTTCTCCATATAATGCTGGCTCGCTATCATTCGCCAGGAAGAATTTGACACCTGGATGGGGATATACGTCTTAAAACAGTTGGCTGAATGTGGCCGAATGGATACAAGCCAGAGAAAGAGAGAAAAGGAGAAAAGGAGAAAAAAAGGAAGTTATTTCAACGTTCACCACCTCCAATGGCTCTCCTCTCACTCTACTGACCCACCTGGTGAACAAGCCTACGTCTTTTCTATCACAAATGATCTAGAGCAGCTGGTCCAGCAACCCACCCGTATCCCGTATCGCATCGGAGATCGGCCCAACATTCTTGACTTATTACTGACTTCTAACCCTTCTTCTTATACTGTCAATCTTTTCTCTCCTTTGGGCTCCTCCGACCATAAACTTATCTCTGTCACCTCTCTTATCTCTTCAGTACGGCCATCCGATCCTCCCAACCAGCGGCGCTTGTGGCACTTTGGCGCTGCCGACTGGGAGGCTCTCCGGCAGTACATCTTTGATTTCCCATGGAATGACTTCTGCTTCCATGGCCGAGGACCCTCGGAGAGTGCTGAACGCATTACCGAGGTAATCCTTTCGGGCATGGAAGCGTATATTCCATTTTCTTTCTCTCAGTCTAATGCAAAATATCTTGGTTTACACTCACGCTTGTTCTACTGCTGTCCACAACAAGGAGGAAGCATTCAAACAGTACCGACGCCTTAAAACTCAAGAATCTCATTCTTCTTATGTTTCTGCCCGGAATCAAGCCAAATCTGTTCTTCGACTTGCGAAGCACTCTTTCATCTATAATAAATGCACTGAACTATCCAACTCTAGCTCTTCCCAAGCTTTCTGGCATCTAGCCAAAAACCTCTCCAACAACTTTTCTTCCTTGTCTTTCCCTCCCCTTTTCCACTTTGATGGCACAACCATCACTAAACGAACCAAATAGTAGCATCGAAAAAGTCCCTAATTTCAAGAAAGCAAACTTCCATAAACTTAGAGCTATGTTTAAAGAAACTGACTGGAGCTTTTTAATTAACAATAACGACATAAATACATCTTGGAAGTTATTCGAAACGACTTACCTAAAAGCAGTGCAAGACTGCATACCATCGAAAATACGGCGTCCAGGCCATAATAATAAGCCCAAATGGTGGAATAAAGATATTTCAAACTGCCTGCTTGCTAAAAAATTTGCTAATGATAGATTAAAATCCTCACAAAATGACGAAGAACGGTGAAATTTGTAGAGCTACGACGCAAAGCCAAAAAGTTAATTAAGCAAAGTAAAAAGACCTTAGAGTTACATATTGCGAATCAAAGTAAAACAAACCCGAAAGAATTCTATAGTTATATCAGAAAGAAAAATCGAGTTACTTCAACTGTTGGACCGTTAGTCGATGAAAAAGGAGAATACACCAAAGACGAAGTACAAATGAGTAATGCCCTCAATACCTTCTTTGCATCAGTTTTTACAACAGAAGACCTCAGTGATATCCCTACACCATCGCCGATTCAGATTGATAATTCAGATGTTCTAAGCAATATCACCGTTACAGAGAGAGAAGTATTGAATTGTTTAGATAAACTCAAGGTAAATAAAACGCCAGGACCTGATACAATCTCGCCTAGAGTTCTAAAGGAAGCTAAGAATGAGCTCTCCAAAACCACTGACATTACTATTCAATAAATCCTTGCAGTCTGGAACTATGCCTGATCAGTGGAAGCTAGCCAACGTAAACACCGATATTCAAAAAAGGCAGCAAATCCCTACCCGGTAACTATCGTCCAATTAGCTTAACCTCAGTTGTAGGGAAAATGCTAGAAACGGTCATACGAGACAGACTCGTAAATCACTTAGAGGAAAATAACATACTTAAAGATACTCAACACGGCTTTCGTAAAAAACGTTCCTGTTTAACAAACCTCTTAGACTTCTTCCACGATATCCTCAACCTCTACGATGAGAGTAAAGCTGTAGATATTATATACCTTGATTTTCAAAAGGCCTTTGACAAAGTTCCCACAAACGTTTACTGCTAAAACTAAAAGCGCATGGAATACAAGACGGTGTGTTGAAATGGATAGAAAATTGGCTCAGCAACAGAAAGCAAAGGGTAGTCATAAACGGTAAGGCATCTAAATGGACCAATGTAAGTAGCGGGGTACCCCAGGGATCGGTACTAGGACCAATTCTCTTTCTAATTTACATCAACGACATAGATGAGGGTCTCACCTGCACAATCTCAAAAATTGCTGACGATACAAAAATTGCAAATAGCGTACTCTCAAAAGAACAAGTTGACGATATGCAACACAATCTAGATAAATTGTCATGTTGGGCCCAAATTTGGCAAATGAGTTTCAATGCGGATAAATGTAAAGTACTACATGTCGGATACCTAAATGAGAAAGCAAACTATTCGATGAATGGCACTCAGCTTAAGAATGTAAACAGAGAAACTGATCTGGGAGTAACAATATCGAGTAACCTAAAACCGAGTCAACAATGTTCAGAAGTTGTTAAGAAGGCAAACAAAATAATTGGCTTTATAGGCAGGTCATTTGAGCATAAATCCAAAGAAGTTATCCTAACCCTTTACAATTCCTTAGTCCGCCCTCTTCTGGAATACTGCGTTCAATCCTGGTGCCCTTATTACCAAAAAGATATAAACAAGCTAGAACGAGTTCAACGTAGAGTTACCAAAATGATACCTAGCCTAAAGAACAAACCATACGATGAGCGTCTTAGAGAATTAAATCTATTTCCTTTAACCCAGCGCAGATTAAGAGGCGACTTAATTCAAGTGTTCAAAATCATCAAAGGCATCGACAATATGAACTGTAGTAAGTACTTCACTATCGACCAATCTAATTACACGCGGGGAAACGGTTGCAAAATTATTGGTAAATCTTTTAACTCGCACGAATCTAAGAATTTCTTCTTCAATCGAGTTGTCAACTTGTGGAATGGGCTTCCCCGAGACGTTATAGACTGCAGCACCGTTGATTCATTCCTAGACAAATATCTCGCATCAAACCCGCGACTGACTGCGTTTGTAAATGAATAACTTTATCCTCCCCTCAGTTACTAACCCATATGTCCCCTACTAACTTCCTAGTCCTGCCACATTAGTGGCAGGGCAGTAGTTCCCTTTCAATGTTCCCTTACCCACTCTAAACCACTGTTTGGACACTTGATCCTCAGTGTTTTGGAGGACAAGCAACCTAGAAGGGTCACTAGACCTGTTGTTGCTTGATTTCCTTTGTACTCCTTTGTACTTCTTCCTCTGACAAAGCTGAACTCTTTGCTCAAACTTTTGCCAGAAACTCTACCTTGGCTGATTCCGGTGCTATTCCTCCCTCTCCACCCTCTCCCTCTCCTACTTATCGTGGCTTATATTATATTATATTATGCCTAATATCCTAATCTCTTCTAAAGATGTACTTTCTACCCTCTCTAGGCTTAATACTAAGAAGGCATACAGTCCGGACGGTGTTTCTCCTGTTGCACTTAAAAACTGTGCTTCCATGCTGACCCCCTGCCTAGGCAAACTCTTTCGTCTCTGTCTCTCCTCAAACGTCTTTCCTTCTTGCTGGAAGTTTGCTCTCATTCAACCTGTCCCAAAGAAGGGTGACAGCTCTCAACCCTCCAACTATCGTCCAATTGCTCTCATCTCTTGTATCTCTAAAGTTTTTGAAATTATTCTTGCTTCCAAATTTCTTAAGCATTTCTCTGCTGATAATCTGCTCTCATATCGCCAGTATGGCTTCCTTAAGGGTCGCTCAACTGGTGATCTTCTTTCATATCTTACTAACTCTTGGTCATCCAACTTTCGGGACTTCGGTGAGACTTTTTCTGTTGCACTAGACATATCGAAGGCCTTCGATAGAGTCTGGCACAAATCTTTAATTTCCAAACTGCCCTCCTTCGGTTTCTGTTCCTCCATCTGTGCCTATGTCTCTAATTTTCTTTCCGGCCGTTCCATAGCTGCGGTTGTGGACGGCCATCGCTCATTTCCTCATCCTATCAACTCCGGTGTTCCTCAGGGATCTGGCCTACCTCTTATTCTCTTTCTAATTTTCATAAATTATCTTCTCAACTGTACATCAAGTCCCATCCATTCATATGCAGACGACTCTACTTTACACCACTCAATTAGTTTTCCAGAATGCCCCAGCCAGCAGTCCCTCAAAAGTAAATGTAATGAAGCCATAAAATGCTTATCATCTGATCTATCTACTATTTCCAATGGGGGTAGAGAAAACCTTGTTGCATTTAAGGCTTCCAAAACTCAATTTATCCACCTTACTACACGTCAGGAACCGCCAGAGGACTATCCCTTATTCTTCAACAATACAAAAATCAACCCCTCGTCTTCCCTCAATGTTCTCGGTGTCTCTTTTTCTTCTGCTCTCACTTGGAAAGACCATATTACCAATCTCGCTAAGGCAGCCTCTCAATAGCTGGGTGTGCTCAACTGCCTCAAGGGGTTCTTTACCCCTGCGCAGCTTCTTGCTCTGTACAGGGGCACAGTGCGTCCTTGTATTGAGTATTGTTCACATTTGTGGGGAGGATCCTCTCACATCGCACTCCTAGATAAAGTAGAAAGGAAAGCCTTTCGTATCATTAACCCCCGTCCACTCACCAACTCTCTGCAATCTCTTTCTCTCCGCCGCAATGTTGCATCTCTCTCGCTATTCTATCGCTACTACAATAATCAGTGTTCCTCGGAGCTTTCCCAATGTATACCACCTCCTCTACGTAGTGTACGTAGTACCCGCCTTGCAACACAATCCCACCCCTACTCTGTGCAACTCTCCAACCCAAGAGTGAAATGTTATTCTCAGACTTTCTTCTATTCAACTGCTGAGCTCTCGACCTCTCTCCCAAAATCAATCTTTTCCTCTTCCTATGACTTAAATTGCTTCAAACTCCGTGTGTCCAGGCATTTTAGCTCGAACGTCCCTTGATTTTCGGCCCTGTCACTCTTTGAAATCTTAGGGAGGCACTCGCTGCAGGCAGTTCTGCCTTTTGTCTCCCTCATTCACATAGAAAAAAACTTAAAAAAAAAGGTCCCAACCACGGGAAAACAGCGCCAATCTGCAGTGACCGACTTGTGTCACAACCCTGTTAGGGAGAATGTCAAGCATTACAATCTTAACATTCAAATAAATTAAGCAAAATATAAACCTCAATACATGGTAAATCCGAGTAAAGCAACAAACATATGCAATTTTATCTTAAAATACATCTCAGTTCCTTGTAATATAAAGTAAATCTCTGCTAGGGAAATTCCAGAAAACGTGTAGTTCAGGAAATGTAAACAATGCCGGCAAGTATTCATGCATGGTAAATGTGGGTGAGAGAGAGAGAGAATTGCATATATTTACATATATACACTGGTCACACAGACCTTAAGATCCAAACAAGGTGGTCAGGACTTACAGTAATTGTAGTAGAGATGGCAAATCCGATAGAAAAGGAAAGTTGAAGGAAAGGATAGAACAGAAGAAGAAGAAGAAGAGAGAGAGAGAGAGAGAGAGAGAGAGAGAGAGAGAGAGAGAGAGTGAGAGTGAGAAAGAGAGAAAAAGAGAGAGAGAAAGAGAGAGAGAGAGAGAGAGAGAGAGAGAGAGAAAAATTCGTATATACCTGTAGATATGTATATGTACTGTACAATCGGCCTAATAAGTGATGTCTCGGCACCAAGTATATTTTGATCAATAATTGGTATCGGCAATATCTAAACTTGGTTTATTCATTTCAAGTGATATATAATTTTATACAAACATGTTCCTACACATACTCAACCTATTCAACATCTGACAGACATTAATACAGCATAGAACGAGCCAAACGTAATGACACCTGAGATATGAGTGATTAGCACGACCGTACACAAATATACAGTGGAAATAGTAAAGCAACACTATAATATTGGTAGAGCGTAAGTTCCTCCATGTTACCCAACTTAGAACATAGTGGCTTCTACACAATAATCAGGTTAATACAGTGAACGTACGCCATGCGGAACGTCACAAATGTCCACTTATTCTAGTCTTTCAGTTACTGGTTCATGAACAATGACATATGCTGTGAGATAAAAATAATAATAAAATCGTCTGGTTACTATTATAGCACCAGTATCTCCTCCTTCAAGGATTCTCAAGCGCTTGACACTTCTGTAATCAACCAGACACCATTAACCATCCCCCTTGGTCATGGAGAGATGGTCAGGTCAGGTCAGGTATTGAGGGATAAGCCTTTACAACGGCACCTCGTATCTACATTCTACTTTCCCTATTTTTCTGAAGAGTGTACAGAGAGGAGAAGTATTGTTGGAAAGAGAGGAAGCTGTTGGAGTGGCTTTATTATGTGTGTTACTAGTCTGTATATGTCGTCGAGGTGTCCCCCGACTATGGCAACCGGCGGCTACATCTCAGAAAAACTTTTCAATCTGAGCGGGGATTGAACACGAGACTGCAAGATTGGAAGCAGAGACACTATCGACTGGGCTAGCCGTCATAACATATTATATAATAGTAGATACAACATATATATAGATAGGTAGAAATAGATAATGATAGATACACAGCTAGAGTGATAGAAAGAGATAGGTAGATATAGAGATAACCCCTACTGTACAGTATGTGTGACGTTCTTTTAACTTTATTCCTGCTACTATTAGACGATTGTGTTCAGTTTAACCCTGCTCAGGTAATTTCCCAGAAGTGTGACGTAATTAGCAATGTGGCCCCATATAGTTACCGGCACTTTAAACGGCTCTCACCCGAAAACTAATTGATGGATTTTAAATTTCTTGTTACCAATAGAAACTACAATTAATACTTAATATTATGTTAAGAGCAAATTACACTACTGTAAATATTAAGTCTTTGAAAAAAAAAAAAAAAATGAAAAAAAGGGTCAAAACAAGTGAGGCATATCTCATACATTACATACGCTGGACTAATTTGGTTGCAGGGCCGTGGAGGGGATGGCTGAGGGTCTTGGGTGACAACAAGGCAGAACTCTGGGGCTAAAAAAAAGTTCGATAGGAAGGGGTAATTTGTAGTACACATTTGGGATTATGGACCCCATATGGTGACCGGACCGGTTGGTACAGAAAATGGGAGGAGAGAGAGCGGCGGCTCATACCCTCTCCCAGTCGTAGGACGATGAGGACCGACTGCTCGTCTTCAAAATTTCTTGCCATCGGCCTCCGGCCGTGAAATATTCGCGAAAAACCTGTTTTACACATATTTTTGGGCCCATATGGGGCCAATAAGCATGAGCAGGGTTAAAAAGCGCGGCCAGCATTTATCAAACTTCGAATGATCTCACTTAACTCTTTTAGCTACCACAGATCCTTCTTAAGCTGCACAAAATCCTCTACATATAGCTAGAATAAAATTATAAAGACATCGCCGGTACAGAAAGGGTTACCCATATATATCACTAGTTAGATAGATATAGCTATTGATAGATAGACTAATTAGATGAAAGATAGATATAAGTAAAAATAAATAAATGAGATAGATAGCAAAGGCCAGAGCGAGAGGGATTAAGGGGACCGGCCTGCTTTTTTTCTTTTCTTTCTGGGTACTAGCCATTCGACCCCATTCAACCTACTGTTTTATGAAGTTTATCCTCATCCAGGTGTCGATTTACACCTGGCAAGCGATAGCGAGCCAGTATAATTTAGATTGTGTTCTAGACAGCTGAATTCATTTGTAAATTTTTCGGTAGAAAAATTTCTCCCGAAGCCGGATTTTTCCATACAATGATAGCTGGCTGGCGCCCGCCAGGAAAAAAATTGATGCCTGAAACGTCTTAAAACAGTAGGCTGAATGGGGCCGGATGGATAACACCCAGAGAGAAACAGTAGGTCGGTCCCCTTTACCCCTTCACCGCCAGTATGTAATTTTCATCATATTATGGTTACCATTAGACGAATTTCTTTCATTTATAATCTACCTCTACTACTCAAATAGGTAAATACGATCTCAATAAACGCTCTTAGTAATATATAGGTCCTTCTTAAACTGCATAAAATGATCCTATCTTTGCCAGAATCAAAGGTAAAAAGGTGACACGGTGCTGAAGGGGTTAAGCCGAGATACGACTATGTAAGAGAAATAGCCTTGAACGAGTAGACACAGACAAACACGCCTGGAAATTACCATGCTAAAATATAAATGAACCAAAGGCGAGCTACCCCGAGAGATGAAAGACGAAGGGAGTATACAATGGAGATATTTGTATTCAAAATTCAAACTGCATAACTACATATTTTATTAAGGGGGTCGCCTGCTTTGTTTCTCTCCTTTTCTCTCTTTCTTTGGCTTGTATCCATTCGGCCGCATTCAGCCTACGGTTTTAGGACGCTTATCGTCATCCAGGTGTCATTTTTTTACTGGTGAGCAGTAGCGAGTAGGCATATTTAAAAACAAAAATGACAGCAGGCTAAATTTGTACATTTTCGATAGCAAATATCTCCGGCAGAGCCGGATTTCTTCATATAATGCTGGCTCGCTATCGCTCGCCAGGAAGAAATCGACACCTAGATGGGGATAAACATCTTAAAACAGTTGGCTGAATGGGGCCGAATGAAACTGACTGGAGCTTTTTAATTAACAATAACGACATAAATACATCTTGGAAGTTATTCGAAACCGCTTACCTAAAAGCAGTGCAAGACTGCATACCATCGAAAATACGGCGTCCAGGCCATAATAATAAGCCCAAATGGTGGAATAAAGATATTTCAAACTGCCTGCTTGCTAAAAAAAATTGCTAATGATAGATTAAAATCCTCACAAAATGACGAAGAACGGGTGAAATTTGTAGAGCTACGACGCAAAGCCAAAAAGTTAATTAAGCAAAGTAAAAAGACCTTAGAGTTACATATTGCGAATCTAAGTAAAACAAACCCGAAAGAATTCTATAGTTATATCAGAAAGAAAAAATTAGTTACTTCAACTATTGGACCGTTAGTCGATGAAAATAGAGAGTACACCAAAGACGAAGTGCAAATGAGTAATGCCCTCAATACCTTCTTTGCATCAGTTTTTACAACAGAAGACCTCAGTGATATCCCTACACCATCGCCGATTCAGATTGATAATTCAGATGTTCTAAGCAATATCACCGTTACAGAGAGAAGTATTGAATTGTTTAGATAAACTCAAGGTAAATAAAACGCCTGGACCTGATACAATCTCGCCTAGAGTTCTAAAGGAAGCTAAGGATGAGCTCTCCAAACCACTGACATTACTATTCAATAAATCCTTGCAGTCTGGAACTATGCCTGATCAGTGGAAGCTAGCCAACGTAACACCGATATTAAAAAAAGGCAGCAAATCCCTACCCAGTAACTATCGTCCAATTAGCTTAACCTCAGTTGTATGTAAAATGCTAGAAACGGTCATACGAGACAGACTCGTAAATCACTTAGAGGAAAATAACATACTTAAAGATACTCAACACGTAAAAAACGTTCCTGTTTAACAAACCTATTAGACTTATTCCACGATATCCTCAACCTCTACGATGAGAGTAAAGCTGTAGATATTATATACCTTGATTTTCAAAAGGCCTTTGACAAAGTTCCCCACAAACGTTTTCTGCTAAAGCTAAAAGCGCATGGAATACAAGACGGTGTGTTGAAATGGATAGCAAATTGGCTCAGCGACAGAAAGCAAAGAGTAGTCATAAACGGTAAGGCATCTAAATGGACCAATGTAAGTAGCGGGGTACCCCAGGGATCGGTACTAGGACCAATTATCTTTCTAATTTACATCAACGACATAGATGAGGGTCTCACCTGTACAATCTCAAAATTTGCTGACGATACAAAAATTGCAAATAGCGTACTCTCAAAAGAACAAGTTGATGATATGCAACACAATCTAGATAAATTGTCTTGTTGGGCCCAAATTTGGCAAATGAGTTTCAATGCGGATAAATGTAAAGTACTACATATCGGATACCTAAATGAGAAAGCAAACTATTCGATGAATGGCACTCAGCTTAAGAATGTAAACAAAGAAACCGATCTGGGAGTAACAATATCGAGTAACCTAAAACCGAGTCAACAATGTTCAGAAGTTGTTAAGAAGGCAAACAAAATAATTGGCTTTATAGGCAGGTCATTTGAGCATAAATCCAAAGAAGTTATCCTAACCTTTTACAATTCCTTAGTCCGCCCTCTTCTGGAATACTGCGTTCAATCCTGGTGCCCTTATTACCAAAAAGATATAAACAAGCTAGAACGAGTTCAACGTAGAGTTAACAAAATGATACCTAGCCTAAAGAACAAACCATACGAAGAGCGTCTTAGAGAATTAAATCTATTTCCTTTAACCCAGCGCAGATTAAGAGGTGACTTAACCCGTCCAGCCCCAGCGACGCGTCTGACGCGTCGGCGATGTATGTAACGCACAGCCCCAGAGACGCGCCTGACGCGTCACCCTAATTGCGCCGACCGTAACCTCAGGTGTAGCCACTCAAGAGGGCTCAGATTTGTATGGGAACTGTATACGTATCCCACGCAACCGGGCCGATGGTTGAAAACTCTCAAAGTCCACGTGCGTGCGCGCGAGCGCGCAATAACCTGTTTTTTTGGGATAATTGCCTTCAATTTTTTATTCTTGTAAAATCCGTTTTCGGGGGCTCTGTAGGACCATTTTTTAAGCTTTTTGAGCGGTTTTTCGTGGTTTTTCCTTCATTCCTAACCCATTCGCTATTGTTTCTGGAATAAAACCATTTTTTGAAAAACGGCCGGGTTCTGGTGCGCAAACATTACAAAACTAGCCGGGGCTCCACGGGTTAATTCAAGTGTTCAAAATCATCAAAGGCATCGACAATATGAACTGTAGTAAGTACTTCACTATCGACCAATCTAATTACACGCGGGGAAACGGTTGCAAAATTATTGGTAAATCTTTTAACTCACACGAATCTAAGAATTTCTTCTTCAATTGAGTTGTCAACTTGTGGAATGGGCTTCCCTGAAACGTTATAGACTGCATCACCGTTGATTCATTTAAACTCCGCCTAGACAAATATCTCGCATCAAACCCGCGACTGACTGCGTTTGTAAATGAATAACTTTATTTTATCCCCCCCTCAGTTACTAACCCATCTGTCCCCTACTAACTTCCTAATCCTGCCACGGACATTAGTTCCAGGGCAGTAATTCCCTTTCCAATGTTCCCTTACCCACTCTAAACCACTGTTTGGACACTTGATCCTCAGTGTTTTGGAGGACAAGCATCCTAGAAGGGTCACTAAATATGTTGTTGCTTGATTTCCTTTGAATGGATACAAGCCAGAGAAAGAGAGAAATCAAAAAGAAGCAGGTCACCCTCCTTAAATTTAGCCTTGGCCATTATGATAAGGACTCAATGTTTCTTATTACATTCAAAATGCGTAGTTATTGTACAGTCGCGCTAATAAGTCATGTCCCAGCTGTCATTACTTTTGGCTCTCTCTGTGCCGTATTAATGCCTGTCAGATGTTGAATAGGGTGGGTAAGTGTAGGAACATGTTGGTATATCTCACTCAAATACAAGAAATCGTGTGTAAATATTGCTGACACGAATTATTGATCAAACCATAATTGGTACTGAGACATCACTTATTAGGCCGATTGTACAGTACATGCATTGCTTTCACAATATCAGTACATGCGTCAAAAACATTAAATACCATGTCTAATACTTAGTTACTATAGTCCGTTCATTCTAGGCTGGGCAGAAATCGTAACCTCTAACCTCTGTATCTCAAAAAGGGCTAGAGCAAATGAGCTGTCAATTTATACACATATTCCCTAGCCAAGTTTTCCTGTTTGGTAGAAATATTAGCTCAATTACTCTAGTCCTTTTTGAGTTATGAAAGGTTAGGAGTTACGATTTCTGCCCAACCTAGAATGAACGGACTATGGTGTTGGAGTGTGGGTGTATTGTATGAGGGCACTTCAGTCTACTCGCTGTAAGTAGGCGATAAATCATGACCTCTAACCTCTGTAACTAAAATAATGCTAGAGTAATCGAGCTAATATTTCTACCATTTGGGAAGAATCAGCCAAGGAATAGATGTGGAAATTTACAGCCAATTGGCTCTAGCCCTTTTTGAGTTACAGAGAATAGAGGTAATGATTTCTCGCCTACTTACAGCGAACAGACTATAGCCTACGTGACCATTAGTCGGAGCGGGTGGTGGTGGATGGATCTTGTTTCATGTGAAACTATAGGTAGCGCCATCGAATGTGACAATATCTTGACCCCCTAAATTCTTATAATTCGATATTAATGAAAGCAATCAGTTTGACATTTCTATCATTTAGGAAGAGTCGACCAGGAAATATAAGTAGATATTTACAGCCAGTTTGCCCTTTCGTGTTACAGAGAGGTCAGGGATCAAGATTATTGTCAAGTTGGTTGGTGCTACCTATATCACCCTTGAGCTCCTAGATGGTTTAGTTGGTATCGTGTTTGATTGCTGTGCTACAGGCCCGGGATCAAGCCTCAGTCTTATCAGAGATCAAACATATTTGACTTTATTATATTTACCACTATCTGCATAATTATATGTATCACTTAATCCCTACTGTACCGTAGGGTACAGAAATAAAAGTCCCCCCCAGTCCCAAGCAATGTGGCCAAAATGGCAAGATAGAACCTTCCACCTCAAGAGATGAAGGAAGACTGGCTCTCCCAGCCTTCAGTGGGTTGGTATTAAGCTGAGAAGTGTTGCCATATCGGAAGCAGTGCTCAAACGGTTGTGGTACCAGGCACAGCCTGATACAGGCATTTACAAGGAAAGTACATTACTGACGATTACATTACATCCCAGCCGTCGTCGCTGGGACTGGAGAGTGATATATCTACTGACGGCTGGTAGCCGTCGCTGGTATTGGACGGGTTAACCTCGATCATTAATATAACATTAAGAATTTTTTATTGTGTCTAACATTGAAACTCAAAAATTACATTTATCCTACATCATTATGCTTATTATTCAGTTTTGTTATTTCAGTCAACATTAACCCCCTCAAAACAGTGGGATATTTTTTTTTCTGGATTAAATAAGAACTAGTTAAGGGGAGACGGTCGTTTTTCTGGTCCCCTTTCTCCCTCGTGTTTAGTCCCATTATTTTTTAGATATTTAGACGTTCGGCCCATTTGTTTGGCGAATTTAAGACCTTTGATCCAATTTGTTATAAATTCTAAGACCTATCGTGCCATTTAGGTGTCATTGTTTACTGTCGAGCGATAACGAGCCTGTAATTGTAAGAAGAACCGGCCTTCGGCCGGAAAATTTGTCTACCGAAAAATTTACAAATTTATCTTCAGGGGGTTCTAGGGGATGTTTTTCTAAGTTTGAGGGATGTCTAGCAAGGAAACTAAGAATATATGAATGAATAAATGTATAGGCCAAAAACGCAGTCATTGTCCCCTTGATACAGGACTTCTAGGAATAGAAGAGGCGAATATTATCTCAATAATCCATTTGATTAACATGGACTCATCCTAAGCAAAACAAAATCGTATAAAACATTTACGTTAGTATCATACCTCCTAACCTTACCCTTTAATTTTTTTCTGAGAGACGTTCTTCGAAACGCCTAAAAAGTTATATACATTTTGAATTACATCAATACAAATACCTTTCCTACAAATAACACTATCCGGTCCAACTTCTTGGGAGTAATTAGATTTTGTTTATTTACCATTGAGGATTTTGATTGTTTTTGACATTAGCAAGCAATGTAATTTTGCTTGTACCCCAGGCTATAAAATAAATCAACAATAACAGCACCGCCTTCATTCATTATTTGGTTATTTCCATGCTGTTTTGTTATCGTTTTTGAGTAATTTAATGTTAGTTCGCTCGCTAGAGTAATAATAACGTCTCTAAGACTGAAATACAACGCCCCTTAAGGGGTAGTACTCGCTCTTTATGGACCTCCTTCTCCCTCATGTTTAGCTTATTAGCTTGGAGATTTTAAGACGTTCGTTCCATTAGTTTGTCGATTTTAAGACCTTTCGCCCTATTTCTTTGTCAATATTAAGACCTTTCGTGCCATTAAGGTGTCTATTTTTTTCCTGACGAGCAAGAGCTAGCCTGTAATTTTAGAAGGAACCGGCCTTTGGCCGAGACATGTTTCTACCAAAAAATGTACAAATTTATCTTGAAGGAGGGTCTAGGGGGTGCTATTTTTAGCTTGATGGAAGTCTAGCGAGGAAACTCAGTAATGAATATATTAATACATACATCGACCAAAAACCAAGATTTACCCCCTTAAGCTAAAAGTTTACATATTTAAACATCAATATTTCTCGCCCAAAGGTCGGTCTCTCCTAGTTTGCAAACTCATTATCGTTTGTCCGGATAAGCATCAGTATCGGGTGTAATATGTCTCGCTTACCTAACCCTTTGAGTACCAGCGACGTCTGTTATAATTTATTCTCCCTACATTTAGACGATTTATGAAGCTTAAAAAGGATATATGGTAGCTACGTGGATTATTGAAGACAGTCGGTAGCTTTTTAACTGGTAGTGGTCTTTCCTAAGCTGAATATAATCGTCTAATAGTTGCCAGAATATAATGAAAAGAACGTCACCTGTACTGTGTGGGCTAATCAGAAGGAACTGCCAAACTAATGGAGTGAAAAGGGGTTGGTCCAAAAACAAGACCCTAGGCTAACACCCTGTTAACCTTAACCCATCCAGTACCGGTGACGGACTATTCATCATATGCTGGCAACTAGTAAACGATTGTATTTAGTTCAGTAAGGACGTCAACCAATTAATGGGCTACACATTATCTCAAATAATCCTTTTAGCGACCCTACATCCTTCCTGAGCTTCATAAAATCGTCTAAATGTAGCTGAAATCAAATAAAAAAGACGTCGCCGGAACAGTATGGGTTTATTAGTCTAACCATAGACTACAGTAGATCTGGACTGGACACGAAAATGGAACTTTTGCAATAAGGGACCCAAAATCAGAAAACGACCCCCCAAGTTCGAACCTCGAAACCGCGAAAATGTTTTATTTTCGCGGTATCGAGGTTCGAACTTGGGGGTTCTTTCTCCGATTTTGGTCCCTTACTGCAAAGTTCCATTTTCGTGTCCAGTCCAGATCTACTGTAGTCTATGGTCTAACTTAACCGTAACCTAACCTTCTTAATTTGAACAAAACAAGAAACTAAACAAGAAAACCACACACATTAACAATAATAAATACACTGATGTATTTGTTGGCAAAATCATATATAACCGAATTGTCGGGGGCCGGGGAAGTGCTGGTAGGACCTTGGTGACCCTGGTCTCTGGGTCTTCTCCTGGATGACCTAGATGTGTGTGAATTTGTATTTTGTGTTTGTGTGTTCATTGTTTTTTGTTTTGTTATCCCTATTCTGACTCTGTCTTGAGTCGCCCCCCCCCCCCCCCAAAAAAAAAAAAAAAAAACAAGGAAAAGAGGGAAAACAAGACAAAGAAGAAAAAAGTGGGGATTTGGCCTGAGTAAATAGAATATAATAAAATATAATACAATCATGGCATCCTACATCAAATATAATACAATCATGGCATCCTACATCAAATATAATACAATCATGGCATCCTACATCAAATATAATACAATCATGGCATCCTACATCAAATATTTTTATTTTGAAGCAGAATCAAAATATTCGGGATGTACACGATAACCAACAACATCAGACAAAATAATCCAACGTTTGAAACTTTTAAGCGAGAGCGTAAAGTTAAGTGGACAGTGGCTGTTTGTTTGGTCTATTAATAATTAATGTACTCATATATTTTGTTAGTTTCCTCCCTAGACCTCCATCAAGCTTGGAAAAACATCCCCTAGACCCCCCTTCAAGATAGATTTGTTCATTTTTCGGTAGAAACATTTCCCGGCCAAAGGCCGATTCCTCCTAAAATTACAGTATCGCTATCACTCGCCATGAAAATTTTTACACCTAAATGGCACGTAGGGTCTTAATATTGACAAAGAAATGGAGTGAAAGGTCATAAAATCCCCAAACTAATGGAACCAATGTCTTAAAATCTCAAAACTAATGGAGCTAAACATTAGGGAGATGAGTGTCCAGAAAAAACAGTCTGTCTCCCCTTAATATTATCTCTTTTGGATTCACTAAAATAGAATCATAGAGTGATAAAGTTTTGTATTGGGGTCTTTTATAAATACGTTTTTTTCCGGAGTTATAATAATAATAATGAGATGACGGGGCTCGAACAATATGAGCCAAAACACCACCAGAACCTGCTCCCGTATTTGGAAAATCAACACCTCCAACTGCTGAGTCAAAAATGGCCGCTCCCTACCCGACGTGAGAATTCCCTGCCGGAGCCAGATCTGGACTACAATGAAGAAATGGTTATGTGAATGCGGCACCAATCTCCTCAATTCCTGCATATTCAACCAGAGCATAATATCTACAACTACAACCACTAAGGGAATAAACAAGTACAATCCTCACATTCCCCCTCATAATAAATTAATTCCATATCACATGTAAAATACTTGTAGACTTCCAAAACTGTAATTCAATTATCACCCATACATCAAAGCTTCTTCATCCATCCAACTAATTTTAATAAATAATGTATACACCTTTGTAATGATATATGTACCATAATTTTAAGAAGCTTATTAACCTCAGCAATAATACAAAACTGTAATTCACATGCCTCTCATATTCCGAGAGCCCACAACCAGACACCTGAATTAAAACGGAACATTACCTGCCTGAGCCAAGAGTTTGGTAGGCAAAATCGAATCCACTTTCGGGTACCTCTCCTCTCGGAGCGAATGTGCTTAATAGCTGGTATATCCGATTCGGAACATACTTCTGTAGGGGTTAGCCAAAATCCCCATAAAAGTATCTACAAGTGGCTGTGTTAGAAATCCCGAAGAAGTAGTGTAGGCGAGCTAGAAAGTGCATCTTCTAGTGAGAGTGTGTGAAGAGGACGTTCCCCTGGTGTCAACAGGATCGTACAACGAACTTAGTCGCCACGTGTGACCAGATCTCTCATGGGCTCCTACTTCTCTACCTGAATCAAATAAAGTGCCCCTCGTTCGATCGAGTGTTTTGATGATTATTTGCGAAGCGTTATATAAGATATGTTAGTGTTCAATTTAACTTCAACTTAGAGATCATTAAGTTTTTCCTTCATCGTCATTGTTTCGAGAGAACAGAACAAACTCTATATGTGGGATTGATATATTTATATAACTCGGGGATATAGTTTCCTATATTCCATAGTAGAGCTACACATATATTGGTTCAGGATATATACAGTACATGCACATTATACGTAAACTCCAGTGAACTCTCAATCAGCTCTTATTCTATGTGTTATTATTAGCTGGGTACCCGATTGCATGTATAAGTGTTCACAGAGAATGTTTATTTGTCAGTCTCCTAGTTAGACTATATTAAAAATTACGCTTCCTAAGATCAAACTCAGTTTAAGCATTGCTTGAGTTAAAGTAAATTCCTGTCATTTTCACGACGCGTTAACTTTTCCTCAACGAAATTATCAGCCCCGCATACAGGCTATTACAATTATTTACTACCTCATTGAATTTATATTCATTATTGTGACTTTTTGAGTTGATTAAGATTTATATCTTCTATTCGCCGATTTAATGTAAAGTTATTTGCACATCATTCAATATCCTTATTTACTTATAACTCTATCACTGTGTGAGTGCCTCCCCAGTAATCATTATTTGCACATCATTCAATATCCGTATTTACTTATAACTCTATCACTGTGTGAGTGCCTCCCCAGTAATCATTATTTGCACATCATTCAATATCCGTATTTACTTATAACCCTATCACTGTGTGAGTGCCTCCCCAGTAATCATTATTTACCTCGCTCCGCTAGTTACCTCGCGGTTGCTATTTACCTTCAGGATATTATTTATTGTTTTTGAGATTAACCTCTCTGTGTTTATTTATATTGTGATTTATAAAGTAACATTGAGTATCTTTACCTTTACTATTTCATGATTTTATGTTACCTATTCCTATTCCTGTAAGAGTGTTAATCAGGATTATTCATATTTATTGTATTACTATCATATACTTAGATCGAGCTCATTTCTATATACCTGTAGATGAGAGTTGATCAATTTGTCCTATGATTGTACCCTAGCTACTTAAGAAATAAAACGTGTGTAACCACTATCCCATCCCCTTGCTCATGAGGGACGGTAACGACTCGGTGCTTGTGAACAACCCTTAATATGCCGAGCGTGGATATCAGTAGAGTTGTTAGGAATAAAAAGCACTTGTGTTATATATTATACGGCAAAAACAAATGTTGAACATAATTTTCTTGTACATGTTGCAATCGTAATGTGCAGTTTATGATGTATTATCAATCAAAACTATTCTGTTATTTGAGTATGACACTTAATGATCAATATTATATGTGCTATATACCGTAGTCGCATAATGTAATAATATATGTCAATGTTTATTTAGTTACATACTATTAATATGTAATAATGATAGGACCTCCACCATTAATATCCATTTATTGTTACTGTTGTGACATTTGACTTACAAACTAACATAACAAATATTAATTACTCATATTATATTGTATTATTATTATTTATAAATCTTGATGTGTAAGTCTAGTATCCAAACTCTCTCTCTCTCTCTATTTTTTCCTTCTTTTCCACTTTATGCATCTCTATTCTACTAGAATTAAGTCCTGACCACCTCGTTTGGATCGTAAGTTCTGTGTGGCCAGTGTATATATGTACATCTATGTAAATATCTCTCTCGTTTCCCCTTACTGTTTCTCTTACTTTATAATATAAAGTAAAGTGTGTGTGTGTGTGTGTGTGTGTGTGTGTGTGATACATACGAGAGGGAGAAGAGAAGGCCAGGGGAAAAGGAGCGGTATTGGAAAAGCAGTAATGCTGCAACCAATGAGGAATATAAAGAAATAAGATATAATATATCTTTATATTCCTCATTGGTTGCAGCATTACTGCTTTTCCAATACCGCTAGATTTACCCTGGCCTTCTCCCCTCTCACACACACACACACCACACACACCACACACACACACACACACACACACACACACATGACACACACACACACACACACACACACACACACACACACACACACACACACACACACACACACACACACACACACACACACACACACACACATACAGTATATAAAACAAAATACACAAGAGTGGAAAGAAAATACAACACAACATACACACACACACACACGATAAAGTACAGGCCAACTTAAGGGGGGGTCACCGTTTTTTTTTTATTTCTCACCTTTTCTTTCTTTCCCTGGCTTGTATCCATTCGGCCTCATTCAGCCAACTGTTTTAAAGACGTTTATCCCCATCCAGGTGTCGATTTCTTCCTGGCGAGCGATAGCGAGCCAGCATTGTATGTAGAAATCCGGCTTCGCCGGAAAAAAATGTCTATCGAAAAATTTACAAATTTAGCTTTCTGTCAAAACAAAAATAAATATATGCTGGGTCGCTACCGCTCACCAGGAAAATATAGACACCTGGATGGGGGTAAAAGTCCTAAAACAGTAGGCTGAATGGGGCCGAATAGATACAAGCCAAAGAGAGAGGGAGAGACAGAGAACAAAAGCGAGGTGGGCTCCCTTAAGCCCCTTTACACCCACACACATAACACAACACATACAACACTCACACGCACATGACATAATACACACCCACACACATAACACAACACATACAACACTCACACGCACATGACATAATACACACCCACACACATAACACAACACACACAACACTCACACGCACCATAATACACCCACACACATAACACAACACACAACACTCACACGCACATGACATAATACACACCCACACACATAACACAACACACACAACACTCACACGCACATGACATAATACACACCCACACACATAACACAACACATACAACACTCACACGCACATGACATAATACACACCCACACACATACACAACACACACACAACACACAACAACACAAACACGCACACACACAACACAACACCCAACACACCCACACAACACAACACACACCACACAACACTCACACGCACATTGAGTACAACACATAACACACACCCACATACACAACACAACACACACAACACTCACACGCACATGGAGTAAAACACATAACACCCACCCACCCACACAACACAACACAACACAACACTCACACGCACATGGAGTACAACACGCAACACACACACCCCACACAACTCAACACACACAACACACACACGCACATGGACTACAACACATAACACCCACACCCACACAACACAACACACACACAACACAACACGCACAAAACAACACATAACACACACACCAACACACACACACCACAACACACACACTCACACGCACATGGACAAACACACAAACACACAACAACACCACAACACTCACACGCACATGGAGTACAACACATAACACACACCCACAACACAACACACAACACTCACACGCACATGGAGTACAACACATAACACACACACCCACCCACACAACACAACACAACACAACACACACGCACATGGAGTACAACACATACCACAACCCACACACACACAACACAACACACAACAACTCACACGCACATGGAGTACAACACACATAACACACCCCCACACACAACACAACACACACAACACTCACACGCACATGGAGTACAACACATAACACACACCACACACACACACAACACCACACAACACACGCACATGGAGTACAACACATAAACACAACACACACCCCACACAACAACACACACACACACACTCACACGCACATGGAGTACAACACATAACACACCCACACACACAACACAACACACACAACACTCACACGCACATGGAGTACAACACATAACACACAACACAACACACACAACACTCACACGCACATGGAGTACAACACATAACACCCACCCACCCACACAACACAACACTCACACGCACATGGAGTACAACACATAACACACACACACCCACACAACATAACACAACAACACCACATGAATCAACACATATCACAACACAACACAACACTCACACGCACATGGAGTACAACACATAACACACACCCACCCACACAACACAACACAACACTCACAACACTCACACGCACATGGAGTACAACACATAACACACAACACAACACACACAACACTCACACGCACATGGAGTACAACACATAACACACAACACAACACTCACACGCACATGGAGTACAACACATAACACACACCCACCCACAACACAACACACAACACTCACACGCACATGGAGTACAACACATAACACACACCCACCCACACACACAACACAACACACAGAACACTCACACCCACATCCACTACAACTATTAACACAACACAACACACACAACACTCACACGCACATGGAGTACAACACATAACACACAACACAACACACACAACACTCACACGCACATGGAATACAACACAACACACACCCACCCCACACAACACAACACACACAACACTCACACGCACATGGAGTACAACACATAACACAACACAACACACACAACACTCACACGCACATGGAGTACAACACATAACACACACCCACCCACACAACACAACACACACAACACTCACACGCACATGGAGTACAACACAAAACACACAACACAACACACACAACACTCACACACACATGGAGTACAACACATAACACACACCCACATACACAACACAACACACACAACACTCACACGCACATGGAGTACAACACATAACACACACCCACAACACAACACAACACACAACACTCACACGCACATGGAGTACAACACATAACACACAGCCACCCACACAACACAACACACACAACACTCACACGCACATGGAGTACAACATAACACACACCCACACACACACAACACAACACACCCCACAACATGGAGTAAACCAAACACAACCCACACCAAAACACACACCACACAACACAAACACAACACACACACGCACATGGAGTACAACACAACACACAACACAACCAACAACCAACACAAACACAAACACCAACACACACACACAACACCACAACACACTCACACCACATCAACAACACACACCACACACACACAAACACAACAACACACGCACGCACATGGAGTACAACACATAAACACACACCCAACACAACACAACACAACCACACACACAACACTCACACAATGGAGTACAACACACAACACACACCACAACACACCAACACACACCCACACACAACACTCACACGCACATGGAGTACAACATAACACACACACACACAACATAACACACACAACACTCACACGCACATGGAGTACAACATAACACCACACACATCCAACACAATACACACAACACTCACACGCACATGGAGTACAACACATAACACAAACCCACACACAACACACACACAACACTCACACGCACATGGAGTACAACACATAACACCCACCACACACAACACAACACACACAACACTCACACGCACATGGACATAATAACACCCACACACAACACAACACACACAACACTACACGCATAATACACACACAAAACAACACACACAACACTCACACGCACATGACATAATACACACCCCACACACACAACACAACACACAACACTCACACGCACATGGAGTACAACACATACACACACAACCCACCCACAACACAACACAACACACACAACACTCACACGCACAGTACAACACATAACACCCACCACCCACACACCCACACACAAAACACCACACTCACACGCACATGGAGTACAACACGCAACACACACACAACACAACACACACACACACTCACGCACACAACACATCACAACCAACACACACACACCCACACAAACACAACCAACACTCACACGCACATGGAGTACAACACATAACACACCACACCCACACACAACACACAACACTCACACGCACATGGAGTACAACACATAACACACACCACAACACAACCACAACACAACACCACACGCACATGGAGTACAAACACTAACACAACCCAACCCCACCACACAACAACAAACACAACACACACACTCACACGCACATGGAGTACAACACCACACCACACCCCACACACACAACACAACAACACACACAACACTCAACACTCACCACATGGAGTACAACACAACACCCCCCACACCACACAACCACACACAACACTCACACGCACATGGAGTACAACATAACACACACACACAACACAGAACACACACAACACACACGCACATGGAGTACAACACATACACACACCCACACAACCAACACAACACAACACACACGCACATGGAGTACAACACATAACACACACCCACACACACACACACAACACACACACTCACACGCACATGGAGTACAACACATAACACACAACACAACACACACACACTCACATACACTCACACGCACATGGAACACAACATAACACCACACACCCACAACAACAACACACACACAACACAACCAACCTCACACGCACATGGAGTACAACACATAACACACACACCCACACACAACACAACACAACACAACACTCACACACGCACATGGAACACATACAACACAACACACACTCACTACACAACACACACTCACATGGAGAAACACATAACACGCACACAGTACAAAACCCAACACACAACAAACACACACACATCGTAACATAACACACACACACACACACAACACAACACTCACACGCACATGGAGTACAACACATACACACACCACACACACACAACACACACACACTCACACGCACATGGAGTACAACACATAAACACACACCCACACACAACAACACTCACACACAAACACACCCCACACCCAACACAACACAACACACACGCACAACAACAACACAACACAACATAACACACACAACTGGAGTACAACACATAACACACACCCACAACACACAAAACAACACGGAGTACACACACAACACTCACACGCACATGGAGTACAACACATAACACACACCCACACACACAACACAACACACACAACACTCACACGCACATGGAGTACAACACATAACACACACCCACACACACAAGGGGAGGCAGGTGGTTTTTCAAATCCTCCTTCTCCCTCATGTTTAGCCCTATTATGAGAATTCAAGACATTCGTCCCATAAGTTTGGCAGACCATTTGCCCCATTTATTTGTTAATATTAAGATCTTTCGTGCCATTTAGGTGTCAATTTTTGTCCTGGCGAACGATAGCGAGCCTGTATTAGAAGAGGAATCGGCCTTCGGCCGGGATTTTATTTTACCGAAAAATGTACAAATTTAAATCGAAGGGGGGCCCGTGTGTTTTTTATAATTTGAATAGAGAGAGCAAACTACCCCCCCCCCCCCCTAAACCATTAAACCAAACTATCGAGAACAGAGCACACAAACACACACACACACACACACACACACACACACACACACACACACACCTACCTACCTACTTCCCTCCATTGAATAATCACCCTCCGTATTTCGCAGCAGCCATTACGACGTTGAATCACCCAAATAACAATACTCATAAAATGGAAATACAAGAGCAGTATAATGCCATGTTTAGACGCGGTGTAACTGGCACACTACTGAAAACTTCAAGTATTTAGGGGGTCACCTGCTGTTTTTCTCTTTCTCTCCTTTTCTCTGGCTTGTATCCATTCGGCGAGCGACAGCGAGCCTACTTTCCTGACTACTTTCCTGACTACTTTCTTGACTACTTTTCTGACTACTTTCCTGACTACTTTCCTGATTGGTTATTTGGCTATACTGTATAAATTATACAGTAGTGAGCAAGGAGGGGGAGGATAATAATGTTTCTAATAATACCCATGATCCTTCTAAAATTTGAGGCTCGCTATCGATCGCCAGGAAAAAATCGACACTTAAAGGGCACGACAGATCCTAATATTGACAAAAAAAATCAGGCGAAAGGTCTCAAAATCGCCAAACTAACGGAACGAACGTCTTAAAACTTCAAAACTAATATGCTAAACATGAGGGAGAAGGGGATCCATAAAAAGCGAGTACTGCCACCTTAAGTTGATCACCATGATAGTGATGGTGGTACTGATGATGAGAATGATGATGTTACTGATGATGATGATGTCGGTGGTAAAGGTGATGATAAATATTATGATGGTATTAATAATGGTGGGTGGGCCTTTGGTTTCGGCTCTGCTGCATGTCTGCCTACCGAGATCAGAATCTCTCCGGGTGGTCGGGAGCCGGGGGAGTGCTGCAGGGACCTTGGTGACCTTGGTCTCTTGGTATTCTCCTGGATGACCTAGATGTGCATGCATTTGTATTTTGTTTTGTGTGTTCATTGTTTTCTGTTGTGTTGTCCCTCTTTTGGCTCTGTCTTGAGTCGACCCCCCCCCCAAAAAAAAAAAAAAAAAAAAATACCAAAACAATAACAGAGAAACAAAAGAAAGAAGGAAAATTGGGGATTGGGCCTGAGTATAAAGATAGATAGATTAATAACGGTAACATTGATATTTATGATAGGGATGGTGATGGTAGTGATAATGGTGGTCAGGATGATGGTGATGATTTCTTTGCAATTATTGTGATAGTTGAGGTAGGAGAGTTAATGAAAGTTTGATAATGATAATGATAATATTTGATCTTAAACATATTATAAGAAAATGTATACATGCCATTACAAATACAGCACAAACTCGAAAATCAAAGTGAAAACCAATAAACTATATATGATTCAAAGCCATAACAGTTCTCCATTATCCAGCTTGCAGTTGAGCTATGAAAACATGCCCCCCCCCTCCCCTCCCACCATCCCCCCCCCCATATAAAAAAAAAACGTGGTATATCTGAGTGCAGCAAATGAAAGACGTGGCAGAAAATGAAATATTGACATTTGAATATTGTTTAGGAATACTATCTTTAGTATTTTTCTCTGCTTTTGCAATTTGTTTTGTACATTGCCTTTGTGCACATTTTTGTTTTGTTTTGCTTTGTTCGATTTTTATATATACTATTATAATATATATACTTTGTCCCAATTTATTGGTACATTTCTATATTTGTTTTGTAATAGCAAAATAAAACATGTCATGCCACTTACAGTCTATCAAATTATTCAATTTATTATTTTGTTTTGGTCTCTGCCTTAATTTTTCTTTGTTCTCATATATTTCTAAGTTACTGCCTTGTGGTGGTACGCAATTATTTAAATGTGGGCGTATTACATGTTATATACGGTATTATTATATAAATTAGGAATCTCATATAATTGTAAGGAAGTTTACTTGCAGTGTACTATGTATTTAAGCAGAAGACTGTACACTCAGAAGGTTAAATCATTGTAACTTCCTTCTTCTGGTTTTACCGTATCAGACCTTGAGTGAGGAGAAGAGGGAAGGGAGTGAAAGGTACAGCATGGTGGACAGAAGAGGTAAAAATAGCTGTGGAAGAAAAGAAGAAAGCATATAGAGAGTGGTTGGGTAGTAGAGGGGAAAAGATCGAGAGACAGAACGAGTGAGGTCGTGGAGAAAGAGGGTGGTGTGAAGGAAAGTAAGAGAAGAGTAGATGAGGAATTTGAAGGAATCTGAGTGTAAAATGGAGGGAGAGTAAGAAACTGTTCTGGAAAGAAGTCAAGAAAGTTAGGGAAGGTAGCAAAGGAATCAGTAAAGGTATGAAAGATAAGAATGGGAGAATGCTAGCCGAGAAGCAAGAGAGAGTCGAAAGATGGAGGGAGTACTTCAATGACTTGCTAAATGTAAGGAATGGAAAGCCAGCAAACATAGTTGGATATGGTATGGGTGGAAGAAGAGGAGAAGTAGTGGAGGAGGAGGTGGGGATCAGGAGGTCAGAAGTGTGGGAAGCCATGAAAAGAGTGAAGTTGGGGAAAGCACCAGGAACAGATGGAGTGTGTGGGGAAATGTTGAGGTATGGTGGTGAGATAGTGATCGAATGGGTATGGAAAATGTGCAAACTAGCATGGGACCCGATGACTGGAAGACTGGCATGATAGTCCACCTATATAAGGGTAGAGGGGAAAGAGGAGTGTGTGGTAACCACCGAGTAATATGTCTTATAAGCGTAGTAGGGAAGGTGCATAGTAGGGTAGTGATTGACAGAGTGAGAGTGAGAACGGAGAAATGGATAGGCGAGAAGTTTTAGGAAGGGAAGAGGATGTGCAGATCAGATTTTTACCCTGAATTGTGTTGTGGAGAAATATCTGGAGAAGAAACAAAAGGTGTATGTTGCCCTTATGGAAATGGAGAAGGCCTATGACAGAGTGGATAGAGAAGGTTTGTGGAAAGTACTTAGAATATACGGAGCAAGTTGCTGAAAGCAGTGAAGAGCATGTATGAGGGTGCAAAGGCGGCAGTACGTGTGGAGAGTGAGCAGAGCGAGTTCTTTGACCTGAATGTTGGTTTGAAACAGGGGTGTGTGATGTCCCCATGGTTGTTAACTGTATATATGGATGGAGTCATGAAAGAAATACTATCAAGAGCAGTGGATGTTGGTGTATCGCTGAAAAGGGAGGGAAATGAGTGGAAGCTACCTATACTGCTGTTTGCAGTTGATACAGTTCTGATGAGTGATAATGAATGGGAGTTGCAGGGTCTGGTATATGAGTTTGGAACAGTGTGCGAAAAACGGAATTTGAAGGTAAATGCAGGGAAGAGCAAGGTTATGGTCTTCGAAAGGGGTGAAGTCACAGAGTGTGAGGTGAAGCTGAACGGTCAGGCTATGGAGATTGCCAACTCTTTTAAGTATCTGGGCAGTGTGTTGAGTAAAGATGGGACTATGGATGAAGAAGTGCGGGAGAGGGTACAACAGGGGAAGAGGGTTGTAGGAACGCTGAAAGCAGTAACAAGAAATAGGGTGGTCAGTATGGAAGTGAAGAAGTCCTTGCATGACAGTGTGGTAATCCCGACACTGACTTACGGAAGCGAAGCATGGATGTTGGTTGAGAGACTCAGACCAAGAGTGAGAGCAGTGGAAATTAATTACTTAAGAAGTGCGTGCAGAGTTACATGGAAGGATAGACAGACTAATGAAGAAGTAAGAAGGAGGTGTGGTGTGGAGGTAGATGTGCTGGAAAGTGTGAAATGGAACAACTTGAGATGGTTCGGCCATATGGAACGTATGGAAAGCGAGAGAATGACTAAGAGGGTGTACGAGAGCGAGGTGGAGGGACAGAGAGGGAAAGGTAGACCGAAAGAGAGGTGGAAGGATGGAGTGAGGAAGTATATGAACGAAGGCGGTGCTGGTTGGGGGGAGGGGCATCGACTGACTGGGGACAGATGTGCATGGGGGCGGTTCGTTCGTGTCCACCCCTTCGGTGATCACTGCGTCAGGCAATAGATAAAATAGTTAGATAGACCTTACTCACACACTTTTGAGCTCTCCAGGCACTGTTTACGTGAATCGGAACTTACCATCACATGTGTGGGGTGTGTGTGGAGAGGTAAGGAGATAGGGAGGAGAGAGGTTTTGGGAGACTTAGACAGGAGAGGGCACGACAACAGCCCAAGGAGATTCCTCACAACTTAGGGGAATTCTCCTTATAATATTTTGATCATCATTCGTTAGTGAATAAATTAAGTTGGCTGGAATTGACATTTTTTCCTTTACCCTACATATATGTGGTAAAGGTGGTGGCGGCATTTATTCTATCACATCTATCTTATATCTACCAATGTACATGCAACGAGAGAAGCAGGCGAGAATCGACCAGATAATCTACCCCGTAACTTCAATCAACTTACCAAATTACAATAAACCAAATCTATAACACCATAAGGAAACCTCCATAACGGCTTACCTAACATATCCTTCTATTGTTATACGCCTTTATCACCGAGGCGATGTCCTCAAATGTATCGCCTGCATATTCTGACACAATTTGTTCGATTCTCTAGGTTGATCCATTTAACTTTGGCGGGTCACTAGCCCAACCACCCATTGTTGTATATTTTGTGTGTAGTGCATGTGGAATGTTATCGTATTGTTGGGAACGGTGTGAGTATTATTGTAGTCTTTATAAAGATATATATATAAAATAACGACGTAATATAGTGTAATTGCAGACATTAAAATGAATACACGTTCTGAGTTATCAGCGTGCATATTATAAGACAAATAATAAAGCAAAGTACCAACAAGCATACAATATACGATGACGGCAAAAATTTAGTAACTCTTCGTCAATATCTTGATTAAGTGTAACATACATCAGTCAAACCAACAACTACAGTATAAAAGCACCAATTACTGCGACTCAAAAGTTTGTCAAGTGCAAAATGTTAGGTACAGTAACCTAACATAACATATACAGTATTGTGACGCTTCTGCATAGTAGCCACATGCGGGCATGCGCGCGCGTCGGCTGCCCAGCCGTTTAGAAACCGGCTGGTGGCAGCCGGTCGGCAGGCTTTTCCTTAGTATATATCCTATGACAACGTAACTAATGTCTGGGATATTCTTATGTTGTTTCACAGCTTGAAGCTGCCTTTATTCTTAACCAACGCATCTTAGTATATTTTATTCTCGATAGTTGATTATTTCATTATAATATATAAGATGTAAGTCTAGTGAGGGCGGGAGGAGACGAGCGGGAGAGAGAGACCGGCTTGGGGCGTTGCTTCGCTTGCCAGCTTGGGATGAGCCTGAAGCGTGGCCATATGCATTTGATTGCAACGTTAGGCTTAGTTTCGACTCACGCACGGGGTAGAGGATTTTGACCCGGCAACTGTGTTGAGTGTTGCCAAGCATGGGATGTATTTTGCATGCCTAGGGTGGGGTCCAGACAGATTCAAGACTCAGAGCTCACCTCACTGTCGTACCCTTCTGACCCCCTTGATATCTATCCCTCTCAACCCCACTTAGAAATTTTCTCTCTTACTTTGTATACCTTCCTTCCACTACTTCACCAATCTATTTAATTATCCCATCCCCTTGATAGACCTTAAATCTATTATTGTATTAACGACGAGCTCTCAGATAATTAGATAGGATTTTGGGCCTTATGCAGAGATGTTATTGTTAATGAGACCTAGGAATCTTTTTTGTTGTCTCATATTTGGTGGTTTCATGCTTGCTAGTGTGTTCTTGTGTCAGGTTAGCAGGGGCTAGACCGGAGGGGAGGCTTTTTGCGATCCTTTAAGTAAAGTCTGCTGGTGCGAGTCCTGTGGACCCGCACGACTTTACTAGGATACCCGTGGGAGCCTGGGGGCATTTTCTTGTCTGTGTCCCTGTGTGTCTAGTGTTGTGTTGTGTGAGGGCCCTTGCCTAGTCCACTCAGCACTGCGCTAGCACGTCTTGCTTTTGTTTTAGGGTCGCCAGGAGAGAGTCAGATACTTGCGATCTGAGTCTCTCAAGAGAGCACCCTTTCAATTAGAGTAATTTGGCGCACAGACCTGGGAACGTCCCTAGGCTAGAGCAGGTGGCTCAGCCTGGGTATCCGAAGCCTATATACTTCCGGCTAGACCTCTGCCATCTGGCAGATTAACAGCTAGGGGTTTATTATCTCTGTATGCTTGTTATTGTGCCACAGTTTACCGTCTTTGTGAGCATTGTGAGTCAGGGTGTGGCTTAGAGACTCTGTCCGAGCAGGCTTGCCTGACTAAGAGTGAGAAGCACACCTGTATGTGGTTATGTTGCGAGTTGCTGTCTTTATTTAATTATACCATTATACCATTATGCCATTATACACTGTAGGTCCTATCACTAGTATTTATTCCTGCTTATGAGTTAAGAGTTCTCTAAATCCGTAACGTATTTTTCTTTGCTAAGCATCAGACCCTACAGTAGCCGCATGCAGTTTAGAAACCTGCATCTTGTCTACCTGTACGATGTTTTGAGGACCGTTTGCTTTCACCTTCTTTCACGCAGGGGTGATTAGTTGTATTAATTAACGTAACGTTAAATGTACTTCTTCTAGTTTGATATTAAATTGTTTCTGCAATTTAATTCCGTTATCTATCTTTTCCTTGAAGCTTTAAGTCAACTTAATTGTGTGATCTTTTATATAGCCTGCTTGACTATCAGCAGTCTATAGTGCGTGCACCCTGTAACCGAGTCATAGGATACCTTGTTGTCCAGGCAGGACTCTTGACGGTTTAGGGTGGTTTGTTGCCTGGGTTTATAGATAAGGGTTGGATCTAGCGTTTTCCGTTGTTGCTTGCCGCATACCTAGTCCAATAGAAAGAGCCCAGTGTTTATATATCCCAGGACGTAACAAATGGCGACCATGCATATGATTTACTGAACAGAGGAATATAGTGGTCATTTGTTTTGAGATTCCTTATGATTAGAGGAATACAGTGGACATATTTTTTTTTTTGGAGCAACCAATATAACACATTAAAGACTTTAAATAACATTAGTATATACATACTTGCATAGGAGATAAGGCACATTCTATAACCGTGATAATTACTGCAGTACACAAGCATGTCTAATACATCAGACCACAGTGATGGGTCAGGTCACGATACGGGCTCGGAGGGAGAAAGACCTGTGGAGTGGCTAGTCGATAGCGAGGAGGGTGCTAGAAGATTTTTAGAGGTGCCCCTTACCGCTGACAGGGTGTTGAAGCTGAATAAATATGGCTTAAAGTGTGTGGCAGGTCTTCAGGGTCACCAGGGTTTAAGTGGCATGAGGAAAGATCAGCTGAGGACTTTGATATTGGGTTTAGAAGGGAGAGACCTGGGTGGAGAGGTGACTGGGGGCCCCGGTCCCCAGCCCCCCCTCCACTCTACCCCCGTATCAAACGTCAGGGTGCCTGAATTTAGTACATACCCCCAAGTTGATGGTCAATGGCAGCGTGGAATTCAATCACAGGGACCCTCCCCATTAAATGCACCTTCCCCTCCTCAAGGGTTGACTCCAGATTTGTTATTTCGGCTTGAGATGGCCAAGGTTGAGGCCGCCGAAAGACAGGTTAGAGTTCTGGTTGAGGCTGCCGAGAGACAGGCTAGTGTGCAGGCTGAGGTTGCTATACGAGAGGCTGAACTGCAGGAAGAGTCTACTAGGTATCGGGCTGACAGGGAGCTGGAGAGATCTCGAGTGGAGGTAACAGGGCGAAATATTGGGGGAGGTAACAGACATCGGGACCAATCATTGTTGCACCTGCTTAAATTAGTTCCTGTGTTCGATGAATTAGGTGTGGCCGAGTTTTTTATGCGATTTGAGAAGAAGTGTCAGGAACACCAGTGGCCTCAGGAAAAGTGGGCAGCATTAGTTTCATCAAGATTCCTAGGAAAGGGGCTAAAAGCGTATGATGCACTACCTTTAGAGTCCTGTGTAGTTTATGATGAGCTAAAGAAGGCTGTGCTACGGGCCTATGAGTTACAACCAGAAACTTACCGCTTGAAGTTTCGGGGTGTTACTAAGGGCAAGGATAGTACCTTCCTAGAACACGCCCGGGACTTGTCTGATGCACTACGACATTGGCTGCGTTCTGAGAGGGCAGCTACTTTTGAGGAGTTGAGTGAGCTGGTTCTCTTGGAGCAGTTCTTTAAGTGCACAGGCGAGGACTTAACATTAAATATAAAGGAAAAAAACCTAGAACTCTCCAACAGGCAGCAGAAATGGCTGACCGCCGACTGTCATTAATTCGAGGGTGCGGAGCAGCAGCTAGGAGTGAGTCTGGTGCAAAGGATCGTACCCCTCCCCCTCCCAAGAATTTTGATACACATAAATACACAAAACCATCTAGCACTGACAATAAAACTGAACATAAACCAAATACCGTCCCGTATAAGAAGTCTAACGGTACCTCCCACTCCCACTCCCAAGGGAAACCAAAGAGTAAAGAGTGCTTTGCATGTCACAAGGAGGGTCACTTTGCAAATGCTTGTCTGAACAAGCCACCAAACAAGGTTGTGTCATTGGTCCGCAGCATAGGGGTGTTGCCTATATCTTCTGAGTTTGCCAAGGGTAGTTCGTCAGAGGGTGGGACACAGCCTGTGTTCAAGAGTCCGGAAGGCTTGAACCCTGTCCGCGACGTCTTTGGGGGTCATAGAGGGGATGGTTTTGTGAGGTGGGCTGTCGAAAGGCGAGGAGTTAAGCTATTGCGTGATACGGGGGCTTCTCAGACCTTGTTAAAGAACTTTACTGGTAGACCGATTAACGCTGCTCGGGTAGTGGTAATTCAGGGGATCAATGCTACGAAGTCCTACCCGCTGGTGCGGATGGAGCTGGAGGTGGGTGGTGTGGCGAAGGAGCTGGATGTCGGAATTGTAGAGAACTTGCCTGTTGGGGGCGTCGACCTCCTCCTCGGCAACGACTTTGCGGTGCCTGCTTCTAAGCTTTCACCCTTGGTCGTTGCCGAGAAGGCGGCCGACGTTAGTAGGGAGGAACAGGAGGGGGTTGAGAAGTGTAGCATACAAACCATGGCGTGTGTTGTGACGCGTTCTCAGACATCCGGAGCCTTGCAGCCACCACCTCAGTCTATCAAACCGCGGAGGAAAGGTCACAAGAAAACGGGAAGTGTTGGTCAATTGGAGAGTTTTGAGCCGGCAGTGTTTCTTGGTGACTCATTATTGGCACCTATGTTAGAGTCTGGAGAGGCCCCGGGGCCTGTCACCGCTAGTGCAGGTGCAGGGCAGGAAGAGACTCTGTGACAGCATCGTTATGCGCAGTGTGAGGAAAGGATGGCTCAGCGGGACATTGGAGGTGGAAATAAATTATTTAAGATGAACTTGGATAATCTCGCACCTGCTGATATATGTTCCTTGCAGCTGGAAGATCCTGAAGTCAGGGCATGTGGTAATGGTGCTGTCGAACTGGAGAGCGATGGGGATGCGCAGCCTGGTGATATTTTCTTGTCCGAGGGGATCTTGTATCGGAGACATCAGGATCCCATGAAAAAGTGGGATGACGGGTCAGGATTAGTGGACCAGTTAGTAGTACCGAGGGTGTGCCGTGAGAGCTTATTGAGATTAGCTCATGATGTGCCTTTGGCAGGGCACCTGGGGGCACGTAAGACGGCGGCAGCTCTGAACAAGCTTTTCTGGTAGTCTGGGTTAAAGGCGAGTGTCGTGTCATGGGTGTCACAGTGTCACACTTGTCAAGTTGTTGGGAAACCCAATCAGGTCATCCCGAGAGCCCCGTTACAACCAATCCCTGTCATTGGGCCGCCCTTCAGCAAAGTAGTTATCGATATGGTTGGCCCATTGCCCCCCACTAGTGCCGGCAATACATTTTTACTAACTGTAATGGATGTAGCAACACGGTATCCAGATGCTTACCCCATGCGCAACGGGATGGCTAAGACTGTTGTCAAAATCCTACTTGTCTATTTCTCTCGTTATGGCTACCCTCAGGAGATCCAATTTTACTTCTGCTCTGTTTAAGCAGACCATGCAGCAACATGGGATAGTGTCTGTGGTGTCATCTGCCTACCATCCCGAGAGTCAGGGAGTTTTGGAAAGGTGGCACTCGACTCTCAAGAGTATGTTGCGGTGTTATTGCATGGAAAATGGGAAGGACTGGGATCTAGGTCTCCCATACGTTTTATTTGCTGCGAGAGAAGTACCTGGGGAGAGCTTGGGATTTAGCCCGAACGAGTTGGTTTTTGGACACAGGGTCAGGGGGCCCCTCCACATAGTCAAGGAGATCTGGGAGGGAGTCACAAAGCCATGCTCGCTTCTAAAGTATGTTGTTGAAAGCCGTGAGAGAATGCTACAGAGCCTGGAGGTAGCAGGTCGGAACCTTAAGAGTTCACAAGCTCAGATGAAGGACAGATACGACCAGAAGGTGAAGCTGAGGGAGTTTGAAGTAGATCAGGAGGTACTGATACTATTGCCTCTGGTGGGACACCCCTTGTCTGCCAAGTATTCTGGTCCGTATCGGGTTGTAAGGAAGGTTTCTGATCTCGACTATTTAGTAGCTACTCCTGATCGTAAGAAAAAGAACCAACTTTGCCATGTAAATCTGATGAAAGAGTATGTGAGGCGCCCCTCCGAGCCTCTCACTGTCCCGATGTTGATCTGCAGCGATCGTGGTGGAGAAGGAGGAAGGGACAGTCAATCTGCGGGGGAGGATAATTGGGATTGTCATGTTTCCGCGGATCAGTGGGCGGGGAATTCTAGACAAGTGGCTCACGAGTTGATATTGCACCTGCCTGAGCAACAGCGTGTAGCTGTGCAGCACTTGTTTGATTCAAACCCAGCTGTTTTCGCGGAGCATCCTGGCCTCACTACTCAAGCGGTGCATGATGTCGATGTTGGGGACCATCCGCCCTTTAAATCAGTGCCATACCGTGTTCCCCCTATTAAATTACCAGCACTTAGGGAAGAGCTGGATTATATGCTGAAACGTGGGCTGATTTCTGAGGGTGCAGTAAGGTGGACTTCCCCCGTCACACTGCAGCCCAAACCAGATGGCAAGGTGCGGTTTTGTATAGATTTCCGCAGGTTGAATGGTTTAACCCCCACAAATGCCTACCCTCTCCCTCGCGTGGACGACAGTGTGGATAAGATAGGAAAAGCCAAGTTCCTCACTAAGATAGACCTTGTTAAGGGTTATTGGCAAGTGCCCTTGTCTGAGCGAGCGCGAGAGGTGTGTGGGTTTGTGGTGGACGGTGCCACATATCGTTGCCATGTTATGCCATACGGGCTGAAAAATGCCCCTGCAACGTTTCAGAAATTAATGAACGACATTGTAGCCGATATTCCCAACTGTACGGTGTACCTAGATGATGTCATAATATACGACGATGATTTTAACAGTCACTGTGCTCACATCGGACAGCTTTTTAATAAACTGAATGAAGCAAGTTTGGTGGTAAACCTGGGTAAGTGCGATTTTGTCAAAGCCACAGTTTTGTACCTGGGGTTCGAGGTGGGGATGGGTCAGGTGTGCCCTCCACAGACAAAGATCAAAGCCATCGATCAGTTTCCCCAGCCTACGACTAAGAAACAAATCATGCGGTTTCTAGGTATGATAGGCTATTATCGTCGCTTCATCAAAGGCTATTCGACTGTACTTGCACCTTTAACTGACTTATTAGCTAAGGACAAGAAGTTCCGGTGGTCTCCTGAGTGTGCAGAGGCGTTTTCCTTGGTGAAACACCTGTTATGTACCCACCCCATACTCAGGGCCCCAGACTTCAGCAGACCTTTTCAGCTGGCGACTGATGCCAGTGGCGTAGGGGCTGGGGCTGTCTTGTTACAGACAGATGAAGATATCGAACATCCAGTGAGTTTTTACAGTAAAAAATTCAATAGTGCACAAAAGAATTACTCTGTAATTGAAAAAGAACTCCTGGCGATAGTGCTGGCGCTCAGGCACTTCGATGTATATGTTCCTGCTTTCGGACCAGTCGTAGTGGTTTATACCGATCATCACCCTCTGAAATTCTTGAATCAGTTTCATAACCGGAATATGAGGCTGACCAGGTGGTCACTCATGCTTCAGGAGTATAATCTGGACATACGCCATATTGCCGGTTCTGATATTGTGATAGCGGATTGTCTATCAAGGGTGGATGATGTTGGTTAGACTGCCACAGGATTGAGGGCTGAGTGTGGAGGAAAATAGGCTGTCACTGTAGTTCAGCCGAAAAAAACAAATTAAAAAAGCAAAAAACCTTATAAAAACTCTTTATTTTTATAACGTGTAGAATTTTGTATAAGATGTTGTAGCAGTATCTAAGTTGAATGTTTTCGCTTATTGTCGCTAAGTTGTTGAACTTGCTCGGTGGAGCGCAACAGTCTTTATTTTTTTATTTTTATATAGTGCCTTGTGTCGCAACAGTGTGTGGTACTATGAGAAGCTTTCTGTTAGATATGAAGAACTTAGTCAAGGGTCTTATATCTAGGGGGAGGTGTGACGCTTCTGCATAGTAGCCACGTGCGGGCATGCACGTGCGTCGGCTGCCCAGCCGTTTAGAAACCGGCTGGTGGCAGCCGGTCGGCAGGCTTTTCCTTAGTATATATCCTACGACAACGTAATTAATGTCTGGGATATTCTTATGTTGTTTCACAGCTTGAAGCTGCCCTTATTCTTAACCAACGCATCTTAGTATATTTTATTCTCGATAGTTGATTATTTCATTATAAT
Organism: Paralithodes platypus; assembly: GCA_032716605.1. Classification (NCBI taxonomy): domain Eukaryota; kingdom Metazoa; phylum Arthropoda; class Malacostraca; order Decapoda; family Lithodidae; genus Paralithodes; species Paralithodes platypus. Next base: position 29,479,132 of record CM064482.1, read on the forward strand.
ATATAAGATGTAAGTCTAGTGAGGGCGGGAGGAGACGAGCGGGAGAGAGAGACCGGCTTGGGGCGTTGCTTCGCTTGCCAGCTTGGGACGAGCCTGAAACGTTGCCATATGCATTTGATTGCAACGTTAGGCTTAGTTTCGACTCACGCACGGGGTAGAGGATTTTGACCCGGCAACTGTGTTGAGTGTTGCCAAGCATGGGATGTATTTTGCATGCCTAGGGTGGGGTCCAGACAGATTCAAGACTCAGAGCTCACCTCACTGTCGGACCCCCTTGATATCTATCCCTCTCAACCCCACTTAGAAACTTTCTCTCTTACTTTGTATACCTTCCTTCCACTACTTCACCAATCTATTTAATTATCTCATCCCCTTGATAGACCTTATATCTATTATTGTATTAACGACGAGCTCTCAGATAATTCGATAGGATTTTGGGCCTTATGCAGAGATGTTATTATTAATGAGACCTAGGAAGCTTTTTTGTTGTCTCATATTTGGTGGTTTCATGCTTGCTAGTGTGTTCTTGTGTCAGGTTAGCAGGGGCTAGACCGGAGGGGAGGCTTTTTGCGATCCTTTAAGTAAAGTCTGCTGGTGCGAGTCCTGTGGACCCGCACGACTTTACTAGGATACCCGTGGGAGTCAGGGGGCATTTTCTTGTCTGTGTCCCTGTGTGTCTAGTGTTGTGTTGTGTGAGGGCCCTTGCCTAGTCCACTCAGCACTGCACTAGCACGTCTTGCTTTTGTTTTAGGGTCGCCAGGAGAGAGTCAGATACTTGCGATCTGAGCCTCTCAAGAGAGCACCCTTTCAATTAGAGTAATTTGGCGCACAGACCTGGGAACGTCCCTAGGCTAGAGCAGGTGGCTCAGCCCGGGTATCCGAAGCCTATATCCTTCCGGCTAGACCTCTGCCACCTGGCAGATTAACAGCTAGGGGTTTATTATCTCTGTATGCTTGTTATTGTGCCACAGTTTACCGTCTTTGTGAGCATTGTGAGTCAGGGTGTGGCTTAGAGACTCTGTCCGAGCAGGCTTGCCTGACTAAGAGTGAGAAGCACACCTGTATGTGGTTATGTTGCGAGTTGCTGTCTTTATTTAATTATACCTATGCCATTATACACTGTAGGTCCTATCACTAGTATTTATTCCTGCTTATGAGTTAAGAGTTCTCTAAATCCATAACGTATTTTCTTTGCTAAGCATCAGACCCTACAGTAGCCGCATGCAGTTTAGAAACCGGCATCTTGTCTACCTGTACGATGTTTTGAGGACCGTTTGCTTTCACCTTTTTTCAGGCAGGGGTGATTAGTTGTATTAATTAACGTAACGTTAAATGTACTTTCTTCTAGTTTGTTATTAAATTGTTTCTGCAATTTAATTCCGTTATCTATCTTTTCCTTGAAGCTTTAAGTCAACTTAATTGTGTGATCTTTTATATAGCCTGCTTGACTATCAGCAGTCTATAGTGCGTGCACCCTGTAACCGAGTCATAGGATACCTTGTTGTCCAGGCAGAACTCTTGACGGTTTAGGGTGGTTTGTTGCCTGGGTTTATAGATAAGGGTTGGATCTAGCGTTTTCCGTTGTTGCTTGTTGCCGCATACCTAGTCTAATAGAAAGAGCCCAGTGTTTATATATCCCAGGACGTAACAGTATATAACTCGAATTTACCATAAGAGATTCAAGATATTCCATAAAAATGCTGATACAATATTTTGCCTCAAAAGACAAGACAATGTAGCAATAATCAACTATACAACTTTCAATATAAACTCGAGTAATCAGGGATACCAAGGAATACCAGGTCAGATTAGTTTAGCCCCTGAAGGTCGAGATATTTTGTAAAAAAAGAAAACAAAAATATATGTACTGTATAATATATATATATACTGTATATATATATATATATATATATATATATATATATATATATATATATATATATAATAATATATATAAAACAAACGATACATTTTAAGGAAAACCAGCCCGTTAGAAATAATATTAATGGATAGGATATGCTGATAAAAAACACCCAGAATGCTATTATTATCACCCCCAAACGCCATGAAATACCGCCTCAAGTTGTTGAAAAGGCAAGCAGAAATCGAGAAAACCTGAGGGTAAAATAAATTGCAAGCGGGAGGGAGGGCGAGGTGGGGATAGACGCAGCCGTAATGTATTGGGAGAAACGAGGAGGCCGGAAGAGATTGCCGATAAGAAAGATAAAAAAGGGGCGCCGCCGTAAGAGCTTGAGACATTGCGGAAGAGATCTGGTGGAGAGGGCGTATGTGTGATTGTGTGTGCCTTTGTGTTACTGTTTGTGAATATTTTGGTGTGTGTGACCGTGAGTGCGGTTGTTTGTGTTTGCGTGTGCGTGGGTGTAGCTATGTAATTTTGCATGCGTGTGCAATTGTTCCTGAGTGCGTGTTACTGGTTGGGAGTGCGTGTGCTACGGGTTATAAACATGTGTGTATGTGGGACCATGGGTGTGTTTGCTTGCTTATAGTGGGTGATTGCATGTGTTAGTGCAGTTGCTTATTTGCTTATCTGGGTGTATATATGTTTCTATGTCTGAGAGATAGAAAGAGAGAGTTGCTTTATCTGGGTGTATATATGCTTCTATGTCTGAGAGATAGAAAGAGAGTTGCTTTTGTGTAACCTGGTCGGTTGTTGACAAGCTGGTAACTGTTTTGTGTCTATTTGTAAAGTTGTTTGACTGTGTGTGGTGGAGGGTAAGATGGAGGGCATTATCATGCTTCTATATGAGTTTGTCAATATATATTTGAGTTTGTTTGTACCTGTTTTGTGTAGAGAATGTGTGTGTATATAGCTTGGTGTGAGAAGAGGGTGTATTCACGTATGCATTTAACCGCTTGGATGTACAGCATGTCTACGTTTGTGAAATTGGCTGGAAACGTTTGTGTGCTTGCTAAAAATTAATGCTGATATTTGCATGTGATTAAGTGTACAGTATGTGTGCGTGTGTATGTATGCAAATGCGTGTGAGTATGTGTGTGTACTTGCGTGTCAAAGAGAGAGTAAAAACAAAAGAGAGGGAGAGAAATGTGAATAAGAGATTAACGTTTGTGGTAATACGAAAGGAATCTGAGAGAGAGAGAGAGAGAGAGAGAGAATTACGGGGAAGGCCTCGGGAATAAGAGGGCCTGATGAGAGAGACAGCCAGGCAAGAGGAGGAGGAAGTGGAGGAGGGGGAAAGAGAGGAGGAGGAGGAGGATAGCGAGGAAGAGGAGGAGGAGGAGGAGAGATAGGAGAAAGAGATGGAACATTGTTTGCAGAAGGAGGTCGGTGATAAATATAGGACCTCTAACCTCTGTAACTCAAAAACGACTAGAGTAATCGAGCTATTATATCTACCATTTGGGAAAAGTCAGTCAAGGAATAGATGTGGAAATTTACATCAAATTTGCTCAAACTATTTATTAGTTACAGAGGTTAGAGTTCATAATTTCTCGCCTACTTAGACTATAGGAGACGGATGATTAATCGAAGGAAGAGAATAATATAGGAGGAGACGCAGGAAGAAGAGGAAGTAAAGTAGGAGGAGGCAGCGAAGGAGAAAGATTAGGAGGAGAAATAGATGAGCAGGAAAATAAGGAGAAGAATTATCAAAGGAAGGGGGAGAGAAAGGAGGAGTAGGAAAAATAAGAGATATAACAGAAAGACGAAGAGGAAAAGTAGGAGGGGGTAAAATAGGAAGAAGGACACAATGAGGAGAAGGAAATTAAGAAGAAAAGGGAGGAGGTGGAAACTGAAGAATACAAGGTGGTAAAAGGGGCTAAGAAAAAGGAGGAAGGAGCAATGGAAGAAGAAAAGAAGCATTTATCGGTGAAGGAAGAAGAAGAGGAATAGGACTGATGGAAAAATAAAAGGAGGAAACGAAGAGGGAAGGCAAAAACAAGGACACTAGTAATTCATATATTTTCACCAACCAACTTTACTTCTAAACTCAATTAATGATATCAACAAATACATGTGGCACTCCAAGGACTCGAACCTAGGATACTCACACCGCAATATAAGGAGGGAACAAGAAGGATAGGAAGGAAATGAACAGCATCATGAAAGAACCTATGAAGACAAATTATAGATAAATAAATTAATATAACCAGAAAGACCGGGGGGAAGAAAACAAGTAAGAGAAGAAGAAGAAGCAAAATCAAGAAAAGGAACATGAGATACAAAATTCAGCCTACTATTTTAAGACGTTTATCCCCATCCTGGCAGGTGTCGATTGTTTCTTGTCGATTGTTTCTTGGCGAGCGATAGCGAGCCAGAATTGTATGGAGAAATCTGGCTTCGCCAGACACATTTATTTATCGAAAAATATACAAATTTAGCCTGCTGTCAACAAATGTTTAATAATATGCCGGCTTGCTACCGCTCGCCAGGAAAAAATCGACACCTGGATGGGGATAAGCGTTTTAAAACAGTAAGCTGAATGGGTCCGAATGGATACAAGCAAGAGAAAGAGAGAAAAGGAAAGAAAAACAACAGAAAGCAAGATATTTGATGAAGAAACCCAGATTATAATGATTGGGGACATAATGAGATGCTGGAAGGTGGGGAATATGATGCCAGCAATAAAGAGGCTGGAAGGCGGGGAACATGATGCCAGCAATAGAGAGGCTGGAAGGTGGGGAACATGATGCCAGCAATAGAGAGGCTGGAAGGCGGGGAACATGATGCCAGCAATAGAGAGGCTGGAAGGCGGGGAACATGATGCCAGCAATAGAGAGACTGGAAGGCGGGGAACATGATGCCAGCAATAGAGAGGCTGGAAGGCGGGGAACATGATGCCAGCAATAGAGAGGCTGGAAGGCGGGGAACATGATGCCAGCAATAGAGAGGCTGGAAGGCGGGGAACATGATGCCAGCAATAGAGAGGCTGGAAGGCGGGGAACATGATGCCAGCAATAGAGAGGCAGGAAGGCGGGGAACATGATGCCAGCAATAGAGAGGCTGGAAGGTGGGGAACATGATGCCAGCAATAGAGAGGCTGGAAGGCGGGGTACATGATGCCAGCAATAGAGAGGCTGGAAGGCGGGGAACATGATGCCAGCAATAGAGAGGCTGGAAGGCGGGGAACATGATGCCAGCAATAGAGAGGCTGGAAGGTGGGGAACATGATGCCAGCAATAGAGAGGCTGGAAGGCGGGGAACATGATGCCAGCAATAGAGAGGCTGGAAGGCGGGGAACATGATGCCAGCAATAGAGAGGCTGTAAGGCGGGGAACATGATGCCAGCAATAGAGAGGCTGGAAGGCGGGGAACATGATGCCAGCAATGAGAGGCTGGAAGGCGGGGAACATGATGCCAGCAATAGAGAGGCTGGAAGGCGGGGTACATGATGCCAGCAATGAGAGGCTGAAAGGCGGGGAACATGATGCCAGCAATAGAGAGGCTGGAAGGCGGGGTACATGATGCCAGCAATAGAGAGGCTGGAAGGCGGGGTACATGATGCCAGCAATGAGAGGCTGGAAGGCGGGGAACATGATGCCAACAATAGAGAGGCTGGAAGGCGGGGAACATGATGCCAGCAATAGAGAGGCTGGAAGGCGGGGAACATGATGCCAGCAATAGAGAGGCGGAAGACAGAGAACAACATGATACTAAACATGACGAGAATATAATTAACCCCTGCTGTACCATCGACACCCTATTTTTTTAGATGCTGGCTAATGTTAATGGATCTTACTCAGTTTAGAAAGGATCTCTAGCAATTATAAGGCTTCGAACTATGTCAATCAACCCTTTTAATTACCACAGGCCTTTCCTAAAGTGCGTAAAATCGTCTGAATATAACTAGAATAAAATATTAGAGACGTCGCTGGTAGAGAAAGGGTTAAAATACTTTAACACAATAGTAATAATATATAGACACTAGACAGCCTCTAAAGATATACAAGATGCCAAATTGGAAGAAGTACTGAAATTAATTCAATAACACTTAAATAAAATCTAGAGATTCTCCAGAAAATATTAGATTCCAAAACCAAAGATAAATTACCCAATTCAAAGATATATTATGAAATATGTTTCGTTATTACTAAAGCCGGTATCACACTAGAGCTTTTATAGTCAACATTCGAGTATCAGCATTTTTTTGGGCAACATTTCTGGAATATTTTGCACTGTTATCCGAAACTAGACTGATGGTAGATGAATTTAGGCAGCACAAATGTATATAATGTATACCCCAGAAGCTGCCAGACCAATGGTGAGGATAAATGTTGAGTGAAAAAGTGTTCATGTGATACCGGCTTAACCCGGGAGCTGCGGGGAGACTCTTAAGAGTTCCCCCGGCGCACTGCGGGGAGACTCTTAAGAGCAGAGACTTTGAACACGTACCAAAACCGCGTGTTTATAGCCAGGCGGCTGAAAATTGGTGTGGGTATAGTACTACATGTCAACTCTCGATACCACCCCGCCAAACGCTCGCCCCGCACTCGTGCAAGCACCACCGCGCCAGTAACCACGCACTAGTCATGGAGCCTACACGTCCCTCACGCTCGCTCCCTGATTACACAACCAGCCCTCCTTCTGGTGGTGTTAGCCGCCGTGGAAGGCAGAGGGTGGCTGCCAAAGACCCTAGCTACCATTACGACACGCTCTACAGCTCAGAGGACGAATCACCAGCACCCAAAGCACGAAAAACACGTGCAAGCAGGGCAATGGCACAGAGGTCATTGGTCTTTCGGGACACTGCCACCACGACCCAGGCCACTGCAACAACCACTACCACCACCACTGCCACCACTGCCACCCCTGCCACCCCTGCCACCGGTACCAGCGACGCAGGAGGCCGCCCTAGGGCTGCATTACCTGCGGGGGCAGGAAAAATGAAAGGCACGGGCGTAGGGAAAAGAACCCGTACGCCAGCCACAGTGCCCCTACCACCACCAACACCACCAGCCGCCCCTGGCCCGGCTGCCCCTGCCGCCCCTGCCGCCCCTGCCGCCCCTGCCGCCCCTGCTGCCCCTGCCGCCCCTGCTGCCCCTGCCCAAGGAACAGGGAAGGGGAAGGGGAAGGGGAAAGGGAGAGGGAAAGCGACTGGGAAAGCGACTGCTGGCCCTGGTGTCCCTGCCGGCCCTGCTGCCCCTGCCCCTGCCGCCACTGCCGCCCCTGCCGCCCTGCCGCCCCTGCCGCCCCTGCCCAAGGAACAGGGAAGGGGAAGGGGAAAGGGAGAGGGAAAGCGACTGGGAAAGCGACTGCTGGCCCTGGTGTCCCTGCCGGCCCTGCTGCCCCTGCCGCCACTGCCGCCCCTGCTGCCCCTGCCGCCCCTGCCGCCCATGCCGCCCCTGCCCAAGGAACAGAGAGAAGGGCGACAGGCACCACCATCATCTTGCCATCAAGGCCACGCACCACTGCTGCCCCTGCCGCCGCCCCTGCCACCACCTCTGCTGTCCCTGTCCATAAGACTCCCGCATGTGCCAAAGTGACCCGGAAAACTCTGACACCATCTAAGTATGCCGCCCTGCTGTTTGATGGTGATTCGCAGGACATTGGCAGCCCGGGTTTCGACGACGAAGCCCTAGCACGGGACCAAGGGTGGGGGGATTTGGGAGTGGACAGTGGGAGTGAGTCCGACGTCGGTGACGAAAATTAGGAAGGGCATCGTCTGTCAAGTGAAGAGGAGGGTAATGATGATGAAGTGCTGTATCGCGACCATGGAAGCGATATTTCAGACGATGAAGCAGACGCAGATGACATTCCGATCCCTGAGCTGCCTTCGTTCGATTGGTCTGACGGGGTCAATTTTGTACCTGACGTGCCCCAGTTCAATCCTGGGACGTCAGGAACAACTGACGACTGGCCCTGTGATGATCAAGCGAACGAAAGCGACTTCTTCCTCGCTTTTTCGACATGGAGGTAATGACGTACATCGTTGCCCAAACAAACGCCTACTACAGGTGGGTGTTTGGCAGATTGGACGTCCTTTCTCCAAAAGCGAGAATACGAGGCTGGGTGGATACGACTGTGGAAGAATTTCTGACGTTCTTTGCCTTGTTGTTCCTCATGCCTCTGATCAAGAAGCATGTGTTGCAACACTATTGGAAGCACGACCCTCTCATCGCCACCCCAACTTTCAATAAGTTCATGACTCGTGACAGATTTTTGTTGCTGCTAAGATTTATGCACTTTGCAGACAACGAAAATCCTAACAGGATTGACAGGATATGGAAAGTTCGGGATGTGTTCACCATGTTGTTGGAGAGGTATAGGAAATACTTTTACCCCTTCCTCAATTTGGTGATTGATGAGTCGCTCGTGCTCTTCAAAGGACGTCTTGTTTTCAAGCAGTATATTCCCTTGAAGAGGCATAGGTTCGGAATCAAGCTCTTCGTGTTGTGCGACTGTGAAACTGGAATAGTGCTTGACATGATCGTGTATACAGGAACTGACATTGACGTACCGAAAGCCGCTGCCAATGACCCCATGGGCATGTCAGGTGCCATCGTCAGGAAAATGTTGGCACCTTACCTGGGCAAAGGCCACATCATCTACACTGACAACTGGTATACTTCTCCTGCTCTCTGCCAGTTTCTTTATGACAACCAAATTGGGTCATGTGGGACTGTCAGAAAGACAAGAAAGTTTATGCCAAAGTTCACAGGTGATGTCATTCCTCTCACAGATGCCTCCTCCAGTGACACACCTTCAGAAGACGACCTGGCCCAGGAACACCGCGAGAGGCATGTGCGAAGAAGGCGACGAAAGGGGCAGAAATACAAGCAGCTCGAGAAGTGTGGGAAACTGATAGCCCTGAAGTGGAAGGATAAGCGAGACGTCCACCTGCTTTCCACCGTCCACACAGGTGCCCAGCTGGATTCTGGCAAAATCCACTTCCGAACCAGGAAGACAATCTACAAGCCCGACATGGTAGTGGACTACACAAAAAACATGCGCCTGGTGGACAAGTCTGACTGTCAGCTGTCAGGCGTTGAGTGTCTGAGGAAGACTGTGAAGTGGTATCACAAGCTCTTCCTCCACCTAGTTGACATAACGATGCTGAACGCCTACAACTTGTGGTTGGTGAAAAAGGATATGGCCCCAAACCAGAAGCTGAAATTCCGGGAGTTCGTGTACAACGTCTCCTACCAACTCCTGGAGAAGTATGGCACCACCACTCACAGACGTACGGCAGGGCGTGGGGATCACGTTCCTGACCGCATCCAGCTGGGTGTCGAAAGACACTACCCAACCAACACCGAGCTGATTGGCACTCGTCACAGGCAGGTGCAGTGCACCGTCTGCAGCTCCAGTGTCAGGAAACCCCATGTCACCAAAAGAGTCACCTCAATGTGCGCCGAGTGCAAAGTTGCACTCTGCCTGGGTGAGTGCTTCAGGGACTACCACACCTTCAAGAACTACTGAGTGTCGGGCCCTGCCCTGCCCTGCCCTGCCCTGGACTCGCCCCGTGCCCTGCCCTGGACTCGCCCCCTGCCCTGCCCTGCCCTGGACTCGCGCCCTACCTTACCTGACCTGACCTAATTGATCACGCTACCTCATAATGTAACATATATATTATATAATGTATAAGTTCCAAAGATGTCCCTGTGATATAGCTTTTACATTATATAATTGTATGTTTCATTATTTAGTTTATAAGTTTCAAAGATTTACATGTAATATGCCTTATTTTTTTTAGTATATCAATATATATGTTTGTTATTAGCCAAAGTAATGTGTATATAATTATTTTCTTACCTCAAATGAATTGTACAAAAATAAATATGTTTCAATAAATCCTGTCAAACCTACTATGATAATAAAATAAAACAATAAAAAAAAGAAAAAAGAAAACAAGGTCATGTCATTGTATTCTTACAATATGATATATTCTATGAATATTTCATATTGTTTGAATACAATGGCATGATCTTGTAAAAAAAAAATGTTTTTTAATTTTTTCTAGACAATATAAAACCTTCCCCATAACCCCCTCCTGGATTCGATCCCACTACCCTACGACACTTTGAGTTTTCCAGTCCGCGACCTTACCAACCATGCCACAGGAGCTCATACCAAATATCACTCAAAACTTCGTGTCTACAATCGAAATGACAATATACAAAAAAAAATGAATTATCCCACCAATTTACGTTTGTAAATTGATGGGATTATCAATTATATCATGCCAAGGTTTATAAAAGTTTGTCTCTGTCAAGAATTAGTAATTATATAACTTTATTCTGTCAAAAATTGCCCAAACACTCAGCAAAATTGCCCCTCTCAGTGTGACTCCACTCATTTTCACACGGTCAGGCGGTCACGAGGTGACCCTTGCCGCTCCTTGATTCTCCAGCTACAGCAGCTCTGTCTGGGAACAAAATTGGTATAAATACAATAATGGATAAAATACTCTTCACAAATACATTTGTATTGTATAATATTGTAAATAAAAATGAATAATAACTGTGTGGGTGTCGAAAATTGCTCAACCAGCTTTCTTATGTCTCGCCTACGCGCGTATATTGGATTATACATAGTCATGACTGTCATACAAATAATTGCAGTAGGTCTCGAATATACATTTAGATTGCATATTACTTCGAAATAAATAAGTAAACGTTTCTCTGGTGGCAATCTACCCTTTCGCAAGTGTAAGGAGACACCAGTCTATATTTAGCCCTCTATCACAAAAGGCAATCTGCCTGTGTTGACTCAAGCACCTTCGCTGGTGGTCTATTTATATAGTACTTTATTTACAGTCAATGGCCTACATGTTTCTGTGGTACTTCACATGTGTCTAAAATGCAATGTCTGCTTGCATAAAAATGCAATTCTGAAGTCCATTTATACGTACGACATACGCATGTCTCAGTTTCTCTCTCTCTCTCTCTCTCTCTCCATTCCTGACTCATGTTATTGTAGACCTGTTGATGGCAACGAACACCAGCCATCTGGTAGACATAAGGGTCAAAATACCAAACATCAATACGCCTGGGGCGCCTCCACAATTATCACAAAGCTGGTTATCTATCTAGAGATCTGCCTGACTTCCATCTCTCCACGACTCACTCACTCACTGCACCCCTGCATGCCTCCCTCCCACCCACCCACCCCCAACCCACCCTTTCAGGCTTCCGTCTGCTAGAAACACATTCACAATTTGCGTAAATATCGCATCAATTGGGCTATATGCGGTATATTCCTTGTTATATGGGACACCTACATATGTACACGTCTTTATTATAGCATGAGAGTGCCTCTAAATACAAGATTGACGTGATATTTATGGCGTAACACACCCTCTCCCCCTTTCATTCCCACCACAACTCACTCACACCTTGGTTCACGCATAGAAACTCATTGATAATGTGCGTAAATATCGCATGAATTGGTTTATATGCGGTATATATTTTGATATATGGCACGTATACATACGTACAAGTCTGTATTATAGCATGACAGTGCTCTACGTACAAGATATACGTGATATGTATGGCGTAAACCACACTCTCAGCTCATAAATGGCCGCCAAACCTCCAACACATCTTCATTCCCGCCTAAAAATTATCTTATAATTCCCTTATATATTGCAATTTTTGGTCACTATGAGGCATATTCATTGTTATATGGGTGCCCTACACACGTTACATACTCTAAATAGCCCTAAAAGGGCTCGAAAAAGGAGATATACGTGATAATGACGTGGTACCCCACCCCCACCTCCCTCTCCTTCTATCCCCTGGGCGCGTGAAAATTCGGCCGGGAAATCTCGCCGCTCGATGACAATCTAGCCGCGCGGTGCCATTCGCTCCACATTTTTCAACTACGGACCGTTCCCCTACCCCCCCAGACATTTTTTGGGGGGTCAAATATATATGGGCCGATGCACGCAAACATTCCCTACACGATGATGTACTTTTTATCGAAATTGGCAATAGGTCCCAAAATCATCATAGGTGCGCACAGTCTTACCCTGTAGAAAACCCCCTGTGCGCCGCGGAGAGGTTAAGGGGGCCAACCTCGTTTTTCTTCTCTTGCTTTCCCTCTCTCTTTAGCTTGTATTCATTCGGCCCAATTCACCCTACTGTTTTAAGACGTTTACCTCCATCCAGGCGAACATTTTTCCTGGCGAGTGGTAGCAAGCCAGCATATATATTTTTTTGTTTTGACAGCAAGCTATATTTGTACATTTTTCGATAGACAAATTTCTCCGGCGAAGCCGGATTTCTCCATACAATGCTGGCTCGCTATCGCTCGCCAGGAAAAAAATCGACACCTGGATTGGGATAAATGTCTTAAACAATTGGCTGGAGGGGGTCGAATGGATGCAAGCCAGAGAAAGATAGAAAAGGAGAGAAAGAGAAACAAAACCAGGTAACCCCCCTTAAAACAATTATATATGGTAAGCAAGCCAACATATTGTAAAGTAGTTCATTGTCCTAACTACTATGAAGTTCCATGCAACTCATATCGTGCACAGGAGAGTAATTGTATCTATTCAAAACTATATGTAAACATAAATGATGATCTAACATGGATATATCAGCTTAAGGGGGTAGTACTCGTTTTTTCTGGTCCCCTTTCCTCCTCATATTTAGACCCATTAGTTTTGCGATTTTAAGACGTTCGTTCCGGTAGTTTGGCGATTTTAAGGCCTTTCGCCTAATTTTGTTGAAAATATTAAGACCTTTCCTGCCCTTTAGGTGTCTATTTTTTCCTGGCGAGCTATAGCAAGCCTCTAAATTTAGAAGGAATTGGCCTTCGGCTGAGACATTTTTCTACCGAAAAATTTACAAATGTATCTTGAAAAGGGGACTAGGGGGTGTCTTTCTAAGCTTGATGGAGGTCTAGCAAGGAAACTCAAAAACATATTAATAAAGAAATATATAGACCAAAAAACAGGCACTACCCCCTTAAGTATTGAAGATTGAAAGAAGGGTCGAAAGAAGAAACAATACCCCATACATACGTAATAGGGCGAGCATAACTTGGTCTTCTATTATGCAAAATACATGCAATAACGAAAAGAAGAAAACAAATAATATATGAAAAATTTAATTAGAAGAAGCAAGGGTACAATGGCATCAATTAACCCTCTCCGACATATGACGCGATTTTGAGCCTATTGGGGATAATTTAAAGCCTTTGTTACCATCAGGGGTATTTAGAAACCTTTAGTTAGTTCTTCAACCTCTGCAGTTGTCTTTGAGTTAGCTGTGGGCAGAAAACTAATTTTGGAGAGGTAATTATAAGAGTGAGAGAACTCTATTTGTTATTGCTAATCTGGCAACCTCTGGGTCATATGTGCGTGAAAGGGTTAAGGAGTTCTATGAAGAAGCATCTTCTGTAAACCTCACCGACGGTAGGCTAGACTCCTACGCCCTCAGTAGGAAAAAGGAGGAGGAAGAAAAGAGGGAGAGGGAGAAACGAGCACTGGATAGAGAGGAGGCTACGGCAGCGAGGGAACACGAGGCAGCTATAGCTGAGAAGGCTAGGGAGGCTCAAAGGGAGGCCCATAGGGAAAAGGTGGAAGAGGCAGAGAGAGAGCATTAAAGGAAGCTCGATCTTGCTAGAGCTAAATCAGGGGATAGGAGTGTCAACAGTCATGGGGAGGCTTCTACGGAGTTGCCATGCATCAAGCAGCACTTGTACAAAGAGGGCGACGATATAGAACCCTTCATAATGAGGTTTGAGAGAACCGCAAAGGCATATGTTTTTGACGCGACAGCCAAGGAAATACAATTCCTTTCACTCTTTGAGGGTCCGGCGCTCACACTGTTGAATCGTTTAGGGTCCGACAAGCCCAGCTATGACGATATGAAGGCTGCGCTGGTTGAGGCATTCGGGCTTACGGCATAGGCTGCCCGACGACAATTTATATCTGCCAGGTTAGCTGAACAGGAAACCACTACCCAGTTCCTAGCTAGACCCAAGGGTTATCTGGATGTCTGGGTAAACAAAGATAAGACTCCCGACACCAGAAACGGGTTACGTGATCTCTTCCTGCGAGCGCAGTTTGAGAAATCGGATCCAAATGACCTCGTGGCCCAGTTCAAGCTGAGCAAGGTTACCATGGCTAAGAGTATGGCGACTAAGGCAGATGCATATATTGAGGCCCACAGATACCAGCGGCGGAAAACGTTGCCCGAGGTCAGTAACAAATATAAAAGGCAACCCTGACCCGGCCACCAAACAGGACCAAGCAGGGGCACACAGGAAGTCCAAGGGTCAGGGACCTCAGAAGCCGTAATATCACCCCAACTCAAAGAGTCAACCAGGTCAACTAGGGGAGGTGTGGTGGAGTGGTCATGCCACTGGATTGGTAATCCAATGGACCCGGGTTCAAATCCCGATATGTCAATGGGAAGATATTATTGGGATTGAATTTGTGCTGTACATTACATCAGTGCATTACCACAAAGCCCACCGAAATGCCAAAAAAAATACCCTAATTGTTCCCTGATTAAATAACACTGTATGAATATTCCCATATTCAAAATATGTTACAGGGGGACAATGCCTAGCGAGTTCACTGCTCAATAGGTGGCGTTCTGAGAGTGAGGGTCTGAGTCTGGAGGGTGAGACGGTGAAGCACTTGAGCGAAGCAACCAGCCGCTTCAGAGATGGAGCTGCTTCGAGCCATGATGGATGCTTTACATGTCTCACTCCCCAGACTGGAACAAGACCTCACGGGCTTCACCGTGTTGAGCGTTGGAATGTACAGGCTCTCAGCCTATGCCCGAGAGGGAGTAGCTGGAATATAGAAAAAAAATAAAAATAAAAAAAAATAAAAATCGACGGTGTTCTGGAGAGAATTGTCACTAAAGATTGGCCGCTGCTTTGCAAACTGTACAGACAGACAGGAACAATGGGGCGCTGAATAGATCATAAAGCGCGTCCGACGACTTGTGACTAGTAGCCAGGGGCGCCTGGATGGAAAAACAAAACACAGGTTTCCTAGTGCAGCCAGGTAGTGTGGGGGGGATATCTGTCGAGGTGCTCAGAGACAACGGGTCGTCCGGGTGTATCGTGCGGGAGTCTCTGGTGAAGGACCACCAATTCACTGGACGGGGGATCAACGTTCGAATGATCGATGGTTCCACCATCACAGTTCCCGAGGCGAGGGTGGAGATCGAATCCCCGTTTCTCTCTGGTAGCATGACAGCAGCCATAATGCATGATCCGATCTTCGACTTGATTGTGGGGAATGTCTGGGGACCCAAGTATGGCCCCACGAGCGAGATAGCCACCCAGACGGGGGCTGCAGCAGTCACTAGGGTAGTGGCCAAGGCACGTAAAAACCCGAAGCCGCTGGCGGTCACGACTCCCACAGAGCTCACAGAGAGTCGGGATGTTGCCGATGAGCAGCAGCAAGATGCATCCTTGGCAAGCGTTAGGGCAAAGCTTGGTAAGGCCATCGTTGAAGGTGATAAGGGGCGTAAGTTGTGGATTGCAGAGAAGGGAGATCGGATCTATCGTATAGTGCAGTACCCTCACTCTGAGGAGCAGTGGCAGTTTGTGGTTCCCTTGAATTGTAGGACCGCCATTCTCAGGATGGGCCATGAGAGTGTGCCTCGGTGGTCACATGGGTAGGCAGAATACGCAGGATAGGGTTCGGGCGGAGTTTTATTGGCCTGGGACCGTGAGCGACATCCGCAGATGGATTCGCTCCTGTGATGTGTGCCAGAAGATCTGCGACCGCGGTCGAGTCAAGCCCGCACCTTTGAATCCGTTGCCTGTCATCACGACACCCTTTGAGCAGATAGGGGTGGACATTGTGGGTCCGATTCACCCAACAGCCAATGATCGGTCCCGATTCATCCTCACGCTAGTCGATTTTGGAACGAGGTGGCCAGAGACGGTCGCCCTGAAGGATATCGAGACGACAACTGTTACCGAGGCGATGCTGGAGATCTTTTGTCGCTCGCCAGGAAGAGATCAACACCTGGATGGGGATAAACGTCTTAAAACAGTTGGCTGAATGGGGCTGAATGGGGCCGAATGGATACAAGCCAGGGAAAGAGAGAAAAGGAAATAAAGATAAAAAAAACGGTGGGCCCCCTTAAGTCATACCATCCGTCTCTCCTTCTCACTCTCCCATTCCCTCTGTACATCCTCTTTTCTCCTCCCTATTTCTTTCCTATACTTCAACCACATTTCCATTCATAAATTACCGACTTGCGAGTTTCTTTCTATAAGGAAGTTGGAGCTGTAGACAACGATATTTAACAGAATTTACAGCTAAAATATGGTCGTAGTACATATATAAATACACAAAACCCAATTCAACATGCCATTATCCATCAGAAACTTACATTACATTTCTGTTTAATATCGATGTTATCGGCTCCAACTTCCCTATAGCCTGAAACTCGCAAGTGGTCAATTGCTACCATTTCCCTACCCTCTTATCCCTTTCAAACTCGCTGCTCTTCTCCATTCCCCTCGCTCTCCAATACTCTCTCAAATTCTGATACCTCTGAAGTTAAGGAGGGTCACCACTATTTTTCTCTCCTTTTCTATTTCTCTCTTTCTTTGGCTTGTATCCATTCGGCCCCATTCAGCCTACTGTTTTAAGAAATTTATCCCCATCCAGGAGTCCATTTTGGTTCAATGTTATTTTAATACCACGAATTTTGTTGATATATTTGAAGATAAATATTGAATCTATATGCTCTAAAGATCATAATAACATTTGTTTTAACCCTCGGCAAAACCTAATAAAAAAGTATGGTACTAAAATTTATTTTTCGTAACAAGGTTGTCAATACGGTAATTTCAGTCATCGATAGCTCTAAAGATCATATGAAAATGTGTTAAACCCTCGTAAAAGCCTAATATAAAAGTATAGTACTAAAATTTAATTTTCGTAACAAGGTTGTCAATACGGTACTTTCCCGTTATCAATGTACAATCAAGCTGAAGATTGCAGAGTAAACACCATAGACTTCATCGACTTTTTTTTCAACTTCGTATAATCGACAACCAATTTTATTTTTTGTATTAAGGGATTAGTACTCAACCAGCGGGGGTGTGGGGGCGGCAGCCTCCACCCATAATACTAGGTTAGGTTAGGTAAGGTTGTTAGGTTAGGCTAATGTCTTTTCAAATCACTATGGGGAGCGAGCGTGTCTCAACATCGATCGATAGGCCTAATGGGGAAATAGGTTTTCCCGAGATTTCGAATTAATTACAAACACTATATATTGATGCAAATGACCAATTTTGTTTACAAAAAACACTTAGAAAATTTGTGGTATTAAAATAAAAAATTTCCTCGATTTTTTCTATCAAAATGTTTACAAATTTAGCCAGCTCTCTAACTCATTATCCTAAATATGATGGCTCGCTATCGCTTGCTAGGCATAAATCGACACGTGGATGGGGATCAACATTTTAAAACAGTAGGCTGAATGCGGCCGAACGAATACAACCCAGATAGAGAGGGAGAGAGAGAGAAAAAATCGAGGTGGGCTCCCTTAACAAAGTAGAATCATTCATGTTTTTTCTCCCCTCCGGGTCAACACATTTATAAGCTACTTAATATGCAGCCCAGGACCAGAGATGACAAATGGAAATGTCCCTGACGACAATAACATTCTCTCGGGGGAGGAGGAAAATAAGATATACAGGAGATGCACCAATATAGGTAGCAAATTTATAATGGTAGTTTTGGGTTCCTATCATCATATGCTTCATTTCTATATACTTTTTATCCCAGGGAAAAACAAAACAAATCTTGGAATTTTTCATTTTTTTCTTGGATTTTTTTTTTTGTATTAACCTAACCAAAAAACCTAACCTAACCTAACCTAAATGTATTTTGGGGGCTATTAGGTTAGGTTAGGTTATGTATTTTGGTTAGGTTAATGACCAAAACGAAAATTCCCAAGAAAAAAAATGAAATCCCAAGATTTTATTTTTTTTCCCCGGGATAAAAAGTATATAGAAATGAAGCAAATGATGATAGGAACCCAAAACTACCATTAGAAACCTGCTACGTCTCTGTTGCGTCTCCTGTATATTGACCGAATACTTGAGTGAACATTTATGTACACCACGAGGCTTTGAGAGATTCAAAATAATATACACATTTTGAAGTATTATTACCTGATCTTCAATGTCTTGGAAAACGCAGGGGGTGGTTGTAGGAACCAATCAAACATGGCATTTATAGTCATGTGCTAAGGAGTTGCTGGGAGTCCTGTTTCATTTGCCCGGCCTCTCTTAGGCAAGAATGTTAAGTGCGGGCGTACCGCCAGCCTTGTTTACACTACGCGTAGTGGCGTCGGACCTTTCCCATCATGTTCCCGTCTATTTTGACTGCCTTTGAATAAAAAAAATACAGATTTTTTTTATTTTAATACCACGAATTTTCCAGTGTTTTTTTATAAAAATAATTGTTCATTTACATCAATATATAGTGTTTGTAATTAATTAGAAATCTCGGGAAAACCTTGTTACGAAAAAAACATGTTAGTACCATACTTTTTTATTAGGTTTTGCCGAGGGTTAAAACAAATTTCTTATGATCTTTAGAGCATATAGATTCAATATTTATCTTCAAATATATCAACAAAATTCGTGGTATTAAAATAACATTAAACCAAATTTCCTTATACTCTTTAGAGCATATAGATTCATTATTAATCTTCAAATATATCAACAAAATTTGTGGTACTAAAATAACATTAAAACAAAAATACATTAGCCTAACCAAACAACCTAACCTAACCTAACCTAGTATTCGTGTAGTAATGACAGGGGGCAAATAACAGAAAATATAGAGTCGAAATAGACGGGAACGTAACTGCGAGCCCACAACATGACGACCGGACGCCCGAAAACTACATCCATCCCCTCGCTTACAGATTTTCTTTGTGCCTCACCTACACAGAGAGGAGGGGTTGGGGGACCATACATGCACCCATATATTGTCTCTCAGATAACGACTACTCGAAATGTCATGGACCATATGGCTTATTACTATTTCTATCAACTTTTGCAATATGCGTGGCCTTTCAGCTACCTTCTACTCTGCCGAACACCATCTCTTCTCCAGCAAACCTGATCTTCTTTTCCTCTCAGAGACTTAGGTATCTTACTTTCTCTATCCAAATTTCCAAGCCAAAGGTGGATGTTAACTATAACAAGAACAACATGTTAGAACCAAGCAAGATGGTAACGACAACTGCTATGACAAGTTGCAACATTAATAATTATTCCTATGGCTGTAAATGAAGCACACAGAACGATATCTTACCTAGAGACACACGGGAGGAAGGGTTGGGTCCAGTTCATCATGTCTGTTCACTCCTACTAACTCTGCCTAGCTGACGATGGAGGATTCAATCACTGTTCTTCTTACAACTAATTAAGTCATCTTCCATTCCTCCCAGTCTTAAACACACACACTAGCACGCACACATAAACCGCAAATAACACATAACAGTAACACAAATTCCGCAAACCGGCGAGTAGTGACGGTGAATGTGGCCGAGTGAGCTGTGATGGGTGGAGAGGGGGTGAAGGGAAGATGAGGGAGTGAGAGATGCCAACATAATTCTATAATATTATCTCCTCATTACCTCCATACCTGCACTTCAAAATAATTAGGCAACACTGTTTTTGAAGAGTGAAATAATTGGGTATATATATATTTAGGAAATTTAATGTGTTTGTGCTATCGTATACATGAGATTTATGCACTAGGCTTAACATGAGTGAATTGCGAGAATGTTGGTAAACCTGTTGAGCGGGTCTGAGCAACAACCCGCCTTATGTTGCTGTTTCATCATATAAAAGCTGAATTAAAGGCCATGGGACTCTAGTTCCTTAACCAGTAGAGGACCTATTACACATAAATTACAACCTTTTGTCATATAAATGATTCATAACGTACATTTTTAGTTACAGTTAGTGTGGGAAAATATATTACATATTATGTAACACAGCACTTACTTCTAGCCAAATGCGCGGTTTAGATTCCAGTTACATTTGTCAGTGTTCAAAATCCTTCGATAACGAGCTTGATATACTCAGCACGATGAACTACTAGTATAATAATTGAGCGATGGATAACGAAACAGTAATAGTTGGAAAGAGTAGGAATAGAGAAAACGAAATATACGTGAAAGTTGATGGATGAACTAAAGATAATTGTTATCTGCATTATTTACCATCTTGTTAGTGCGAATGTAATATGTGTGTTTGGGTGTCGGTAGGATTTAAAAAGAAACTAATGGGAATAACTATTTATTTTGTTTGTTTAGATAATCTGTCAGTCTAATCTTGCTACTATCAAATGAATTTATAAAATTATAAGTTCATGCCGGACCTTTCAACCCTAGATGTATGCTCGTAGAAAAATAAATAAATCTTTACACTGGTGAGCTCAATTTGTGCGAACAGAATGACTCGGGTGAAACTTACGTCTGTATTATCATAAGATTTCGATCCTCTTTCAGAATGTTAGGAGCATTAGCATAAAGATTGTTTTTTTTTTCCGCGAGTGTACAGTACTTACGACAATTTGACAGTGTTAAAGATGGAAATATTGTGTTATCGATAGGTTATTAAAGTTGTTTTTGCTGCTGTTGTTGTTGTTGTTGTTGTTGTTACTTGGCATGGTCAGAGGTGGGGTGCAGATAATACCATATAAATACATATTTGATTGATGTTGACGTATTTAATGCGGAAAAAAGGTAGACATATCTGACATGCCAATATATGTGATGCACTAATGGTTCTATGACCTTGTGTAGCTACACTGCATACGCAACCCTGAGAAACCCAAGACGAGTTGTGAATAAGACAATTTGGATTTGCTTCCATAAAGTTTGATACAGAAAGCTAAAATTCGGCAGCTAGATATATAGGGCTAATATTATGGCTCAACTTTACACACTCACTTAGTATTTCATGGGAAAAATCTAGCAAATTAGTAAAACGTGATCGGTGTAGCCTGAATCCATGTTGGGAATCTGTAATTATATAAATTGTTAATTTCTAGGTATTCAACTATCTTGTCTACTAGTATCCCTTCTAAGAATATTACTATGATAGAACTCAAGCTAATTGGCCGATAATTCTTGGGACACTCGTGATCCCCTTTCGTAAAGACTGGGGTCACATTGGCCAGTTTCCAGTCTTCAGGGACCTCTCCATTTTCTAGTGATTTATTGAAGATGTCTGCCAAGAAAGGTGCGATTTCATCTCACACTTATCGTACAACTCGGGGAAGAGAGCTATCTGGGCCGGATGACTTGAACCTATTTACCTTATCTATTCTTCTTGCTACATCCTCTGGGGTACATAATTATACAGTAATTCTGCTAAGAACTTCACCCTCATGTACTAGTCCTGGACTTGGCATGACACTGGTATTTTCCCTTGCAAATACTGAGGCAAAATAGTCGTTTAGGGATTTAGCTATGTCAGTGTCAGAGGTTTGAAGTTGGCCTGTTGGATCCTTTAGATGTCCAATGCTACTTTTGAATGGTTCCTGCTGTTCACATAGCTGAAGAACGCTTTAGGATTCTCTTTGCAGAGGACTGCAACCCTGAGTTCTTCAATCCGCTTTGCTTCCTTCTGTCCGATATCCAATTGTATTTCTAATATTCATTAATGATCTTCTCAAATATACTTTTAGTTCTTCCCACTCATATGACAATGACTCTACCATACATAATACAACTAACTGTGCATAGCGACCCATCATTTAGTTACTTCAAAACTAAAGTGATGAGGCACGCCATCTTCTGATCTATCAACTATTTCCAATTATGGTAGAGATAACCTTGTTGCTTTCAATGCTTCCAAAACCCAATTTATCCATTCATCTACCAGTCACAATCTTCCACATGACTATCCCTTGCACTTCAATAACACACAAATCAACCCTTCATCCTTTATCAATATGTTTGGTGTCTCTTTTTCTTCTGGCCTTTCTTGGAAAAACTATATTATCATTCATGCTAAAAACAGCTTCTCAGAAGGTAGGTGTGCTCAACCATCTCCATGCGTTTTTTACCTCCGCACCGCTTCTTGTTCTATACAGGGGTACTGTGTGCCCATATACTCCTTGAAAGGGTAGAATCAAAGCATTTCGCCTCATCAACTCTCCTCATATTATTAGTTCTTACAATCTCTATACACCTCAATGTAATGCTGCATCTAGTAGTAGTAGACGTATTAGTATTTTCTCTCTCTCTCTCTCTCTCTCTCTCTCTCTCTCTCTCTTTCTCTCTCTCTCTCTCTCCTCTTATTTATTACTCGTTTTATACATCTGTCATGATCCTATCTTTTAAATCTTTCTTCCTTTCTCTTTTATTCGAGCCAGACTTTTGCTCTTTTTTTAAGGGGGGGTCACCTGCTTGTTTTCTATTTCTCTCATTTTCTCTCTTTCTCTGGCTTGTATCCATTCGGCCCCATTCAGCCAACTGTTTTAAGACGTTTATTCTCATTCAGGTGTCGACTTCTTCCTGGCGAGCGATAGCGAGCCAGTATTGTATGGAGACAATTTTCTATCGAAAAATGTACACATTTAGCATGCTGTAAAAAACAAATATATATGCTGGCTCGCTGGCTCGCTCGCCAGGAAAATATTGGCACCTAGATGGGGGTAAACGTCTTAAAACAGTAGACTGAATGAGGCCGAATGGATACAAGGCAAAGAGAGAGGGAGAGAGAGAGAACAAAAGCGAGGTGGGGTCCCTTAGCCATTCAGTTCAGCCTATCTCTGTCTCAACTTTGGAACTTTCTCACATATGTCTTATTATATTTATTTTATTTATTTTTATTTTTTGTTGTTGCCCAAGTGTGGTATATTATTTTTCTTGCATAGTCTTTGCCTGCCCTTTCATTACGGTGTGCAGGCTATTGTAATTCCTTGTTTTCAACCCCAGTTGAAACTGGGGTTTTGCTTCGACGAGTGTGTGATTTTATTCTGTATTTTAGGATTTGGCCATAGGAAATGCATTATTTTGGAAAACGGGTAGCTCCCGGATGAAAACATTTATATCTGAATTTTATTCGAATTGTCTATCTGATTTTATTTGGGCAATTACATTTTTTCAGATTAGGAAGGTATTATATTACACTCCACGGGATTGTGGCTGGCTGTGTTTAATATTGATATATATCATGTTCCTATAGATAGGATGTTTATTCCTTTTATTTTACATCAGGTTTTAACTGTTTTTATTTTTGGTTTTAAATGGGTTACATCAAACTTGGAAGGTTTTAATATTTTTGTTTTTGTATATACTTGGATATTATTTATTATCACACCATGGGTTTATCCTAAGTGGACTTGTGTGTTTATTCCGTTTATTATTTGTTTATCCTATTAAGTAGGACTTAATTTTTTGTCCTGCAGTATTTTATTATTTACCTAGGATTTATTTTTTTATTTTTTTTTATTTTAAGTTTTAATATTGTTTTATAAGTCTGTATATCTTTGCTTTGTTAATCGATTTACAGCAGACATATCACTATTGCATGTGTCTTTGTTTTTGTTTTTGTTTTCTAATTGGAATTTTGTATGAAGATAATACCTTTAGTATTTTTCTTTTTGCAATGATTTTTTTTCATTGTCTTAGCAATTATGTTTGCTTTGTTCAATTTTAATCCATTCTTTATAATTTTACTATAACCTTTATATTTTATTAACAAAATGCTTAGAAAATGTCCATTCCACTTTTGATTTTTTCTTCAACTGAATCTTTTTTTGTAATCTTTAATTTAATTCTTTTACTCTCACATAATTTTAAGTATCTGACTTGCAGTGGATAAGCAAGATTTTAGTGAGGGCGTATTACATCTCAAGATTATACTATTTACTATGAAATCATTATAACCATCTTTCATATAATTTTAAGATAATATACTTGCTATGAATGATATTATGTAGGCAACTATACATTCTGAGGGGGTATTCATTGTAACTCTTTGTAACTTCCCCCTTCTAAAACCATTGACTCAGGTTCCTTTCCCACACTATTAAAGCTTACTCTGGAACCTTGATTGTCGCCCAAGCATCTGATCGTATGACCAATGACGATCACGTGGCTGTGAGGTGTTTCGAGGTGACCAGTGGAGGTGTGAGGTGGAGAGAGGTATTGAAAGGGGAGATAGGATTTAACCACGGGCAAGACAAGAAGCCCTTAGAGCTTCCCTCTCATATCTAGGGAAGTCTCCCTTACTTATAGTTAGTACTTCTGTACACTCTATTCAGTTGGTACTTGAATATATATCAAAGTTAGTTTTGAATACCAAACATTCTTTGATTTACCCTTTTACCTATAAGTACCAATATTATATTTATTAGGTTTAAAAGGACGTAAACAGTGGCAGCATTACTATTACTATATCTACCTAAATAATATATCAAACTACGAGAGCAGTGAACGAGAGCTGAGATCAATCTACAATCAACCTATAACTAAAACATATATATATATTAACTCCTATAAGGACATCGACACCTTAAGTCATCCTTACTAAGAATTCATAATTTAACCCTTAAAAGATAGGAGCGAATCTCAAAACGTCTTCCTAATCTTAACCCTGTGACGCTCACCGCTTCCCCCAGAACCGCATGGCTTACTCGCTAGGACTCGCCAGGGCAGAGAATGTAGCTACAGTCTACCTATCATTGTGTACTTTCCTTCTCGAGAAAGCTTGTGTTGCAGACAGTTCAGAACTGTTCTTTGTTTTCGTCTGTCACAATCCTTTCTATTTTATTTTGTCAATTGAAAGTATTGTGTTAAGTAGTTGAATGATGGGAAGGCGAGCGGGAGAGAGAGAGAGAGAGAGAGACCAGGTGGTGTGACTTGGTGGTGAGTGTGGCGCGTGGCTGGCCCCCTTACATAGGCCTCGCGGGATTCGTTGCCTCCTGCCTAACACGGCCTACTAGGCGGCTGCTTACTGGGCGACTGTCGCGCGCCCTCGTGCCATTCCTGCGAACTGGGATTCCAGGCATGCGGTCCCTGGAAATATCCTGGTCAGATCCGTCCCAGACAGCATACTCTAAGCATCTCCCATGAACTGTTCCACACTCTTGTCTTAGAATCTTTCTCTCCTACTGCCTCTATCATTTCCACTACTTCCTCACCTTTTATTAATATCAATCCCCCTCTGGTTCCCTGCATCCACACCTTGAATTGGTGGCCAGACTGTATTATATGCTGGATCTCACATTTCTTATGTACTAGGCTAAGGTTGAAGATAGTCATTGTCTTTTTGGGAGATTGTATTGCTCGGACTGTCTCCATCAATCACTAATGTTTCTACAGGGTTAAATAATGCTAGACTAGGGATCAGGTACCTTGCTGTTGGTGTTTTCACTGTGTGTAGGCTACTTTTGATCTAAACGACACTACGGATTCTGTGGGTTACCTGGGTGGATCTTTTGTCTGTGTACCTTGAAGTTTAGACTGTGTAGTGCGTGAGGGCTGCTTGCCTAATCCACCCATCACTGTTCTAACTCTATTTTCTTTTACTTTTGAGGGTCGCCAGGAGGATACTCGATACTGTGATCGAGAATCCTCACGAGAGCACCCCTTCATATTAACGTAATCAGGCCGCACAGACCCAAGGTCCACACTAGGCTAGGAGCTGCCTTGCTCCACCAGAATTCTGTACCTTTGCGCATCCCAGCTAGACTTTATTAACCCGGATAGACATTAGCTGGATTAGATCATATACTCTTTTATGCATACCCATTATTTCTACACAAGCATTTTGAGGTCTAGGTTGCTGTAGAGAGACACAACCAGCATAGACCAGTTTTGTTAATAGGAGTACTACTTTTTCGTGGCGAGCATTATTACTGTTGCACCGCTTATAATATTCTTGTGTCCAATAACGTTATAGGTCCAGCCTTTTTGTGTATTTAGCCTACACGTGCATTGTCCTGCCTCCTGGTATTTTGTGGTTCCATTTCCGATACGTTCTTCTTAGTGGCATCCGACATTATTCAGAAGATTCCTTGTTCGGTGCTTGAGGACTTTACAACACTTTCTTTCATAAAGGAGTGACAGATATTATTGATTAAAGTAACGTTAAGTAAACCTTCTTCTTGTTTGCATTAGATCACTCTTGTGATTTAATTAAGTTAACTATCTTTTCCTTGTGTACCATAACGAAGCAACCATATGTTATAGGTAATAGGCTGTTTCAGAGAACATCAGCCTATAGTAGAAGCACATAGATACTGAGAGTTAAGATACCCCGCTATCGCAGATATAACTCTGGAGGGTAATTATGTGTTCTTTGTTCGACGGGATTATATATCAGGGGTTGGATCTAGCGTTTCCGTTGTTGCATTTTTGCCAGTCTAGTCCAAAGTATAAGAGCCACTGATCTATACGAGACCCGATCGTAACAAATGGCGACCTAGCTCAGGATTTGGTGAACTGACATATAATTGCAGGTTATTGTGCAGATTTTTCTCACAGTTTAGGCAGTGAACATTTGTTGATATTGTGGAATATTTTTTTGAGGACATGCAAGAATTATTTTTTTAGCAAAGTAATATAGCACTTAAGCTGTCTCCGAGAATTTTTTATTGTGAATATTGTGGTATAAGAGTTTGGGGTACTTCTTTTTTGTGTATCAAAGTGAAAAATCTTCAGTGAGCATCATGTCTTATAGCGGATCAGTGCAGGATGAAGACACAGTATGTGATGTAGAACCTGAGGAGCAGCAGCATGGGCAGGTTGTTAACTTGGTGAACAGTGAGGAGGATGCAAGGAATTTTTACAATGGCCTGTTACTTCCGACCGGTTGGTGGGTATGAATCGGTACGGTCTCCAGTGCTTAGCTGCAGCTATCGGTCATGTATGTACTAGTGGCATGACCAAAGATGACCTGATGACGTGTGTGCTGGGTGGGGTGACTGGCGTACGAGGTAGGGTGAGTGCTCATAGCCCTTTGGCCGAGCCTCCCCTTCACTCGACTCCCAATCCTCCTATTGGAGTACCGACCCTGAGCACGCTTCCGCAGGTGGGTAGTGACTAGCAGGGTGATTTGCCCCTGGGGGGATCACCGGGTATTTCTAACATCATTGCATCCCCTCCTCCTCCTCAAGGTTTGACCCCAGAGATGCTCTTTCAGCTCGAGATAGCTAAGATGGAAGAGAGAAAAGAGCTAGCTAAGATAGAAGAGAGGCTAGCTAAGATAGAAGAGAGAAATGAGCTAGCTAAGATAGAAGAGAGAAAAGAGCTGGCTAGGATGCACCAACAGACGAGGGAAGCTGAGCTTAGGACTGAACTAGAATCTACAAAATACTGTGGCGAAATGGATTTAGAGAAGTCTCGTGTTGAGACGATGGGACAGCGACTCGGTACTGGAAACCGTGTGCATGATCAGTCTCTGTCGCACCTTCTCAAACTGGTCCCTGTATTTGACGAGTCTGTTGTCACGGAGTTTTTCAATAGATTTGAGAAGAAGTGCCGGGAGCATCAGTGGCCTGAAGTTAAGTGGGCGGCCCTTGTGTCCTCTAGACTCGTAGGTAAGGGGCTCAAGGCTTACGATGCACTACCTTTGGAGTCCTGCGTTGTTTATGAGGAGCTCAAGGAGGCTGTCCTGCGGGCATATGAGCTACAACCCGAGACATATAGGTTAAGGTTCCGGGGTGTGACTAAGGGGCGAGACAGTACCTTCTTGGAGCACGCCCGGGACCTGTCCGACGCTATGGGAAACTGGCTCAGATCAGAGAAGACAACTACGTTTGATGAGATGAAACAGTTGATGCTTATAGAGCAGTTTTATAAGTGTACGGGCGCCGACTTGACTTTAAACCTTAAAGAGAAGAACCCAAGAACTCTCGTAGAGGCAGCAGATATGGCTGATCTTCGATTGTCACTAATTCGGGGGTGCGGCTCTGAACAGAGAAACGATGTAGGCGTTAAGGAGCGTTACCCTCCCCCTCCCCGGAATATGGACACACATAAATTTAAAAGCAATGACACCAAGACTGATCACAAACCTAGCACCGCCCCGTTTAAGAAGGGTCAGGGGACTTTTACACATCAGTATAAGTCCAAGGGGAAATTTGAGTGTTATCACTGTCACAAAGAGGGGCACATGGCAAAAGCTTGTCCGAGCAGACCTCCCTCGGCGGCTGTGTCATTGACTCGCAGCATTGGGGTGTTTCAGAAGTCTTCTGTGTTTGCTGGAGGCATAAGATCAGAGGATGGAGCACCGCCAGTGAAGAAGGATCCGGAAGGCTCGAACCCTGTCCGCGATGCCTTTTGCGACCATAGAGGGCATAGCTGCGTGAAGTGGGGGGGCAAGAAGCACGGGGTACAGCTCTTGCGTAACACAGGTTCCTCTCAGACACTCTTGAAGAATTTCACTGGTAGACCCATAAACGCGGCGCGGGTAGTTGTGGTGCAGGGAGTTAATGCAACTAGGTCATACCCGCTTGTTAGAATGGAGCTTGAAGTTGACGGTGTGACTCGCGAACTGGATGTGGGAATCGTGGAGAAATTGCCTGTTGGGGGCGTCGACCTCCTTCTCGGCAATGACTTTGCGGTGCCTGCTTCTAAGGTTTCACCCATAGTCGTTGCCGAGGAGCCGGCTGACGTGAGTAGGGAGGAACAGGAGTGGGTTGAGAAGTGTCAGATGCAACCAATGGCGTGTGTTGTAACCAGATCTCTCGCATCCAGGGAGTCACAGCCTAACCAACAGTCTTCAAATAAGCGGAGGAACGGTCACAAGAAGGTGCTGAAAGCTGATACGGTGGAGAGTCTAGTACCAGCAGCGCTTCTCGGGGACTCAATATTAGCACCGTTATTAGAGTCTGGAGAAGCACCACCACCTGTCACTGAGAGTGTAGAGGCAGGGCTTAAAGAGACTCAGAGGCAGCAACGGTATACACGGAGAGAGCAACGGGATGCAAAGTTCGATGTTGGGGGAGGGCATGAGTTGTTTTGCAAACACTTAGACAGGCTAGCTCCCTCAGATATTCGCAAATTGCAGCTAGAAGACCCGGAGGTTCTAAAGTGTAGTGACGGTGCTGTCGAACTTGAGAGTAGAGAACGAATGTTGCGTAGTCTGGAGTTGGCTGGCTGCAATCTGGTAGGCTCTCAGGCCCTCATGAAGGACAGGTACGACCACAAGGTGAAACTCAGGGAGTTTCACATGGGTCAGGAGGTGTTGATACTACTCCCTCTTGTAGGTCACCCCTTATCCGCAAAGTACGCTGGTCCTTATAGGGTAGCAGAGAAGCTCTCGGACTTTGATTACCTGGTGGCCACTCCAGACAGGCGTAAGAGGAATCAGTTATGTCATGTCAACCTGATGAAGGAGTATGTGAGGCGCCCACCTGAGCCTCTCACTGTCCCCGTGATGACTTTCAGCAGTCAAGGTGGAGAAGGAGAACGGGACAGTCATGCGCAGGTGGATGACAACTGGGATTATCATGTTTCTGCAGATCAGTGGGCGGGAAACACGAGACAGGCGGCTCATGAGGCTTTGCAACACTTACCTGAGCAACAGCGTGTGGCTGTCGATCGCCTATTCTGTTTATACCCTACTGTATTTGCGGAACACCCAGGCCTCACTACTCATGAGGTGCACGACGTTGACGTCGGAGACCACCCACCCTTCAAATCAGTGCCCTATAGGGTGCCCCCTATTAAACTTCCGGCCCTCCGGGCGGAGTTGGAGTATATGTTGCAACAGGGACTGATCGAGAAGGGGGCGGTAAAGTGGACATCTCCCGTAACGCTGCAACCTAAGCGGATGGCAAGGTGCGCTTCTGTGTTGATTACCGCAGGCTAAACGGCTTGACTCCCACCATCCCATATCCTCTTCCCCGGGTCGATGACTGTGTAGACAAGATTGGCAGGGCCAAGTTCTTGACCAAGGTGGACCTGGTAAAAGGTTACTGGCAGGTCCCTTTGTCTGAACGGGCGAAAGAGGTGTGTGGTTTTGTGGTGGATGGTGCTATATATCGTTGTAATGTCATGCCGTACGGTCTAAAGAACGCACCAGCGACCTTCCAAAGCTTGATGAACGAGTTAGTGGCTGACATTCCGAACTGTACCGTATACCTGGACGACGTCATTATCTACGATGACGATTTCAAGAGCCACTGTGAACATGTAGAATCCCTATTTAAGAAATTAAGCGAGGCAAACTTGGTGGTCAACCTGGGAAAGTGTGATTTTGTGCGGGCTACCGTGCAGTATCTGGGGTTCATGGTGGGTTTGGGCCAGGTGTGCCCCCCACAGAACAAGATATTGGCTATTAACCACTTCCCCAGGCCGTCCACCAAGAAGCAGATCATGAGGTTTTTGGGCATGATTGGTTACTACCGCCGCTTTATAAAGGGCTATTCTACTGTGCTGGCTCCTCTGACGGACCTATTGGCCAAAGATAGAAAGTTTAAGTGGGCGCCTGAGTGTGAGCGGGCTTTTTTGCTAGTAAAACACCTGTTGTGTACTCATTCAATCCTCAGGGCCCCGGACTTTAGCCGACCATTCCAGCTGGCAACTGATGCCAGTGGTGTGGGGGCTGCTGCCGTTCTGATGCAATCAGACGAAGATGGGCTGGAGCACCCAGTCAGTTTCTTCTCAAAAAAGTTCAACTCGGCGCAGAAGAACCATTCAGTAGTTGAGAAGGAACTGCTGGCGATTGTGCTAGCGCTCAGGCACTTTGAGGTGTATGTTCCAGCCTTTGGACCAGTTGTGGTGATCTACACCGACCATCACCCCCTCAAGTTCCTGAATCAATTCCATAACCGGAATATGAGGCTGACCAGGTGGTCATTAATGTTGCAGGAATACAACCTAGACATACGCCATATTGCCGGTTCTGAGAATGTGATTGCAGATTGCTTATCGAGGGTGGAAGACCCGGGGTAGATCATCACAAGGGTAGCCTCCTACTTTGGTTTGATTAGTATGTTTACGTCTGGTGCTTGTTGGCTCACGTGGGTAGCCCAGCATATTGGGTCGTAAAGTAGGAGTTGCTGTGTTGGTATAGAAGAAAAAACTAGGCTGCCCCTGTAGTGCAGCCGCCATAAACATATTAAAAATATAAAAATCCTATAAAAACTCTTTCTTTGATAGTTAAATTTTGTTTAAGTATGTTATAGCAGAAATTCTGAGTTGTACTTCTCTCAGAAGGCTGGGCTAGTGAAGCTCGCTCTTATGAGCATAACTATGTAATTTAATCTATTGTGTTGGGAGGGGTTGTTCATTTTTATAATGTGTTATTTTGAAGTGAACTGTGCTTTACATTTCATTGTCGCTGGGTGACTAGGAGTGGCGAATTTTGTATGGGTTCTGCGTGTCAGATTTAGAGCTCATAGTTGGTGCCTCTTAAAAATCTTGGGTGGGGTGTGACGCTCACCGCTTCCCCGAGAACCGCATGGCTTACTCGCTAGGACTCGCCAGGGCAGAGAATGTAGCTACAGTCTACCTATCATTGTGTACTTTCCTTCTCGAGAAAGCTTGTGTTGCAGAAAGTTCAGAACTGTTCTTTGTTTTCGTCTGTCACAATCCTTTCTATTTTATTTAGTCAATTGAAAGTATTGTGTTAAGTAGTTGAATGATGGGAAGGCGAGCGGGAGAGAGAGAGAGAGAGACCAGGTGGTGTGACTTGGTGGTGAGTGTGGCGCGTGG
Organism: Paralithodes platypus; assembly: GCA_032716605.1. NCBI lineage: Eukaryota > Metazoa > Arthropoda > Malacostraca > Decapoda > Lithodidae > Paralithodes > Paralithodes platypus. The sequence goes on from CM064482.1 coordinate 29,510,746, forward strand.
CTGGCCCCCTTACATAGGCCTCGCGGGATTCGTTGCCTCCTGCCTAACATGGCGTACTAGGCGGCTGCTTACTGGGCGACTGTCGCGCGCCCTCGTGCCATTCCTGCGAACTGGGATTCCAGGCATGCGGTCCCTGGAAATATCCTGGTCAGATCCGTCCCAGACAGCATACTCTAAGCATCTCCCATGAACTGTTCCACACTGTTGTCTTAGAATCTTTCTCTCCTACTGCCTCTATCATTTCCACTACTTCCTCACCTTTTATTAATATCAATCCCCCTCTGGTTCCCTGCATCCACACCTTGAATTGGTGGCCAGACTGTATTATATGCTGGATCTCACATTTCTTATTTACTAGGCTAAGGTTGAAGATAGTCATTGTCTTTTTGGGAGATTGTATTGCTCGGACTGTCTCCATCAATCACTAATGTTTCTACAGGTTTAAATAATGCTAGACTAGGGATCAGGTACCTTGCTGTTGGTGTTTTCACTGTGTGTAGGCTACTTTTGAGCTGCACGACACTACGGATTCTGTGGGTTACTTGGGTGGATCTTTTGTCTGTGTACCTTGGAGTTTAGACTGTGTAGTGCGTGAGGGCTGCTTGCCTAATCCACCCAACACTGTTCTAACTCTATTTGCTTTTACTTTTGAGGGTCGCCAGGAGGATACTCGATACTTGTGATCGAGAATCCTCAAGAGAGCACCCCTTCATATTAACGTAATCAGGCCGCACAGACGCAAGGTCCACACTAGGCTTGGAGCTGCCTTGCTCCACCAGAATTCTGTACCTTTGCGCATCCCAGCTAGACTTTATTAATCCGGGTAGACATTAGCTGGATTATATCATATACTCTTTTATGCATACCCATTATTTCTACACAAGCATTTTGAGGTCTAGGTTGCTGTAGAGAGACACAACCAGCATAGACCGGTTTTGTTAATAGGAGTACTACTTTTTCGTGGCGAGCATTATTACTGTTGCACCGCTTATAATATTCTTGTGTCCAATAACATTATAGGTCCAGCCTTTTTGTGTATTTAGCCTACACGTGCATTGTCCTGCCTCCTGGTATTTTGTGGTTCCATTTCCGATAAGTTCTTCTTAGTAGCATCCGACATTATACAGAAGATTCCTTGTTCGGTGCTCGAGGACTTTAAAACACTTTCTTTCATAAAGGAGTGACAGATATTATTGATTAAAGTAACGTTAAGTAAACCTTCTTCTTGTTTGCATTAGATCACTCTTGTGATTTAATTAAGTTAACTATCTTTTCCTTGTGTACCATAACTAAGCAACCATATGTTATAGGTAATAGGCTGTTTCAGAGAACATCAGCCTATAGTAGAAGCACATAGATACTGAGAGTTAAGATACCCCGCTATCGCAGATATAACTCTGGAGGGTATATGTGTTCTTTGTTCGACGGGATTATATATCAGGGGTTGGATCTAGCGTTTCCGTTGTTGCATTTTTGCCAGTCTAGTCCAAAGTATAAGAGCCACCGATCTATACGAGACCCGATTGTAACAACCCCTACTTACAGTGACTGTCAAAGTCATTCGTATCATTTTTCAGCAACCAACTTCACTTCTAAACTCAATTAATGAAATCAACACGTACATGTGGCATTCCAAGGACTCGAACCTAGGATACTCACACCGGAATTCCGCGCACTTATGCATTACGCTATCAAGACAGTACCCAGCTCTTGCTACCTGTATTCTACATATTTAATCTTTATAAATTGTACCCTTAATCTCTCTACACGGATTTTGTGTTCTATACTCTCTCTCTCTCTCTCTCTCTCTCTCTCTCTATTTCAACATTATAATCCTCTTGCCCCTCTAACACCATATATGGTTGTCTAATCCTCTAGCCCCTCTAACACCATATATGGTTGTCTAATCCTCTAGCCCCTCTAACACCATATACGGTTGTCTAATCCTCTAGCCCCTCTAACACCATATACGGTTGTCTAATCCTCTAGCCCCTCTAACACCATATATGGTTGTCTAATCCTCTAGCCCCTCTAACACCATATATGGTTGTCTAATCCTCTAGCCCCTCTAACACCATATATGGTTGTCTAATCCTCTAGCCCCTCTAACACCATATATGGTTGTCTAATCCTCTAGCCCCTCTAACACCATATACGGTTGTCTAATCCTCTAGCCCCTCTAACACCATATATGGTTGTCTAATCCTCTAGCCCCTCTAACACCATATATGGTTGTCTAATCCTCTAGCCCCTCTAACACCATATATGGTTGTCTAATCCTCTAGCCCCTCTAACACCATATATGGTTGTCTAATCCTCTAGCCCCTCTAACACCATATATGGTTGTCTAATCCTCTAGCCCCTCTAACACCATATATGGTTGTCTAATCCTCTAGCCCCTCTAACACCATATATGGTTGTCTAATCCTCTAGCCCCTCTAACACCATATATGGTTGTCTAATCCTCTAGCCCCCTTAACACCATATATGGTTGTCTAATCCTCTAGCCCCTCTAACACGATATATGGTTGTCTAATCCTCTAGCCCCTCTAACACCATATATGGGTGTTTATTCTTCCTCCACATTGGAAACCTTAACCCGTTCAATACCGGTCATGTCCTTTTCACTATATTCTGGCAACTAATAGACGATTGTATTCATTCTATTGTCCAACAATTAACAGGCTTCGAACTATCTTATTGAACCCATTTGACTACCACAGATCCTTCTTAAACTGTACAACATCGTCTAAATATAGGTAGACTATAATGAAAAAGACGTCGCGTGACAGAAGGGGTTAATGTTTATAACCCCCTGGTCGTTCAGTTCAGCCAATCTACGTCCTAACTTTGGCATTCCATCTCATAACTCCAGCACAGCTCTTCAAGCATTAAGGGGAGACAGGTCATTTTTCTGGACCCCTTCTCCCCCATGTTTAGCTTTATTTGTTATGAGATTTCAAAACATTTGCCCCATTAGTTTGGCGATTTTCATACCTTTTGCCCCATTTCTTTGCCAATACTAAGACCTTTCGTGCCAATTAGGTGTAGATTTTGTTCCTGGCGAGCGATAGCGAGCCTGTATTTGAAGAGGAATCGGCCTTCGGCCAGGACATGTTTTTATCGAAACATTTAAACATTTATATCGATGGGGGGTCTTGTGGGTGTTTTTTGTTTTTTAAAGTTTGATAGAGGTTTAGAGAGCAAATTAAACCCCTCCTTAAACCACTGAGCTGAACGAGTACATTAAGCTGAACAATACCGTCTGAACTCCCTTAATGCATGGACTGTATCTTGCTTTTATTATCTTATAGGATCAAAACATTTCCCTTATCAATATTTATGTTTTCATATTTTAATATTCTCTGTTATCTTCTCTCATTATAAATCTCTATTTAATTCTATTTATTTTAAGGTTTTGAAATATTACGTAAATGCTCTCATTAGAATTCCCTCTTCCATTTTCGTTTGTTATCCTCCCCTCTCACTTTCTGTCATGCACGCACACACACATACACACATAAACACACACACACACTCACGCGGATGCACTCACACCTACAAATGCATTAACACACACACACACACATAAACACACACACACACACACAAACACATAGACACACACACATACAAATGCATAAACACATACACACACACACACACACACATAGACACACACACATACAAATACATAAACACACACACACACACACACACACACACACACACATACAAATGCATAAACACACACACACACACACATACAAATGCATAAACACACACACACACACACACACACACATACATCTTTATCCCTGGATGCCATTACGTTCAGCTTATCTCTGCCTTAACTTTAAGGGAGCCCACCTCGCTTTATTTCTCTTTCGCACCCTCTCTCTTTGGCTTGTATCCATTCGGCCATATTCAGCTAACTGTTTTAAGGCGTTTACTCCCAACCAGGTGTCAATATGTTCTTGGCGAGCAGTAGCGAGCCAGCATATATATATATATATATATATATATGTTTAGAGTAAGCGAGATGTGTACATTTTTCGATAGAAAAATGTCTCCGGCGAAGCCTGATTTCTCCATACAATGCTGGCTCGCTATCGCTCGCTAGGAAGAAATCGACACCTGGATGGGGATACACGTCTTAAAACAGTTTGCTGAATAGAGCTAAATGGATACAAGCCAGAGAAAGGGACAAAAGGAGAGAAAGAGGAAGTAAGCAGGTGACCCCCCTTAACTTTAGCTCTCTCACATTATTTTCCTCTTGTTGTAATGGAATATTATTTCTGCCATCAGATTTGGGTGGAGCTTTATTTATCACCAATGCCGTTATATTTTTTATGTTATTTATATTTTATTTTTGTCTCTGTGTATTGGTGATATCCGCTAAGTTAAATGTAATTGTGTAATTGCTATTTTAGGACCAAACTAAATAATGCTACGGTTACTCATTACACTTGGTAGATTAATTCATTTCATCTTAATAAGAGCATAACATAACTATTTACACAGTACATTAAGTAATATATGTGGTTCTTTATTTACAGAAATGCATTTTTTTTATATATGCCGATATATATATATATACCGGTATATATATATATATATATATATATATATATATATATATATATATATATATATATATATATATACAGTATATATATATATATATTTTTTTTTCTTTAATACATACGAGGTTGAAAGAAATGGCAATTTCTGCGTTGGAAATGTTATTATTCAAAGTTTCCAGGTCTCTGATGAGTTTTCGCTGGGTGGCAGGAAGTAGATGAATGAGATTAGCAAAATTCATGGTGGTACAGGGTTACATTAATGTACATGATGATACAGGATATACGACGCGTTTCACTGGACAACCAGCATTATCAAGTACTAACACCATTCTGACCCTGGACCAAGAACACCTCCTCAACAAAGGCCTCAACTGCCACTACAGCTCCAAACCTGATCCACACCGGAAACGCCTAGAAACGGAAATCCTCCTGGACGACATCCTACGACTCAAGAAGGATGGCAAGGTCACCACTACTCCCGCCCTACAACCTACTCTCCTCGCTGAAGCCGCCCAAACCAGAGGAACTCACCATAGCAAAATCCTCAACAAACAACACTTCCAAGCTGCCAAACAATTAAGAGACAACCCCAACATCATCATCCGTCGTGCGGATAAAGCTTCCTGCCTCGTGATTCTTAACAAGGAGGAATATCTTAGAAAAATGGACGTCATCTTAAATGACAACACCAAATTTAAAAAGATCACCCGCAACCCAACCGAAATCAAACGTACTGCCAACACCACCATCACAGCCATCAACGCCAAACAAGGAGTGGTCCACCTTAAAAAACTCGTCGGAGAATACACCCCTGGTTATGCGTACGGAACCATCAAAACACACAAACCTGGGAACCCCCTCCGCCCCATCATCTCTCAGATCCCCACTGCCACCTACCAGATTGCCAAGGCCCTGAGCAACCTCCTCACCCCTTATGTGCCCAGCCAATACAACCTGAACTCAGCCCACGATTTCTTGGAAATTTTACGAGACGCCCCCAGGAACAACAACCACACAATCGCCTCCCTCGACGTAGAAAGCCTGTTCACCAACGTGCCAGTGGATAGGACTATTGACATGATTCTACGTCGAATTTACCATTGCCCTGATACACCAACACTGGACATCCCGGAGAAGGCCCTGAAAACACTACTGGAGCTGTGTACCAAGGAGGCCCCCTTCCTTTGCCCCCGGGGCAATATGTACAAGCAGATAGACGGTGTGGCAATGAGCCCCCTAGCAGTTCTTTTGCGAACTTTTTTATGGGTACCATCGAGGAAGAGCTCCTAGCTGCCCAACGACCCGCCGTCTACTGTAGATACGTGGATGACATCTTCGTGCAAATCAAGGACCTCCACGAACTACAGGAACTCCAGCGTCGCTTCATGACCTCCTCCGGACTTAACTTCACCTTTGAAAAATCTAACAATGGACAACTCCCCTTCCTCGACATCCTCGTAGCTCTGAACGACCATGGGTTCAAAACCACCGTCTACACTAAACCAACTAACACAGGACAATGCCTCAACGGCGATAGTGAATGTCCCCGCCGTTATCTTCTATCCTCCATCTCCGCCTATGTAAGGAGAGCCCTCACGCACTGCTCTACCTGGGCCGACACCCACCAGGAACTAGAAAGACTATCCCAAGTTTTAGTGAATAATGGATACTCCAACTCCGACATCTCCAGCACCATCAACCACCATCTTGAAAAATGGTACACCCAAAGCCCTCCCAACATTGACCCCCCAATGAAATTAAGATCTTCTACCGCAATTACATGTCCTCTGAACACAAAAATGACGAGGCCGTCTTAAAAGAAATAATCTCCAAGCATGTCCACCCAACCAACCCGGAAAACAAAATCAAATTAATAATTTATTACAAATCCCCCAAGACCTCCAACCTCGTTATCCGCAATAAACCAGCTTCCACCAAGATAAAGAGCCCGATGACCGACGATCACGTCATTTACCAACATACCTGTAATTATGAGGACTGTGGACCTCATTCCTATATTGGCATGACGCAGACTCGTCTTTCACGTCGGTTAACGCTTCACCTTAAGCCTGGAGCCATCAAAGACCACTATCTCACCCCCAACCACCCCCACCTCACACGCAACGAGTTAGAGAAACACACCACCATACTCGATAAAGAAAGTGACCCAAGAAGATTACCTATACTCGAAGCGTTATATATATTTTTTTTTTTTTTTTTTTTTTTAAGAGACAATGAACGGAGGAAGGAAAAACACAGATAAAACAAAAAGGTCCATGTGCCTAAAGGCATCCTCCATTCATAAAATGTTTGTAACAACTGGATTTAAACATTTGTAGATTGTAAGTTTGTGGAAAGCAATTCGAGGGAAGTGAATTCCAAAGAGTAGTAGCTCTGGGGATAAATGAATTCTGATAAGCAGAAGTTCTGCATTGTGGAGGAGAAAGTGTAAATTCATGGGCGCTCTCAGCTGCCCTAGTTCTACGGGGAAAGATGTGGAGAGGCGGCACAATTGAAGCAAGTTCCTCGGAACAATTGCTGTGAAAATATCTGTAGAATAATGCAAGGGATGCAACGTTTCTTCGTATGAATAATGTAGGAAGGTCCTGTGGATTGCAGGGTTATTGATTAATCTAATAGCTTTATTTTGAATTTTGTCCAACTGCCTCAATGCAACCACTCCCCTTCCACCCCACAGAGGTGAACAGTAATCCATCTGAGAGCGCACATGACTTTTATATATTACGGCCAACTGCTCGTCAGTGAAGAATTCTCGAACTCTGTACAGGAGTCCCAGTTTTTTAGAGGCATTCTTAGCAATGCTTCTAACATAATGTGTCCAGCTCAAGTTAGTAGTTAATGTTACACCGAGAATGTCAATACTAGGGGAAGTGGGAATATTTACATCATTAAAAAATATATGGGAGTCAGTGAGATTCTGTCGGTTAGAAAATTGAATGTACTTGGTTTTCTGTGCATTAAAGGAAACTAGATTCTCTTGTCCCCATTCATTAATTCTAGAAAGGTCCTGGTTCAGAGAAATTGCAGTGTTTATTTTTGAATTTATAAGATCGGGTTGGGTGAAAGAATTGGTAAATGTGAAGGAACTGTGGAGTGTTGAGTCATCTGCGTAGGAATGTATTGGATTATGAGTGGTAGATATGAGATCATTGATATGAATGAGGAACAGAGTTGGGGCCAAAACTGATCCCTGGGGAACACCAGCATTTATTGAGTGAAATTGAGAAATAAAGGCCATCTACCATTACACGTATTTTTCTGTTATGAAGATAAGAAGAAATTAGTGGAACTAATGATGCAAGGCCGTAGTGTGACATCTTCGACAATAAGGATTGATGCCAGACTCTATCAAATGCCTTTGATATATCCAGTGCTATTGTATGTGTTTCACCATGTTGGTCTGTAGCTTGGTTGATTTGATGCGTAAGAAGGCAAAGAATGTCTGCAGTTGATCGACATCGTCTAAAAACCATATTGCCTATCACTGATTAATTTATTATTCTCAAGATGCTTAATTATGTGATTATTTAATATAATTTCAAAGACTTTACCAAGAGTGGAAGTTATAGCTATTGGTCTGTAGTTTGATGGATCTGAAGAGGCACCTTTTTTAGGAACTGGATGGATGTTTGCTTCTTTCCAGGGTACTGGGAAGCATGAGGTATGAGTACATAGACGGAAATTTTTTGCCAATACAGGAGCGAGCACCAAGGAGCAATTCTTAAGTACTATTGGAGGAATTTCATCTGGACCAGGAGCCTTATCTACTGAGAGATTCTGCAAAATAGTTTTGACATGTCTGGTGTGGATCTTAAGTGAGGGAATTTCAGGTGAATTAAAATTAAGTACAGGGACATCTTGATTTATTTCATCTAAGGTTGAGTTGGTGGAGAAAATATCCGCAAGAAGGTTAGCTTTACCTCGTGGGTCACTTACAAGATTGCCAGTCGGAGATTTTAATGGTGGAATGGATGAAGCAGTAGTGAAGTTGAATTTGAATGAGTTAAGAGTATACCAAAATATTTTGTTATCATTTGGATTATTTAGAAGTGTATTTGCCTGCTTATGGAGAAAGTTTGATTTAGTTAGGTTTAATACAGTTTTGGCATGATTTCTGATGTTTCTAAAGTAATTAAAGGCTTCATGTGTTTTTGATCTTGTGTATGCATTGTAGGCTATTGCTTTTTGTTCAGTTACTCTAGCACAATTATGGTCAAACCATTTAGGTGAATTAGATCTTTTACTGTACTTTTGATGAGGAATAAAAGTTTCCATTCCAATTTTTACAAAATCTTGTATGTGGCTCAAGGTGGAGTGTGCATCATTAGAAAAGAAAGAGGTCCAGGGAATATCAATAAAGAAACCTTGAAGACCCTCCCAGTCTGCCCTATCGTAATGCCATTTAGTCACCAAAACAGGTTCAGAGTGGGAAGGTGTAGTAGGTGATAGACAGGTGGCCTGTATCAGACAGTGATCAGAAGATCCAAGTGGGGACCTCACTGTAACATCATAATTTTCTGAATTGGTTGTTAAAAATAAGTCCAGTAGGTGGGAATTATGATTAGGATTATCTGGTACACGGGTGGGTTGGTTGACTAGTTGAATGAGATTAAATGAGTCTGCAAATAGCTCACATTCAAGACCAGCATCATCAGTCCTGGCTGAATGAGTGAGCCATTCAACATTATGGACATTAAAATCACCCAACACAGTGATTTCAGAAGAAGCATTTAAGTTGAGGACACTGAGTTGTGAGGACAGAGAATCAAAAAGACTTTGCTCTGGAGGAGTATTTGGGGAACGGTAGATGCAACATATGTATTTAAATTTACCAGCAGAAATTAATTTGTATATAGAATAATCAAAATAGGGACAATTGAAACTAGTAACCTCCTCCAGGGCAATTTCAGATTTTGCGAAGCAACATACACCACCTTTAGGTCTGAAATTTTGGAGCAGTTGATAACCTGGAAAATTAAATCTAGATGTGTCAGATGTGGATGTTACTTGAGTCTCTGTCAAAAAAAGGAGAGTAGGGGATTCTGCTTGAAGAAATTGGTGTACAGAATTGATGTTAGAGTGAAGTCCCCTTATATTACTAAAGAAATAGCTGTACTGACAATCAGCTTTGGGACGTTGCAATGCTCTTGACACAGTCGCATGATGACGACCGGGAGGGCCCTGTGTCAATAACCCAACCCTGCCGGGGGTGGATATCCGAGGGACCACCAGGTTTGCTCTTAACAATTGTACTGCCATATTTATAAGGTAAGTGTATGGTGTTACATGTATGATATGTAGTGGGAAGAGTAGTATTTTATGGATAGAGGATAGCGATGTAGGGCAATGTCGTGAAGTTGGATGTGTATGTTATATAAAGAGGGTTTTGCTGATACCCCTGATGTGTGAGGCAGAAAGATATGTATCCAGCTACCAAGGCCTGGGAGAGAAAATGGAATTCAGGCTATTCCCTGAGTCTCCCGAAACCTTGGCGGTAGTACTTCCCTGGGCGGGGCTGCCTACCCCTACTACCTGGGGTAGTAGGGGGGCCTTACATCCTAACATCAACAACCAAACTCTAGACCTTCAGATCCTTCCTTCTGCCAAAAGGCACTACCCTACAGGACCTAACGCCCCTCCACGCCCCTCGGTGCCCTTGACGCAGCCCCCCGCGCTACCTCCTTCAGCTTTGTATTCCGCCGGCGCCACACGGACCACACAACTTAGGCCACGCCCCTCGACACGCAGCCAATCAGCTTTGACCCCGCCACCCGACCAACACCATCCCGCATCCAGTGCGCCTGCATGAAGCGGTTCCCCCTTTTGCACTCCTAGAATACCCCTCCACCAATAGGAGACTTTTGTCCCCTGATTTTCGCCTCCTCTGATCCTCCACCCTCCATATATACCCTTCCTGTTTACCTTTTATATCATTCTACCCTTACTTGATAATGCTGGTTGTCCAGTGAAATGCGTCGTATATCCTGTATCATCATGTACATTTATGTAACCCTGTACCACCATGAATTTTGCTCATCTCATTCATCTACTTTCTGCCACCCACCGAAAACTCATCAGAGACCTGGAAACTTTGAATAATAAAATTTCCAACGCAGAAATTGCCATTTCTTTAAAACCTCGCATGTATTAAAGAAAATGTATTACCTGGCTTTACTAACATATATATATATATATATATATACATATATATATATATATATATATATATATATATATATATATATATATATATATATATATGTGTATCCTAGAAGCCCAGAAGCAACAGGACAAGGAAGAGGAAGAGGCTGAACAGCTACGTAAGAGGGTCGCGGCGAAGCTGGCGGATAGTGACATCAAAGGGGCCGTCAGACTGTTGTCCTCTTCAGAAGGTTTTGCTGGTCAAGGCGTTGTTGAAGCCCTACAAGAAAAGCACCCACCTACACCTAGGGACCTAAACCTCCCCCCTGCTCCAAATGACCAGATGCGCCAACATTTAGTTGTCACGAAGGAGCATGTGGTTGCCGCAGTGACTTCATTCCCAGCAGGCTCAGCCGCGGGCCCAGATGGTATCCGATCCGCCCACCTCAAAGGCCTCTTGGGTCAGGGATCAGGAGCTGCTGGGGAGGCACTCTTGGAAACCCTCACCAAATTCATCAACATGGTTTTAACAGGGGAAGTACCCGACTGTGCCACACCCCTATTTTTGGGGGCATCACTCTGTGCACTGGCAAAAAAAGATGGCGGTGTGCGCCCAATAGCAGTAGGGAACACCTTCCGCCGCCTTGCCACAAAGGTGGGTTTGAAACCACTCTCGAATGGCCTAGGTCAACACTTAAGACCAGTTCAACTAGGTTTCGGAACTCCAGGGGGGTGTGAAGCTGCTGTACATGCAACCCGCACCTACCTCAGCCAAGCCCAAGAAAAACGAGTGCTTCTAAAGATTGACATGCGGAACGCATTCAACAGCATTCGCAGGGATATCTTCCTCCGTGCAGCTCAAGAACACATCCCCACTCTGTACCCCCTACTTTGGCAGGCTTATTCCAAACCTTCAATCCTGATTTTTGGCGAGACGGTAATCCCATCAGCGACCGGGTTACAGCAGGGAGATCCAGGTAGTCCTGCTCTTTTCTCAATAGGGGTGGATGCAGCAGCTAACAAAGTAAGGTCAGAACTGAATGTATGGTACCTGGACGATGCAATCTTGGGGGGGTCAGTAGAGAACGTTCTAACCGACCTAAATAACATCGTAACTGACCTCGGCCAGGCTGGGCTAGTGATAAATGACACCAAATGTGAATTTGTCCTCCTCAACCACACACGTGAACAAGGAGAAGAGACTCAGGCCCTGTTTCGAGGCATATTGCCAGATGTAAAGATCCTTCAGGAGCACCAGCAAACCCTATTAGGTTCCCCACTAACTCTGGCAGCAATCCCACCAGCACTTCAAGTTAAAAAGGAGGAGCTTCAACGTCTCGTGAGTTGCCTGATACACATCGATGCCCACTCAGCTCTGGCCCTTCTCAAGAACTGTTTCTCCCTCCCAAAACTCCAATACCTCCTGCGCACATCGATGACTTACACGAACAATGGTGGCCTCCAAGAATTAGACAGCATAATCCGAGAAGCAGTGACCAGCATCACCAACGTGGAATTTAAAGAACGGACCTGGACACAAGCCACCCTTCCTGTCCGCCTCGGGGGCTTGGACATACGGAGAGCCTCGGATATTGCCTCCCCAGCCTTTATCTCTTCCCTCATCGCGACCAACGACCTTGTAGTGTCCATCCATTCTTCTCAACCCGGAATGACACTTAATTGGGACGTAACAGCAGCGATTAACACCTGGAAGGAAAGTACAGGAGTAGAGGAGGAGCCTCAGGGTACCTCCAGGAGCAAGCAGAAAGCGTGGGATACCATCTCGGCGAAGAAAACTCAAGAAAATCTCCTAACCAATGCAGGCCAGGTTGCAAAAGCACGCCTCCAGGCAGCCGCCCGTTCGGAGAGTGGCTTGTGGTTACACGCCATCCCCATCCCACCTCTTGGAACTCACTTGGATGCTGAAGCGCTCCGGGTTGCCATCGCGCTCAGAGTGGGTGCGGCAGTTTGTCACCCATAAACTTGCAAGTGTGGTAGGGGGATGGATGCTCAAGGTCACCATGCCTTGTCATGTAATTACAACGCAGGCCGCAGGCCAAGACACTCTGCACTAAATGATGTCATAAAACGGGCCCTGCAGAGTGCTAACCATGCATCAATCCTCGAACCACATGGACTTCACAGAGAAGACGGCAAACGGCCAGATGGGATGACCACTTTCCCTTACAAGAATGGCCGGTGCCTCGTGTGGGATGCCACATGTGTTGACACTTTCTCCACAACCAACATCGCCAGAAACGCCGACGAAGCAGGTGAAGCTGCCCGGATAGCAGAAAATAAAAAGCGAGAAAAATATCAAGCCATCGCCAGAAATCATCAGTTCGAGCCCCTGGCATTCGAAACTTCAGGAGCCTTCGGCCCTACCACCCTTAACACCTTACGAGCGACCTATGCGGTTTATTTATGTGTACCGCACAGCGGGGTGTTTTTAGCCAAAATAGGGCTGTTTACGTGATAATTTTCATGCCTAAATAAGACCCAGAACGTAAAACAAGTACCTATCCCTGAAAGGGCATAAACAGAGCTTTCGAATGACACCATAACGATCCTTGTATGATGGATAGTTTTCTTGCAATAACCGTGCAACGCGAGTGCAAAAAGCAGGTAATTCGGTACTTTCAGTACATAATTGAGTATGTAGCGAGTGAGAGAGGGAGGAGGGAGCTGAGATTTGTGTCAGTAGGTTCGCCGCGGTGGTCTGGAGCAGTCATACGCTCGCTAGTCTCCTGCCACCACTTGTCTCTCTCTCTCAGCCACATTACGTGCTGAAATTGCCACTCGAGTTATGTCGAGTGCCGCCACATAGTCCAGCTTTATTTAACTCGACTTATGTTGCTCGCCGCTAAATAAGGGTTAAGATGGTGAATGAAATAGGCCGTAAAATCAGAGAAGTTTCAGGAGAACCCCGGGAAACCCTCTGGCTCAAGCAAAGACTAGGGATGGCTATCCTCCGGGGAAATGCCACCAGCGTCATGAGCTCAGTTCGACTGGACTGGGTCATGCCACTGTGTGAGGCCCGGGCAGGAGTGGTGTATCCGTAGTCTTTCCACAGGAGGATAAAACAAAATATAAACTTTATTTGTATGTAACATGACTGTGTGATGCACATAAATAAAAGGGGGATGTGTCGATGGTTGAAAGCCACAGTTGTTCGCGCGTTTGGGGCTAGCAACACGTATTATGAAAAACATGTATCCTCCTTCATTCACTGTCCCCCCCTTCACTCACTCAACCCCACAATTTGCCGGAGGATAACAGGTTTTTCACAATACGTAGACGGAGGTCTTTTTAAAAAAAAATTATTGACTCGATGTGATACATATTTTTGTCTGTACCTCTTCGTGGTTGTCACTAGTTACCAGCACAGCGTATTAAAAGATGTTATTCAAGTTTCATATGTAACAAATGAGATTGATCATTAAATATGTGGGAACCCATATTACTGTTTTATTAAATGTTAAATAGTACATAATCTACTATCACACGAGATTTAATTTCGTCGATAGTCGATTGTTTTTTTTCTTTTCCCGGCAACACATCTGTGATCTTTTGTTGGCCTGGCGTCGGAATATAAACCAACATTAGATGAGCTTACGCGACATAATTATGTGTATTAACCCCTTCTGTACCGGTGAAGTCTTTTTAATTTTATTCTAATTATATTTACACGACGATTTCGTACAGCTTAAGAAGGATCTGTGGTAGAATAAAGGTTAAGTGAGATATATCGAAGCCTGTTAATTGCTGGAGACCCATTTTAAGCCGACTAAAATTGTGTAATAGTAGTCAGAATAAAGTTCAAAAGACGGCGACGGTAAAGAAGGGATTAAAAGCTTCGCTCGGAAAACTGCCAGGTTAATTGTTCAGGGAATGGACGTTCGTGTGATACTGGTTTATGTTGGTTAGTCAGAATGGTAGCCTGAAGTATCCCTACTTCAACCAGTGACTATTAATCTGGGCCAAATTATAGTCCTAGCCTAACCTTACAAAGCGTAAGTATACCCACCCTAAGCATATTGGTGACTTTACACACACACACACACAAACACACACTCTCTCTCTCTCTCTCTTCTTTCTCCATGCCAACGACTAAATTAGGTTAGGGTTACGAAGTGTTTGAAAGTCTTTCTGACGGTCGATCTATTTATCTATTTTTCCCCCTGGAATTCTCATTGTGTCTGCTTTCTGTCTCTGTCTCTGATCTCAGTTATATACCTTTCAATTTGCTCTCTTTCTCTCCCTCTCTCTCGTTGGAAAGTTTTATTAACATTTCTCTTATCGAGTCATACCTGACCGAAATACTTGAGTCGAGAAAGAAAAATTACCTCTGTTGGCAGCGTTTCATATGTTATACTATTATATTTCTCTTTTGTTTCTTTATCTTATATTTACAGTATATATATATATATATATATATATATATATATATATATATATATATGTTAGTATAGCCAGGTAATAGATTCTGTTTTAAACAGACGAGGTTAAAGGCAATAGCAGTTTCAGCATTTAGTATTTTATTGTTACAGTTTTCAATATTTCTAACAATTTTCCTCTGGGGTTCAGAGATGAGGTACAACAGGTTAGCAAAATTCATGGTGGATCCAACGTTTCACAAGTAAACATCTTGCATCTTCAGGGAATGGGCAGGTAATGATTAGAATAAGGACAAAGCAACATATTTTATACAAAATTCGAGGATCAAGAATAGGTAGGTGGGCGGAGCTACTGGGTGTGGGGTGGCTGTTCATTGGTGGAAGGCAGTCTATTCGCGAGACGGGCACTAAATCTTATCGGTGGTTGGTTGTTGGCTGTGGGTGGCTGTGATTGGTTGGTGTTGTCAGTAGTGTGCTGATCGCGGAAAGGTACGGGAGGGGGGCACAGGGCGAGAGGAACGAGGGCAGTATGCCTGTAGCGCTTGCCTGAAGGAAGAATTTGAAGGTCTTGTGTTTGGTTGTTGATGCTGGGGTTGAGCGTTTGGATATATAGAGCTTCTAAAATAGCTAGTCTTCTGGGGTCTGATTCTTTGTCGAGTATGGTAGTTTGTTTGTCTAGGTCGGCGCGAGTTAGGGCAAGATGGTGGGGGGCTTGATAGTGATCTTTTATAGCGCCAGATTGAAGGTGGAGGGTTAGTCGACGGGAAAGGCGAGTCTGTGTCATTCCAACATAGGATAGGGGTCCACAGTCCCCAGAGGTGCAAATATGCTGGTATATCACATGATCGTCTTCGGTTGGTTGGTGGAAATTGGGCGGTTACGGAGGACAAGGTTGGAGGTCTTAGGAGATTTGTAGTAAATAATGAGTTTTATTTTATTGTCAGGGTTGGTGGGGAGGATGTTTTTGTGAATTATTTCTTTCATAATGGATTCGTCTGTTGTGTGGTCGGAAGATATGTAGTTTCTGTAGAAAAATGTAATGTCATTGGCCGGGTTGGTGCTAGGGGGGTCTTGTTTGTACCATTTTTCTAGGTGGTGGTTGATGGCATTGGTGACGTCAGTGTTGGAATACCCATTGTTGACTAGGACCTGGGTGAGCCTTTCCAATTCATTTTGTGTGTCATTCCAGGTGGTGCAATGGGTGAGGGCTCTCCTGACATAGGCGGCGATGGTGGACTGATGGTATCGTTTAGGGCATTCACTTTCCCCATTAAGACATTGGCCATTGTTAGTAGGTTTGGTGTACACCGTAGTTTTGAAGCCGTGGTCGTGGAGGGAGACAAGGAGGTCGAGGAAGGGTAGATGACCATCGGTGGTTTTTTCGTATGTGAAGTTGAGTCCGGAGGCGGCCATGAAGCGCTGCTGGAGGTCCCTGAGTTCGCCCAGGTCCTTCACCCGCACGAAGATATCATCGATGTACCTGCAGTAGACAGTGGGCCGGTGGGCAGCCAGGAGTTCCTCTTCGATAGTTCCCATGAAGAAATTGGCGAACAGGACCCCCAGGGGGCTTCCCATCGCTACACCGTCGATTTGCTGGTACATATTCCCGCGGGGGCAGAGGAAAGGGGACTCCTTGGTACATAGTTCCAAGAGCGTCTTCAGGGCCTTCTCCGGGATGTCCAGGGGGGGCGTATTAGGGCAGTGGTAAACTCGACGTAGGATAAAATCTATTGTCTTGTCAACGGGCACGTTGGTAAACAAACTCTCTACGTCGAGGGAGGCGATGATGTGGTCGTTAGCAGGGGGGGCATCTCGTAGAATTCAAGGAAGTCATAAGCAGAGTTGAGGTTGTATTGCCGAGGAACAAAAGGGGTGAGGAGTTTGTTCAGGGCCTTGGCGGTCTGGTAGGTAGCAGTAGGGATCTGTGATATGATGGGGCGGAGGGGGTTCCCGGGTTTGTGGGTTTTTATAGTACCGTAAGCATAACCAGGGTGAATTCGCCGATGAGTTTCTTCAGGTGTACGCCATCGGCTTTGGCGTTGATAGCAGTGATGGTGGTGTTGGCTTTCCTTTTTATTTCGTCAGTAGGATGCGAGTGATCCTTTTGAATTTGTTTTTATCACTAAGAATGTCGTCCATTTTTCCGTAGGTATTCTTCTTTTCCGTGTATCACAAGGCAGGAGGCCTTATCAGCTCGTCGGATGATGATGTTGGGGTTCTCTTTAAGTTGTTTAGCGGCTTTGAAGTGGTGTTTGTTGAGGAGCTTGCTTTGGTGGGATCCCCTGGTTTTGGCGGCTTCTGCTAGTAGGGTGGGTTGTAGGGCTGGGGTGGTGGTGATCTTGCCGTCTTTCTGGGATCGTAGGATGTCATCCAGTAGGACTTCAATTTCAAGGCGTTTTCGGTGGGGTCCCGGCTTGGAAATGTACCAAGGAGTCCCCTTTCCTCTGCCCCCGCGGGAATATGTACCAGCAAATCGACGGTGTAGCGATGGGAAGCCCCCTGGGGGTCCTGTTCGCCAATTTCTTCATGGGAACTATCGAAGAGGAACTCCTGGCTGCCCACCGGCCCACTGTCTACTGCAGGTACATCGATGATATCTTCGTGCGGGTGAAGGACCTGGGCGAACTCAGGGACCTCCAGCAGCGCTTCATGGCCGCCTCCGGACTCAACTTCACATACGAAGAAACCACCGATGGTCATCTACCCTTCATCGACCTCCTTGTCTCCCTCCACGACCACGGCTTCAAAACTACGGTGTACACCAAACCTACTAACAATGGCCAATGTCTTAATGGGGAAAGTGAATGCCCTAAACGATACCATCAGTCCACCATCGCCGCCTATGTCAGGAGAGCCCTCACCCATTGCACCACCTGGAATGACACACACAATGAATTGGAAAGGCTCACCCAGGTCCTAGTCAACAATGGGTATTCCAACACTGACGTCACCAATGCCATCAACCACCACCTAGAAAAATGGTACAAACAAGATCCCCCTAGCACCAACCCGGCCAATGACATTACATTTTTCTACAGAAACTACATATCTTCCGACCACACAACAGACGAATCCATTATGAAAGAAATAATTCACAAAAACGTCCTCCCCACCAACCCTGACAATAAAATAAAACTCATTATTTACTACAAATCTCCTAAGACCTCCAACCTTGTCCTCCGTAACCGCCCCATTTCCACCAACCAACCGAAAGACGATCATGTGATATACCAGCATATTTGCACCTCTGGGGACTGTGGACCCCTATCCTATGTTGGAATGACACAGACTCGCCTTTCCCGTCGACTAACCCTCCACCTTCAATCTGGCGCTATAAAAGATCACTATCAAGCCCCCCACCATCTTGCCCTAACTCGCGCCGACCTAGACAAACAAACTACCATACTCGACAAAGAATCAGACCCCAGAAGACTAGCTATTTTAGAAGCTCTATATATCCAAACGCTCAACCCCAGCATCAACAACCAAACACAAGACCTTCAAATTCTTCCTTCAGGCAAGCGCTACAGGCATACTGCCCTCGTTCCTCTCGCCCTGTGCCCCCCTCCCGTACCTTTCCGCGATCAGCACACTACTGACAACACCAACCAATCACAGCCACCCACAGCCAACAACCAACCACCGATAAGATTTAGTGCCCGTCTCGCGAATAGACTGCCTTCCACCAATGAACAGCCACCCAGTAGCTCCGCCCACCTACCTATTCTTGATCCTCGAATTTTGTATAAATATGTTGCTTTGTCCTTATTCTAATCATTACCTGCCCATTCCCTGAAGATGCAAAATGTTTACTTGTGAAACGTTGGATCCACCATGAATTTTGCTAACCTGTTGTACCTCATCTCTGAACCCCAGAGGAAAATTGTTAGAAATATTGAAAGCTGTAACAATAAAATACTAAATGCTGAAACTGCTATTGCCTTTAACCTCGTCTGTTTAAAAGAGAATATATATATATATATATATATTTCTAATCTCTCAGTGGGGTTCGAACCGTCGACCGTCAGGACGATAGCCGACGCTTTAATCAACTACACCACGGCAG
Source organism: Paralithodes platypus (assembly GCA_032716605.1). Classification (NCBI taxonomy): domain Eukaryota; kingdom Metazoa; phylum Arthropoda; class Malacostraca; order Decapoda; family Lithodidae; genus Paralithodes; species Paralithodes platypus. Next base: position 29,529,957 of record CM064482.1, read on the forward strand.
TCTAAAAGACACTCTACCCTCTATCCTATGTATGTTAGGGAGAAGGGAAACCCACTAGGCGAATATATTTCAATTCATACCTAGTCGTAGGATCCATATTCCAGAATACCATGCAAGGACTTCTGAGTGTCCCGACGCAACTCGGGCCGAAATTGATATAATTGAATTCTAACCCACCAAGCATGAGAGTTACAAATATTGAGTATAATTATATCACAAATACACGTGAGCCACTGAGAGCCACTGAGAGATTAGAAATATTTAGTAGAGCGACCCTTAAGGAAACCATGCATGCGATCTGAAAGAAGATTATGGGAAAATGGATGCTTAAGACATTTTTAGTTCAGAATAGTTTCAAAACTTTCGAGATCCAGGAAGAGAAATCAATTGCATGATAGTTGGATTTTTGTTTCTTTCTTTTTTCTATGTAAATGAAGGCGACAAAAGACAAAATCGCCTGCAACAAGTGTCTTCCCAAAAGCCAACAGAGTGGCAGAGAGCCAAAATCAAGGCACGTTAGAGGTAATTTAGGTGTGTTGGAAATGTGTGTGCTGTGCTTGTTAAGTGTAGTGAGATGAATAGGAAGAGGAGGTGCTTGTGAGAGTTATCTGGATTAATCTCTGAGTAGGTGAGGCATAAATAGAAACAGCGGGGGAAGCCAGGCAAATGAGACAGGAGTTCCAGCACCTCCTTATCGTATGCCTATGTAGCCTCCCCTGGGAACTGACCTGCTTGATCGGTCACCCTTCTTTGGGACAGGTTGAATGTGAGCAAACTTACTGCAAGAAGGAAAGACGTTAGACGAAAACAGAAATGGTGGTACTTTCAGACTGGAAAAGAGGAGGGAAAGACGAGGAAGTAAGATCTTTGTAGAGGATTTTTGCTAGATGCCAGAAAGCTTGGGAAGAGCTAGAGTTGGAAAGTTCAGAATATTTGTTATTAATGAAAGAGTTTTTGCCTGGACGAAGAACAGATATTCCAGGCAGAGACGTAAAAAGCACGAGTTTTTGAGTTTGAAGGCTTTGGAGACGTTCGAATGCATCCTCCTTATTGCAGACAACAGTAGAGTACTGGACTGGTAATCCAATGGACCCGGGCTCAAATCCCAATATGTCAATGGGAAGAAATTTTTGGGATGAAATTTGTGCTGTACCTAGTTTCAATGCACACAGCACACCGAAATGCCGGAAAAAATACCCTCATTGTTGTCTGATTAAATAGCACTGTATGAATATTCCCATATTCAAAATATGCTACAGGGGGGCAATGGCTAGTGAGTTAATTGTTCAATACTTCAATACGTGGCGTTCTGAGAGTGAGGGTCCGAGTCTGAGCCTACTCTGAGGAGTGAGACTGTGAGGCGCGGAGGCGGAGCAGCTTCAGAGATGGGATTGCTTCGGGCCAGGGTGCTTCACATGTCTCACTCCCTAGACTGGAACAAGACCTCACGGGCTTCACCGGTTCAGCGGTTGAGTGTGCAGGCTCTCAGCCTATGCCCGAGAGGGAGTAGTTGGAATATAGAAGACAAAAAAAAATATATATATACTGTATATATATATATATATATATATAGTTATATACAGTATATACATTATATATATATATATATATGTGTATACATATATATATATATATATATATATATATATATATATATATATATATATAATATATATATATATATATATACTGTATATATAAGAATCGCACAGCAAAATAGAAAAACACAGGTCCTTCACCCAAACGCTAACATAATATTAAATTTAACTATTTGGAATGACAACGGAATGGTTGTCATTCCGTTCAAGTACACTCGGATGCCATAGTCTCTAGCCCACTTATATATATTTGTGAACTTCACCTGTTTGTATGTATGGAAGTATATCTCTGGAAGCGAATTTATGAATATAATTGTCTATATATCAACTACAAAACAATATATACTACTCATTGAAAACAATATATACTACTCATTGAAAACAATATATACTACTCATTGAAAACAATATATACTACTCATTGAAAACAATATATACTACTCATTGAAAACAATATATACTACTCATTGAAAACAATATATACTACTCATTGAAAACAATATATACTACTCATTGAAAACAATATATACTACTTCATTGAAAACAATATATACTACTCATTGAAAACAATATATACTACTCATTGAAAACAATATATACTACTCATTGAAAACAATATATACTACTCATTGAAAACAATATATACTACTCATTGAAAACAATATATACTCATTGAAAACAATATATACTACTCATTGAAAACAATATATACTACTCATTGAAAACAATATATACTACTCATTGAAAAGCAAGTTCTATCCAAAAATCGAACCAAATAGTTATAATTGCATAAACAAATACAAAGGGATGTCCTCGAATGTTTATGAGTGGGCTAGAGACTATCGCATCAGAGTGTACATCATTATTTTGTCTTTTTATGTTTTTCTTTGTATTTATTTGCTTTTTCCCTCCCCTTTGTCCCATTTTCTGGTCGTGTCCACCTCTCACTATTTTTGGCTCCCATTGTATTTACCCTTTTCGTATTTTTCTTTCCTCAATGTTCGCTTAGTTGTCCATCACTTGGACTTTCCCTTTGCCTCTCTCTCTCTCTCTCTCTCTCTCTCTCTCTCTCTCTCTCTCTCTCTCTCTCTCTCTCTCTCTCTCTCTCTCTCTCTCTCTCTCTCTCTCTCTCTCATATATATATATATATATATATATATTGTGATATCTTGTGATACTGTAGGAATTGTTCACTGCACTTATTATAATGAATTATATTTAATATTTTGTAAAATGGACACGGAAGAATGTAATAATGTCAAGCAAAATAAACGGACCAGATAATTCTAAAACGAATCTAAAAGAGAAAAGGTTTGAGAACATGTTAGCGTGTGTGTTTGTGTGTGTGTGTGAGAGTGTGAGTGTGTGTGTGTGTGTGTGTGCAACAAGACCTACTTCCACAAACCGTACACACATACGTACAGACCAACCTCTTCAAAGTTCAGACAATGGGCGTAAATTATGTCGCTGATGATTTTC
>CM064482.1:29535533-29603033 GCA_032716605.1 Paralithodes platypus
GACACTGCCTTCCCACTTGTTGTGGGTATGACACTTAACGCGATATATGGTTAGTCGTGTGACACTGCCTTCCTACTTGTGGTCGGTATGACACTTAACGCGATATATGGTTAGTCGTGTGACACTGCCTTCCCACTTGTGGTCGGTATGACACTTAACGCGATATATGGTTAGTCGTGTGACACTGCCTTCCTACTTGTGGTCGGTATGACACTTAACGCGATATATGGTTAGTCGTGTGACACTGCCTTCCCACTTGTGGTCGGTATGACACTTAACGCGTTATATGGTTAGTCGTGTGACACTGCCTTCCTACTTTTGGGTCGGTATGACACTTAACGCGATATATGGTTAGTCGTGTGACACTGCCTTCCTACTTGTTGTCGGTATGACAATTAACGCGATATATGGTTAGTCGTGTGACACTGCCTTCCTACTTGTGGTCGGTATGACACTTAACGCGATATATGGTTAGTCGTGTGACACTGCCTTCCCACTTGTTGTCGGTATGACACTTAACGCGATATATGGTTAGTCGTGTGACACTGCCTTCCTACTTGTGGTCGGTATGACACTTAACGCGATATATGGTTAGTCGTATGACACTGCCTTCCTACTTGTGGTCGGTATGACACTAAACGCGATATATGGTTAGTCCTGTGTGTGACGCATGTCCAGTGTGAGCATGCTGTACAGAACGCCTAGTCATGCCCCACTCCCGCTAGGATCGTCAGGGCAGGAACTTTGGCTGTAGTCTATGTAGAGTTTCCTAACTTAGTTCATGTGAGCCGTTGTACTATAAGTATTATGAATATGTATTTTGTTTTCATCTGAGTCAACGAGTTCTATTTTATATCATTAGTTATAAGTATTGTGTGTAAAACTTATTTGTAATGATAGGGGAGAAGCAGCCACCGTTGGGGGTTAGTGGGTGCGCCATGCGGGAGGTGGGCCTAACTCACTAGCACTCCCCCCTCCCCCCTCCCCTCAGTGCTAGGGGAGCCTTTGTCTATCCCAGAGGAGAGAGAGAAATTACGTAATGGTTGTCAGTGGGCGGTCCTTAGTAGTTCACGTTGGGCTCACTAGAGGGCCGGGTATAAAAAGGGAAGTCTAGCCATTTTTTCATCAGAACTCATTAGGCAGAGCGACTTCTCATTTCCCTTGCTAACTATATATTCTTCTGACTGATGTGAACTTTCTCTACTACCTTACATTCTTATCTCCTCTTTTCCCTGCCTGTTTAACTTCCATGGTCCCGTTGGTGCAGAGCTAGTCAGCCAACGTATTATCGCTTGAGTTCTCACTAGATACTTGCCTATTAGATAGCCTATTTTGGAAGGGTTAACTTAGAATAGGATTGATTTATGTTTGTTGCACTTGTATATGCATTTCCCTGTGTGTTATTATTATTATTCCTGTTTTCTGCTTGTCTAGGTAATGCTAGACTGAGGTAATGCTTTTCTGTGTTACGAGTTGTTGTTTGATGCAGTGGTTAAGCGATAAACCTGCATACTCGTTTCGGTTCAGTGAAGCCTAGGTTGTCTTCGCGGCTGACTGTGTTAAGTTAATAATTTACAGTGCGTGAGGGCAAGAGCCTAACCACCCTGTATTTTATTAACAGTTTGTTTTTACTTTGTCAAGGAGCCGGGAGAAAACCAGATACAAGGGAACTGGATTTCTCAAAGTGCACTTGTTAGTTTTAACGTAATACTTTAAACAGTTGTGAGGACTTCGCTAGGCTACGAGCCGTTTTTGCTCAGTCACTGCTACCTTTTGCCCACAGTACCCCAGCTAGACTTTACTCGATTAGTAGATACAGAATAGTATTGAAGCTTTCCTTATGTATGATATTGTTTATGCACTATTGATTTCATGTGTTGCACGCTTGGCTACTTTAGTGATTAGTGGCCCACGAGCACAATCCGAGTAGGCTATTGCCGTTGCATTTGCGGAGTACTTCTTTTTAATGTTTGCCATTTACCATTGCATATTCTTTTAATTATTCTTATGCCAATTTAAACCTTTAATAGTATTTAATTGCCAGTGTTTTTGCTTATTGAATTACTGTTCAAAATCCGATACGTACTTCTTACGAGCATCCGAGAAGCATCTAACTTTTTTCAGAAGATTCCTTGCTCGATGCTTAAGGACTATTAATTAACGTAACGTAATAGTGCCGATCCGAAGTGGAGGGTGGAGGACTTCTTAAGTTCTTAGTCAAGGGTGGATTACTTCGGCTTCGGCCAACACTATTCTTTGGTGTTGTTGTTTCTTACTTCATTGTTTGATTGTTGACCAGACTAGATAATTCCTGTCTCTTTATTAGTCTGTTGTTGAACACTAGTACCGAGTTCTTGTATACCCCGTTATAGCAGATTGAACTCTGGAGGGTATTGGTGTTTTTTGTTCGGCTGGCAGTACTCAGGGGTTTGGATCGTGTGTTTCCGTTGTGGCAGCAAACCGTATTCGAGTCCTGATTGAGAGCCCTTGTGTACCCGAGTGCCAGGTCGTAACAAATGGCGACCTTGCTTAGGATTTTGTGAACAGTATAAATTTTTGAAGAGTTGTACAACATTTGTTTGTTTGTATTTTAGCGTGCATATTGAAGAATATTTTTTTTGTATGGCAATTAGTAAAGCATTTAAGAGACTCCAGTTAATTTAGTAATTAGTGCTTGCATAGGAAGTTTAACACTTTTGTCTCGAGAATTTGTTTGTGGACTTCAGTATGTCGTGCATTAGCACTGACGATGAGCGAGAGATGCCATTTGAAGGTGTGCCGTTAGTAACCAGTGAGGAGGATGCTAGAGTTTTTGTGAGTAAGCGGTACTACGTGACGGAGGAGAGGCTGACTGGGGTGGATGTTTGTGGCTTGCACCTGATAGCCAAGGTTTTGGGCATTTCCAATGTAGTAGGGATGTCCAAGGGGGAGCTGATTTCCTGGGTGTTGCGTGGGCGACATGGGGTTTCGGAGGAGAGGGCGTTTGGGGGGGTTCCTCCCCAGATCCCCTCTCACTCGATTCCCACAGTGCCGTCCACTCAGTTACCGGAGGTTAGCACTCTCCCACAGAGGGATGAGAATTGGCAGATTGGAGTGCCCTCGGGTGGTGCACATGGTGGTTCCCCAGTTTTTGCCCCCCCTCCTTCAGTAGTGGCAGCTCCTCTTCCTGCCTGTCTCCAGATATGGTATTTAGACTTGAGCTTGCTAAGATTGAGGCTAGGAAGCAGGAGATTGAGGCTAGGAAGCAGGAGAATGAGACCAGGAGGCAGGAGGATGAGACCAGGAGGCATGAGATTGAGGTTAGGAGGCATGAGGCTGAGCTTAGGTACGACTCGGAGAAATATTGTGCTAAATTAGATTTAGATAAGACTCGTGCAGAGTCGACAGGGACTCGGATGGGCCGTGAGGGCCAAGTCAGAGAACAGTTCTTGGCCCAATTAGTCAAATTGGTGCCGGTATTTAGTGAAACTGAAGTCACAGAATTTTTTAATCGTTTTGAGAAGAAGTGTAGGGAGCATAATTGGCCTGAAGAGAAGTGGGCAGCTCTAGTCTCCTCAAGACTTACGGGTAAGGGTCTGAAGGCTTATGATGCACTGCCTTTAGAGTCTTGCATTGACTACCCAGAATTGAAGAGAGCTGTCCTACGGGCATACGAGTTGCAACCGGAAACATATCGATTGAAGTTTCGGGGTGTTACAAAGACTAGGGAGGCGACCTTTCTTGAACATGCCCGGGACTTAGAAGATGCACTTAAAAACTGGACACGTTCTGAGAAAGCTGAGACGGCGGAACAGTTGACTGAGCTGTTTCTGCTCGAGCAGTTTTATAAGTGTACTGGTGCAGAAATGACTTTAACTATTAAAGAAAAGAACCCAAAAACTCTACAGGAGGCAGCTGAGATGGCTGACCTCCGGCTATCACTAATTCGTGGGTGCGGGTTTGCCCAGCGTAGTGAGGCAGGTAACAAGGGGCGTGACGCCCCACCCCCCCGAGTTAGTGATATACCTTATGCAAACAAGTACAAGAGCCATGATACCAAGACTGACCACAAGACTAGCACCGTCCCCTTTAAGAAGGGGCCGGGCCCTTCCCAGTACCAAGGGAAGCCCAAAGGGGAGTTGGAGTGTTATCATTGTCATAAAAAGGGGCACTTTGCAAGAGTCTGTCCTAGCAAACCACCTACAGCAGCTGTGTCTTTGGCCTGCAACATTGGTGTGTCTCCGAAGTCATCTGAGTTTGCCCGGGGCAGTTCGTCAGAGGCTGAGGCACAGCCAATGCAGAAGCACCTGGGAGGCTCGAACCCTGCTCAGGATGTTTTTTGCGACCATAGAGGGCGGGGTTGCGTGATGTGGGCGGGGCGCAAGCATGGAGTAGAGGTCTTGCGTGATACAGGTGCTTCCCAGACTCTGATGAAAAACTTGACTGGCTACCCTATAAACGCGGCTCGGGTGGTAGTGGTGCAGGGTATTAATGCAACTCGGTCATACCCGCTGGTGCGGTTGGAGTTGGAGGTGGATGGTGTGGCACGTGAATTGGATGTCGGGATTGTGGGAGAAACTGCCAGTGGAGGGCGTCGACCTTCTTCTCGGCAACGACTTTGCAATGCCCGCTTCTGAGGTTCTACCCTTAGTCGTTGCCGAGAGGCCGGCCGACGTGAGTAGGGAAGAGCAAGAGTGGGTCGAGCGGTGCCAGACACAACCCATGGCGTGTGTTGTCACCCGAGCTCGGGCAGCTAAAGTGTCACAGCCTAGTCCTCCGTCTTCGGACCAGCGGAGGAACGATCAACAGGAGGAGGCTAAAGCTGGAGTTGGTTTTAAGAGTTTTGACTCGGCGGCTCTCCTGGGTGATTCAGTATTAGCACCATTACTTAATTCTGGAGTAGCCCCTGGGCCTGTCATCGAGAGTGACGAGGCTGGGCATGACGAGTCTCCACGACAGCAACGTTATGTACATCGAGAGAGACAGAGGGAGCAGCCCAGTATCGGGGAAGGTCATGCATTGCTCCGGGAGCAGTTAGATCGCTTGGCACCCTCAGATATACGTCGGTTGCAACTAGAGTACCCTGAGCTCCAAACGTGTGCTAATGGAGCTCTAGAGCTCGACGAGGACGGCGATGCACAGCCAGGAGATTTTTTTATTATTGGCATCCTCAGTGGGATCTTGGATTGCCTTATGTGCTGTTTGCTGCTCGGGAGGTACCTGGTGAGAGCCTGGGATTTAGTCCAAACGAGCTGATTTTTGGACACCGTGTCAGGGGCCCCCTTAACATGCTGAAAGAAATTTGGGAGGGGTCTGTGCAGCCTTGTCCATTATTAAAGTATGTGCTTGAAAGCCGTGAGCGCATGCTTAAGAGTCTGGAGATGGCAGGTAGAAATTTGACAGAATCACAAGCTTTGATGAAGGACAGGTATGATCGCAAAGTGAGGCTCCGGAAGTTCACTGTAGGACAAGAGGTATTAATTTTGTTGCCTTTGGTTGGTAACCCCCTCTCTGCGAAGTACACTGGACCTTATAAAATTGTAGAACAAATTTCAGACTTAGATTACCTTGTTGCCACTCCAGACAGGAGGAAAAAGAACCAGTTATGTCACGTGAACCTTATTAAAGAGTATGTGAGGCGCCCCTCTGAGCCTCTCACTGTCCCTGTGTTGGCTTGTTGCGGCCGTGGTGGAGAAGGAGAGGGGGACAGTCAAGCTTCAGAGGAGGATAGCTGGGATCAACATGTTTCAGCGGATCAGTGGGCGGGGAACTCGAGCCTAAGGGCTGACGAGGCTATAGCTCATTTGCCTGAGCCGCAGTTTGATGCTATCCGTCAGTTGTTCGGTTCATACCCCACTGTATTTGCTGAACACCCAGGCCTCACTACTCAGGCTATGCATGATGTTGACGTGGGGGACCATCTACCCTTTAAGTCAATCCCGTACCGTGTGCCCCCCATAAAACTACCAGCTCGGAGGGATGAGTTGGAGTATATGCTCGGTAGAGGGTTGATAGAGAAAGGCACAGTTAAGTGGACTTCCCCCGTAACACTGCAGCCTAAGCCAGATGGCAAGGTACGCTTTTGTATTGATTTCCGTAGGTTAAACGGTTTGACTCCAACTAACCCATATCCTCTTCCTCGGGTTGATGATAGTGTTGACAAAATTGGTAATGCTCGTTTTTTGTCTAAAGTAGATTTAGTAAAAGGTTACTGGCAAGTACCTTTGTCCGAGCGTGCTAAAGAGGTATGTGGTTTTGTTGTGGACGGGAGTACCTACCGGTGCAATGTTATGCCTTACGGACTTAACAATGCACCAGCAACGTTTCAGAACCTGATGAATGAAATTGTAAAGGACATTCCAAATTGCACCGTATATTTGGACGATGTAATCATTTATGATGACGACTTTGAGAGCCATTGTGAGCACCTTGAGACCTTGTTCCGGAAACTTAGTGAAGCAGGTCTGGTAGTAAATTTGGCAAAGTGTGACTTCGTAAAAGCTACTGTGCAGTACCTTGGGTTTGTAGTGGGAAGGGGACAGGTGTGCCCTCCTCAGAACAAGGTACAGGCTATCAATAAATTTCCGCACCCAACAACCAAGAAGCAGATTATGAGATTCTTGGGTATGATAGGCAACTACAGACGCTTCATAAAAGGTTACTCAACGGTGTTGGCACCTCTCACAGATTTGTTATCTAAAGACAAAAAGTTTTTGTGGGCACCTGAGTGTGAAAAGGCTTTCACTTTGGTGAAACATTTGCTATGTACTCACCCGATACTCAGGGCCTCAGACTTTAACAGGCCTTTTCAGCTGGCAACAGATGCTAGTGGTGTAGGGGCTGGTGCCGTCTTGCTACAGACAGACAATGAAGGTGTGGAACACCCAGTAAGTTTCTTTTCTAAGAAGTTCAATGCTGCACAAAAGAACTATTCTACAATAGAAAAGGAATTACTGGCGATTGTGCTGTCGCTCAGGCACTTCGAGGTGTATGTTCCAGCCTATGGCCCAGTCGTGGTTATCTACACTGATCATCACCCTTTGAGATTCCTGAATCAATTTCACAATCGCAATATGAGACTGACCAGGTGGTCTTTGATGTTGCAGGAGTATAACCTGGACATCCGTCATATTGCTGGATGTGACAATGTGATCGCGGATTGTTTATCGAGGGTGGATGATCAGTCGTAGGCTATCACAGGTGTGTGGGTTTGAGTGGAGGAAAATAGGCTGCCCTTATAGTGCAGCCGGGAAAAACATATTAAAATATTAAAAATCATATAAAAACTCTTTCTTTTGATATAGGTAATCGTATAAGTTTGTCATAGCCTATAGAGATTGAGTAGTCCACGAACTATCAAACGGCTGAGCTGCTGTAAGCTCGCTCTGGGAGCATGATATTGTGTCTTTTTGCTATTGTTGGGAGGAGTTATAAAATGTGATTTTTTTTTTTTAAATAATAAGATGTGTTTTGGTGATAAACTCAGCTTTGTTTTAGTGCCATGCGGTCGCTGGGTGTGAGGGGCTTGATGGGGTTCTGTGTTTGTCAGATTTTAGCTCAGGGTTGAGCAAGTAAAATCTTGGGGGAGGTGTGACGCATGTCCAGTGTGAGCATGCTGTACAGAACGCCTAGTCATGCCCCACTCTTGCTAGGATCGTCAGGGCAGGAACTTTGGCTGTAGTCTATGTAGAGTTTCCTAACTTAGTTCATGTGAGCCGTTGTACTATAATTATGAATATGTATTTTGTTTTCATCTGAGTCAACGAGTTCTATTTTATATCATTAGTTATAAGTATTGTGTGTAAAACTTATTTGTAATGATGGGGGGAGAAGCAGCCACCGTTGGGGGTCAGTGGGTGCGCCATGCGGGAGGTGGGCTTATCTCACTAGCACTCCCCCCTCCCCCCTCCCCTCAGTGCTAGGGGAGCCTTTGTCTATCCCAGAGGAGAGAGAGAAATTACGTAATGGTTGTCAGTGGGCGGTCCTTAGTAGTTCACGTTGGGCTCACTAGAGGGCCAGGTATAAAAAGGGAAGTCTAGCCATTTTTTCATCAGAACTCATTAGGCAGAGCGACTTCTCATTTCCCTTGCTAACTATATATATTCTTCTGACTGATGTGAACTTTCTCTACTACCTTACATTCTTATCTCCTCTTTTCCCTGCCTGTTTAACTTCCATGGTCCCGTTGGTGCAGAGCTAGTCAGCCAACGTATTATCGCTTGAGTTCTCACTAGATACTTGCCTATTAGATAGCCTATTTTGGAAGGGTTAACTTAGAATAGGATTGATTTATGTTTGTTGCACTTGTATATGCATTTCCCTGTGTGTTATTATTATTATTCCTGTTTTCTGCTATTCTAGGTAATGCTAGACTGGGGTAAGGCTTTTCTGTGTTACGAGTTGTTGTTTGATGCAGTGGTTAAGCGATAAACCTGCTTACTCGTTTCGGTTCAGTGAAGCCTAGGTTGTCTTCGCGGCTGACTGTGTTGAGTTAATAATTTACAGTGCGTGAGGGCAAGAGCCTAACCACCCTGTATTTTATTAACAGTTTGTTTTTACTTTGTCAAGGAGCCGGGAGAAAACCAGATACAAGGGATCTGGATTTCTCAAAGTGCACTTGTTAGTTTTAACGTAATACTTTAAACAGTTGTGAGGACTTCGCTAGGCTACGAGCCGTTTTTGCTCAGTCACTGCTACCTTTTGCCCACAGTACCCCAGCTAGACTTTACTCGATTAGTAGATACAGAATAGTATTGAAGCTTTCCTTATGTATGATATTGTTTATGCACTATTGATTTCATGTGTTGCACGCTTGGCTACTTTAGTGATTAGTGGCCCACGAGCACAATCCGAGTAGGCTATTGCCGTTGCATTTGCGGAGTACTTCTTTTTAATGTTTGCCATTTACTATTGCATATTCTTTTAATTATTCTAATGCCAATTTAAACCTTTAATAGTATTTAATTGCCAGTGTTTTTGCTTATTGAATTACTGTTCAAAATCCGATACGTACTTCTTACGAGCATCCGAGAAGCATCTAACTTTTTTCAGAAGATTCCTTGCTCGATGCTTAAGGACTATTAATTAACGTAACGTAATAGTGCCGATCCGAAGTGGAGGGTGGAGGACTTCTTAAGTTCTTAGTCAAGGGTGGATTACTTCGGCTTCGGCCAACACTATTCTTTGGTGTTGTTGTTTCTTACTTCATTGTTTGATTGTTGACCAGACTAGATAATTCCTGTCTCTTTATTAGTCTGTTGTTGAACACTAGTACCGAGTTCTTGTATACCCCGTTATAGCAGATTGAACTCTGGAGGGTATTGGTGTTTTTTGTTCGGCTGGCAGTACTCAGGGGTTGGGATCGTGTGTTTCCGTTGTGGCAGCGAGCCGTATTCGAGTCCTGATTGAGAGCCCTTCTGTACCCGAGTGCCAGGTCGTAACATGTGACACTGCCTACCCACTTGTTGTCGGTATGACACTTAACGCGATATATGGTTAGTCGTGTGACACTGCCTTCCTACTTGTGGTCGGTAAGACACTTAACACGATATATGGTTAGTCGTGTGACACTGCCTTCCCACTTGTTGTCGGTATGACACTTAACGCGATATATGGTTAGTCGTGTGACACTGCCTTCCTACATGTGGTCGGTATGGCACTTAATGCGATATATGGTTAGTCGTGTGACACTGCCTTCCCACTTCTTGTCGGTATGACACTTAACGCGATATATGGTTAGTCGTGTGACACTGCCTTCCTACTTGTGGTCGGTATGACACTTAATGCGATATATGGTTAGTCATGTGACACTGCCTTCCTACTTGTGGTCGGTATGACACTTAACGTGATATATGGTTAGTCGTGTGACACTGCCTTCCCTCTTGTTGCCGGTATGACACTTAACGCGATATATGGTTAGTCGTGTGACACTGCCTTCCTACTTGTGGTCGGTATGACACTTAACGCGATATATGGTTAGTCGTGTGACACTGCCTTCCTACTTGTGGTTGGTATGACACTTAACGCGATATATGGTTAGTCGTGTGACACTGCCTTCCTACTTGTGGTTGGTATGACACTTAAAGCGATATACGGTTAGCTTAGTCGTGTGACACTGCCTTCCCACTTGTTGTCGGTATGACTCTTAACGCGATATATGGTTTAGTCGTGTGACACTGCCTTCCTACTTGTGGTCGGTATGACACTTAACGCGATATATGGTTAGTCGTGTGACACTGCCTTCCCACTTGTTGTCGGTATGACACTTAACGCGATATATGGTTAGTCGTGTGACACTGCCTCCTACTTGTGGTCGGTATGACACTTAACGCGATATATGGTTAGTCGTGTGACACTGCCTTCCTACTTGTGGTCAGTATGACACTTAACGCGATATATGGTTAGTCGTGTGACACTGCCTTCCCACTTGTTGTCGGTATGACACTTAACGCGATATATGGTTAGTCGTGTGACACTGCCTTCCTACTTGTGGTCGGTATGACACTTAACGCGATATATGGTTAGTCGTGTGACACTGCCTTCCCACTTGTTGCCGGTATGACACTTAACGCGATACATGGTTAGTCGTGTGACACTGCCTTCCTACTTGTGGTCGGTATGACACTTAACGCGATATATGGTTAGTCATGTGACACTGCTTTCCCACTTGTTGTCGGTATGACACTTAACGCGATATATGGTTAGTCGTGTGACACTGCATTCCTGCTTGTGGTCAGTATGACACTTAATGCGATATATGGTTAGTCGCGTGACACTGCCTTCCCACTTGTTGTCGGTATGACACTTAACGTGATATATGGTTAGTCGTGTGACACTGCCTTCCTACTTGTGGTCGGTATGACACTTAACGCGATAATTATATGGTTAGTCGTGTGACACTGCCTGCCCAATTGTTCTCGGTATGACACTTAAAGCGATATATGGTTAGTCGTGTGACACTGCCTTCCTATTTGTGGTCGGTATGACACTTAACGCGATATATGGTTAGTCGTGTGACACTGCCTTCCTACTTGTGGTCGGTATGACACTTAACGCGATATATGGTTAGTCGTGTGACACTGCCTTCCCACTTGTTGTCGGTATGACACTTAACGCGATATATGGTTAGTCATGTGACACTGCCTTCCTACTTGTGGTCGATATAACACTTAACGCGATATATGGTTAGTCGTGTGACACTGCCTTCCTACTTGTGGTCGGTATGACACTTAACGTGATATATGGTTAGTCGCACACTAGTAATTGTGTGTGTGTGTGTATGTATGTGTGTGTGTGTGTGTGTATGTATGTGTGTGTGTGTGTTTGACACTTAACGCGATATATGGTTAGTCGCACACTAGTAATTGTGTGTGTGTGTGTGTGTGTGTGTGTTTGACACTTAAAGCGATATATGTTTAGTCGCACACTAGCAATTGTGTGTGTATGTGTGTGTGTGTGTGTGTATGTATGTGTGTATGTGTGTGTGTGTTTGACACTTAACGCGATATATGGTTAGTCGCACACTAGTGATTGTGTGGGTATATGTGTGTGTGTGTTTAAGTGTGTGTGTGTGTGTGTGTGTGTGTGTGTTTGACATTTAACGCGATATATGGTTAGTCGCACACTAGTAATTGTGTGTGTATGTTGTTACATCCTGGGATATATAAACACTGAGCTCTTTCTATTGGACTAGGTATGCAGCAACAAGCAACAACGGAAAACGCTAGATCCAACCCTTATCTATAAACCCAGGCAACAAACCACCCTAAACCGTCAAGAGTCCCGCCTGGACAACGAGGTATCCTATGACTCGGTTACAGGGTGCACGCACTATAGACTGCTGATAGACAAGCAGGCTTTATAAAAGATCACACAATTAAGTTGACTTAAACTTCAAGGAAAAGATAGATAACGGAATTAAATTGCAGAAACAATTTAATAACAAACTAGAAGAAAGTACATTTAACGTTACGTTAATTAATACAACTAATCACCCCTGCGTGAAAGAAGGTGAAAGCAAACAGTCCTCAAAACATCGTACAGGTAGACAAGATGCCGGTTTCTAAACTGCATGTGGCTACTGTAGGATCTGATGCTTAGAAAAGAAAGTACGTTATGGATTTAGAGAATTCTTAAGTCATAAGCAGGAATAAATACTAGTGATAGGCCATACAGTGTATAATGGCATAGGTATAATTAAATAAAGGTAGCAACTCGCAACATAACCACATACAGGTGTGCTTCTCACTCTTAGTCAGGCAAGCCTGCTCGGACAGAGTCTCTAAGCCACACCCTAACTCACAATGCTCACAAAAATGGTAAACTGTGGCACAATAACAAGCATACAGAGATAATAAACCCCTAGCTGTTAATCTGCCAGGTGGCAGAGGTCTAGCCGGAAGGCTATAGGCTTCGGATACCCGGGCTGAGCCACCTGCTCTAGCCTAGGGACGTTCCCAGGTCTGTGCGCCAAATTACTCTAATTGAAAGGGTGCTCTCTTGAGAGACTCAGATCGCAAGTATCTGACTCTCTCCTGGCGACCCTAAAACAAAAGCAAGACGTGCTAGCCCAGTGCTGAGTGGACTAGGCAAGGGCCCTCACACAACACAACACTAGACACCCAGGGACACAGACAAGAAAATGCCCCCAGACTCCCACGGGTATCCTAGTAAAGTCGTGCGGGTCCACAGGACTCGCACCAGCAGACTTTACTTAAAGGATCGCAAAAAGCCTCCCCTCCGGTCTAGCCCCTGCTAACCTGACACAAGAACACACTAGCAAGCATGAAACCACCAAATATGAGACAACAAAAAAGCTTCCTAGGTCTCATTAACAATTACGTCTCTGCATAAGGCCCAAAATCCTATCTAGTTATCTGAGAGCTTGTTGTTTATACAATAATAGATATAAGGTCTATCTAGGGGATGGGATAATTAAATAGATTGGTGAAGTAGTGGAAGGAAGGTATACAAAGTAAGAGAGAAAGTTTCTAAGTGGGGTTGAGAGGGATAGATATCAAGGGGGTCCGAAGGGTACGACAGTGAGGTGAGCTCTGAGTCTTGAATCTGTCTGGACCCCACCCTAGGCATACAAAATACATCCCAGGCTTGGCAACACTCAACACTGTTGCCTGGTCAAAATCCTCTACCCCGTGCGTGAGTCGAAACTAAGCCTAATGTTGCAATCAAATGCATATGGCAATGCTTCAGGCTCGTCCCAAGCTGGCAAGCGAAGCAACGTCCCAAGCCGGTCTCTCTCTCCCGCTCGTCTCCCGCCCTCACTAGACTTACATCTTATATATTATAATGAAATAATCAACTATCGAGAATAAAATATACTAAGATGCGTTGGTTAAGAATATGGGCAGCTTCAAGCTGTGAAACAACATAAAAATATCCCAGACATTAGTTACGTTGTCGTAGGATATATACTAAGGAAAAGCCTGCCGACCGGCTGCCACCAGCCGGTTTCTAAACGGCTGGGCAGCCGACGCGCGCGCATGCCCGCACGTGGCTACTATGCAGAAGCGTCACACCTCCCCCAAGATATTAGACCCTTGACTAAGTTCTTCATATCTAACAGAAACCTTCTCATAGTACCACACACTGTTGCGACACAAGGCACTATATATAACAAAAATAAAGACTGTTGCGCTCCACCGAGCAAGTTCAACTAACTTAGCGTCAATAAGCGAAAACATTGAACTTAGATACTGCTACAACATCTTATACAAAATTCTACACGTTATAAAAATAAAGAGTTTTTATAAGGTTTTTGCTTTTTTAATTTGTTTTTTTCGGCTGAACTACAGTGACAGCCTATTTTCCTCCACACTCAACCCTCAATCCTGTGGCAGTCTAACCAACATCATCCACCCTTGTTAGACAATCCGCTATCACGTTATCAGAACCGGCAATATGGCGTATGTCCAGATTATACTCTTGAAGCATGAGTGACCACCTGGTCAGCCTCATATTCCGGTTATGAAACTGATTCAAGAATTTCAGAGGGTGATGATCGGTATAAACCACTACGACTGGTCCGAAAGCAGGAACATATACATCGAAGTGCCTGAGCGCCAGCACTATCGCCAGGAGTTCTTTTTCAATTACAGAGTAATTCCTTTGTGCACTATTGAATTTTTTACTGTAAAAACTCACTGGATGTTCGATACCTTCATCATCTGTCTGTAACAAGACAGCCCCATCCCCTACGCCACTGGCATCAGTCGCCAGCTGAAAAGGTCTGCTGAAGTCCGGGGCCCTGAGTATGGGGTGGGTACATAACAGGTGTTTCACCAAGGAAAACGCCTCTGCACACTCAGGAACCCACCGGAATTTCTTGTCCTTAGATAATAAGTCAGTTAAAGGTGCAGGTACAGTCGAATAGCCTTTGATGAAGCGACGATAATAGCCTATCATACCTAGAAACCGCATGATTTGTTTCTTAGGCGTAGGCTGGGGAAACTGATCGATGGCTTTGATCTTTGTCTGTGGAGGGCACACCTGACCCATCCCCACCTCGAACCCCAGGTACAAAACTGTGGCTTTGACAAAATCGCACTTACCCAGGTTTACCACCAAACCTGCTTCATTCAGTTTATTAAAAAGCTGTCCGATGTGAGAACAGTGACTGTTAAAATCATCGTCGTATATTATGACATCATCTAGGTACACTGTACACTTGGGAATGTCGGCTACAATGTCGTTCATTAATTTCTGAAACGTTGCAGGGGCATTTTTCAGCCCGTATGGCATAACGTGGCAACGATATGTGGCACCGTCCACCACAAACCCACACACCTCTCGCGCTCGCTCAGACAAGCGCACTTGCCAATAACCCTTAACAAGGTCTATCTTAGTGAGGAACTTGGCTTTTCCTATCTTATCCACACTGTCGTCCACGCGAGGGAGAGGGTACGCATTTGTGGGGGTTAAACCATTCAACCTGCGGAAATCTATACAAAACCGCACCTTGCCATCTGGTTTGGGCTGCAGTGTGACTGGGGAAGTCCACCTTACTGCACCCTTAGAAATCAGCCCACGTTTCAGCATATAATCCAGCTCTTCCCTAAGTGCTGGTAATTTAATAGGGGGAACACGGTATGGCACTGATTTAAAGGGCGGGTGGTCCCCAACATCGACATCGTGCACCGCTTGAGTAGTGAAGCCAGGATGCTCCGCGAAAACAGCTGGGTTTGAATCAAACAAGTGCTGCACAGCTACACGTTGTTGCTCAGGCAGGTGCAATATCAACTCCTGAGCCACTTGTCTAGAATTCCCCGCCCACTGATCCGCGGAAACATGACAATCCCAATTATCCTCCCCCGCAGCTTGACTGTCCCTTCCTCCTTTTCCACCACGATCGTTGCAGATCAACACCGGGACAGTGAGAGGCTCGGAGGGGCGCCTCACATACTCTTTCATCAGATTTACATGGCAAAGTTGGTTCTTTTTCTTACGATCAGGAGTAGCTACTAAATAGTCGAGATCAGAAACCTTCCTTACAACCCGATACGGACCAGAATACTTGGCAGACAAGGGGTGTCCCACCAGAGGCAGTAGTATCAGTACCTCCTGATCTACTTCAAACTCCCTCAGCTTCACCTTCTGGTCGTATCTGTCCTTCATCTGAGCTTGTGAACTCTTAAGGTTCCGAGCTGCTACCTCCAAGCTCTTTAGCATTCTCTCACGGCTTTCAACAACATACTTTAGAAGCGAGCATGGCTTTGTGACTCCCTCCCAGATCTCCTTGACTATGTGGAGGGGCCCCCTGACCCTGTGTCCAAAAACCAACTCGTTCGGGCTAAATCCCAAGCTCTCCCCAGGTACTTCTCTCGCAGCAAATAAAATGTATGGGAGACCTAGATCCCAGTCCTTCCCATTTTCCATGCAATAACACCGCAACATACTCTTGAGAGTCGAGTGCCACCTTTCCAAAACTCCCTGACTCTCGGGATGGTAGGCAGATGACACCACAGACACTATCCCATGTTGCTGCATGGTCTGCTTAAACAGATCAGAATTAAAATTGGATCCCTGATCAGACTGGATCTCATGAGGGTAGCCATAACGAGAGAAATAGACAAGTAGGTTTTTGACAACAGTCTTAGCCATCCCGTTGCGCATGGGGTAAGCATCTGGATACCGCGTTGCTACATCCATTACAGTTAGTAAAAATTGATTGCCGGCACTAGTGGGGGGCAATGGGCCAACCATATCGATAACTACTTTGCTGAAGAGCGGCCCAATGACAGGGATGGGTTGTAACGGGGCTCTCGGGATGACCCGATTGGGTTTCGTAACAACTTGACAAGTGTGACACTGTGACACCCATGACACGACACTCGCCTTTAACCCAGGCCACCAGAAAAGCTTGCTCAGAGCTGCCTCCATCTTCCGTGCCCCCAGGTGCCCTGCCAAAGGCACATCATGAGCTAATCTCAATAAGCTCTCACGGCACACCCTCGGTACTACTAACTGGTCCACTAATCCTGACCCGCCATCCCACTTTTTCTTGGGATCCTGATGTCTCTGATACAAGATCCCCTCGGACAAGAAAAAATCACCAGGCTGCGCATCCCCATCGCTCTCCAGTTCGACAGCACCATTACCACACGCCCTGACTTCAGGATCTTCCAGCTGCAAGGAACATATATCAGCAGGTGCGAGATTATCCAAGTTCATCTTAAATAATTTATTTCCACCTCCAATGTCCCGCTGAGCCATCCTTTCCTCATGCTGCGCATAACGATGCTGTCGCAGTCTCTTCCTGCCCTGCACCTGCACTAGCGGTGACAGGCCCCGGGGCCTCTCCAGACTCTAACATAGGTGCTAATAATGAGTCACCAAGAAACACTGCCGGCTCAAAACTCTCCAATTGACCAACACTTCCCGTTTTCTTGTGACCTTTCCTCCGCGGTTTGATAGACTGAGGTGGTGGCTGCAAGGCTCCGGATGTCTGAGAATGCGTCACAACACACGCCATGGTTTGTACGCTACACTTCTCAACCCACTCCTGTTCCTCCCTACTAACGTCGGCCGCCTTCTCGGCAACGACCAAGGGTGAAACCTTAGAAGCAGGCACCGCAAAGTCGTTGCCGAGGAGGAGGTCGACGCCCCCAACAGGCAAGTTCTCTACAATTCCTACATCCAGCTCCTTCGCCACACCACCCACCTCCAGCTCCATCCGCACCAGCGGGTAGGACTTCGTAGCATTGATCCCCTGAACTACCACCACCCGAGCAGCAGCGTTAATCGGCCTACCAGTAAAGTTCTTTAACAAGGTCTGAGAAGCCCCCGTATCACGCAATAGCTTAATTCCTCGCCTTTCGCCAGCCCACCTCACAAAACCATGCCCTCTATGACCCCCAAAGACGTCGCGGACAGGGTTCGAGCCTTCCGGACTCTTGAACACAGGCTGTGTCCCAACCTCTGACGAACTACCCTTGGCAAACTCAGAAGATATAGGCGACACCCCTATGCTGCGGGCCAATGACACAACCTTGTTTGGTGGCTTGTTCGGACAAGCATTTGCAAAGTGACCCTCCTTGTGACATGCAAAGCACTCTTTACTCTTTGGTTTCCCTTGGGAGTGAGAGGTACCATTAGACTTCTTATACGGGACGGTATTTGGGTTATGTTCAGTTTTATTGTCAGTGCTAGATGGTTTTGTGTATTTATGTGTATCAAAATTCTTGGGAGGGGGAGGGGTACGATCCTTTGCACCCGACTCACTCCTAGCTGCTGCTCCGCACCCTCGAATTAATGACAGTCGGAGGTAAGCCATTTCTGCTGCCTCCTGGAGAGTTCTAGGATTTTTTTCCTTTATATTTAATGTTAAGTCCCCGCCTGTGCACTTAAAGAACTGCTCCACGAGAACCAGCTCAGTCAACTCCTCAAAAGTAGCTGCCCTCTCAGAACGCAGCCAATGTCGTAGTGCATCAGACAAGTCCCGGGCGTGTTCTAGGAAGGTACTATCCTTGCCCTTAGTAACACCCCGAAACTTCAAGCGGTAAGTTTCTGGTTGTAACTCATAGGCCCGTAGCACAGCCTTCTTTAGCTCATCATAAACTACACAGGACTCTAAAGGTAGTGCATCATACGTTTTTAGCCCCTTTCCTAGGAGTCTTGATGAAACTAATGCTGCCCACTTTTCCTGAGGCCACTGGTGTTCCTGACACTTCTTCTCAAATCGCATAAAAAACTCAGCCTCACATAATTCATCGAACACAGGAACTAGTTTAAGCAGGTGCGACAATGATTGGTCCCGATGTCTGTTACCTCCCCCAATATTTCGCCCTGGTACCTCCACTCGAGATCTCTCCAGCTCCCTGTCAGCCCGATACCTAGTAGACTCTGCCTGCAGTTCAGCCTCTCGTATAGCTGTTCTCTCTGCAGCCTCAACCTGAGCTCTAGCGGCCTCAACCTTGGCCATCTCAAGCCGAAACAACAAATCTGGAGTCAACCCTTGAGGAGGGGAAGGTGCATTTAATGGAGAGGGTCCCTGTGATTGAATTCCACACTGCCATTGACCATCAACTTGGGGGTGTGTACTAAATTCAGGCACCCTGACGTTTGATATGGGGGTAGAGTGGAGGGGGGGCTGGGGAACGGGGCCCCCAGTCGCCTCTCCACCCAGGTCTCTCCCTTCTAAACCCAATATCAAAGTCCTCAGCTGATCTTTCCTCATGCCACTTAAACCCTGGTGACCCTGAAGACCTGCCACACACTTTAAGCCATACTTATTCAGCTTCAACACCCTGGCAGCGGTAAGGGGCACCCCTAAAAATCTTCTAGCACCCTCCTCGCTATCGACTAGCCACTCCACAGGTCTTTCTCCCTCCGAGCCCGTATCATGACCTGACCCATCACTGTGTTCTGATGTATTAGACATGTTTGTGTACTGCAGTAATTATCACGGTTATAGAATGTGCCTTATCTCCTATGCAAGTATGTATATACTAATGTTATTTAAAGTCTTTTAATGTGTTATAATGGTTGCTCCAAAAAAAAACTCTATGTCCACTGTATTCCTCTAATCATAAGGAATCTCAAAACAAATGACCACTATATTCCTCTGTTCAGTAAATCCTATGCAAGGTCGCCATTTGTTACGTCCTGGGATATATAAACACTGGGCTCTTTCTATGCGGCAACAAGCAACAACGGAAAACGCTAGATCCAACCCTTATCTATAAACCCAGGCAACAAACCACCCTAAACCGTCAAGAGTCCCGCCTGGACAACGAGGTATCCTATGACTCGGTTACAGGGTGCACGCACTATAGACTGCTGATAGACAAGCAGGCTATATAAAAGATCACACAATTAAGTTGACTTAAAGCTTCAAGGAAAAGATAGATAACGGAATTAAATTGCAGAAACAATTTAATAACAAACTAGAAGAAAGTACATTTAACGTTACATTAATTAATACAACTAATCACCCCTGCGTGAAAGAAGGTGAAAGCAAACAGTCCTCAAAACATCGTACAGGTAGACAAGATGCGGGTTTCTAAACTGCATGTGGCTACTGTAGGATCTGATGCTTAGCAAAGAAAGTATGTTACGGATTTAGAGAACTCTTAACTCATAAGCAGGAATAAATACTAGTGATAGGCCATACAGTGTATAATGGCATAGGTATAATTAAATAAAGGTAGCAACTCGCAACATAACCACATACAGGTGTGCTTCTCACTCTTAGTCAGGCAAGCCTGCTCGGACAGAGTCTCGAAGCCACACCCTAACTCACAATGCTCACAAAAACGGTAAACTGTGGCACAATAACAAGCATACAGAGATAATAAACCCCTAGCTGTTAATCTGCCAGGTGGCAGAGGTCTAGCCGGAAGGATATAGGCTTCGGATACCCGGGCTGAGCCACCTGCTCTAGCCTAGGGACGTTCCCAGGTCTGTGCGCCAAATTACTCTAATTGAAAGGGTGCTCTCTTGAGAGACTCAGATCGCAAGTATCTGACTCTCTCCTGGCGACCCTAAAACAAAAGCAAGACGTGCTAGCGCAGTGCTGAGTGGACTAGGCAAGGGCCCTCACACAACACAACACTAGACACCCAGGGACACAGACAAGAAAATGCCCCCAG
The DNA here is from genome assembly GCA_032716605.1 of Paralithodes platypus. NCBI lineage: Eukaryota > Metazoa > Arthropoda > Malacostraca > Decapoda > Lithodidae > Paralithodes > Paralithodes platypus. Next base: position 29,555,618 of record CM064482.1, read on the forward strand.
ACTCCCACGGGTATCCTAGTAAAGTCGTGCGGGTCCACAGGACTCGCACCAGCAGACTTTACTTAAAGGATCGCAAAAAGCCTCCCCTCCGGTCTAGCCCCTGCTAACCTGACACAAGAACACACTAGCAAGCATGAAACTACCAAATATGAGACAACAAATAAGCTTCCTAGGTCTCATTAACAATTACGTCTCTGCATAAGGCCTAAAATCCTATCTAGTTATCTGAGAGCTCGTCGTTAATACAATAATAGATATAAGGTCTATCAAGGGGATGGGATAATTAAATAGATTGGTGAAGTAGTGGAAGGAAGGTATACAAAGTAAGAGAGAGAAAGTTTCTAAGTGGGGTTGAGAGGGATAGATATCAAGGGGGTCCGAATGGTACGACAGTGAGGTGAGCTCTGAGTCTTGAATCTGTCTGGACCCCACCCTAGGCATACAAAATACATCCCAGGCTTGGCAACACTCAACACTGTTGCCTGGTCAAAATCCTCTACCCCGTGCGTGAGTCGAAACTAAGCCTAACGTTGCAATCAAATGCATATGGCAACGCTTCAGGCTCGTCCCAAGCTGGCAAGCGAAGCAACGTCCCAAGCCGGTCTCTCTCTCCCGCTCGTCTCCTCCCGCCCTCACTAGACTTACATCTTATATATTATAATGAAATAATCAACTATCGACAATAAAATATACTAAGATGCGTTGGTTAAGAATAAGGGCAGCTTCAAGCTGTGAAACAACATAAGAATATCCCAGACATTAGTTACGTTGTCATAGGATATATACTAAGGAAAAGCCTGCCGACCGGCTGCCACCAACCGGTTTCTAAACGGCTGGACAGCCGACGCGCGCGCATGCCCGCACGTGGCTACTATGCAGAAGCGTCACAATGTGTGTGTGTGTGTATGTATGTGTGTGTTTGACACTTAACGCGATATATGGTTAGTCACACACTAGTGATTGTGTGTGTATATGTGAGTGTGTGTGTAAGTGTGTGTGTAAGTGTGTGTCTTTGACACTTAACGCGATATATGTTTAGTCGCACACTAGTAATTGTGTGTGTATGTGTGCAATAATAATAAAATAATAATAATAATACACGGTTTATTGATAATTGCAGCCGTAAGGCTGAAAATGTACAGAGGAACAGTTTTTAGCTTAACTCTAACTTATATTATCTTATAATAAGGACCAAAGCGTGTGTGTGTAAGTGTGTGTGTGTGTGTGTGTGTGTGTGTATGTATGTATGTATGTATGTATGTATGTATGTGTGTGTGTGTGTGTGTGTGTGTGTTTGACACTTAACGCGATATATGGTTAGTCGCACACTAATGATTGTTTTATGGCTTGTTTTACTGTTGGTTGATTAGGTTCACGATATAGGGGATGGGGGCTTGCTTGATATCTTGATGTCCTTGCACGTATAGGGGTGACGGTATTGTGATGCCTGGTAGCTTCTCTGGGAGGGGGCGCTGGGGGTGGAAGCATGTTTTGGTGATGTGGGTTGGCGACTAGCTTCTGACCGAATTTCAGAGTGAGGTTCTTGTATCGGCTCGATAGCATTTCTAACCCCAGGCTCTGTAGCGTTTCTGGGTTGTGTGTTTACGAGAGTCCTAGAATGATCCTGCAAGCTCTTTTCTGCACTTTTTCGAGTTGTTATTTCTGTGTTGCTGTTAGTGATGAGGTCCATGATGGGCAGGTATAAGTGAGTTTGGGCATAATGAACAACTTGTACACATATGATAGGTCGGGTGAGGGAGCGCCTAGCAACTTAAGATGGCGTAGGAGGTAGAGTTTATAGCCACAGATTTTGACTACACTACTGATGTGGGTTTTCCAATTTATATTGTCGTCTATGATGACACCTAACAGTTTGAAGTTGTTCACTACCTATAGAGCGCTTGATCCAAGGGAGATGAGAGGGGGATCGATGATGTCTGATCCCACGCTTATGTGCTTCACTACTGTTTTGGCACTATTTATGGTGACGTCGTTGTCTGAAGATCAGGCCTGAAGTTGGTTGACAAGATCCTGAAGTACGCTGAAGTCAGGTAAAGTGTTGTCTATGCTCACTGCGATTGTTGAGTCATCTACGTACTTCCAGCGTGCATCTGTGTCTCACATTGCATCGTTGATCAACATGAGATAGACAAATGGGCCCATTTTGGTACCTTGTGGAACTCCACAGGTCAGTGGGAGTGGGGAGGATACAGTGCCTTTTAACCGCACGGATTGTTTGCGGTCACTGAGTAAATTTGCCAGCCATGAAACGAGGGAGGGTCGTAATCCAAGCTGCCTTGCCTTTTTTATGACAATGTGGTGGTTGACTAGATCAAAAGCCTTACTGAAATCTAGGAAAGTTAAGGTGAATGAGGTTTTTCTTTTTTCCAGGTTGCGGTAAATGAAGTCTAGCAAAACTGACCAGGCAATGAGTTGTGGAGGAGGATTTCACATTATCTAATTGTTGTGGGCCAATTGATGTTGCTATGTCATCGTAGGCCCAGTCAAATACGAAGGTTTTACAAATTAGACTGGGGATAGGAGTTATGGCAATTGGGCACAAATTGTCAAGGGCTTCTGGGTTTGTTGTTTTTGGTAGTGGAGTGACATAGGCTATTTTCCACTCGGCTGGACACTTACTTTGCGCGAGTGATGCATTTATGGTGGAGGTTAGAGGCTTGGCAATTTCACATGCAAATTCCTTGTACATTCTTGCTGGTATATCCTGTCGATTTCTACCTGGCGAGCAATTGTATGGAGAAATCCGGCTTCGCTAGAGAAATTGTTCAATCGAAAAATGTACAAATTTAGCTTGCTGTCAAAACAAACAAAAATATATATGCTGGCTCGCTACCGCTCGCCAGGAAAATATTGACACCTGGATGGAGGTAAACGTCTTAAAACAGTAGGCTTAATGGGGCCGAATGGATACAAGCCAAAGGGAGAGGGAGAGAAAGAGACAAAAAGCGAGGTGGGCTCCCAATAAGGTCGGGTATAAGGTCACCAAACATTCTTTTAGCGCACCGGGCAACATCCTCAGATGTTTTCCATTAACTGTTCGCTTTTTCTCGTGGGTAAAAACAAAAATTGGACCTGGTTATCATCACCGCACCTACAACAGAAGAGAACTAACTATCTATCTATCTATATACTCAGGCCCAATCCCCACTTCTTCTTTTTTATTTGTTGTTTTCATTATTTTTGTTTTCCAAACCTGCACAACAGTCACGAGAATGATGCTTGTGTTTAGTGATGTATGGACAACGAGAAACTTTGCCTAGAGAATGAAACTATAACTATTGCGTGGATAGTTTTGATTCTCATATTCAACAACTCTTCATATATTATTTATATAAATTTTAACTGACTGTTAGTTCAGTTTAGATTGTGTGAAGCTCCTCGGAAATGTGAATTATAGTTAGCAAGGGATAAGGTTTTCTTGGTTCTTCAGAGACAAAATATAAATAATCTCTAATTGCTTTTCTAGAACAGCGGTTTATATGAGTAAAGTGAATATTATGTTGTCAATGGAAAAACTAATTGACATACAGTATATATAATTATCAAACATGACAGCATGGTTAGCTTAACCCTTGCCTTGCGTGAGGAGGACGTTTCAATTTTGCACGCTCAAACCTTTCCCAGCATAGAAATTGGCATTGACGATCCTGCTACTCTAATATACTGTACAGTATATGTAATATATATATATATATATATATATATATATATATATATATATATATATATATATATATATAATTATATATATATATATATATATATATATATATATATATATATATATATATATTATATATATATATATATGTTGGTAAAGCCAGGTAATAAATTTTCTTTAATACATACGAGGTTGAAAGAAATGGCAATTTCTGCGTTGGAAATTTTATTATTCAAAGTTTCCAGGTCTCTGATGAGTTTTCGCTGGGTGGCAGGAAGTAGATGAAGGAGATGAGCAAAATTCATGGTGGTACAGGGTTACATTAAAGTACATGAAGATACAGGATATATGACGCGTTTCACTGGACAACCAGCATTATCAAGTAAGGAAGGAATGATATAAAAGGTAAACAGGAAGGGTATATATATAGAGGGTGGAGGATCAGAGGAGGCGGAAAACAGGGGGCAAAAGTCTGCTATTGGTGGAACGGTAATCTAGGAGAGAGAAATGGGGTAACCGCTTCACGCATGCGCACTGGATGCGGGATGGTGGTCGGTAGGTGGGGTCGAAGCTGATTGGCTGCGTGTCGAGGGGCGTGGCCTAAGTTGTGTGGCGCCTGGGGAAGACGAAGCTGAAGGAGGTAGCGCGGGGGGCTGCGTCAAGGGCACCGGTGGGCGAGGAGGGGTGTTAGGTCCTGTAGGGTAGTGCCTTTTGGCAGAAGGAAGGATCTGAAGGTCAAGAGTTTGGTTGTTGATGTTGGGATGTAAGGCTTGGATATATAAAGCTTCGAGTATAGGTAATCTCCTTGGGTCACTTTCTTTATCGAGTATGGTGGTGTGTTTCTCTAACTCGTTGCGTGTGAGGTGAGGGTGGTTAGGGGTGAGATAGTGGTTTTTGATGGCTCCAGCCTGAAGGTGAAGAGTTAACCGACGTGAAAGACGAGTCTGCGTCATACCAATATAGGAATGAGGTCCACAGTCCTCATAATTACAGGTATGTTGGTAAATGACGTGATCGTCGATCATCGGGCTCTTTATCTTGGTGGAGGCTGGTTTGTTGCGGAGAACGAGGTTGGAGGTCTTGGGGGATTTGTAATAAATTATTAATTTGATTTTGTTTTCCGGGTTGGTTGGGTGGACATGCTTGGAGATTATTTCTTTTAAGACGGCCTCGTCATTTTTGTGTTCAGAGGACATGTAATTGCGGTAGAAGATCTTAATTTCATTGGGGGGTCAATGTTGGGAGGGCTTTGGGTGTACCATTTTTCAAGATGGTGGTTGATGGTGCTGGAGATGTCGGAGTTGGAGTATCCGTTATTTACTAAAACTTGGGATAGTCTTTCTAGTTCCTGGTGGGTGTCGGCCCAGGTAGAGCAGTGCGTGAGGGCTCTCCTAACATAGGCGGAGATGGAGGATAGAAGATAACGGCGGGGGCATTCACTATCACCGTTGAGGCATTGTCCTGTGTTAGTTGGTTTAATGTAGACGGTGGTTTTGAACCCATGGTCGTTCAGAGCTACGAGGATGTCGAGGAAGGGGAGTTGTCCATTGTTAGATTTTTCAAAGGTGAAGTTAAGTCCGGAGGAGGTCATGAAGCGATGCTGGAGTTCCTGTAGTTCGTGGAGGTCCTTGATTTGCACGAAGATGTCATCCACGTATCTACAGTAGACGGCGGGTCGTTGGGCAGCTAGGAGCTCTTCCTCGATGGTACCCATGAAAAAGTTCGCAAAAAGTACTCCTAGGGGGCTGCCCATCGCCACACCGTCTATCTGCTTGTACATGTTGCCCCGGGGGCAAAGGAAGGGGGCCTCCTTGGTACATAGCTCCAGTAGTGTTTTCAGGGCCTTCTCCGGGATGTCCAGTGTAGGTGTATCAGGGCAATGATAAATTCGACGTAGAATCATGTCAATGGTCCTATCCACTGGCACGTTGGTGAACAGGCTTTCTACGTCGAGAGAGGCGATTGTGTGGTTGTTGTTACGAGACGTAAATAACGGATACTCCAACTCCGACATCTCCAGCACCATCAACCACCATCTTGAAAAATGGTACACCCAAAGCCCTCCCAACATTGACCCCCCCAATGAAATTAAGAACTTCTACCGCAATTACATGTCCTCTGAACACAAAAATGACGAGGCCGTCTTAAAAGAAATAATCTCCAAGCATGTCCACCCAACCAACCCGGAAAACAAAATCAAATTAATAATTTATTACAAATCCCCCAAGACCTCCAACCTCGTTCTCCGCAACAAACCAGCCTCCACCAAGATAAAGAGCCCGATGACCGACGATCACGTCATTTACCAACATACCTGTAATTATGAGGACTGTGGACCTCATTCCTATATTGGTATGACGCAGACTCGTCTTTCACGTCGGTTAACTCTTCACCTTCAGGCTGGAGCCATCAAAGACCACTATCTCACCCCTAACCACCCTCACCTCACACGCAACGAGTTAGAGAAACACACCACCATACTCGATAAAGAAAGTGACCCAAGGAGATTACCTATACTCTTTTTTTTTTTTTTTTTTTTTTTTTTTAAGAGACAATGAACGGAGGAAGGAAAAACACAGATAAAACAAAAAGGTCCATGTGCCTAAAGGCATCCTCCATTCATAAAATGTTTGTAACAACTGGATTTAAACATTTGTTGATTGTAAGTTTGTGGAAAGCAATTCGAGGGAAGTGAATTCCAAAGAGTAGTAGCTCTGGGGATAAATGAATTCTGATAAGCAGAAGTTCTGCATTGTGGAGGAGAAAGTGTAAATTCATGGGCGCTCTCAGCTGCCCTAGTTCTACGGGGAAAGATGTGGAGAGGCGGCACAATTGAAGCAAGTTCCTCGGAACAATTGCTGTGAAAATATCTGTAGAATAATGCAAGGGATGCAATGTTTCTTCGTATGGCTAATGTAGGAAGGTCCTGTGTGATTGCAGGGTTATTGATTAATCTAATAGCTTTATTTTGAATTTTGTCCAACTGCCTCAATGCAACCACTCCAATTCCACCCCACAGAGGTGAACAGTAATCCATCTGAGAGCGCACATGACTTTTATATGTTACGGCCAACTGCTCGTCAGTGAAGAATTCTCGAACTCTGTACAGGAGTCCCAGTTTTTTAGAGGCATTCTTAGCAATGCTTCTAACTAATGTGTCCAGCTCAAGTTAATAGTTAATGTTACACCGAGAATGTCAATACTAGGGGAAGTGGGAATATTTACATCATTAAAAAATATATGGGAGTCAGTGAGATTCTGTCGGTTAGAAAATTGAATGTACTTGGTTTTCTGTGCATTAAAGGAAACTAAATTCTCTTGTCCCCATTCATTAATTCTAGAAAGGTCCTGGTTCAGAGAAATTGCAGTGTTTATTTTTGAATTTATAAGATCGGGTTGGGTGAAAGAATTGGTAAATGTGAAGGAACTGTGGAGTGTTGAGTCATCTGCGTAGGAATGTATTGGATTATGAGTGGTAGATATGAGATCATTGATATGAATGAGGAACAGAGTTGGGGCCAAAACTGATCCCTGGGGAACACCAGCATTTATTGAGTGAAATTGAGAATAAAGGCCATCTACCATTACACATATTTTTCTGTTATGAAGATAAGAAGAAATTAGTGGAACTAATGATGCAAGGCCGTAGTGTGACATCTTCGACAATAAGGATTGATGCCAGACTCTATCAAATGCCTTTGATATATCCAGTGCTATTGTATGTGTTTCACCATGTTGGTCTGTAGCTTGGTTGATTTGATGGATGATTTGAACTTGGTTGATTTGACTCGAAGCTTTATATATCCAAGCCTTACATCCCAACATCAACAACCAAACTCTGGACCTTCAGATCCTTCCTCCTGCCAAAAGGCACTACCCTACAGGACCTAACACCCCTCCTCGCCCACCGGTGCCCTTGACGCAGCCCCCCGCGCTACCTTCTTCAGCTTCGTCTTCCCCAGGCGCCACACAACTTAGGCCACGCCCCTCGACACGCAGCCAATCAGCTTCGACCCCACCTACCGACCACCATCCCACATCCAGTGCGCGTGCGTGAAGCGGTTACCCCCTTTCTCTCTCCTAGATTACCCTTCCACCAATAGCAGACTTTTGCCCCCTCTTTTCCGCCTCCTCTGATCCTCCACATTCTATATATACCCTTCCTGTTTACCTTTTATATCATTCCTTCCTTACTTGATAATGCTGGTTGTCCAGTGAAACGCGTCGTATATCCTGTATCTTCATGTACTTTAATGTAACCCTGTACCACCATGAATTTTGCTCATCTCCTTCATCTACTTCCTGCCACCCAGCGAAAACTCATCAGAGACCTGGAAACTTTGACTAATAACATTTCCAACGCAGAAATTGCCATTTCTTTCAACCTCGTATGTATTAAAGAAAATATATATACAGTATATATATATATATATATATATATATATATATATATATATATATATATATATAGATATATATATATATATATATATATATATATATATATATATATATATATATATACACAGTATATATATATATATATATATATATATATATATATATATATATATATATATATATATATATAATATATATATATATATATATATATATATAAATATATATATATATACGGGTATATACAGTATATATATATATATATATATATATATATATATATATATATATATATATATATACATTTTATTTTCAATCTTTCTTCTATTCAACAGCTGAGCTTTGGAACTCTCTCCCAGAATCAGTCTTTCCCACTTCCTATGACTTAAATTGCTTCAGACTCCGTGTGTCCAGGCACTCGCCACAGGCAGTTCTGCCTTTTGTCTCCCTCAATCACATAGGAAAAACAAATATTATTTTCAGAACCTATATATATATATATATATATAGGTTCTGAAAATAATAATGAATGAAGATGTTGTGGTAGGCTACTGCACAGCTTAATGGAGCTTAATGGAGCGACATACTGTAAATAGCTCAGAACATTACAGTGAGCACTGTTCCCTCGACAACCAACTAAGTTTAATCGTAACGCGAGTTATGCTATTATATTGGCTGAGTTCACACATTATGAGCATGTTACATACTGTGGGTCTCGGTGGGTCTCTTGTAATAGTAGTTCACACATTATGAGCATGTTACATACTGTAGGTCTCGGTGGGTCTCTTGTAATAGTAGTTCACACATTATGAGCATGTTACATACTGTAGGTCTCGGTGGGTCTCTTGTAATAGTAGTTCACACATTATGAGCATGTTACATACTGTAGGTCTCGGTGGGTCTCTTGTAATAGTAGTTCACACATTATGAGCATGTTACATACTGTAGGTCTCGGTGGGTCTCTTGTAATAGTAGTCTTGTGAATAATGGAGATATAGAGATCATGGTAATTAAATAAGTAATCTCAGAAAATACCATGATATCTAAATCTCCGTTACACCAAAGTCTCTAAATGCATTCATAGTATTTTTCATAAGACTACTACCGGTATTACAATAGTGTGTGTGTTTAAGTGTACGTGTGTGTTTCTGTATGTGTGAATTTGCATGTCAGCCTCTCTCTCTCTCTCTCTCTCTGTCTCTCTATCGCTCTCTCTCTCTCTCTCTCTCTCTCTCTCTCTCTCAACTGTTTACCATTTTAACAATTTCACACTCATTGAAACAACCCTAACTACACATCTACTGTTCGCGTTATACTTTTCACACTCATTGAAACAACCCTAACTACACATCTACTGTTCGCGTTATACTTTTCACACTCATTGAAACAACCCTAACTACACATCTACTGTTCGCGTTATACTTTTCACACTCATTGAAACAACCCTAACTACACATCTACTGATCGCGTTATACTTTTTAATAAAATATTAATCGATTTACTACATTTTCCTCCAACTTCAACACCAACGTATTCTCCAATTGCTAACATATATTTCTTTCAACCCGAGCAGTACCGGTGACGTCTATTTTATTATATTTCAGCTACATTTAGACTATTTTGTGAAGCTTAGGAAGGTTATATGGTAGATAAATGGATTGATTGATGCAGTTTATAGCCTTTTAATTAGTAGACGTTATTCCTAAGCTGAATAAAAGTGTGTAATAGATACCTGAATATAATGAAAAGTACATCACCGATACAGTATGGGTTAATAAATGTTCCCTATTTATATCTGTCTGCCTCCTCTGTTTCCTCCTCCCTATTGAATAACTGTTCTTCATTGTTAACACATAGATTAATTACTCTCTCATTTTAACTTGTACAGTTTGCCGCACATATTCTATTCTGTTGGGGTCGTGATTAGGCAGAGCTGCACCCCCTTCCCCAACCCCCCTCCCTCGCTCCACCTCCTACCTTCCACCTATTGGTAGGAGGTGGAATGAGGGAGGGGGTTGGGGAAGTGCGTGCGGCTCTGCCAAGTTACGATTTGCTGGGATGGTTGAGAAATGGAATATGTGCGGCAAACTGTACCTCCTAACTTTCCTCTTCCTATTTTACCTCTTAATTCAATGTTCAACCCCTTTAAATAAGGATCTGTTTTCAATATTCCTTGTGGGTTTTTGTTTTGGTTTTTGTTCAGAGTATATATTTCTGAGTTCCCCTATGCTGCATATTTCTGAGTTCCCCTATGCTGCATATTTCTGAGTTCCCCTATGCTGCATATTTCTGAGTTCCCCTATGCTGCATATTTCTGAGTTCCCCTATGCTGCATATTTCTGAGTTCCCCTATGCTGCATATTTCTGAGTTCCCCTATGCTGCATATTCCTCCTTCCTATCTCTTTAACCCATACAGTACCAGGGACATCCATTTCATCAAATTCTGGCATTTATTAGACGATTTTATCAAGCTAAGGACGGACCTTCAGTTATTATAAGGCTTCAAACTATCTCAACCAACCCCTTTAACTACCACAGATCCTCCCTAAGCTGCATAACATCGTCTACATATATCTAGAATACAATATAACACACGTCGCTGGTACTCTAAGGGATAATAGCTTTGTTGTCTGTATTGTATCTCCATGTTATCCTACTTTCTAAATGTTCCCCGGTTTACAACACTCCTCGTTTATAAATCAACCTTTGTTCACTGCATATTATGTTATAAAGATTCACTTAAGGGGATACTACTTGGTTTTTGGGCTATATATTTATATATTTAATTATTTTTGAGTTTCATCGCTAGACCTCTATCAAGCTTAGAAAAACACCCCCTAGACCCCCTTCCAAGATAAATTTGTAAATTTTTCGGTAGAAAATGTCCCGGCCGAAGGCCGATTCCTTCTAAAATTAGAGGCTCGCTATCGCTCGCCAGGAAAAAAAAAATCGACACCTAAAGGGCACGAAAGGTCTTAATATTGACAACAAAATGAGGCGAAAGGTCTCAAAATCGTCAAACTAACAGAACGAACGTTTTAAAACCTCAACACTAATATACTAAACATGAGGGAGAAGGGGATTCATAAAAAGCGAGTACCACCCCTTTAATTTGCATATTCGTCTTTTCCTTTGCTTTATTATCTATATTATATTACGTTGTATCTTTATATTATCTATATAATATTACGTTGTATCTTTATATTATCTATATTATATTACTTTGTATCTTTATATTATCTATATTATATTACGTTGTATCTTTATATTATCTATATTATATTACGTTGTATCTTTATATTATCTATATTATATTACGTTGTATCTTTATATTATCTATATTATATTACGTTGTATCTTTATATTATCTATATTATATTACGTTGTATCTTTATATTATCTATATTATATTATGTTGTATCTTTATATTATCTATATTATATTACGTTGTATCTTTATATTATCTATATTATATTACGTTGTATCTTTATATTATCTATATTATATTACGTTGTATCTTTATATTATCTATATTATAATTATTACGTTGTATCTTTATATTATCTATATTGTATTACGTTGTATCTTTATATTATCTATATTATATTACGTTGTATCTTTATATTATCTATATTATTACGTTGTATCTTTATATTATCTATATTATATTACGTTGTATCTCTATATTATCTATGTTATATTACGTTGTATATCTATATTATATACGTTGTATCTCTATATTATCTATATTATATTACGTTGTATCTCTATATTATCTATATTATATTACGTTGTATCTTTATATTATCTATATTATATTACGTTGTATCTTTATATTATCTATATTATATTACGTTGTATCTTTATATTATCTATATTATATTACGTTGTATCTTTATATTATCTATATTATATTACGTTGTATCTTTATATTATCTATATTATATTACGTTGTATCTTTATATTATCTACATTTATCTATATATATTACGTTGTATCTTTATATTATCTATATTATATTACGTTGTATCTTTATATTATCTATATTATATTACGTTGTATCTTTATATTATCTATATTATATTACGTTGTATCTTTATATTATCTATATTATATTACGTTGTATCTTTATATTATCTATATTATATTACGTTGTATCTTTATATTATCTATATTATTACGTTGTATCTTATATTATCTATATTATATTACGTTGTATCTTTATATTATCTATATTATATTACGTTGTATCTTATATTATCTATATTATATTACGTTGTATCTTTATATCTATATTATATTACGTTGTATCTTTATATTATCTATATTATATTACGTTGTATCTTTATATTATCTATATATATTACGTTGTATCTTTATATTATCTATATTATATTACGTTGTATCTTTATATTATCTATATTATATTACGTTGTATCTTTATATTATCTATATTATATTACGTTGTATCTTTATATTATCTATATTATATTACGTTGTATCTTTATATTATCTATATTATAATTATTACGTTGTATCTTTATATTATCTATATTATATTACATTGTATCTTTATATTATCTATATTATATTACGTTGTATCTTGATATTATCTATATTATATTACGTTGTATCTTTATATTATCTATATTATATTACGTTGTATCTTTATATTATCTATATTATATTACGTTGTATCTCTATATTATCTATATTATATTACGTTGTATCTTTATATTATCTATATTATATTACGTTATATCTTTATATTATCTATATTATATTACGTTGTATCTTTATATTATCTATATTATATTACGTTGTATCTTTATATTATCTATATTATATTACGTTGTATCTTTATATTATCTATATTATAATTACGTTGTATCTTTATATTATCTATATTATATTACGTTGTATCTTTATATTATCTATATTATATTACATTGTATCTTTATATTATCTATATTATATTACGTTGTATCTTTATATTATCTATATTATATTATGTTGTATCTTTATATCATCTACACTATATTATATTACGTTGTATCTTTATATTATCTATATTATATTACATTGTATCTTTATATTATCTATATTATATTACGTTGTATCTTTATATTATCTATATTATATTATGTTGTATCTTTATATCATCTACACTATATTATATTACGTTGTATCTTTATATTATCTATATTATATTATGTTGTATCTTTATATTATCTATATTATATTACGTTGTATCTTTATATTATCTATATTATATTACGTTGTATCTATATATTATCTTCCCGTCTATATTATCCCCCAGTATATTATTATATTTTACCCTTTTCTCACTGCGCTATTCTTAACCCTTTGAGTACCAGCAACGTGTGTTATAATTTATTCTAGTTTTATTTAGACGATATTATGCAACTTAGGAAGGAGCTATGGTAGTTAAAAGGTTTAATTGAGATAGTTTGGAGCCTTATTATCGCTAGAGGTCCTTCGTGAGCTGAAGAGAATCGTCGAAAAGTTGCCAGAATGTGAATAAAAAGACGTCCCTGGTGCTCAAGGGGTTAAGATTCACCTATTCTGCATTATTCTCTTTTCCTTCACATTTCTATCCGCTCTCCATTTTCCTCTTTCCTCTTTTGTTGTAATGACATTAACCCATACAGTACCAGGGACGTCCATTTCATCATATTCTGGCATTTATTAGACGATTTAATCAAGCTTAGGAAGGACCTTTAGTTATTATAAGGCTTCAAACTATCTCAACCAACCCTTTTAACTACCACAGATCCTCCCTAAGCTGCATAACATCGTCTAAATATATCTAGAATATAATATAACACACTTCGCTGGTACTCAAAGGGTTATTATGCCGGCAACTCCCGAATGTGAACACTTTGATTACCGATAAAGTTTTCTTGTAATTGACGCTGGGCGGCGAGAACTGACAATGCCTTCACGTTCCCAGGGTAATTAAGGGAAGGCAGACCGCTTTGCTGGACCACCTTCTTCCTAATGTTTAGCCCTATTAGTTTGGCGATGTTAACACCTTTCGCCCCATTTTGTTATCAATTTTAAGACCTTTCGTGCCATTTAGGTGTCAATTATTTTCTGGCGAGCGGAACATTTTTCTACCGAAAAATGTACAAATTTACCATGAACGGGGGTCTAGGGGGTGTTTTTCTAAGCGTGATGGAGGTCTAGGGAGGAAACTAGAAAATATATGAATAAATGCATTAATAGACCAAACAAACGGTCTGCCTCCCCTTAAGGTTGTAGATTTTTGTTTTTGTTTTTTCTATATTCCAACTACTCCCTCTCGGGCATAGGCTGAGAGCCTGTACATTCCACCGCTCAACACGGAGAAGCCTGAGAGGTCTTGTTCCAGTCTGGGGAGTGAGACATGCGAAGCATCCATCATGGCTCGAAGCAGCTCCATCTCTGAAGCGGCTGGTTGCTTTGCTCAAATGCTTCACCGTCTCACCCTCCAGACTCAGACAACTCAGGTTGTTAGAGCTTGTATAATAGTTGTTGGAAAAGTTGTAGTTGGTGTGGTTGAAGTGATGATTAGCTCTGCAGAGTGGTTTTAATATACTTAGCAAGACATTAACCCATCCAGTACCAGAGACGTCCTTTGCATAATATTTTGGCAACTATGAGACGGATGTTATTCAGCTTAGGAAAGACTTCTAGCAATAATTAGGCTTCACACTATCTCAACCTACCATTGTAACTACCACAGATCCTTCTAAGCTGCCTAATTTCGTCTAAATATAGATAGAATAGAATATACCACACGTCACTGGTACTCAAAGGGTTACATATGGTTGAGAGGATAATTAGATCAGTAGTTGTCCGTAGTTAGACTAATAGAATATAACACACGTCGCTGGTACTCAAAGGGTTACATATGGTTGAGAGGATAATTAGATCAGTAGTTGTCCGTAGTTAGACTAATAGAATATAACACACGTCGCTGGTACTCAAAGGGTTACATATGGTTGAGAGGATTATTAGATCAGTAGTTGTCCGTAGTTAGACTAATAGAATATAACACACGTCGCTGGTACTCAAAGGGTTACATATGGTTGAGAGGATTATTAGATCAGTAGTTGTCCGTAGTTAGACTAATAGAATATAGCACACGTCGCTGGTACTCAAAGGGTTTCATATGGTTGAGAGGACAATTAGATCAGTAGTTGTCCGTGGTTAGACTAATAGAATATAACACACGTCGCTGGTACTCAAAGGGTTACATAATTATGGTTGAGAGGATAATTAGATCAGTAGTTGTCCGTAGTTAGACTAATAGAATGGATCCTTGCTTTGTATAGTTCGTGCTGTTAAGGGGGACACCTGCTTTTTTCTCTCCTTTTGTATTTCTCTCTTTCTTTGGCTTGTATCCATTCGGCCCCATTCGACCTACTATTTTCAGACGTTTATCCCCATCCAGGTGTCGATTTTTTCCTGGTGAGCGATAGCGAGCCAGCATTTTATGGAGAAATCCGGAGAAATTTTTCTATCGAAAAAATGTATAAATTTAGCCAGCTGTCTAATACAAAATTCGATGGCTCGCTATCGCTCGCCAGGTATAAATCGACACCTGGATGAGGATAAACGTCTTAAAACAGTAGGCTGAATGGGGCCGAATGGATACAACCTAGAAAAAGAGAGAGGGAGAGAAAGATAACAAAAAAAGCCGGTGACCCTCCTTAAGAGGGTAGAAATGGTCATTGGGTAAGCGAACTATATATTAATATATTATTGAAGATCGATGTTAGGATTGTCAGAATTGTTGTTGAATTTGCATATTTTTCGTTGGCAAGATATTAGAATAGTAATTATTGTAGAACAAGTTGCAATGACAGGTAGAATAACTTGTTATTGAGGATGACAGGCAGTTAGGGGACACTGACTGCTTTTTTGGACTATAAAGTCATTCATTCAAAAAGAGAGAGAGAGAGAGAGAGAGAGAGAGAGAGAGACCCAGGATATAAACAAAGAGGCGAATGAAAGACAGCGTTGAGGGGGGGCGGTGTGTGTGGGGGGGGGGGGGAAGGGGTAGCCGTTATAATTGTGTTAATATTTACGTGCCAGTGGCCGCCACAAAGTTTGGGTTAAGGGGAGACAGACCGTTTTTCTGGACCTTCTTTTCCCTCATGTTTAGCCCCACTAGTTTTCAGATTTTAAGAAGTTTGGCCCATTAGTTAGGCGATATTGATATCTTTAGCTCCATTTTGTTGTAAAGTTTTAGACCTATCGTGCCATTTAGGTGTCGATTATTTCCTGGCGAGCGATAGCGAGCCTGTAATTATAAGAGGAACCGGCCTTCGGCCGGGACATTTGTCTACCGAAAAATGTATAAGTTTATCTTCAGGGGGGGTCTAGGGTCCGTGTTTCTAAGTTTGAGGGAGGTCTAGCGAGAAAACTAAACAAATAAATTAATACACAAATGAATAGACCAAAAAACCAGCCCGTCTCCCCGTAATGAGGCCGCCAAGTTTGCTGGTGCTCACGGTTAATGGAGCCGGATATTTGCCGGACCCAGAGTTATACGGTTAATCCGGCAACACTTATCAGAGTCCTGTTAATTTGACCACTTGCGAGTTTCAGGCTATAAGGAAGTTGGAGCTGTAGACTTCGATAGTAAACAGAAATGCAATAATAATGTAGTTGTCTGATGGCTAAAGAGAATGTGGAATTGGGGTTTATGTATTATATATGAACTACAACCGTATTTTAGCTGGTGATTCTGCTAAATGTCGACGTCTAAAACTCCAACTTCCTTCTAGAACGAAACTCGCAAGTGGTCAAATAGGGATGGCACAGGAAGGAAGGGAGGAAGGGGGGATGGAAGGGAGGAAGGAGGGAATGGAGGGGATGGAAGGGAGGAAGGAGGGGATGGAATGAAGGAAGGAGGGGATGGAAGGGAGGAAGGGGGGATGGAAGGGAGGAAGGAGGGAATGGAGGGGATGGAAGGGAGGAAGGAGGGGATGGAAGGAAGGAAGGAGGGGATGGAAGGGAGGAAGGAGGGAATGGAGGGGATGGAAGGGAGGAAGGAGGGGATGCAAGGAAGGAAGGAGGGGATGGAAGGGAGGAAGGAGGGGATGGAAGGAGGGATGGACTGGGGGATGGGAGAGGGGAAATAGGGATGATATGTTCAGGGGTTAGTGGCCGTCTTTTTTTGTCTATCAATTCATGTATTCATATATTTTTTAGTTTCCTCCCTAGACCTCCATCAAGCTTAGAAAAACACTCCCTAGATCCCCCTTCAAGATAAATTTGTACAATTTTTGGTAGAAACCATGTTCCGGCCGAAGGACGATTTCTCTTAAAATTACAGGCTCGCTATAGCTCGGAGTGAAAATATTGACACCTAAATGGCACAACAGGTCTTAAAACTGACAACAAAATGGGGCGAAAGGTAATAATATAGACAAACTAATGGACCGAACGTCATAAAATCTGAACACTAATGGGGCTAAGCATGAGGAAGAGAGGGGACCAGAAAAACGGCCCATGTCCCCTTAAATGAGAGAAGGAAGGGGGGCACGGTGGATGAGAGGAGGAGTTGGGAATGGGGAAGGGGATGAGGGAAAGAAGGAGCAAGGGGGAACTGAAGGGAGAAGGGAACTGGGGAAGAGAAGGGGGAGGGACATAAGAATGGGGGATGGAAACGGGGGGATGAGACTCGTCAGCCTTGGTCGGCAACCTGTCTAGGGGAGTAAACCTGATATAAATCCGTACTGCTTATCTAAGTGTAAGGCAGGTTAGTGGATGGAATAGCCGAACACCACTAGAAAAATAGTGCTCAACAAGATACATACAGGGCCTCGGAGTCGGACGGATCCTAAATTGAGTGGTCAATCCTGTAAGTCCTTCAGTAAACTGGCTCGGGTTGTCCCTCTTACAGAGGATGGGTCCGCTTGGGGGCCTTCTGTGTATGGCCACCCTCATTAGAGGGACTAAGGCGTCTGGCAATAGATAGATAGATAGATAGGTTGGCTGGAATAGGTAAGAGGGAAAGGAGGTAAAGGTAAAGTAGAAGAGGGAAGTACAGGGGAAATTATGGAGATATTTGATTTGATTATATATTCTAAAATTATGTATATGAAGAAAACAAAATATATATATAGATATAGAGAGGAAACATTTGACCTCTATACAATTGTAATCTTAGTACAGCCCTGGCATTAACAATAATCTACTTTATTCAACCCCTTCTGTACCGGCGACGTCATTTTAATATGATTCTAGCTGTATTTAGAGGATTTTGTGCAGTTTAAGAAGGATCTGTGGTGTTAATAAAGGTCGAGTGAAATAGTTCGAAGACATTTAATTGCTGGAGGCCCTTATGAATCTGAATAAAATCGTCTAATAGTTGCCAAAATTAAATTAAAAAGACCCAGTCGGTAAAGAAGGGGTTAAATAGCAAACTATTGGAGAAATATTACCCGAGTACAGTTGCTGATGAACCACTCGTGCGAATATGCCTATAATCCACCAAACCGATTACTCTTGGCTGCCTACTTTGTAGTTTGGAGGGCTAGGGGAAAGGTTATTTATTGTAGTCATATCACGGTTATATTATTATGAGAGAGAAAGAGAGAGAGAGAGAGAGAATCTAGTCTGGCAACTTCGTAAATAAAGCATTATAAGAGTATCAGTCACCTAATGATACTACGAGTATAACGTCATTATAATTGCCGATACCAGGGCAAAATTGTCCCGAAATGCAGGAGGAATTCATTTGTTGATAAATTGCCGGTGGTCGTGTGAATCAAGTTGTAATTGGCCATTTGTGAGTTTCAGGCTATGAAGAATATGAGGCTGTAAACATCGATATTTAATAGAATTTACAGGACAATAAGTTTGAAATGCACATATATATACATTATATAAGATTCAACATAGCTTGCATTTATCATAAACCAACATATATCTTAAACGTATATATATATATATATATATATATATATATATATATATATATATATATATATATTGTTTATGTATTTATTAGCATTATCATAATGACATGTTTATTATTATTATTGTAATTATTTTCTTGTACAATATTGTTGTTTTGAGGTTAAGCTTCCTTATAGCCCAAACTTCTGAAATGGCAAATGGTGTCAATTCTCTTACTCATGGGTACTCAGTTAGGCGTAAATGATAGGGAAGAGGGCGAGTGTTTTATGCTCGTACCAGGACTCTTTAATTATGTGGGTATTTATGTGTACCGCACAGTTGGCCATATACATTGTGTTGTCATTATTGATTTGTTACGCTCTCTCTTTGCTTTGTAGTAATTTTGTTATTAACCCATAAATTACGACCGTTCTCAATAGAGTTTTTTATATTTTTGTTGTTCTATGTGAGTGGAAAAAAAAATATTGAGGACGGTCGCAGTTTATGGGTTAAAATGCTGCGTATCTGGCTATTATTACAGGTTTCTTACAATATTCGATAACTAATTTGATGAGTACAGTGTATCTCTAACATACTGGAAGAACTAATGCATAGAACAGATGCACTTTTACCATTTATATAGTTTATTTAAAAAAAAGATAACACTGCGATGATCACTTGCGAGTTGAATGGTTTAAGGAAGTTGGAGCTGTAGACATCGATATGAAGCAACATTTCCAACTAAAATACGGTCGCAGTTCATTTATACAGTAAATAAAAAAAAAAATAAAAAAAAAATCAACATGTTTTACATTCATCAGAAACCTACACTATTACTACATTGCTGTCTGATATCGATGTTAACAGCTCCAACTTCCTAATAGCCGGAAACTGGCAAGTGGCCAATTGGCAAACCGTGTTCTTCTTAATGGAAGGCAATTTAACAGCAATTAACATAAGTACATACACTATATATACAGTATGTATATATATATATATTATATATTATATATAGTATATACTTTATATACAGTATATATACTATATACATATACAGTATATATATATATATATATATATATATATATATATATATATATATATATAGAGAGAGAGAGAGAGAGAGAGAGAGAGAGAGAGAGAGAGAGAGACTGCGATAGAAATGACCGGTAGACTTAGATTTTGTTGTGAGGGAATTTAGTGAAGTATTTTCTTCATAATGAACAGGGTTTGGATGTTTTCTATATTAAGTGATGATGCAGTTTTTAACGCTGTGCATTCCCTTGATTGACAGAGCTAGGGCGAGCCCTTGTTACAGGGACTTAATTGGGCATGTGCCACAATCGCTAGACCCAGCTGACCAAACTCCTGACATCTACCCAATGGCACGGCCTGGGCTCCAACTGCCAACCCTTCGATCAGCAGCCAGGCGCGCTACCGACCATGCCACGAAAAAGAAATATGTCTTGGTCAACATTGGTGGAGCATTCAAGGTAACTTTAAGATACGTAGCAAGATGGAAAACGGATAGCGTATGTATTGTTTTACGCAGTGACATTAAAAGTTATCCCGAAACAGGGAACAGTAATACATATGGTTACTCTGGTACTCAAAACATTATGTCTTTGCCAGGAATAATAGGCAAAAGGGCTATGAACACTGTTTATTCTAACTGGGCAGGAAGGGACAGGTCTCTTGTCATAGTCAGGATGCATCTTCATCTTCTGTTTCTGGTCCCGGTCCTGGGTCAGCAGTTGTTGCTGGCAAGAATCTGGAACACTGTGAGTGGAATGCATCTCACAGCTGGCTGGAATACTTGCCTGAATGCAGGTAGCATGAATTTTGCTGGTGGTCGGAATACATACCACTGCTTCACCCAGAATACGTAGTTTGTATGGTGAGCTTGGTGAGGTACCAAACAGTTGTTGGTGGCAAGCTTGTATCAGATTTTGTTTCCTCCTGGTGTTATGGGTATCTCGGGCCAGAAGGTCTTCCTGGCTGTTGTCTCTGATAGGCTTGCTGTCCATTTCACTTTGGGGTGACAGGTAATGGGGAGATCACAGGTACGCTGCCAGGTGTCAAAGGGTGAGGGTCCCCTGGGAGGCTGGGGGAGAGGAGTCATGGGGGGAGAGGAGTCATGGGGGGGGGGGGGGGGGCTATCGAGGAGGCATACTGGGTCGATTGTATGGCTGGTGGTTGGTTCCAGAGAGAACGGTGTGATATGCTGGACTTGGTTGTTCTTCTCCGATTATTTAAGGGGAGGTGTGGCGGAGTGGTCTTGCCACTGGACTGGTAATCCAATGGTCCCGGGTTCGAATCCCAAAATGTCAATGGGAAGATATTATTGGGATGGAATTTGTGCTACACATAGTATCAGTGCATTACCACAGCACACCGAAATGCCAAAAAAATACCCTCATTGTTCCCTGATTTTATAGCATTGTATGAATATTCCCATATTCAAAAATATGCTACAATGCCTAGTGAGTTAATTGCTCAATAGGTGGCGTTCTGAGTGTGTGGGTCCGAGTCTAGGGGGTGAGACTGTGAAGTGCAGAAGCAGGGCGGCTTCAGAGACGGAGTTGCTTCGAGCTGTGAAGCTTCGCATGTCTCACTCCCTAGACTGGAACAAGACCTCACGGGCCTCACCGTGTTCAGCGGTAGAGTGTAAAGGCTATCAGCCTATGTCCGAGAGGGAGTAATTGGAATATAGAAAACCAAAAATACAACTATACTCCAGATGCTAGTCATCTTAGCAGTTTTGCTGAAGAGAAACTGGGTGTAGGAAGTGCTGCACACAACAAACTCAGCATAGCAATGATATATGTTGAATAATATTTGATAGATTTTCTTGCAAGATCTTAATCAAGCATGATGGGTGTGGGATTCAATTTTACAAATGGAAGGCAATTGGCCCTGAGACAACACCGTTTCAACAAAAAATGTACCTGCAATTGAGAAAAAGTAGTTGTGAGGAATTGAATTGTATACAAGATGAAATTTAAGGACCAAGAGAAATGGAAAATAATAGCAGTGGGAATATTGAGAAAAATGAAAACAACTCTAAATGGAGTAATACAGAGAAATGGACAACAGTATCATTCAAACAATTGAGTTGCGAAAAAAGTATTAAGACAGATTACTAAAATGGAAAGTAAGAGTAAACTAGTAAAATACCAATTCTAAGATAATTAATTAAAAAATATGATATATAAAAATTAATTAACAAACTGAGGATGAGAAGTTCAGAAAACATTAGAGGGAGAATAAGGCAGTATCTAAAGGAAAGTAAGATAAATACAAACACAATTTAGGCGTGTGAATAAACCTTTAACCATCTTGGTGATGTAATGGTTAAGGTGTCTACAAATCTGTGCGTGATAACCTGGGTTCGAATCCTTGTGGATCACATATATGCTTTAATTAATTTAATTGGAGATGTTTGGTGTTGTGGTGAAATTAATAAAAACATAGAATACAGTTCAAGGAGCAAGGCTAGGTATAACTCTACCGGGTTTATAGAGACAAAGCGCTGTTTTGGAAGGATGTAGCTAGTGTAAATAAACAAGGGAACAAACACAGACATTTATATGGAGGGAAAATTTAGGAGGGTGGACAAATAAATTTGTGCTCAATTTGTTCGTCTATAATTATGTTGGGAGTTTATGTCTACCCTATTCGGGCTCTGTCTTGAATCGCCCCCCCCCCCCCCCCCCCACCTCCAAAAAATAAAAATAAAAAAGGGAAATGGGGATTGGGCCTGAGTGTATAGATATATAGATAGATAGATAGACGACAAGGGACAATTGGCAGTTGTGAGAATAGGGTAAGAAGGAAGAACAAACATTATATTTATCCTTCTCGGTCAGATAACACCAAGTATGGTCAATTATGACTACTTCCATATATTGGTATGACACTTAAGAAGGACCTGTAACCATTATAAGGTTGTTTTACATCTCTAACCCTTTCATTTATCGAGTATATTCTTAAATTGAGAAAACTCTTGCCGTAGCAATAATATATATATATATATATATATATATATGTTTCTAGTCTCTCAGTGGGGATCGAACCATCGACCATCAGAACGATAGCCGACGCTTAATCAATTACACCACGGCAGTCTACAACTATCAGACTGCCAGACTACCGTGGTGTAATTGATTAAGCGTCGGCTATCGTTCTGATGGTCGATGGTTCGATCCCCACTGAGAGACTAGAAACATTTAGTGGCTCACGTGTATTTGTGATATATTCTCAATATATATATATATATATATATATATATATATATATATATCTATATATAATATATATATACCTTGTTACCTTTAATGCTTTCAAAACCCAATTTCTTCATCTTACTACCTGTTCAGAACTCCCAGAGGACTACCCTTTACGCTTCAACAATACAATAATCAATCCTTCATCTTCTCTCAATATTCTTGGTGTCTCTTTTCCTTCTGCTCTCACTGGGAAGGACCATATTACCAGTCTTGCTAAGGCAGTCTCCAAGAAGCTGGGTGCGCTCAACCGCCTCAAGGGGTTCTTTACCACTGCACAGCTTCTTGCTCTGGACAGGGGCACTGTGCATCCTTCTATTGAGTATTGTTCACATGTGTGGGGAGGATCCTCTCACACCGCACTCCTAGACAAAGTAGAAAGGAAAGCCTTTCGCATCATGAACTCCCGCCCACTCACCAACTCTCTGCAATCTCTCTCTTTTCGCCGCAATGTTGCATCTCTCTCACTATTATATCGCTACTATAATAATAATTGTTCCTCAGAGCTTTCCCAGTGTATACCACAACTGTTGAGCCGAATAGATGATGCCTCCAGGGAAGTAAGACACACACCAGGGATATGTCATCGTGTACACCAGTGTCTGGAGAACCATGTCCATGTTTGTAAGAACAAAGATGGGGGAAACTTTATATATCTGATGTAAATACCAGATGTCAGAAAGGTAATGATCATATATGATTATTGAGGTGATGGTACTTTGGTCGTTTTCACCCCTTAAGCTTACCTATGCAATCCAAAATGTGTAATATTGCGGTAAATATGCAAATTATCTCAAACCATCGAATTTATTATTGCTAGGTTTATTCCTTCCGAAACTCATGAAACGTATTTCTGCAACACTATTTATATATATATATATATATATATATATATATATATATATATATATATATATATATATATATATATATATATATATATACTGTATATATATACAGTATATATATAAAAAAGAAAGAATAATATTTATGTATATATACTGTATAATACTGTATATACAGTATATATATATATATATATATATATAGATATATATATATATATATATATATATATATACGGTATATATATAACATATATATACGGTATATATATAACATATATCTATCTATCTATCTATTGCCTGACGCCGTGATCCCCGAAGGGGTGGCCACGAACGAACCGCCCCCATGCACCTCTGTCCCCAGTCAGTCGAAGCCCCTCCCCCCAACCAGCACCGCCTTCGTTCATGTAGTTCCTCACTCAATCCTTCCACCTCATATTCGGTCTACCTCTCCCCCTCTGTCCCTCCACCTCGCTCTCGTACACCCTCTTAGTCATTCTCTCGCTTTCCATACGTTCCATATGGCCGAACCATCTCAAGTTGTTCCTTTTCACACTTTCTAGCACATCTACCTCCACACCACACCTCCTTCTTACTTCCTCATTAGTCTGTCTATCCCTCCATGTAACTCCGCACGCCCTCCTTAAGTAATTCATTTCCACTGCTCTCACTCTTGGTCTGAGTCTCTCAACCAACGTCCATGCTTCGCTTCCGTAAGTCAGTGTCGGGATTACCACACTGTCATGCAAGGACTTCTTCACTTCCATACTGACCACATATTCCATATATATGTATGCCATACATATATATATATATATATATATATATATATACCGGTATATATATATATACAGTATATATACATATATATATATATATATATATATATACCGGAATATATATATTTATACACATATATATATATATATATATATATATATATAAGGTATATATAATACTGTACATACATAAATATCATTCTTTCTTTATTCTTTCTTTTTTTACTTTTTTCCTAAATGTATGGGAAAAAAAGTACAAAGCTCCTTGTAACAAGGGTCTCCCCCATTGTTGAAAGAATGAGAGAGCCCTATTAAGGGGAGCGTCCGCCATGTTTTTCAAAATGGTCTGATAATTTTCATTTACATACAGGTGTCAGATACCACTTCTACGAACAACATATCCAAACATGAATCAAATAGGACCAATAATTTTGTTTTGCGATCTCGGATTTTCGTATTTTTAGAGAAATTTCAAACCGCTAAAACTTTGTTATTGTTGGACCAAATTTAATAAATAAGATATCATTGGAAAGAGAGAAGAAAATAAAATAAAATTGTCAGACGGATTTTTGATACACCCTTTAGTTTTGCCGTTGTATGAATAATAAATTTTGCAAAATCCGGAATTTGCAGAATTTATCGGTGGTCATCTTAAAAAACAAAGAATGATGTATTGGAAAGAAGTGTTGTGTGCTTGTTTAGTGTAGAGAAATACGAGAATACGAGGAGGAGGTGATTTTGAGACCTAGCTGAATTACTCTCTGTGTAGGTGAGACAGAAACAGTGAGGGAGGCCAGACAATTGAAACAGGGTTCCAGCAACTCTTTATCACACACCAATGAGGAAATATATATATATATATATATATATATATATATATATATATATATATATATATATATATATATATATATATATATATTAATTTTGCCTGAAATGTTTATGAACAAAATTAAAAGATAAAGAAACAAGTTTATGGAATTATTCTTTGTAATTTTTCAGTGACCTTCTATATTTTGAAAAAGGTTAATGGAAACTGAAAGGGTGAAAATGTGTGCTAATATTAGGAAGGATATGAATGTATTATGGGGGTCATCGGTGGCAATAAGTGAAGCAAAATAATGTATTATGGGGTCATCGGTGGCAATAAGTCAAGCAAAATAATGGGGGAAACATGAAAGGTGAGTCTGGAAGAGAGAATATATTGTTCTGTGGTCATGTAGCGCGAATATGGTTCCATATTTATTTAAGGGGAGGAAGTTGGTTTTTCGAGTCCTCCTCCTCCCTCATGTTTAACCCTATTAGTTTTAAGATTTCAAGACATTCCCAAATGTTAGTTTAGCGATATTCAGAACTTTTGCCCCATTTCTTTGCCAATATTAAGACCTTTCGTGCCATTTAGGGGTCAATTTTTTTCCTAGCGTGCGATAGCGAGCCTGTATTTGAAGACGAATTGGCCTTCGGCCGGGACATTTTTCTGCCGAAAAATGCACACATTTATATCGAAGGGGGGTCTTGGGGATGTTTTTTTAAAGTTTGATGGAGGGCTAGAGAGCAAACGAAACCCCCTCCTTAAACGATTGAGCCAAACCAATAAATTATGCTGCACAATACCGTCTGAGCTCTCTTAACAGTAACATTGACACATCATTTATAATATTCGACTAAATGATTAATTTGGTATCGTTACAATAGATTTATTTATTTTAGTATATTTTAGCTGACGTAATATGGTTGGTAGGTGGATAATTGAAGTGTTTTTTATGTCCCAACTTTCAGTCTGGACATCAGACTTCCTATCGTATGTAGCTTCGATCATTCAACACAATGAAGTCTGGGGGCCATAATTCAAATGACGAATGAGAGAACGAGTCAGTCGAATTTTCAACGTAATTTTGGTTTCGCAGACCAACGTTGTATCCACCTGGTTGTATCCACCTAATTCGGTGCAGTCCGACTACTTGAGACTGCATCGTTACTGTATTGATGTCTCGTCTTTTAATCTTGAACTACACTCTCACGCCCCCTATTTCACTCAATACATATTGCCAAATATGTCATTTATTTAGTATTGGAATATACATACACTAAAAACATTGTATACATTGAAAGGGTGTTAATTATGGCATGTCGGTGGGATTTGTGGAGTTGTACTAAAACTTAAGTACCGCACAAATCACATCCAAATCATATAATCACATTAACACATTTGGATTTGAACCTGGTGGCCAGCTCAGCAGCAATACCATTCCATCATACATACCCTGAAACTCATTATATAGATCGTTTAGTTTTAATTTGCATTAAATTTGCTAATTATAGCAAAGAAAGGGAAACATGGCACTATCGTAAGCCAAGATTAACGGAGACAATGTTAAAGCAAAATTGGGTAATAATAATAATAGTAATAATATTGTTTGTTTTTATTCTCAAAAGCGTCAGTTCTTCCTGAGGAATTGACTAACGTTAAGGGGGGTCACCGTTTTTTTTTTTCTTTCTCTCCCTTTCTCTCTTGCTCTGGCTTGTATCCATTCGGCCCCATTCAGCCAACTATTTTAAGACGTTTATCCCCATCCAGGTGTCGATTTCTTCCTGGCGAGCGATAGCGAGCCATCATTGTATGGAGAAATCCGGCTTGACCGGAGACATTTTTCTATTGAAAAATGTACAAATTTAGCTTGCTGTCAAAACAAAAATATATATATGCTGGCTCGCTACCGCTCGCCAGGAAAATATTGACACCTGGAAGGGAGTAAATGTCTTAAAACAGTAGGCTGAATGGGGCCGAATTGATAACAGCCAAAGAGAGAGGGAGAGTAAGAGAAAAAAGCGAGGTGGGCTTTCATAAGAACACATTACACCACAGTTGCAAGAAATATGTTGTTGTTCACATGTAGTGTAAGCTGCAACTGCAGAAGCTAAACCTTGTAATCAATTGTCACCCTGCTACTTGCATGATCGTAGTTCTTCTGGAAGAGAAAGGTCGTGAGCAACCCCATACAAGATTCAACTAAAGTCAACTGTCTCATCGATAACAGCACTGATTAGGATTCTTTATTATAAAATTATTAAGGGAGCTCAGACGGTATTGTGCAGTATTATTTACTGGTTCGGTTCAATGGTTTAAGGAGGGGGTTTAGTCTCCTCTCTAAGCCTCTATCAAGCTTAAAAAGCACCCACAAGACACCCCTTCGATATATATTTTGTACATATTTCGGTAGAAAATGTCACGGCCGAAGGCCGATTCCTCTTCTAATACAGTCTCGCTATCGCTCGGCAGAAAAAAAATTGACATCTAAATATCGCGAAAGGTCTTAATATTGACAAATAAATGGGGCAAAACGTCTGAAAATAGCCAAACTAATGGGGCGAATGTCTTGAAATGTCATAACTAATAGGGCTAAGCATGAGGGAGGAGAAGGACTCTAAAAACAACTGCCTCCCCTTTACCATGAATATATTCCTGTATTAATATCCTAGTTAAACTAATATAACAATGATAAGCCCTGACAATGTTTAACACGAAAAAGTTTGAAATATGATAAAAGTTGGATTATATTTGTACTTATAAAATACAAGAGTAATTTAATATAAGCGGTATGACTATCATCTTTAAGTATTCTAGTTATACATAACGAAGAACAATATATATACTGCAACATAACAGGGTGTATGTACCATGGAAAGGCTTACCTCCACACAATGATTCCGGAATACTTTGCTCAGAATGAAATCGCACTTCTACTTAAGTCTTTCGTTTACTTAACAAGTGAACTCTGGAACTCTCTCCCTCAATCAATCTTTCCTTCATCCTATGACTTAGACTGCTTTAAACTTCGTGTGTCCAGGCACTTTGACCCCAATGTCCCTTGAATTAGGCTCCCTGTCACTCTTTTGGCTTTTGGGACCGATAATCGCTACAGGCAACCTGCCTTTTGTCTCCTTCATGCACATGCACAATAAAGCAAGAGAAAGGCTGATAATCCAGTGTTTGAGAGAGAGAGAGAGAGAGAGAGAGAGAGAGAGAGAGAGAGAGAGAGAGAGAGAGAGAGAGAGAGAGAGAGAGAAAGAGAGAACTCACTAGTACATACACGTCCCGTGCACAAAGTAAATCTAACAAATATTCAAACTGGTCAAGTTGTCTGCTTGCTAACTTTTACTATTGACTGTTTTTGGAGTTAATAATATCACGACACTCATTGTTACGATATGCATACCTCAATGAAGGAAAATACCTACCTGCATCATTACCTGACTATACGCTTACTAATCAGGTAACCTGACCTGCAGTGCACGCTAACAACACCACATTCTGATTAAAAGCCAATTTTGGAACCCAAGCTAGATTATAATAAAATAGCTTGCTATTTGGTGCAGTCATGGTCAGGAAAAATTTATTAGGGGGGGTCACCGGCTTTTATTTTTATCTTTCTCTCCTTTTCTCTCTTTCCCTGGCTTGTATCCATTCAGCCCCATTCAGCAAAATGTTTTAAGACGTTTTCCCTATCCAGGTGTCGATTTCTTCCTGGCGAGCGATAGCGAGCCAGCATTGTATGGAGAAATCCGGCTTCGCCGGAGAAATTTGTCTATCGAAAAATGTACACATTTAGCTTGCTGTCAAAACAAAAATACATACTGTATGTGCTGGCTCGCTACCGTTCGCCACGAAAATATTGACACCTGGATGGGGGTAAACGTCTCAACACAGTAGGCTGAATGGGGCCGAATGGATACAAGCCAAAGAGAGAGGGAGAGAAAGAGAAAAAAGCGAGGTGGGTTCCCTTAACTCCTAAAGATAAAGTAAGGCGGTGAGCGCTATACACTGAATCCCATAATTATTTTGATCTTTGTGGATCAAGCTGTTTATCAAAATGGTTCGCCAGTGCATCTAAAGTTGTACAATCCCGCTAATAAGTGATGTTTCGGCACCAAGCATGTTTTGATCAATAATTGGTATCAGCAATATCTAAGCTTCATTTCTGCATATCGAGTGAAATATGCAAACACGTTCCTACACTTATCCACCCTATTCAACATCTGACAGACATTAATAAGCACATAGCAAGCCAAACGTAATGACAGCTGGGACATGACTTATTAGCGCCACTGTACCATCCAAAATTGTCCAGAAAATGTTGTCTACAGTTACTGTATATCTACAATAGGTGAATAAAACATATTACGGTACAATATTCTACTCCCAAATACATACACACACCCACAGTCACACCCACCTATACATACACCCCCTCCCTCACACACACATACACTGAAAAGAAAGAAGAAATCACGTAAAAGTTGGACCCTTGCAACAATTTCGCTGGCAAGGTACTCTATAATGATAACATTAATCTTAAGGGTAGACGGTTAATGATAGTAGTACATAGAGTCCAGATTGGTACTATCTTGCACCAGTTATTGTGATAAGGCAAAGGTAAGGAAATATCTATTAACCCCCTTCTTGCGAAGGCACCATTTTATTTATATTTTGGCTGTCACTAGACAATATTCGTAAGCATAGAACAGACCTATAAGAATCATAAACTTACAAATCTTAATTAAACTTTATTCCAAAGAATAAACAATCTTATAACAAAATAATATGAAGAGAGGTGTCATCGGAATGAATGGGCTAGTTATCAGATAAATATATGACACCCACTCTTCAATTACAGCTGACAAAATAGTTTTAATATTTACTAGATTATTTTGGCTTAAAACCGTGATTTTGTAATGCATTTTGTATCGATATTGAAATATTAATTAAGATGTGTGTGCTTGTGTCTGTGTGTGTGTGTGTGTGTGTGTTGATATGCCAGGGTGAAAGTACAATGCCTGTGTTCTCTGTACGTTCCAACTTCTGCGGTGCAGACATGAACTTACAGAACACGTACGCACACACCCAAACACCTACACGCGTGTATACAGACGATGTTGGCGCACACAGCGTGACTAATACAGGTAATGAAGGTGCAGAGGGTGAGTAAGGGACCCTCCACCTCCTTAGTCACAACCAGGGGTCATACACAGCAGGACTCAACAGTTAGGATACCACAAAGGACCGATGGAATTAAGTAACACCCCGTTCTTAACATTAATCATCAACTACAATCCCCAATGCACTTGAATAAACTAATGAAAGCATATGGTCCTCCCGGGATTCGAACTCGGGACACCACACCCAGAACATAAACATCTAAACCATTACACCACCAACACAGTTAATATGTAAAATAAATATTTATAATATGTGTAATATGTGTAAAATAATATGTTAAATCAGGAGAAAAGGACATAAAATTGCCGCTCCTACGATGAGAGGGGATTGTACTATTGTCGGTTTATTTCCAGCTGATGGCAAACTGAATCCTTGAGCAGCTAATTTTTCCATACTTAATGAACACAAATATTAAACTACTATGTCTCTGCATCATCCAACAGACAGGTTTTCACAATCAACAAAAAATGTTGCGACATATTTTTCGCAGTAGCTTAATAATTAGGATGAAAATAGGGCAATTTACCATCACCTGGACAAAAATAGACTATAATCATGCTGGTTTAGTTATGGTACATATGAAGACTGCTAGACAAAACTGCTGGCAGCATAATGACAAACAGTTTATTCACCAACTTGATGGTGAACTGTTCATTCCTGCTGTACGTGTGTTGGGGGCCCAGACTCAGTCACCTCGTACTGTCATTGACGCTACTCACATTAGTTTTGTATTTCAATGTTATGCCACCAAGATCATGTGTATAAGCTGACACGCATATATTTGTGTGGGTGAGTGTATACGAAAATACGAGTCCAATCCCGATATAACTAGAAGAGATATTATCGAAATTCAGTTTGCTCCTCATTTGGTTTCGCCACAATACTATCAAACCAAGCAGAGGTAGTTGAACACCCTTTTTATTGTTAATATGCTAAAGTTAATTCACCATAATTAGGCGAGAAGTGCTAACCACTAGGCTCGTATAACTCTAATAGGAGTATAGCAATCGAGCTAACATGTCTACCATTTGGTAAAGTCAACCGCCCGCTTGTTCTAGTTTGTCTTAAGGAAGCCCACCTCATTTGTTTTTCTCTCTCTCTCTCGCTCTCTCTGGATTGTATCCATTTGGCCCCATTCAGCCTACTGATTTAAGACGATTATCTCCATCCAGGTGTCGGTTTTTCCTGGCGAGCGGTAAGGAGCCAGCATATTTTTGTAAATGTTTTGGACAGCAGGCTAAATTTGTAAATTTTTCGATAGAAAAATGTCTCCGGCGAAGCCGGATTTCTCCATACAATGCTGGCTCCATATCGCTCGCCAGGAAAAAATTAACACCTGGATGGGGATAAACATCTTAAACAGTAGGCTGAATGGGGCCGAATGGATACAACCCAGAGAGAGAGAGAGAAAAAAAAAATAGGTGGGCTCCCTTAAGTTACAAGCTATTAGTGGTCCGGAATTCAAGTCTAATTATAGAAAATTTACTATAGTACAATCCCGCAATTCCCATACATCAAGAAATGTAATGGAATTCTGTTACCCAAGCTATCCAGTTATTGGATTGAAAGTGTGCATATAAGAAAAGTAAATTAATATGCAGTACAATCTGCAACACATAAGCACATGTATGCGCAATATTTGATCAGCATCTACCCCTACAAAATTGAGTGGTAGTTATGGTATCCCACTCTGAACAATAGTGTTGCAGACAACTGGGAGTACACACTAGATCAAAATAATGGTTTTTATACTGGTGAGTTTTATACTGGTGAGTTTATCACACGAGAGCTTTTGGAGTCAACATTCGATAATCAACATTTATCTGGCAACATTTCTGGAATATTTTGCACTGGTACTGGAAACTAGACGGATGATAGATGAATATTTGAAACCGAAATATTTAAAATGTTGACTTAATAAGCTGCCAGACCAGTGCTGAGCATAAATGTTGAGGGAAAAAGCGCTCGTGTGATACCGGCTTAAGCTTCTAGAAAATCAGTTGTATCAGAATGTCGAGATATATGGCTTGGGCGCTAACACCTCCTTTGTTGCTGAACTTTAACCCTCTCCGATATATGACGCAATTTTGAGCCTATTGGGGATACTTTAAAGACTGTGTTACCATCAGTGGTATTTATAAACCTTTAGTTTAGTTACTTCAACCTTTGCAGTTGTCTTTGAGTTAGCTGTGGGCAGAAAACTAATTTTGGAGAGGTAATTATAAGAGTGAGAGAACTCTATTTCTTATTGCTAATCTGGCAACCTCTGCGTCATAAATGCGTGAAAGGGTTAACCTCTTCTTCACCGACTACCACTTTTCAATTTGATTTTAGTTATATTTAGACCATTTTACGCAGTTTAAGAAGGATTTGTGGCAGTAAGAAAGGTTAAGTGAGATAGTTTGAAGGCTGCTAATTGCTGGAGGCCCTTTTAAACTGAATACAATCGTCTAATAGTAGCCTGAATAAAGTCCAAATGATGTTACCGGTAGAGAAGGGGTTTAATGTTGAAAACAAAATTCACGTGTAAGATTTTATTTTAGATTGATCCATCAAAGGCCACGTTAAGCCAAAACAGATATAGCAGTTTTGTTATGCATCTTTAACATGCATTGTAGCCAATTTCACAATACCTCCCCGCACATAGTGATCTCCGTGAACGATTAACCCCTTCAACACCTTTATACTGGCTAAAGTTACATGATATTATGCAATTTAAGAAGGACCTATGTTGTTCAAAGGGTTCACTGAGATCGTATTTACCCCTGTTGAGTCCTAGAAGTTGATTATAAGCTAAAGATCAACATATAGTGGTACCCAGAATAAGATGAAAATTACGTCCACTTATAATCCATATCGCTGAACATCAACCAAATATATATCAAAGATACTCCATCTGACATTACAGCTATTACTTGCTTATGTTAGCAGTATACAGGGCACACAGGATGCGTTAGGGGGGGGGGGGATCTTCAGAGGGGGTACAGACATCATCAGAAGTAACGTCAGACCTAATCAACTACAAACGTATTTACCTCTGTAGGCATACGAGAAACAAACCATTAACAGTAATAACTCAAGTTACCAGTCTTAATATCAAATCTGCTCACGTCCCATATTCACAAATTCTACTTTCTTTTCGTGCTTGATTTAAGAAAATATATTCCTATGCAAAGCTCAACAAAACTTGTCCGTTCCTATGCAACACGATTCTCGATAATTTATATATACATTTGTTTTGTTTTCATTTAAGATGTACCCGCATTTTTCAAAGTTAAGTACAGTTTTGGTGTGTTCTATTGTAGCAGACAATAGTATTCAAACACATTCCTAAGGTAGATTACATGCACTGGTTTTAACTTAAAGCAAATATATGGATAGTTATCTGTATTTGCATATAATTTACATTCCTACAGTTGAACAGGCACACTGTAATAAGTAACACACCGTTCTTAACATTAATCATCAATTACAAAACCCAAATAAACTAATGAAAGCATAATTATGGTCCTCCAGGGATTCGAACTCAGGATACCACATACAACGGAGAGAATTACCGCAAACTAATAATAGTGGAATGTGACTGCAAGCAAAGGGAGGCAATCAGTGGAGCCTCCTGTAAGGGAGCCCATCTCGCTTTAGTTTTATCTTTATCTCCCTCTCTTTGGCTTGTATCCATTCGGCTCCATTCAGCCTGCTGTTTTAAGACGTTTACCCCCATCCAGGTGTCTATATTTTCCTGGCGAGCGGTAGCGAGCAGGCATATATATATTTTTGTTTTGACACCAAGCTAAATCTGTACATTTTTCGATAGAAAAATTTCTCCGGCGAAGCCGGATTTCTCCATAAAATGCTGACTCGCTATCGCTCGCCAGGAAGAAATTGACACATGGATGGGGATAATCGTCTTAAAACAGTTGGCTGAATGGATACAAGCCAGGGAAAGACAGAAAATGAGAGAAAGATAAACAAAAAAGCCGGTGAGCCCCGTAAGCTCACCTTCAATACGCCTCCACGGCCGCGGGAAGAACGGGGCAATAAATAACACCAAACGGAAGTGCCGCTTATGTCTCCCGCACCTGCAGTTCCATTGTTCATGATTGACAAAAATAAATTCCAAGTGTTCAGTTGTTTGCTATTATTTATCGAATATATTGTATCTCCAACATAAGGGACTGGAGTTTTCGCAGAGAGGCTCCAGTCCTGACGTTATTCATGACTTACAGTGTGCTGGTTTAATAATTCAATAGAGTTGATAGCCTCTGAAATCCTATTTTAACTAACTAATTTACACATCAGTGCTTATACTAGATGCACCTTTGCAAACACAATAACACAATGGAGCAACTTGATTGAGCCTAAGTACTTTTTATCTTTTACTATGCTTCTCATTTCTAAACATATTCTTCCTCTTTGCAAATGACTCTACCCTCTTACTTTACTCCAGCCATCTTGTTTTGTCTACTGAGTTTTATATCAAACCGAAATTATTAGATGTGGATGAACATTTGCTTCACTGACAAAACAACAAAATCCCAAGTGTTTAGTTTTATTCAAATAATTGTCTAATATATTTAATATCGTGTTTTCATATCAAGCCATATATAAGCGAAGTTGAACAAAGGTTATGTTTTCCACATCGTTTGTGCGTCTGTCAGTTTGTCTGTAAACAAGATATTTCACAAAGTTATTAACCGATTTTCATGAAATTTGATGGGCAAATAGGATATGCGACAGGAAAAAAAAGATTCGCTTTAGGAGGCGATTCGGATTATATCCTTTAACCCAGACCCAGAGGAAAATTTAGACCTAAAAGGTTTATGGTTTACATTCTTTCTGTTATACACAAATTACAATAGCTTTAATTGATATAACTAACTGAACACGATATATCATACCTAAGCTAATATATATTTTTGAATACATAATCATAGTTTTCAAGGGGAAAGCATCAATATCTTTCGATAATTGAGAATCTTCTTAATTACGCAAATATAACTAATATTTTAACATCAAACATTGTTCTACAGGAGGCACTAAATATAATATTTCAGTATTAATAAGAAAGAGATCTTTCCTAAGTTTAATAACAATTATTCACTATTAGTCAAAAAGAAGAAACAAATATAATAATACAAAAAACAAAAAAAATACTTGATATGAAGTGATACAGGAATGATAAAGATTTTGTCCCTGGTGTTTTGTAGTGGCTTAGTTAGACCAGAACCAATATCAGATATGAAAACCCTAACCGATTGTCAGGTGTCATCCTGCAAAATTTCCTCTTCAAATTCACTTTAATATTCCATTTATTCTCAAACAGAAAGAAAGAGTTAGTTTAAGGACTTTTATGGACTCTGACAGATGATTTATAGATGCATGCATAGTACATTAATGCATCACATCTCGTCATGTACAACCACCCTCTCTCTCTCTCTCTCTCTCTTTCTCTATTTATATATATACAGTTTATGTGTTGTCACTACTTTTTATGAGAAAAAGGAATGTAATTCTATTCTTTCATATAATCCTTCAAATTGAAAGATAAGTAGACAGATTATTCATGATAAATTTGAAATAATACGTCAGGGCATAACGAAATTGAAGTTCGAGTCGTAAGAAGGACCCTGAACGTGAGTATACTTTTGGGATGTTTTTTGTTTATTTCGGTGAATATATCGGAGATCTACCTGTCAAAATATCTTACCTTTGACACTGAACAACACCTTTCCACAAGTCTCCCGGTTTTAATATAAACAAATTTGAAGGACCTCAAAGAAAATAAGTGCTCTGTGACACCAAATAATGGCCTCCTGTTGTTTTATGAAACTCAGCTATTTCCAAAAGAAAAGAAAAAACAACACCCGAAGCCTAATAAAATATAACGTTTCACTCTTACATGATATATGTAGTTTGTATTTTACGTCATATCCACAGGTTGTTATCGTCCAGGAGTAAATGTAATGTAACCGAAACTATATACTGTATATTTAACAATGATTAATACACCGCAGATATACTGCAATGAGGACAAATATGTACGTAAACAAATAATTAATTTATAATATCGGTATTAGCACCTACTGTATCGTAGGATACAGTAATAAAAGTCCCCCCCAGTCCCAAGCAATGTGGCCATAATGGCAAGATAGAACAACCTTCCACCTCAAGAGATGAAGGAAGACTGGCTCTCCCAGCTTTCTATGGGTTGGATATATGCTGAGAAGTGTTGCCATATCGAGAGCAGTGCTCAAACGGTCGTTGTACCAGGCACAACCTGATACAGGCAGTTACAAGGAAAGTACATTACTGATGACTCCCAGCCATCGCTGGGACTGGGGAGTGACTTATCTACTGACAGCTGGTACACGTCACTGGGATTGGACGGGTAAATATCAGGCAAGAAATTGCGCTTTTACAATAGTTATCTATATTTTGTTGTCGTTATTTATCAACGACAACACCTTTTGTTTACGTAACGTAATCCCGATCCTTTAGCTAATTGCACAACTCAAACTCACAGGCCAATGAAACTAAGAAACGGACACAAATAAGGTAACAAATGTATTATAATAGAACATTAGAGCCTAACAACCCACCAGGATTAAGAAGGTGGCATATGTCAGGAAGAAATTTAAGACTGGAGGTTCATTAGATAACCCCAGTCTTTTCTGAAGTAAACATGAGATACTTACCTACTTAAATGCGTGCACAGCTGAGGAAAATTCTCTCATTATAGTATACACGATGAAGTTAGTTAAAATAGGACCTCAGAGGTTACCAACCCATCTGGATTATTAAGCAAGCACACTGTAAGACAAGAATAGCGTCAGGACTGGAGCCCCTTTTCGAAAACTCCAGTTGCTTCGCACGATGAAGGTTTGACTGCCAATTTTAACCCGGGAAGCGCGGAGCTATGGTATTTGAAACGTCCCGCCAGGCGAAGGTATTTTGATTCATTCCTGACGAAAATCGTCATATTTACCATAATCATAATTATTACTTATCCATATGAGCCTATTTTACGTTTAATATGAAGATATTAACATTAACCCTTTCCCTGCGGGTGACGTTCTGGAACGCCATGGCAATTTACAGCAATTTCCAGGCTATAAAAGCCTTTAAAAGCTGTAGAAATCGAGTGTCAGTGGGCGGGAGCGTAAGGGACCTCCGTCCGACCCTCAGAGCAGCCAGCCGCTCACTGACTAAGTCTCTGGTTTCTCGCGGCTGTCTCGACAGTGTTGCCGAGCGAGTGAGAGCTAATAATGAGCGAGTTTTCCCGAATGTCTATGGCAATGCTGCAGGTGAACCCCGCCACCTACGAAGCTCGTTCTGGTGTAATTTTGAAGTTATTTTCGCCTAGTTTTCGGCAGAATACAGTTCATTTCATGCATATACTTGATTAATTCATTCAGGAGTGCCTGAATATGCGCTAAATAACGCAAAAAAAAAACGCAACGTAAGTGTTAAGGAGCAATAAAATAAATGGGAATAATATTTGGGGGTTGAAAAAGACTTATTATTGCCGCCTGGTCGTATCATGAGGCGAGAGCCGGGGCGGCAAATAACCTCCCTCTCCGAGCTCCAAAGCGGCACTTATGCCTTGCATTACAAGTCTCTGTTTTGCAAGGATCTCTAATTGCCTCGCCCGTGTTAAAGAGACCGTGTAAGGGAAATTAGCGCAATAAATTACCCGATAAAAGGGGGAATAGGAGGAAAAATAACTAATAATTGAGGAGGGGGGAAAGGAGGGGAGGGGGGGCACATATGTTGGAGTGGTAGCAAGTAATGGAGGGGAATTATCTCCTCTATTCACATATTGCTTTGTTTTGAGTGCCAGTGGGGTGTTTTGAAAGGGTTTATTTATGCCCTGGCTCTTAAGAGGACCTTTGCATTTGCCCACCAAAACTCTTATGAGGACCTTCGTTTTTCCCGGGTTAAACAATTTCCCATGTTTGACTTCATTGTTATGAATCTTGAAATTGAACCTCCTTGAAGCTCCAGCTCCTGGCACGATTTTAACCCTTAGAGTACCAGCGCCGTGCGTTTTGTTGTATTAAAGCTATATTTAGACGATATTATCTGCATAAGAAAGGTCTGTGGTAGTTTGAAGGGTTGGTTGAGATAGTTTGAAGCCTTATTATTGCTAGGAGTCCTTCCTAAGCTACATAAAATCGTCTACTAGTTGCCATAATATAAGGACAAGGACGTCACCGGTACTGCACGGGTTAAAGCTTCATTATTGCTTCAGAAGCATAATTGTGATACCATATCCATAGCTAAATAGCTTCATTACAATGTCATTCGCTTATTATCGGTTTATTATGGTTTGCGAATTTCTATAGAACTCATAATAATAGATATAATTATTGCAAAATATATTTTTCAAATATATTATCCCTTTTCCCGATAACGAATAAGAAGTGAGGTTCATCCTTTTTCCAAGAAATATAAAGGAGTGGCATTCTATTTCCATAGAGCATTAAATATTGAATCACTACAATATTATATAACATATTTGAGCCTATTATTCGCCAGTATTTCTGACAGATGGAGAACTTGAAAGAATAGGAGTGAGATATAATGTGAAGATTCTTGACATTTACTCATCCCAATACAGGCAGGTATGCACTCTTCGAATAATTGTAGACCATTTGTTATTGTTGCTGAGAGAGAGAGAGAGAGAGAGAGAGAGAGAGAGAGAGAGAGAGAGAGAGAAATATTGTATATATATGTATTTATATTATATATATATATATATATATACAGTATTATATATACTGTATTTATATACATATATATATAAATATATATATCTATATATATATATATATATATATATATATATATATATATATATATATATATATATATATAAATTGGAGAAAGTCAGAAGAGCCAGTATATATATTGTAAATTATTCAACTACTTGCTCCTTTGATATAAAATCACTTATATAATTAATGAAACAAGAAAATTCATAAGGGGAGGCTGAACCTCGGCTGAGCCCAGAAGTAAAAATTTCATTTTTGTTTGTTCTTCTTCTAAAATGCTTCTTTCAACATAGGAGAATAGCATAGGAGGGAACAAAAAATATACCGCATCCATAACCCCCCGGGGCGGGGGTTCGCCCACGCCCCCCGAAAAACGATTTTGTTTGCCTTCAGCCACCAATTTGTTTTTGTTGTGTCTTTTGTCTAAAAGGCTCCTGTAAGCAATAGAAATTATCATATGATTGCATAATCACCCATATGACATCCCTAGCACCCCCTTCTGGGGGCCCCAAGATCATGGATTTTGTGACAAAAATATGTGTAATCGTTTGTGTTACGACCGGGGCTACGAATAAAACAAGGGCACTTAATGATTGGACTAGTAATAAGGCACTAGGCAACAACGGTACGCTAGATCCAAACCCTCGAACTTATATGCCGGCGAACAAAAACACCCATACCCTCCAGAGTTAATCTGCGATAATGGGGTATCCTTAACTGGGCATAAATGTACTCTACTTCAGGCTAACCCACACTGGTATGGCCTGATAACAAACAAGATGCAAATTACGTTAAAATGCATAAAAGGAAAGCTATGGAAAGATCAATTAAATCACTGCAAGATTTAATACAATAAAAAGATGCTTCAATACAGTTACTCTAAACAACAATAAACTCTTCACTCCTATCTGAAAGAAAGTGAAGTCTAGTCCTACAGCATAGACCTGGAAACTTCTGAAGAAAGTCTGA
Source organism: Paralithodes platypus (assembly GCA_032716605.1). Classification (NCBI taxonomy): domain Eukaryota; kingdom Metazoa; phylum Arthropoda; class Malacostraca; order Decapoda; family Lithodidae; genus Paralithodes; species Paralithodes platypus. The sequence continues at coordinate 29,596,270 of CM064482.1, forward strand.
TGCTCATAAGATGCTCGTATCTTAAATTATATAAAGGCAGGAGGCAGGACACCATACGTGTAGACTGAATACACTAAAAGATAGGACATATAATGTTAACTGACACAAGAATATTATAAATGCGCAACGGCAGTAATGATCGACACTAAAAGAAGTACTTCCTCATCAACGAAACAGTCTGCTATGGTTGTGCAACTCAACAATAACCTAGACTAATAAATACTGTGAATAATAATGCATATATACATATGAAAAAAGCTCATGTCCTAACTAGTGTCTGCTCGGCGAATAAAGTCTAGCTGGGATATCAAGGTAAGGAACTGTGGCTGAGCAAGACAGGCTCATCGCCTAGCGTTGTCCTTCAGGCGGTATGGTTAAAGTTACGTTAATGACGGGGATGCTCTCTTGGTAGATCCAGATCCCAAGTATCTGGTTCTACCCTGGCGATCCCTCTAAAGTCAAGCAAAGAGGCAGCACTGTGTTATAAGGTAGTAGGCTAATGCCCTCTTACAACACGATGCTACACTCGCAAAAGACACAACCAAAAGGACGACCTAGGCTACCACAGAAACCGTCGCAGTCATGTAGGTATAAGCGAACCATACACACATCGGTGACAATGACAACAGAAACCTCATCCCAGTCTAGCAAATAACCCAGCAGAGCACTAATGATAATGAGGGAGACACACACAAAGAGTCATCAAACCTCCATAAACTAAGGACACTGAGGGAGACACATACAGAGTCATCCAACCTCCATAGACTAAGAACCCTTACTTATAGCCTATTCTAATACATGGAAATATATATGAGAGCGACGCACACAATACGATGGGCTGATATGAAATCGTGTACAGAACCCAAAGGGAGTGCTGTGACGTTAAAAAATTAGAGGAATGAAAGAAGGAAGTTGAGTGAGAGAGACGGTATCAGAATGGTGGAGATATGGGGGACAGTTGTAAAAAGGATGTTAGTCATGTGCGTCCCTAGCCTGCTCTGAGGAGGGTAGCTCCTCGGGATCCTCAGGATCCCACAAAGGCATGGTGGTCGGCCAATCACAGGCCGATACGTCACAAGGCAGCAGGGCCCTAGGACGCGCCAAGAACCACCAGCCAATCAAAGACGAGAGAAAGCCCGCGCGGGCGGGAAAAACTCCTCCGGGAGGGAGGAGGGAAGCAACACTCACTACCCCCTCACTGCCCGCTCTCTCTCTCTCTCAACTTTACACTACAATGCATCTTATATTCTACTCATGATATAAAATACTTCCCGTTGTCACAGACGAAAATAAAGACCACCACTGGACTGTCTGTAACAATGCAAGTACTATGAAAGAAAGAACAACATTCTCTGATAACTGTAACCCATTTCACTGCCCTGGCGAGCGATAGTGGCTAACGGGAGGCGATTCTGCCAACGCTGGTAGGCGTCACATTTGTCAAACTCAATTTTCTCAATTTTTCTAAATTTAGTTTGCCATCAAACTCCGCTTTCTATGAGCGCGTGCCATAGAAAACTTCCAAAGGAGGCCTAACTAAAGCATTCTCCCCACAATGATGATTTGGAAAATCGATTTTTAAGAATTTCAATTGCCAGAGATCATAATATATTGTATTGGCACTTACGAGTGCCACTACATTTTTTATATTGCTCAAATTCGTTCCCCTTCTACACACTATAAAAAGGGCTATATAGCAACGCCTATCCGTTCTAATAATGGCCGTTTCGCCGAAAAATTCAGAGATTTGACCGTTTTCATGCCAAATCGGCTGTACCCCAAAAATAATTATATAATATATTTTTTTCAGCACCTTCTATTATTCAATATGGGAAAGCGAGGACGCTACGTTGTAGGGGATGCCTGTAGGATACGCCATACAAAAATTGCGGGAAATTTGAACAATTTTCAGTGACTAGTGGATTTTTCAAATAGTGCAATGAAATTCTGCGCTCGCGCGCGTGCGCACGCACATAGAGAGCTGATTTTTTCAGCGAGTCCTATAATTTCCATTTGGTATAATGCCAAAAACAAAATCTCTTATACAGGGTGAATTGAGGGTGTAAGGTTCAGCCTCCCCTAATTTTATTAAAATAAATTTAATAACGAATAGTATATTATGGTATGGTTACAAATATTTATGATAATATTCACAATCAATATTGACTTCCTACTTTCATCACAGAACACCTGGCTGGGAATCGCTTCAAGATACACTATTCAGACCCCCGTTCGTATTGTTGTAAATCCTTTCACTTGAAAAATCAATGGGAGAGTGGGAATGGTTGAGTGACGAGTGCCCAGGGAAGCTGTCAAGGTGTAAGGGATTGAGATATATTCTGTGATATAAACTGTATAATTATGTGACTTGGGGTGGGGGGGATCTGAAGGGATTCACTTCGGTTTATTGGTGGAGCCACAGAGGGCTGCCCTCAGTCAGTATGATATGAGAGGTCTTGTATGAAATTATAAGGAGAGGATTACAGCATAAAAATAACAAAAGGAGTGTTTCGTAGAACACACATGTCCGCCATGTGTGCAGACCAGAGTAAAGATCTATGATTATCGATAATGATGTGCCGGGTTGGTCCGTGGACGTTATGGTCTACTGCAATATTGGTTGCGGCCAATTTAGTCTGTTACTGATATGGGCAGAGACAAGCCCAAACCAACTGCTCAGATCGGTATTGGACGAGTGCCGGCATTGGCTCGCGGCCATTTAGGTTTGTTGCTGTGGCCGATATGGACCTGATGTTTGAACATATTAAGTTGTTTGTGGTCCATAGCCTTCTTTGAATGTGGCCATTTTAGTCTGTGGCCATTTTGGTGCGTAGCCAATTTGATCCGCTATCATTGTGGTTCATGGTTAATCTAACCCGAGGCTGATATAGGCATGGCCTCCCAGCCCCTTTATACAATGGTGGACAACAGAGGTGCATCAGACTGATGTCGAACCTAAATTTCTTTTGGAAATCTAAAAGAAATTAAACCCGAAATTCCTTCCTTCATTTACGTAAGAAACAAAAATTACATAAACTTCCATAACATTTTTGATGGGCCAGGTTAGTTGACTTGCACAAGGCGTAGAAACCCCAATTCTGAGTTTTAGTCTGCTTGAATTATTGTATTCAATAGTTGACTAAATATGCAAGGATAATCAGTCGCGGAATTGTGGAACCCACTTTCTCCAATATTATTACTGCTCAGATCCATGGTAATGCATGTGGCTCTCCTCCAACAATTCCTGTAGCTGGTGGTGGATTGATCACTCATCAAGGTCCTACCGATGATGTTTTTTTGTGTACATTGTGGCTGAAATTGAATGGTTTAATCAAAATTAGGCTGGATCTCTCTTCCTCAAGAGAATTAAACTATCCCATATAATCCTATCAAATCGTATATATTATCAATCAGTCAGTAGCCAGCCCTTGTTCCCGCAAGGTGTAGGGAGGATTTGCAAGAGCCACAGGATATTACAGGAGAAGAACAAATATAGCAGTTCGCCCGCAAAAAGCAAGCACCCCGATATCAATGGCTTCACCTCAGTTATACAGTATATATAATTATTATATATAATCCAGGTTAAAATTCCTCTTAGAACCAGCTCCAACTCGTAAAGCAGCATTGATCGAGCACGTCTCTAACCAAAGGCTGGCTCTGAATTGTGTACGTAATTCAGACAGGCAATTAAGGGGGGTCACTGTTTTGTTTTTATCTTTCTCTCCTTTTCTCTCTTCCCCTGGCTTGAATCCATTCGGCCCCATTCAGCCAACTGTTTTAAGACGTTTATCCTCATACAGGTGTCGCTTTCTTCCTGGCGAGCGATAGCGAGCCAGCATTGTATGGAGAAATCCGGCTTCGCCGGTGAAATATTTCTATCGAAAAATGTACAGATTAAGCTGGCTGTCAAAACAAATATATATATATATGCTGACTCGCTACCGCTCGCCAGGAAAATATTGACACCTGGATGGGGGTAAATGTCTTAAAACAGTGGGCTGAAAGGGGCCGAATGGATAAAAGCCAAAGAGAGAGAGAGAGAGAGAGAGAAAGAGAAAAAAGCGAGGTGGGCTCCCTTAGCGAAACGATGTGAGGTTGAGGCTAACCAAGCCAGATATTATGGAGGGACTTGTGTGAGAGGGTGAAGATGAGACGTGTGTGAAGTAGAGGTTCAGTGTAGTTGTCACGGACAAGGAGGATTTCCCATAGTCTGTTCATTCTAGGTTGGGCAGAGATCGTAACCTCTAACCTCTGTAACTCAAAAAAGGCTAGAGCAAATGAGCTGTAAATTTATACACATATTCCCTAGCCAAGTCTTCCTATTTGGTAGAAATATTAGCTCGGTTACTCTAGTCCTTTTGAAGTTATGAAAGGTTAGGGGTTACGATTTCTGCCCAACCTAAAATGAACGGACTATAAGAACATAAGACAATGGGAGTCTGCAGAAAACCGATTGGCCCAAACAAGGCAGATCCCTGTCACACCTAACCCTAATTATAAGGCCCTATAAGCTGAGCTTATAAAGTCCAGCTCACTAACACCATTAGGACTGACCTCACCGAAACGGTTAGAGGTCAGAAAACTGGAGTCTACAGAGCGCCGATTGGCCCACACCTGACAGATCCCCCTCACACCCAACCCATCTAGTCCATATACCTATATAATTTTATCTTAAAGCTCCTTATCGTTCTTGATCCCACTATAGCACTCGGTAGCCTATTCCACCTATCTACAACTCTGGTTGTAGATATGTTTTGCCTATATCCCTTCTGAAACGAAATGTATCTAACTTGAAACCATTCGTTCGAGTTCTTTCCCTATCACTGATCTTTTGTACATTTGTCATGTCCCTTTTATTAATCCCACTAACCCACTTGAACACCTCTATCATGTCCCCTCTAACTCTGCGTCTCTCTAACGAATGTAAGCCTAATTTCTTCAACCTTTCTTCATACGGAAGATTTCTAATATTATGGATAATTTTTTTCATTCTACGTTGTACTCTCTCCAATGAATCTATGTCCATTCTGTAATAAGGACACCAAAATTGAACAGCATAATCCAAATGGGGTCTCACTAATGACAAGTAAAGTTTTAAGATAACATCAGCAGTTCTGTTACTCACACTCCTTGAGATGAACCCGAGAATCCTGTTTGCCTTGTTACGAACGCTTATACACTGTGTTTTAGGCTTCAAATCATTGATATCAAACACACCTAGATCTTTCTCACAATCTGAGTTTTCTAATTCCATATTAGCTAGTTTATATTTAACATTTGTATGCATCTTTCCTATCTATATTACCTTGCATATGTCAATGTTAAACTTCATCTGCCAATTTACTGACCATTCGTGTAAGGTATCTAGATCCCTTTCGAGGCACTCTATATCTCTATCTGAATCTATTTTTCTCCCCATTTCGGTATCGTCTGCAAATTTACTTATCCTACTAGATATACCTAAATCAAGGTCATTTCTGTATATAACAAACAACAGAGGACCTAATACAGGTCCCTGGGGGACACCACTTTTGACTTCTCCCCATTCTGACTTGGTACCATTTATGCTGACTCTCTGCATCCTACCAATTAGCCATGACCTACTCCATCCCATCAACGCCCCACTTATTCCATGCGCCTCAACCTTTCTCGTCAATAGTAACCAATTTGAATACTGGGAGAAAATACCGGAATAGACCCAAAGTGCCAACAGAGATTACACACGTTGAATAGAGCATTACAAAAGGGGCATGTAGGCTACTGTAGGACTGAACTACTAAAATAAGTTAAAAATAAACAGTGTGTATATAATGAAAACTAAAAGGATTGATTGATTATTATTGACAGAAAACATTGTCACAAGGCACCGTAGAAGCTAAAACATATGCACAAAACTCAAAACTGTGGTGTGCATACCAGTTAAGGGGGTAGTGCTTGGTTTTTGGGCTATATATTTATTTATTTATTTATTTTTGAGTTTACTCGCTAGACCTCCATCAAGCTTAGAAAAACACCTCCTAGACCCCCTTGCAAGATAAATTTGTAAATTTTTTGATAGAAAAATTTCCCGGCCGATGGCCGGTTCCTTCTAAAATTAGAGGTTCGCTATAGCTCACCAGGATAAAATTGACACTTAAAGGGCACGAAAGGTCTTAACACTGACGAAGAAATAGGACGAAAGGTGTCAAAATTGCCAAACTAACGGAAGGAACATCTTAAAACCACAAAACTAAAATGCTAAACATGAAGGAAAAGGGTGTCCAGAAAAAGCGAATATTACCCCCTTAACCCTTAACTGGCGCACCCGGCTATTGTCGAGTTCAATAAATGTGGCCTATGTGGCGGGTCACGGCTATTGTCGAGTGCAATTTTGAGCACGTAATGTGCTCTGAGAGAGAGTGGAGCAGTGGGAGGAGCGTAGGTTACCTCATGACCGCTCGCCACGGTGGCCGTGGAGCTACTGAGATGTACTCCTTTGTACTCCACCCTCTCTCACTCGTTTCACACGTAATAATGTAAGAAAATGACCGTATTTTACCGATTTTGCCCTTCGGTTGCACGATCGTTGCAAGACAACCAGTGATCGTAGAAGGATGGTTCTGGTGTCATTGGAAAGCTGAATTAACGCCCTTTCAGGGATGCATACTTGTATTATGCTCTGGCTCTGGTTTATGCATGAAAACGAGCACGGAAACAAGCTCGTTTACGGTAAAAAAAAACACTGGGCGGCACATCAAATATACTCCTCCACCCGCTCTTAAGGT
>CM064482.1:29605533-30057043 GCA_032716605.1 Paralithodes platypus
ACACCTAGCGAGCGAAAGCGAGCCACCATATTTTGGATTATGTTTTAGACAGCTGACTTAATTTGTAAATTTTTCGGTAAAACAATGTCTCCGGCGAAGCAGGATTTCTCCATACAACGATGGCTTGCTGTCGCTCGCCAGGAAAAAATCGATACCTGAATGGGGAGAAACGTCTTAAAACAGTAGGCTGAATAAGGCCGAATGGATGAAACCCTGAGAGAAAAATCAGGTTGGTTCCTTTAATGAAACGGGACTTGACAGCACCCAACTTCGAAAATATAGCAACTTCCTTTAATATATTTGCTTTTTCATTTACGCGTTGGGATTGGCTGTGGTAATGTATAACATCTTCAATCTGGTCATATTGTTATTTACTAAGCATTGTTAATGTTACCTCAAGATTAAAATATTAGTTTTAGGAAACATCTCTAGTTATAAAATGGCTAAAGACAAGACAAATATATACCTAAACTATAGCAGGCTTTCCCACATTCACGATTTTCATCGGTGATCCCTAATGCCCCTTTCCCACTGATGCGACTTCTCACGATTTTCTTTTCATCACCGACACCAATAAATTGGCACATTCGTGACATGTCTTAAACCCTCTCATGAAAAATCTGCGACGTCAACGATTTTGACCGTTAAAAACCGTTGACAAGTTTACACTCGGCGACGATGTCGCCGATGGGTAAGACTTAATCGGCGACATTATGCGAAGTCATCGGCAAATTGAGCGATGGGTCGGCGAATACCTCGGCAAGATTATTTAGTTTCATCCCTAGACCTCTATCAAGCATATAAAGCACCCCCCAACACCCTCCTTCAAGATCAATTTGTAAATTTTTCGATAGAAAAATATCCTGGCCGAAGGCCGGTTCCTCAAAAAGTACAGGCTCGCTATCGCTAGCCAGGAAAAACTCGACGCCTAAATGACACGAAAGTCTTAATATTGACAACGAAATGGGGTGAAATGTCTTAAAATCGCCAAACTAATGGGCCGAACGTCATAAAATATGAACACTAATGGGGTTAACCATGAGGAAGAAAGGGGACCAGAAAAACGACCCATCTCCCCTTAATTCGGAGATTGGCAATGTCCGGCTTCGCCGGAGACATTTTTCTATCAAATAAAGTACAAGTTAAGCTGAATGGGGCCGAACGGATAAAAGGCAAAGAGAGAGGGAGAGAAAGAGAACAAAAAAGAAACGAGGAGAGAGGGAGAGAAAGAAAAAACAAAAACAGCGAGGTGGGCTCAATGTTTGCGTTACGGCTTAACTGAGCCCACCTCGCCTTTTTTTTTTTTTCTCTTTCTCTCCTGTTACGATCGGGTCTCGTATAAATCAGTGGCTCTTATACATTGGACTAGACTGGCATAAATGCAACAACGGAAACACTAGATCAAACCCCTGATATATAATCCCGTCGAACAAAGAACACATATACCCTCCAGAGTTATATCTGCGATAGCGGGGTATCTTAACTCTCAGTATCTATGTGCTTCTACTATAGGCTGATGTTCTCTGAAACAGCCTATTACCTATAACATATGGTTGCTTAGTTATGGTACACAAGGAAAAGATAGTTAACTTAATTAAATCACAAGAGTGATCTAATGCAAACAAGAAGAAGGTTTACTTAACGTTACTTTAATCAATAATATCTGTCACTCCTTTATGAAAGAAAGTGTTGTAAAGTCCTCAAGCACCGAACAAGGAATCTTCTGAATAATGTCGGATGCTACTAAGAAAAACGTATCGGAAATGGAACCACAAAATAGCAGGAGGCAGGACAATGCACGTGTAGGCTAAATACACAAAAAGGCTGGACATATATTGTAATTGGACACAAGAATATTATAAGCAGTGCAACTGTAATAATGCTCGCCACGAAAAAGTAGTACTCCTATTAACAAAACCGGTCTATGCTGGTTGTGTCTCTCTACAGCAACCTAGACCTCAAAATGCTTGTGTAAAAATAATGGGTATGCATAAAAGAGTGTATGATCTAATTCAGCTAATGTCTACCCGGGTTAATAAAGTCTAGCTGGGATGCGCAAAGGTACAGAATTCTGGTGGAGCAAGGCAGCTCCTAGCCTAGTGTGGACCTTGGGTCTGTGCGGCCTGATTACGTTAATATGAAGGGGTGCTCTCTTGAGGATTCTCGATCACAAGTATCGAGTATCCTCCTGGCGACCCTCAAAAGTAAAAGCAAATAGAGTTAGAACAGTGTTGGGTGGATTAGGCAAGCAGCCCTCACGCACTACACAGTCTAAACTCCAAGGTACACAGACAAAAGATCCACCCAGGTAACCCACAAAATCCGTAGTATCGTTTAGCTCAAAAGTAGCCTACACACAGTGAAAACACCAACAGCAAGGTACCTGATCCCTAGTCTAGCATTATTTAACCCTGTAGAAACATTAGTGATTGATGGAGACAGTCTGAGCAATACAATCTCCCAAAAAGACAATGACTATCTTCAACCTTAATCTAGTACATAAGAAATGTGATATCAGCATATAATACAGTCTAGCCACCAATTCAAGGTGTGGATGCAGAGAACCAGAGGAGAATTGATATTAATAAAAGGTGAGGAAGTAGTGGAAATGATAGAGGCAGTAGGAGAGAAAGATTCTAAGACAAGAGTGTGGGACAGTTCAAGGGAGATGCTTAGAGTATGCTGTCTGGGAAGGATCTGACAAGGATATTCCCATGGACCTCCTGGCTGGAGTCCCAGTTCGCAAGAATGGCACGAGGGCGCGCGACAGTCGCCCAGTAAGCAGCCGCGTAGTAGGCAGTGTTAGGCAGGAGGCAACGAATCCCGCGAGGCCTATATAAGGGGGCCAGCCACGCGCCGCACTCACTACCAAGTCACACCACCTTGTCTCTCTCTCTCCCTCTCCCGCTCGCCTTCCCATCATTCAACTACTTAACACAATACTTTCAATTGACTAAATAAAATAGAAAGGATTGTGACAGACGAAAATAAAGAACAGTTCTGAACTGTCTGCAACACAAGCTTTCTCGAGAAGGAAAGTACACAATGATAGGTAAACTGTAGCTATATTCTCTGCCCTGGCGAGTCCTAGCGAGTAAGCCATGCGGTTCTGGGGGAAGCAGTTTTTGTTTTTCTCTTTCTCTCCCTCTCTCTTTGCCTTGTATCCATTCGGCCCCATTCTGCCTAGTGTTTTAAGACGTTTACCCCCATCCAGGTTTCAATATTTTCCTGGTGAGCGGTAGCGAGCCAACGTATATATTGTTTTGTTGAGAACAAGCTAAATTTGTACATTTTTCGATAGAAAAATGTCTCCGGCAAAGCCAGATTTCTCCATATAATGCTGGTTCGCTATTGCTTGCCAGGAAGATATCGATACTTGGATGGCGATGAACGTCTTAAAACAGTTGGCTGAATGGGGCTGAATGGATACAAACCAGAGAAAGAGAGAAAAGGTGAGAAAGAGAAAAAAAAACAGGTAAACCCCCCAAGTGAGGTGCATAGAAAAGAGGGTTGACAGGTTCACTATAGGCCTAATAATTTTGTTTTACCCACCTCGCCGAAGGTGCTCTTTGGCATCGTCGATGTTCTCGGAACATCTGAGAGAATCGGCGAGCAGAGCATCTGAGAGCTTTGGTGAGCATCCATGCAGCATTGCAAAGGTTTTTTTGTGCGAAACCCTCCGTGATGTCTCGCTGATGTCGCAGATGATCGCAGAAGCCCTCGCAGATCCCTCGGCGATGCTAGACGATGCTTGCGAGGGCAACGAACCCTCGTGAGTCCTCGTCCAAAATTTTGAACAGTCTGAACATTTGAGACGACCCGCGAGGGCCCTTGCGAGGCCTTGAGAGGCCGTGCGAGGCAAACAATTTTTTATGAGAGGGTTTAAGACATGTCACGAATGTGCCAATTTATTTGTGTCGGCGATGAAAATCGTGAGAAGTCGCATCAGTGGAAAAGGGGCATAACAATTGCCCATAATCGGATGAAGTCGTAAATAAATTGTGTACAATCTCATGGATCTCATGCGTTGCACAAGGTGTCGCGTGAGTCGTTTCAAGCTTTGAAAAAATCAAAAGTACTCATGACTGGTCATGATCGGCAAGTAGTTTTATGCATCGGCGATGGCCTCGCATGGCTTCGCATGAAAAACCCCGTTATACCGACAAGACTTGTCGTAGAATGACTCTCAGAGACATAAGATTAGTCTGCAAATCAATCAGCGCACACAATCGGCGCATAATGCAACATATAAGATGGTTATCGCATGACTTGCCGAAAGTATAACCGGGCCTGTTATGCTCAACACGAGGGTGCACGAGGATGTTGTCGATATGCACAATTGCATGAGATTGCCATCGACGATGCTTGATACACAAATCGTCGATTTACACAAGATTGTGGTTGTGGTGGTAGTGGTGGTGCTTGGCCGTGGTGATGGTGTATGGTGGTGCTGGTGTATATCCGTGGTGGTAGTTGTGGTAGTCAGGCTTGTTTTGTTTTGTATATGGTGGTTGTGGTTGGTAATTGGTGGTGAGAGTGTGGTTGTGGTAGTAGTTCGGTGGTGGTGGTTGTGGTAGTTGGGTGGTGGTTTTGGTGCATGAATAAGTGCTGATAATTTCATATATTATCGCTTACGAACCCTTCCCTTTACCATCTCATCTATGTACTGTATTTATCTCCTGGATTTAATTATCTTCCTTATTAATTTGACAGAATTATTATATTTGGTGTTTTTTTATTCACTGGTTATTTTGTAATGCAATGGATTTGAAAATAATATTATTGTACCATTACAAAAATAATTATTATGACAAATGAGTAAAACATATATTTTTACTTCATCTTTTGTCTAGATTGAACGTTAGGTGTTAACAACTTATGTTTCAGACAATTAAGTCAGTGTCATATATATTTTCGAATACATATTGTTCGCTTTCACTTGTGAGTGAGGTCGGCTGAGATATTAAGATTGGGGAAATTGTTTTATAACATATATTAATTGACGTGTGTCATTTGCTCATTATGTGTTAGTGGAATAATAATTATATTTAGCCCATCAAATCAGAAATTATTCAGTTTCCATAGAGACCATATATCAAATGTAAATATTGATAAATAATGGAGATAGTAATGGGTGTGATTCGTTTATGTGTGTGATTATCATAGTATGTGTGTAAGGATATTCCAGGGCAGTAGTTCCCTTTCCAATTTTCCCTTACCCACTCTAAACCACTGTTTGGACACTTGATCCTCAGTATTTTGGAGGACAATCAGCCTAGAGGGGTCGCAAGACTTGTTGTTGCTGGATTTCCTCTGTACTCCTTTGTACTCCTTCACTTGCTGCTCATATAAAACAGCCAACAAATGCAGCCTCTGATTTACTATATTAAAGTGAAGCCGCAATAAATCAAAATCACGTATGCCCTGCCTAGACGTTGCTGGGAATTGACAAGCACATGCCTGCCAAGGTCTAGGTGAGAATGGTGTTGGGCCTCGCAAATGATATTTATATATCAGCATACAAGTGGGTGGAGGGTGAGGGATAATTACCTGAGAAAAATCAGAAAGTCTTACATTAAAATCGTACGATGTATGCAACATCGCCGACGTCTTGCCAACTATTTGCCGAGGAATCAGCAAATATGCGCCGAGGGAATCGTCGCAACAAATCGCATGAAGTCGTGCTGTAACGTTTTTTCTGAAATTCAAATTTTACCTTCATCGTATGGTGTTGCAGACGACATCGGCGAGCCATCGCATATGTTGCAGACGATATCAGCGAGACATCGCATATGTTGCAGACGATGTTGCCGAGTGATTGGCGACAATCATATTTTAACTGATATTTTTAATCAATCGTGTCCAGTTGTTACGAAAGTCATACGATAACTAGTCGGCCACGGAAAACCGTGTCAAGTCGTGAATGTGGGAAAGCCCCTTTAAGGGAGCTCAGACGGTACTGTGCAGCATAATTTACGGGTTCGGCTCAATGGTTTAAGGAGGGGGTTTAGTTTGTTCTCTAAAGCTCTATCAAACTTTAAAAAAAAAAAATACACGACCCCCCTTCTATACATATTTGTAAATTTTTCGGTAGAAAAATGTCCCGGCCTAAAGCCTATTCCTATTTAAATACAGGCTCGATATCTCTCTCTCCAGGAAAAAAACTCGACACCTAAATGGCACGAAAGGTCTTAATATTGGTAAAGTAATGGGGCAAAAGGTCTAAAAATCGTCAAACTAATGGGGCGAATGTCTTGAAATCTCGTAACTAACAGGGCTAAATATGAGGGAGGAGGAGGACTCGAAAAACAAACTTCCTCCCCATAAAACTCTTCTCTGAAGGTAGCTAAAAAAAAAAAAAAAAAAAAAAAAAAAAAAAAAATCTGAGTTAGGGGGGGGGGGTCACCAGCTATTTTTTATCTTTCTCTCCTTTTCTCTCTTTCCCTGGCTTCTATCCATTCGGCCCCATTCAGCCAACTGTTTTAAGACGTTTATCCCCCTCCAGGTGTCGATTTCTTCCTGGCGAGCCAGCATTGTATGGAGAAATCTGGCTTCGCCGGAGACATTTTTCTATCGAAAAATGTACAAATTTAGCTTGCTGTTGACATAAATATATATATCTTGGCGAGCGCTATATTATTATTATTATTATTATTATATGAGCTGCCGAAGTCTCCAACCAGGGTGCAGAAACACCAGCAAGATGAATCCACACAAAACACCCGGAGGCACTGGAGAGAGACTACGGCATCATTAGGAAAAAAAAAAAAAAAACATATATACTGTACTGTATATAATATTATACATATATTAAACACAGATGAAATGAATACTAAAATATTATGCAGTGGAGGATATAAAATATTAATATAAACAATAAAATAGAATAAAATAGTTTAAAAATTAGAATTAATGCTGCAAAAAATCATTAAATCTAGACTTAAAGATGGAGATATGAGCTGAATTGACTAGGTCATTTGGCAACTTATTCTACAAGTCAACCATGGCTGGCACAAAACACCGTGAAAACTGTGTAGTAGAAAAATTAACACGGCTCATGGCAAGATCATTAAGGTTGCTTGTGAATCTAGTTGCACGAGAGCCTGGACATAGGGCCCTGGCAGAACCCCATGTAAGGGATGCTGAGGGTTGTTAAATCTTTAAATAAGACTAAGGGCACCAACTTTACGTCGATGACACAGATCAAGAGACAAATGAGGTAGAATAAAACTGATAGAATTTAGTGACCTGTCAAGCAACTTGAGATGGCAGTCAGCTGCTGACGACCAGACAGGTGAGCAGTACTCGCATTGTGGCAAAATAAAAGCATAAAAAGACTTGATAACTGTGGCGTCACAAGCACACGTCACAAGACACCTGGATGTGGGTAAACGTCTTAAAACAGTAGGCTGAATGGGACCGAATGGATACAAGCTAAAGAGAGAGGGAGAGAAAGAGAGAAAAAGCCAGGTGGGCCCCCTTAAGGCTTTACATCATGACCCCGGGGTGAGAAAGGGTAAGTGTGAGAGAAAAGCCTTGACTGGAGGAAAGTTATGAATACAAAATAAAAGACAACACATATTTTGTCGTAGCCAGGATTTGTATTAACAGGAGTAATATATATATATATATATATATATATTTTCTTTAATACATACGAGGTTGAAAGAAATGGCAATTTCTGCGTTGGAAATTTTATTATTCAAAGTTTCCTTCCAAGCTGCCAAACAATTAAGAGACAACCCCAACATCATCATCCGTCGTGCAGATAAAGCTTCTTGCCTCGTGATTCATGACAAGGACGTCATCTTAACCCGTTGAGCTCCGGCTAGTTATAATATTTTGTTCACCCCAGTCCCAAGCCATTTTCACTTCTTTTTTTTGTTTGCTAAAATGGAAGACAAGGATGAGAAATGAAAAAAAATAAAAAAATAAAAAAATAACCTCGGATATTTTTTTTTTGGGGGGGGGGGGGGGGGGGGGTGGGGGGGGGGGGGAGCCTCAAAACAATTTGTTGAGCCAAAACGGAAGAGAATGGTGAGAAATGAAAAAAATAAAAAAAAACTCGCCTCGGTCATTTGGGGGGCGGGGGTCGAAAGTTCGTCTCCCCCGCATGACCACCCGCCCGGGAGCACTAGGGTGAAAACTGAGTATGGCATTGTATGGCATACATCCTAAGGAGTGTCTCACATAAATCTCAAGCCTCTAGCTCCCATACGACCGGAGTAATGAAGGTTCAAAGTGGCGGTGAACTAAGGGTGTAAAGTATCCCCACTAAGCCCACCACCACCAGCCGCGCGGCTGTCTTGGCCCGCTCACACCTACCGGCCCGGCTCCCACACACACTACGGTACCTCCCCCTCCTATTCTCCCGCCATTTCCTACCTTACGAGCTACGTAAGTGATTTTTATATGTCGGACGCACGTGATGCGTCGCTGGGAGTTGGTGATCAAACACTGCCGACGCATCACGTGCGACGCTGGGTCTCACTGGGTTAAGTGACAACACCAAATTTAAAAGGATCACCCGCAACCCAACCGACGAAATCAAACGTACTGCCAACACCACCATCACCGCCATCAACGCCAAACAAGGAGGGGTCCACCTTAAAAAACTCGTCGGAGAATACACCCCTGGTTATGCGTACGGAACCATCAAAACACACAAACCTGGGAACCCCCTCCGCCCCATCATCTCCCAGATCCCCACTGCCACCTACCAGACCGCCAAGGCCCTACAAAGGAGTACAAAGTAAATCAAGCAACAACAGATCTAGTGACCCTTCTAGGCTGCTTGTTCTCCAAAACACTGAGGATCAAGTGTCCAAACAGTGGTTTAGAGTGGGTAAGGGAACATTGGAAAGGGAACTACTGCCCTGCCACTAACGTGGCAGGACTAGGAAGTTAGTAGGGGACATGTGGGTTAGTAACTGAGGGGAGGATAAAATAAAGTTATTCATTTACAAAACGCAGTCAGTCGCGGGTTTGATGCGAGATATTTGTCTAGGCGGAATTTAAATGAATCAACGGTGCTGCAGTCTATAACGTCTCGGGGAAGCCCATTCCACAAGTTGACAACTCGATTGAAGAAGAAATTCTTAGATTCGTGTGAGTTAAAAGATTTACCAATAATTTTGCAACCGTTTCCCCGCGTGTAATTAGATTGGTCGATAGTGAAGTACTTACTACAGTTCATATTGTCGATGCCTTTGATGATTTTGAACACTTGAATTAAGTCACCTCTTAATCTGCGCTGGGTTAAAGGAAATAGATTTAATTCTCTAAGACGCTCTTCGTATGGTTTGTTCTTTAGGCTAGGTATCATTTTGGTAACTCTACGTTGAACTCGTTCTAGCTTGTTTATGTCTTTTTGGTAATAAGGGCACCAGCATTGAACGCAGTATTCCAGAAGAGGGCGGACTAAGGAATTGTAAAAGGTTAGGATTACGTCTTTGGATTTATGCTCAAATGATCTGCCTATAAAGCCAATTATTTTGTTTGCCTTCTTAACAACTTCTGAACATTGTTGACTCGGTTTTAGGTTACTCGATATTGTTACTCCCAGATCGGTTTCTCTGTTTACATTCTTAAGCTGAGTGCCATTCATCGAATAGTTTACTTTCTCATTTAGGTATCCGATATGTAGTACTTTACATTTATCCGCATTGAAACTCATTTGCCAAATTTGGGCCCAATGTGACAATTTATCTAGATTGTGTTGCATATCGTCAACTTGATCTTTTGAGAGTACGCTATTTGCAATTTTTGTATCGTCAGCAAATTTTGAGATTGTACAGGTGAGACCCTCATCTATGTCGTTGATGTAAATTAGAAAGAGAATTGGTCCTAGTACCGATCCCTGGGGTACCCCGCTACTTACATTGGTCCATTTAGATGCCTTACCGTTTATGACTACTCTTTGCTTTCTGTCGCTGAGCCAATTTTCTATCCATTTCAACACACCGTCTTGTATTCCATGCGCTTTTAGTTTTAGCAGTAAACGTTTGTGGGGAACTTTGTCAAAGGCCTTTTGAAAATCAAGGTATATAATATCTACAGCTTTACTCTCATCGTAGAGGTTGAGGATATCGTGGAAGAAGTCTAAGAGGTTTGTTAAACAGGAACGTTTTTTACGAAAGCCGTGTTGAGTATCTTTAAGTATGTTATTTTCCTCTAAGTGATTTACGAGTCTGTCTCTTATGACCGTTTCTAGCATTTTACATACAACTGAGGTTAAGCTAATTGGACGATAGTTAGTGGATAGGGATTTGCTGCCTTTTGTGAATATCGGTGTTACGTTGGCTATCTTCCACTGATCAGGCATAGTTCCAGACTGTAAGGATTTATTGAATAGTAATGTCAGTGGTTTGGAGAGCTCATCCTTAGCTTCCTTTAGAACTCTAGGCGAGATTGTATCAGGTCCAGGCGTTTTATTTACCTTGAGTTTATCTAAACAATTCAATACTTCTCTCTCTGTAACGGTGATATTGCTTAGAACATCTGAATTATCAATCTGAATCGGCGATGGTGTAGGGATATCACTGAGGTCTTCTGTTGTAAAAACTGATGCAAAGAAGGTATTGAGGGCATTACTCATTTGTACTTCGTCTTTGGTGTATTCTCCATTTGCATCGACTAACGGTCCAACAGTTGAAGTAACTACTTTTTTATTTCTGATATAACTATAGAATTATTTCGGGTTTGTTTTACTTTGATTCGCAATATGTAACTCTAGGGTCTTTTTACTTTGCTTAATTAACTTTTTGGCTTTGCGTCGTAGCTCTACAAATTTCACCCGTTCTTCGTCATTTTGTGAGGATTTTAATCTATCATTAGCACATTTTTTAGCAAGCAGGCAGTTTGAAATATCTTTATTCCACCATTTGGGCTTATTATTATGGCCTGGACGCCGTATTTTCGATGGTATGCAGTCTTGCACTGCTTTTAGGTAAGTGGTTTCGAATAACTTCCAAGATGTATTTATGTCGTTATTGTTAATTAAAAAGCTCCAGTCAGTTTCTTTAAACATAGCTCTAAGTTTATGAAAGTTTGCTTTCTTGAAATTAAGGACTTTTTCGATGCTACTATTTGGTTCGTTATTAGTAAAGTTTAAAGTGAAAGTTATCGTACGATGGTCGCTGTTACTGAATTCATCACCAACATTCAAATTCTCTATTAATTCTTCTTTTGTTGCAAGTACAATGTCAAGAACGTTATTACCACGGGTCGGTGTTCGAACAAATTGATAAAGCGAACTCTCTTGCAAGTTCGTATACAAGTCATGTCCGGAGTGTGAAGTAAGAGTATCGCCCCACTTGGTCACAGGTAAATTAAAGTCGCCAAAAAATACGGTATCTTGTGAGTTACTTACATCTGCAATTTGTTCATAAATTTCTCGGTCAGTTTGCACTGATTGAGCTGGAGGTCTGTATATTAATGCAAGTATTAGTTTTGTACCTTTATTATTCTTTATTAGCACAAAAGATGTGTCGACGTTCACAATTCGAGGTTTTGACAAGAGGGTCGGGTTAAGACTTTCTTTGATATAAAATAAAACGCCACCTCCATTTTTATTTATTCGGCTTTTCTCAAACATTACATAACCGGGAAGTGAATACTCTGCTAAAAAGTCTCTATCTACTGTATTGAGCCAAGATTCTGTTATACCAATCACATCATAATTTTCAGTAAACACTAGTTCCTCTAAATCTGAAAATTTATTGCGTATGCTACGAGCGTTTGCATAGAAAACCTTTAAAGTTGCGGTTTTAGAACTCACAGAACGTTCTTTAATCAAATTTTTGGTTCTGATCGGATCTACATTTACATTCATGGCTGACATCGGTCCTCGGTCGTTATCCCTGGCGGTTTTGAATTTGGGTCGTGTTGGTGGAGCTTTATCCAAATTCGCGGTTCTTGACAGATTAGCATTTAATTCCTTCGCAGGTTGCCGCCCTCGCTGTCTTCGGTCCTCCTTCCTGGTTGTCCTGTGCTGAGTCGATTTCTTCTCCGAAAATCCTTCACCGCATCGTTGAGAAGACGCCCAAAACGTGCTGCTCCCACCTGGTTCAGATGAACTCCGTCGTCCGAAAACAAATAGTCATCGTAGTAGAAATTGTCCCAGGTGTCGACAAATCCCACGTTTTCCTTCCTGCAGAGGTTTGCTAGACAACGATTTGTGCTGGTGGCTATGTTGTAAAATCGGCTCTCTACACCAAGCCGGGGGACGATTCCTGAGACGATGATCCTTGATGACTTCTCCTTAAACGACTTGATCAGCTGCTGGTACTTTAAAAGCAAATCTTCCGACCGGGTTCGCTGTACATCGTTGGATCCAACGTGGATGACGTACATTGTATTAGCAGGGGCCAGCTTAGATACTTCGTCAACTGCAGCAACTACATCGTCCACACCACCACCAGGGATACAAAAACGCTTCCTGGTCTTAGGTGCTCTGGCGCAAAACTCTGTGAGCTGACCACGTATCATCGAGTCTCCCACGAGCCGGACTTCTTCTATTTCCGCTTCGTCATCTGAGTCTGCGAGTATTTGGAAGCGGTTTTGACACTCGGTAATCGGTATGGGTTTCCTGGTCTTGGGGCAAACGTTGTTCCTAACAACACGGAAGTTGTCTTGAGGGGGAAGAGAGTTACTATTTGTTTCTTGAGTATCGGAACCATCAGATGAAATGGCTACTGCAGGCGTTGAATTGTTGGCAGTTGACGTTGGGGCGTTGGTGGCTGCTGCTGGAGTTGCGGTGGCAATTGAAGTTTGTGGTACTCCAACGTTGAGTGTTACAAACTCTTGGAGTGATTCCAGCTTCATGGTGAGGACGTTGATCTTGTTGTAGGCTTCATCTAATTTCACTGTCAAATTCTCTTGTTGCTGGCAGAGACGGCAGACTTGAAGATCGACAGTAACAAACATGGACTCACCAAACCTACTGGCGCAGTTCGTACAAGTGCGAGGCATGGTAACAGTCAGTTTCTTCAGATCACTTCACTCACTTTAAAACACTTAACTCACTTTAAAACACTTAACTCACTTTAAAACACTTCACTCACTTTAGAAACACTTCAATCACTTCAACCGAAAACAATGTTGAAATACACAACAATAGGTTATCAGGGGTGATAGCCTAACCGAAAACAAAACATTTGAGATACGCAGAATTAGGCTTCCAGGGGCGATAGCCTAACCAAAAGTTTTAACAAAATTTAAATACGCACCAATAGGCTACCAGCGTTGAATAGCCTAACCGAAAATAATAAAATTGAAATACGCAGAAATAGGCTACCAGGTGTGATAACCTAACCTTAAACAAATATATATATAACAGAATATGTAACTAAATATACAATTCACCAAATAGAGATTATATAAAAATAAAGTGTGACCGCACACAAGGGGTTAATATACTGTATCAACAGATGGCCCTGGTGTCACTGTAGCCTACTCTTTTTAGATAAAACAAAACAAAATGTATCAGTCAAAGGTTACTACAAGATCGTGCAAGCAACAACTAAAATTACAGATATATATAGCTACAGTAGGATACTAAATACAATATCTACTAGAGTTAATAAGAACAACAGATTGGCTGGCTATAGGCTAGGCTAGGTTTGGATTAGGTTAAAAGCTTGGCAGGTTGGGTTAGGGTAGTTTAGTTTGTACAAATACCACCCTTAGCTTAAAGTAAAATCACTCTGAGGAGAAAAAGTCAAGAATACTCTGAGGAGAAAAAGTCAAGAATATATCTAGGGGGAAAAGATAAATTAATGCACTTAAATTTACTACAAAATTGGCTGGAATTTAATATGTATAATCCCCCAAAAAAGTGTATTTACAAATGGTGTCGGCGTTCGTTCCTGTAGGCAGGTTAGATACACAATATTGTTTATTAGCAAATTAATATGCAAAGCTTTACTTACATACAAGGCAGTTAAATTGATACTTACTACAGTAGGTAATGGGTAAAATTAGGGGCTACGATTTTATTTTAGAAGAGAGCGTTTGTTTACAAACAAAACAAAACAACAGATGGCGCTAGTGGCGCCCTGTCCGAGCAGGAGTCTTGTGATAAACACAAAGTTTATCAGTCAATACACAGCGAAATATCGTGCAGTGTTACTTACTAAACTACAGGATGGTTAAACGTGCTCTTAACCACCTTTCATGCACAAGAATGAAGAGGATGAGTAGTTAATACTCAAATTATGATCGATATCGTGAGAGCGTTGACAGAGCGTCTGCAGCATCTGGCGGTAGCGAGAGAGAGAGCCCTGAACAACCTCCTCACCCCCTACGTGCCCTGCCAATACAACCTTAACTCAGCCCACGATTTCTTGGAAATTTTAAGAGACGCCCCTCGGAACAACAACCACACAATCGCCTCCCTCGACGTAGAAAGCCTGTTCAACAACGTGCCAGTGGATAGGACCATTGACATGATTCTACGTCGAATTTACGATTGCCCTGATACACCAACACTGGACATCCCGGAGAAGGCCCTAAAAACACTGCTGGAGCTATGTACCAAGGAGGCCCCCTTCCTTTGCCCCCGGGGCAACATGTACAAGCAGATAGACGGTGTGGCGATGGGCAGCACCCTAGGAGTTCTTTTTGCGAACTTTTTTATGGGTACCATCGAGGAAGAGCTCCTAGCTGCCCAACGACCCGCCGTCTAGTGTAGATACGTGGATGATATCTTCGTGCAAATCAAGGACCTCCACGAACTACAGGAACTCAAGCGTCGCTTCATGACCTCCTCCGGACTTAACTTCACCTTTGAAAAATCTAACAATGGACAACTCCCCTTCCTCGACATCCTCGTAGCTCTGAACGACCATGGGTTCAAAACCACCGTCTACACTAAACCAACTAACACAGGACAATGCCTCAACGGTGATAGTGAATGCCCCCGCCGTTATCTTCTATCCTCCATCTCCGCTTATTTAAGGAGAGCCCTCACGCACTGCTCTACCTGGGCCGACACCCACCAGGAACTAGAAAGACTATCCCAAGTTTTAGTGAATAACGGATACTCCAACTCCGACATCTCCAGCACCATCAACCACCATCTTGAAAAATGGTACACCCAAAGCCCTCCCAACATTGACCCCCCCAATGAAATTAAGATCTTCTACCGCAAGTTTATGTCCTCTGAACACAAAAATGACGAGGCCGTCTTATAAGAAATAATCTCCAAGCATGTCCACCCAACCAACCCGGAAAACAAAATCAAATTAATAATTTATTACAAATCCCCCAAGACCTCCAACCTCGTTCTCCGCAACAAACCAGCTTCCACCAAGATAAAGAGCCCGATGACTGACGATCACGTCATTTACCAACATACCTGTAATTATGACGACTGTGGACCTCATTCCTATATTGGTATGACGCAGACTCGTCTTTCACGTCGGTTAACTCTTCACCTTCAGGCTGGAGCCATCAAAGACCACTATCTCACCCCTAACCACCCCCACCTCACACGCAACGAGTTAGAGAAACACACCACCATACTCGATAAAGAAAGTGACCCAAGGAGATTACCTATACTCGAAGCATTATATATCCAAGCCTTACATCCCAACATCAACAACCAAACTCTTGACCTTCAGATAATTCCTTCTGCCAAAAGGCACTTTCATACGGGACCTAACGCCCCCCCTCGCCCCCCGGTGCACTTGACGCAGCCCCCCGCGCTACCTCCTTCAGCTTCGTCTTCTGCCGGCGCCACACGTACTACGCAACTTAGGCCACGCCCCTCGACACGCAGCCAATCAGCTTCGACCCCGCCAACCGACCACCAACTTCCCGCATCCAGTGCGCATGCGTGAAGCGGTTCTCTCTTTTTCTCTCCTAGAATACCCCTCCACCAATAGCAGACTTTTGCCCCCTGATTTTCGCCTCCTCTGATCCTCCATCCTCTATATATACCCTTCCTGTTTACCTTTTATATCTTTCTATCCTTACTTGATAATGCTGGTTGTCCAGTGAAACGCGTCGTATATCCTGTATTATCATGTACATTAATGTAACCCTGTACCACCATGAATTTTGCTCATCTCATTCATCTACTTCCTGCCACCCAGCGAAAACTCATCAGAGACCTGGAAACTTTGAATAATAAAATTTCCAACGCAGAAATTGCCATTTCTTTCAACCTCGTATGTATTAAAGAAAATGTATTACCTGGCTTTACTAACATATATATATATATATATATATATATATAATTATATATACAGGGTATTTATATTTATATATATGTGTGTGTGAGAGAGAGAGAGAAAGAGAGAGAGATTGATTTTTATGGAGTTGATATTTTTATAAAAGGTTTGCTTTATATCCATGTGAATAGTTTCTGTGGACGGATTCATTTTATTGGACTCAATTTTATTCCGGAGTTGGTTCTTTGTTGTGGGAGTGTGGGAATTTTGCAGGCGCTATTTGTTGCTGCAATTTAGGGTTAGTTTGCAATGCTATAAACTTTTAAGGGGGTTTACCGGCTTTCTTTTATTATTTCTCTCCTTTTCTCTCTTTCTCTGGCTTGTATCCATTTGGCCCCATTCAGCCAACTATTTAAAGACGTTTTTCACCATCTAGGTGTCGATTTCTTCCTGGCAAGCGATAGCGAGCATTATAAAAAGAAATCCGGCTTCGCCGGAGAAATTTTTCTATCGAAAAATGTACAAATTTAGCCTGCTGCCAAAAACATTTTAAAAGTTTGCTGGCTCGCTACCGCTCACTAGTAAATAATTGACATATGGATGGGGATAAACGTCTTAAAACAGTAGGCTGAATAGGGCTGAATGGATATAAGCCAGATAAAGAGAGAAAAAACAGTTCACCCCCATTATTCTATGTTGTGTAGGAATGGGTTAGTGTTGTATGATATTAAACTGACATTGACTGTGTTATTTTTAATATCAAATTAATAATTTTACATAAAGACGAGTAGATAGATAGATAGATAGAGATATATAGATAGATAGCTAGCTAGCTAGCTAGATATATATATATATATATACATAATTATACTGTATATATATATATATATATATATATATATATATATGTTGGTAAAGCCAGGTAATAAATTTTCTTTAATACAAACGAGGTTGAAAGAAATGGCAATTTCTGCGTTGGAAATTTTATTATTCAAAGTTTCCAGGTCTCTGATGAGTTTTCGCTGGGTGGCAGGAAGTAGATGAAGGAGATGAGCAAAATTCATGGTGGTACAGGGTTACATTAAAGTACATGATGATACAGGATATACGACGCGTTTCACTGGACAACCAGCATTATCAAGTAAGGAAGGAATGATATAAAAGGTAAACAGAAAGGGTATATATAGAGGGTGGAGGATCAGAGGAGGCGGAAAACAGGGGGCAAAAGTCTGCTATTGGTGGAAGGGAAAACTAGGAGAGAAAAGGGGTAACCGCTTCACGCATGCGCACTGGATGCGGGATGGTGGTCGATAGGTGGGGTCGAAGCTGATTGGCTGCGTGTCGAGGGGCGTGGCCTAAGTTGTGTGGCGCCTGCAGAAGACGAAGCTGAAGGAGGTAGCGCGGGGGGCTGCGTCAAGGGCACCGGGGGGCGAGGAGGGGTGTTAGGTCCTGTAGGGTAGTGCCTTTTGGCAGAAGGAAGGATCTGAAGGTCCAGAGTTTGGTTGTTGATGTTGGGATGTAAGGCTTGGATATATAAAGCTTCGAGTATAGGTAATCTCCTTGGGTCACTTTCTTTATCGAGTATGGTGGTGTGTTTCTCTAACTCGTTGCGTGTGAGGTGAGGGTGGTAAGGGGTGAGATAGTGGTCTTTGATGGCTCCAGCCTGAAGGTGAAGAGTAAACCGACGTGAAAGACGAGTCTGCGTCATACCAATATAGGAATGAGGTCCACAGTCCTCATAATTACAGGTATGTTGGTAAATGACGTGATCGTCGGTCATCGGGCTCTTTATCTTGGTGGAGGCTGGTTTGTTGCGGAGAACGAGGTTGGAGGTCTTGGGGGATTTGTAATAAATTATTAATTTGATTTTTTTTTCCGGGTTGGTTGGGTGGACATGCTTGGAGATTATTTCTTTTAAGACGGCCTCGTCATTTTTGTGTTCAGAGGACATGTAATTGCGGTAGAAGATCTTAATTTCATTGGGGGGGTCAATGGGGGGGTCAATGTATTAAAGAAAATATATATATATATATATATATATATATATATATATATATATTCTATTCATACAATTATCTATAGATAGTATCCCAATTCTCCATTTATTCAGTATTCACTAAACCAAATAGTAGAGGTTTGAAATTTGAAGGGTAAAATGGATAAATAATGAACTACCACACAATTTTGAAGTTACTGCATATTTATTCGTGAATGTGATTAATGCCAGCGTCGGTTTACTGGATGACCTAGGTGTGTGTGAATTTGTATTTTGTGTTTGTGTGTTCATTGTTTTCTGTTGTGTTTTGTGTTGTCCCTATTCTTGCTCTGTTGTGAGTCGCCGGCTTTCCTCCCCCCCCCCCCAAAAAAAAAAGGCATTCAATCGAAATGATGGTTGTCTATATTTTCGGAAATTCTAAGGTTAGTATATCGAATGGTGATTTGGTTTTCACGAAAAAGGGAGTTATATCGAAATCAATTTTTTTATTCAAATTCAAATTTGGGAAAGGCAAAAAAACAGGTACTGTCTTGATAGCGTAATGCATAAATGCACGGAGTTTCAGTGTGAGTATCCTAGGTTCGAGTCCTTGGAGTGCCACATGTATTTGTTGATTTCACTAATTTAGTTTAGAAGTAAAGTTGGTTGGTGAACAAATATGAATATATATTCTAACCCACTTTTTTTACTCTCTTATGGTAAATGACGCAATTTCTATCATTCTCTACCTACATCCAGACTTTTCAATAAGCTCGGGATTGAACTGAACAACTGGATTGATTATATAGAGGAAAGCAGGTCATAATGGCTATATTTGTTTACCCATCAGTCATATCAACCACAATCTTAAGGGGGGTCACCGGCTTTTTTTCTCTTTCTCTCCTTTTCTCTCTTTCCCTGGCTTGTATCAATTCGGACCCATTCAGCCAACTGTTTCAAGACGTTTATCACCAGTCAGGTGTCAATTTCTTACTGGCGAGCGATAGCGAACCCCTGTGAGGTACAACGAAAGTTCAGCATCCCTTGCTCTCGAACAGCATTCGCAATCCATTTTCTGTGCCCAACCTCTTGACCACCCTCAGCAGCCTTTGTGTGGCCACACACTTATTCGGCAACCCCTGTGAGATACCTGGGGATATCAGCAACCTTTTTTCTCTCACCAAACCTATGAAGCAGAAAAAGAAGATGAAATCCAAGTAGAACAAGTATAACAAGCAGAAGTCACCAGCATAGTAGATGAAGACAAGTAGTGAATCTGGCATCCCTGATAGACCTAGGAAAAACATTTGTTATAGCGACCTTTAGAAATTTGATTTAAAAAGTGTCTGTCTGTCAGAGTCCCTATTTTGTTATAAACTATAATTTTCAAGTTGCATCTGGGTTATTTCAAGGTTTAAAATATGCTACAAAACACGCATATCGCGTTTTGTGCCTCAGGGGGTTAATGAAGCCTCCCCATATCATTACATGATATGCTAAAGTAATATATAGATTGACTGATATTAGAACATTATTTAACATTTTCGTTGATAATCTTTGAAGTATGTTTGACTTTTCTTTCTTTGCCTAGCACCATGAGCTCGACATATCTTACATATATATGTATTCATACGGGACCTTATCTATACCCAAATAACATGAAATAATATCTTTGTATCTATTCATCATATTGTAACTTGCTCATTATTTTAAAATTCTTGCCAAAAACTCATTTCTATTCTGATGTAGATATTCCAGACTACTTGTATTCACAATCTATTGCTTTCACTATTGATGCACTCCTATTTTATATAAAGTAAATATATATATATATATATATATATATATACAGTATATATATATATATATATATATATATATATATATATATATATATATATATAATAATAATAATAATAATCGTCTGGTTACTTATATAGCGCTCGTATCTCCTCCTTCGAGGATTCACAAGCGCTTGGCTTTCTTTAGTCTACCAGAGACCATTACCCATCCCCCTTGCTCATGGGGGGATGGTAACTGCCGACTATACCCCAGAAACACTTTTCAATCTGAGCGGGGATTGAACGCGAGACCTCGAGATGGGAATCAGGCACGCTGTCAACTGAGCCAGCCAGACGACTATTTATGACTATATAATTATATATTTGCATCTGTTTATACAGTATATGTCTGTCTCTCTGTGTATCTCCGTGTCTCTCTGTCGCCTACCTCTGTGATGTTAATACAGGTAATGTATGTAACTAACTGAGGCAGTCCAGGAGTCTCATTCCACCTGGTGGTTGGGTCAATACACACGGTCTCTGTGTGTCTCTCTCTCTCTCTCTCTCTGTCGCCTACCTCTGTGATGTTAATACAGGTAATGTAGGTAACTAACTGAGGCAGTCCAGGAGTCTCATTCCACCTGGTGGTTGGGTCAATACACACGGTCTAACACAATCCTACGCTCTCTCTCTCTCTCTCTTAGATAGTACTTTGAGCATATTACAATTAAGTAATTTGTAACCTTGAATATATTTGTCCTGTGTGTATGAAGGAAACGAAAGACAAAGTTGCCTGTAACAAGCGTCCCCTAAAACAAATGAAAGACTGATAAACAGCAAAATTCAAGGCTCATTAGAGCCAATTGCTTGGATACACAGAGATTGAAGCAGCATGACAGTGTGGTAATCTCGACATTGACTTACGGAAGCAAAGCATGGACATTGGTGGAGAGACTCAGACCAAGAGTGTGAGGGGTGGAAATGAGTTACTTGAAAAGTGCGTGCGGAGTTACATGGAGGGATTGACAGACGAAAGAGGAAGTGTGGTGTGGAGGTAGATGTGCTGGAAAGTGTGAAAAGGAACACCTTGAGATGGTTCGGCCATATGGAATGTATGGGAAGCGAGAGAATGACTAAGAGGATATAAGAGAGCGAGGTAGAAGGACAGAGAGGGAAAGTAAACCGAGAGAGAGATGGAAGGATGGAGTGAAGAAGTATATGAATGAAGGCTGTGCTGGTTGGGAGGAAGGGCGTCGACTGACTGGGGACAGAGGTGCATACAATCATACATGCATACATATACTCTTCATGCAATAATATAACTGATGCTCGATTAATTCGGATGATAAGAGGTATGTACACCATATAATTATACAAACATACATACTTACAGTACCATGCCTACATACATACATACTGTACATACATACATACTTAGCCGCGCGGCTGTCTCAGTGGTACAGTCCCTGCCTGCAACTCAGCAGACCAGGGTCCAAATCTCGCTCAGGTTGATGAAGGTTTTCTCAGACATAGCCAGCGGTTACCATCTCCCTTGAACAAGGAGATGGGTAATTATCATTGATGATAATATCTATGAAGAGGGACAATATGAGCCAAAAACTCAATTCCTGTCAAACTACATTTATGAATACATACATACATACATATATACATACACACACACATACTTACATACAGACAGACAGCCATCCAACCAGACGGTAAGTAACAGAATATTAAAGAGCGTATTTGATTCTTGTTATGCTCGCCTTACTCTGAAAAGACTCAGGTTATTGATTTTACCCGTCCCTGTTTGAGTGTGCATGTGTTGAATCCTGTGTGTGTGTGTGTGTGTGTGTTTGTGAGTTAATCTATAGCTATTCACTGTAGGTAGGCGAGAAATCTTTGTATCTAAAAAATGTCTAGAGTAATCGAGCTAATATTTCTGCCATTTGGGAAGAGTTGTTAGTCAAGGAATAGATGTGGAAATGTACAGCCAATTTGCCCTAGCCCTTTTTGAGTTACAGAGGATAGAGGTAATGTTTGTTTCGCCTACTTACAACGAATAGACTATAGAAGGTGGTTGCTTGTGTGTGTATTTTTGTTATTGTCAGTTTTGTAACTGTGTGTGTGTCTGAGTTGTATGCGTGTGTGTGTATGTGTGTGTGTGTCTGTGTTAGAGTATGATCGTGTATTGGGGTACGGGTATCCATATATGTGTGTTTTTCCTGTCAAACATGCATATAATTTGTGTATGTCTGTCTATGTGTATGTGAATATGTATGTGAATATTTATATACACTGAATACATTGTTTTTATTGGCTTGTGGTTGTTAATATCGTATGAAGCTCAAGATGAGGGAGAAGGGGCCCAGAATATGCGACTACCTCCCCCTTAAAGAGGAGAGCGGTTCCTTGCACTGATAAAATATTTGTTTCATAAATTTAGTAACTATATTTTATACAGGACAGTACCAACGGTTTCAGGAAAATTAAAGACTGTGTATGAATAAGAGTAATGCGTAGTACGTAGCACCCACCTTAAAACACAATCCCACCCCTACTCTGTGCAACTCTCCAACCCATGAGTGAAACGTTATTCTCAATCTTTCTTCATATTCAACAGCTGAGCTCTGGAACTCACTCTCAGAATCAGTATTTCTCTCTTCCTATTACTGAAATCGCTTCAAACTCCGCGTGTCCAGGCATTTTGGCTCGAACGTCCCTTGATTTTGGCTCTGTCACTCTTTCAACTCTGGGAGAGGCACTTGCTACAGGCACTTCTGTATTTTGTCGCTCTCACTCACATTAAAAAGAACAAAAAACTCAATGTCCAAGGAATAGTTTTAACGGACAGATTATGCGGGATGTCAAATTATAAATATACAAAAAATAATGGGTAAAACATATCAGATACTATACACTGGTTGGCTTTAAGATATTTTTAATTTGGATTGTGTAACTACTTGGACATACGAAGTTATAACACTTATCCTGGAAATAGTTATAAAATTGATCTTGCATCTTTCTCTCGTGGTAAAAATGGTAAATAATACATAATACATGTGTTGTTTAAAGTGATTCCTAAACCCTGAGGTGAAATACTGCAGAACAAATAGTCCCACCTATGTTAATAAGTAATTAACTATGCTAAGCACGTAATGCAAATTATATCCTAAAAAAAAAAAAATCACATACTCTATACGCATACACATATTACAAATGGGGAATATGAGCTATGCACTTTTGATCTACACAAACACATACACACACAAACATACACGCCTTGCTCCCGCAAAACACACACACAAACACATACACGCACAAACATACACGCCTTGCTCCCGCAAAACACACACACAAACACATACACGCACAAACATACACGCCTTGCTCCCGTAAAACACACACACAAACACATACACGCACAAACATACACGCCTTGCTCCCGCAAAACACACACACAAACACATACACGCACAAACATACACGCCTTGCTCCCGCAAAACACACACACAAACACATACATGCACAAACATACACGCCTTTCTCCCGCAAAACACACACACAAACACATACACGCACAAACATACACGCCTTGCTCCCGCAAAACACACACACAAACACATACACGCACAAACATACACGCCTTGCTCCCGCAAAACACACACACAAACACATACACGCACAAACATACACGCCTTTCTCCCGAAAAACATACACACAAACACATACACGCACAAACATACACGCCTTGCTCCCGCAAAACACACATACACGCACAAACATACACGCCTTGCTCCAGCAAAATCACGCACTCGCAATGACATACGGAAACACATACGCGCAAACATACACACCTCACACCCATCAATCACACACACACACACACACACACACACACACACACACACACACACACACACACACACACCCTCTTATCTGATGAAGTGTTAAAAATCAAAGGATTTTTTTGGGGGAAAACTTATAACACCGCTGATTAGACACACATATATACTGTATACTCTTAATGCAAACATAACTATAGCACGAAATGCAGGTCTCACTAACAACGTTCAATCTTTATGAATCAATGAGAGCATGATTAAGCAAAATAATCTTGAAGATAGCAATAATGTGAATCCTTTTTATCATACAGAAACATGCTACAGCATTGACAGAGGAGTTTTTTCATTTGATCTTAATTGCGATGGTAAAATAAATTCAGCTTAGATAATACATGCCTAATTAAAGGGCTTAATTAAATTGTCTCAGGTATATCCCTCAGCACAATTATATATAATTATATTTCATTTTGGCTACCACCAAAATATTTTAATCAGCTAAGGAATGGCATGTTGTTAACTGTAAGAACTTTTTTAACAAAAGTGGCAAACTATTTGACACAAAACACATTAGCATGGATAGTAAATCATGCCTATCATTTACTCAACATATTATTTTTTCAAGGAAGCTCTAATATAGTTCGAAAATCCGTAGCTACTGACATAAAATATATATATTGTTTGTGGATGTCAAGTCGAAAACAAAAGTCTGATCCTGTATATCGAATACGGCTTATCTATTCTCCTTATGTATAACGATAACATAATGTTTGGCCATGTAAAACATTGTGGATACATTAGGTTAGAAGTTAACGCAGGGAAGAGCTTCAGTAAGTCCTATCTCTAAAATTTCGTGGTACATAAAACCCCTTTTCAGCAAGACCCAATGGATATTATAATTATTGGTAAACAATAATAACAATATAATAATATCAATACTGTCAGGAGTATTTACGAAAATTCGCGTGTTCTATCTGTGTCATGTGGCGAGAAGTTACCTACCATCCAAGTCTGATAGAAGTTCCCACGTAAATTAAATATCAACTCCCCCCTACCCCTTCTCTTCCTCCCCTAGCAGCCCACGTGGACCGATTCCCACGAAATCCCTTCCCTCTCCGTGATCCCCTACATACCCTTTCCCCCAAGAGTGATATATAAACCCTCTGATTCACTCCAGATAGAGACACACTCGCTTTCCCCCTGTTGAAACGAGAATTATTTTGCCTCTGTACCGCAGCCAGGACTCCCTCTCTCACCGATCACTCCCACATCAATATCGAGTAACCTAAAACCGAGTCAACAATGTTCAGAAGTTGTTAAGAAGGCAACAAAATAATTGGCTTTATAGGCAGGTAATTTGAGAATAAATCCAAAGATCTAATCCTTATTCTTTAAAAATTCTTTGTCCGCTCTCTCCTGGAATATTGCGTTCTATCCTAGTGGCCTTACTACCAAAAAAATATAGACAAGCTAGAACGAGTTCAACGTAGAGTTGCCAAAATGATACCTTGCCTAAAGAACAAACCATACGAGGAGCATCTTAGATAATTAAATATATGCCCTTTAACCCAGTGCAGACTAAGAGGAGACTTAATGCAAGTGTTTAAAATCATCAAAGGCATCAACAATAAAAATTATATTAATTATTTCACTATCGACCAAACAAATTACATGCGGGGGAACGGTTGCAAAATTATTGGTAAATCCATTACTTCACACGAGTCTAACAATTTATTCTTCAATCGAGTTGTCAACTTGTGGAATGGGCTTCCCCATGATGTCATAGACTGCAGTACCATTGATTCTTTTAACCCATAAACGGCGAGCGTCCTCATATGAGTCCGTACTGGGCAAAGGTGAGCGTCCTCATATGAGCCAAGGCCTAAAAAGAACCTTTTAAAAGGCCCCAGTAGAACTTAAAAAAGAAAGAAATGGTGTTTAAGTGAGATAATTCCCCTCCAAACCTCCTATCACAACTCCACATGTGTCAATATCCCCTTCTTCTCCCCCCCCCCCCCTTCAATTATCACCTATTTGTCTTCTTATTTATTGTCCCATATTTATTGGTGTTTTTATCATGCCAATCTCTCCAAACCGTCTAAGCCGTGCTCATGTTGCTAGAGAGGGTGAAGAGTGTCTGAGAGTGTGAGTGAGTAAGTCAGTGTAGCTCCAGGCTCCGAGAAGGGAGGGTGTGGCCCACCTCAGCTCCACACTTGATGAATGGCCGGTCGGCAATTATTCGCGATTTTGATCATCCAATCACTATTCCCACTTGTTTTATTGTTGTAACATGTTGCTAGCTTCATATTAAACGTAAAATAGGCACATATGAATAAGTAATAACAATATTTATCGTAAAATGACGATTATAGGTGGGAATGGAGCCTAATATGTCCGCCCAGTTGTGTGGTGTCCATTGCACATAACTCGCCATTTTTGGGTTAAACATCGCCTAGACAAACACTTTGCATTTTGTTATTTGTATGGAGTATTTTTCACATATGGAGAGAGGATCCTCTCATACAGCACTTCTAGACAATGTAGAAAGGAAAGCCTCTCGTATCATTAACTTCGACTCTCTGCAATCTCCCTCTCGCTATTCTATCGCTACTACAGTAATCAGTGTTCCTCAGAGCTCTCTCAGTGCATACCACCTCCTCTATGTAGGGTAGGTATACCCGTCTTGCAACACAATCCCACCCCTACTTTGTACAACTCTCCAACTTAAGAGTGAAACGTTACTCCCAATCTTTCTTTTATTCAACTGCTGAGCTCTGAAACTCTCTCCCTGAATCCATCTTTCCCTCATCCTATGACTTAAATTGCTTCAAACTCTGTGTGTCCAGACATTTTGGCTCGAACGTTCCTTGATTTTGGCCGTGTCACTCATTTAATTCTAGGGGAGGCACTCGTCACAGGCAGTTTTACCTTTTGTCTCTCATCCACATAGACAAAAAAGCCAAAAGAGAGACGGAGAAGCAAATTCAAGGGACATTATAGTCAAAATGCCTGGACACACAAAGTTTAAAGAAGTTTAAGTCATTGGGTGAAGGAAATATTGATTGAGGGAGAGAGTTCCAGTGTTCAGTAGTTGAGTAGAAGAAAGACTGCCAATTCTTGGGCTGGAGAGCTAGTCTGAATAGGAGTGGGACTGAGTTTACAGGTGAGTGCCTTACAGTCACCACAAGGGAGTGGGTATGCACTGAGAGAGCTCTGAAGAACACTGATTGTTGTAATAGTGGTAAAATAGCGAAATATATGCAACATTCCGACGTGTAGAGAGAGATTGTAGGGAGCTAGTACGAGGAAGTGAATTGATGAGACAAAATGCTTTTGACTCTATTCTTTCGAAAAGTGCGGTATGGGTGGAACCTCCCTACACATGCAAATAATACTTGATACATGGGCGTACTGTGCCCTTATACAGAGCAAAAAGCTGTGCAGGGGTGAGAACCCACGGAGACGGTTGAGAAGACCAAACTTCTGGGAAACTGTTTTAGCAAGAATGGAAATATGATCTTTCCAAGAAAGGTTGGATGAAAAAGACACATCAACAATAATGAGAAAAGATAAAGCATTGATTTGTGCATTGTTAAAGAGTAATTGATAATCTTGCGGAGTATTGTGAGGTTAGATAGAGGGAGAAGTTGGGTATTGGAAGCATTGAATGTAACAAGATTTTCTCTGCCCCAATCAGAAATACTTGTTAGATCAGAAGACAGGCACTCTATGATGGCCTTGTCACTTGAGTTTGGAGTGATTGCATGCTTGGTTGATGTGAAAAAGTAGTTAAATAGTGTAAGGTAGAGTCAACAACATATGAGTAGATGGGAATCGAGGTACAGTTGAGGAGATCATAAATTGATATTAGAAAGAGAACCCTGAGAAACACCAGAGTTGATAGGTTGAGGAAGTGAGTGATGGCCGTCAACAACTGCAGCTATGGAATGGTCAGAAAGGAAATTTGAGACAAAGAAAGGCAGAGATAGAGGGATAGAAACCGAAGGAGGGTAGTTTGGAAATTAGAGATTTGTGCAAGACGCTATCGAAGGCTTTCAATATGTCTTTTGCAATAGAAAATGTCTCACCAAAGTCCCAAAAGGAGAATAACCAAGAGTTAGTAAGATAAGCAAGGATATCACGAGTAGGGCGACCCTTAACCCCTACTGCAGATACAGTAATAAAAGTTCCCCCCCCCCCCCACCCAGTCCCAAGCAATGTGGCCAAAATGGCAAGATAGAACAACCTTCCACCTCAAGAAATGAAGGAATACTGGCTCTCCCAGCCTTCAGAGGGTTGAATATATGCTGAGAAGTGTTGCCATATCGAGAGCAGTTCTCAAACGGTCGTGGTACCAGGCACTGCCTGATAAAGGCAGTTACAAGGAAAGTACATTACTGATGGCTCCCAGCTGTCGCTGGGACTGGGGAGTGACTTATCTACTGACGGCTCCCAGTCATCGCTGATATTGGACGGGTTAAGGAAACCATACTGTCGATCTGAAAGTAGATTATGGGAAGGTAAATCCTTAAGATATTTTGAATTAACGAGTAACAAAAACTTTAAAGACGCAAGAAATGAGAGCAATTGGAAGACAGTTGTAGGGTTGTTGAATGAGAGCAAACTTCCAGCAAGATGGAAAGACGTTAGAGGAAAGACAGGGACGAAAGAGTTTACCTAGGCAGAGAGTCACCATGGAAGAACATTATTGACTACAACATGAGGAACACCATCCTGTCAGTTCACCTTCTTAGTATTAATAAAGCCCAGAGAGGGCAGAAAGTACATCAATAGTAGACATTATTATCTTAGGCATAAGTAAGTGAGAGGGGGCTGGAGAGGGAGGGATAGCACCAGAATTATCCAAGACACAGCTTTTGGCAAAAGTTTGAGCAGAGTTTAGTTTTGTCAGATGAGGACGTGACGGTGGTGGCGTCAGAGTGAATAAGAGGAGAGAAAGACAAAGAAGTAAAATTGTTGGAGAGGTTTTTGGCTAGATGCCAGAAAGCTTGGGAAGAGCTAGAGTGGGAAAGTTCAGAACATTTGTTATTGATGGAAGAGTTTTTGGTTAGTCGAAGGACAGATTTGGCTTGGTTCCGGGCAGAAACATAAAAAAGCCAGAGATTCTTGAGTTTGAAGGCAACAGTACCGTTTGAATGCTTCCTTCTTATTGTGGACAGCAGTAGAACAAGTGTGAGTAAACCAAGGTCTTTTTGCATTAGACTGAGAGAAAGATAATGGAATATATGCCTCCATGCCTGAGAGGATTACCTCGGTAATGCATTCAGCACTCTCTGTGGGTCCCCAGCCAATGAAGCAGTTCCAAAATTCCACAAGCGCCGCTGGTTAGGAGGGTCAGAAGACTGTACTGGTGAGATAGGACGGGTAACAGAGATAAGGCTGTGATCGGAGAAACCCAACAGAGAGAGAAGATTTAGGCTACAGTGTAAGCAGAAGGATTAGAGTTTAGATATAGGTTAAGAATGTAGGGCCGATCTCCATGGCGATCTGGGATACGGGTGGGGTGTTCAAATTACTGCTCTAGGCCATTTATGAAAGAAAATATGTAGGCTTGTTCACTAGGATGGTCAGTTAAATGAGAGGAGAGCCATTGGTGGTGGTGAATATTGAAATTTCCTAAGATGGAGATTTCAAAGAAGGGAGAGATGGATAGAATGTGTTTTACTTCTGAAGCAAGATAGTCAAAGAATTTTGGATAGTCAGTAGAATTGGGGGAAAGATAAGAAGCACACACATAATTATTTAGTGAGAGAGTGAAAAGATAGCTTAAGCAAGAGAGTTGATAATTTAGAAGAATCAAAGTTGGGAACACGAGAGCAAACGAGATTGTTGCGTACGTACACACAACATCCACCTTTGGCTTTAACTTGAGGATAGAGATAGTAGGAGAATACAGAGAAGGGTTTGTTATCAATAGTCCCAGACAACTGGGTTTCGGTAAGAAAGAGAAGATCAGGGTTGGCAAAGGAGAGGTGGTGTTCAGCAGAATGGAAGTTACAGGAAAGGCCACGAATGTTGCAGAAATTGATTGTAAGAGTAGAATGTGGTGGTCCAGAGCATTATGATGGGTCATTGCCAGGGGCTGAACCAATGGGGAGATTTCTGTCCCCCCCCCCCCCCCCCGGGACTCTGTTGCGTGTCGTATTTGCGTCAGCATTATTTTTAATGATTTTGGAGACCAAGTGGAGTATCTAAGCTTTTGAAAGAGAGAAGGTGTTTATGAAGGCAAACTGGGTTTGCCCTCTGTTTAGGGGAAGCACGGAAAGGATCAACTAGGGAGGCCAGGTTGTGAAACAGTTATACCAGTACCTGACGTTCGCATTAACAAGTTGATTACTTACTTAAATGTAACGTGTTGTATGCTTTGTTTATGCATAGTGAGTTAATAACTCTACTTATTGATGAATTAATTACGTGGTGTCTTTGATGAATTAACTACTTGTCTAATTGCACTAGAGAACTCGTGCACTTGCCTTATGCTGAAGAAGTAATATAAGATTTCTTAAAGAGTTCACCCCTGTGTATGTGAAAGTGTTAATAATGTTGATTGTAACGACTCTGTAATGTATATGATGTAATGTATATGTGTATTAGATTTCGCATGCCCATAACTTGATATCAATAAATGAGTTGTATACATATGTTTTCCCTTTGATTCTTTTATCCAGCTGAGTACCCCTGCAATAAAACAATTGCATAAGAAATACAATAAATTACACATGCAATAAGAATGTGCATGTCCAGCAATGAAAATACATGACGCAGCGCAAATTACAAAACCATTTCTGTTGTTTCAGAAAACACAATTACAGTATTTCTCTTGTCTGTGTCACTGTATCTTAGCTGTGCTACAAAGTAACGTAATGTATTAATGGAGCCCAACATTCTATTTTTCTCTTTCTCTCCCTCTTTCTTTGGCTTGTATCCATTCGGCCCCATTCAGCCTATTGTTTTAAGACATGTACCCCCATCCAGGTGTCAATATTTTCTTGGCGAGCGGTAGCGAGCCAGCGTATATATTTTTTTGTTTTGACAGCAAGTTAAATTTGTACATTTTTCGATAAAAATATGTCTCCGGCGAAGCCGGATTTCTCCATACAATGCTGTCTCGCTATCGCTCGCCAGGAAGAAATCGACACCTGGATGGGGGATAAATGTCTTAAAACAGTTGGCTGAATGGGGCCGAAGGGAGACAAGCCAAGGAAAGAGAGAAAAGGAGAGAAAGATAAAAAAAAGCCGGTGACCCCCCTTAAATATGTTCAAGTGTAAGCAATCTGACAATAACCTCCATCAAACACTTTTACTAATTACCATATGCTTTACGAAAATTGCTCCGCTAAATCAGTACACGAAACGAGCGAAGCGAAAATTGGAGCTGTAACTTAAAGAAAATTATCAAAGTTAATTCCTGGCACTCCGTCTCGCTGACCGCCTTCCCTTCTTCTTCTTCCTCCCGTCCCCCCCACACACGCGTACCCCCATGCCCCTTCGTCCCCCCCCCCCCCCTGCCCTCCCCTCAACACACGCGTCCCCAGCACCATAATGGATGAAATAAACCTCATCATGCCTGTAATAATCACAGTTTTACCTCTTTCCCAATATTTTCTGGCGTCCCCGGATGTAATATTGAACGACTGCTCCCCCTTTAACCAGTAATTCTGCTTTTATAATTTCGTTTTTTTTCTTTTGTTAGCTGTGCATTGTGTCTCCCTCCTGGCCTCAGAATGTTATGATAATGCAATAAACAATGGGGGGCGGAACCTGGGTAAATGGCATTGTATTTCGCCGCAACAATAAGTTCAGTTCAGGTCACCGTTGTTTTTATTTTTCTCTCCGGTTTTCTCTTTCCCTGGGTTGTATCCATTCGGCCCCATTCAGCCAACTGTTTTAAGACGTTGTGACGTTAACCACTCCGTTAGAACCGCATGGCTTGTCCTACAGTGACTCGCTAGGATCGCCAGGGCAGTGGATGGGGCTACAGTTTGTGTATTAGAGTGTGCTTTATTTCATATGAAAGCTTGTGTCATGGGCAGTCCAGAAAGGCTCTTTGTTTTCACCCATGTCAAGGCTTTATATATTTAATTGTAAAGTATATGTTTTATCATTAACTAGTAATGATGGGATCTGGGAGAGAGAGAGAGAGTAGAACAGAGTGAGAGGGAGCGCGTAGTGTTTTTGTCCCGCTCGATGACGTCACGGCTGGCTGCCTCGTTCGCGGGGGTTGGTGGAGAGAGGTCCTTACCATGCTGCAAGCTCTCTTGCTATTGGTTAGAGGACTTGTAACCGCTTTTTTCCCACGCGGCTCGAGCTGGTGCGAGTATATATACAGTTCCTCGCCACTCTCTCCCTCAGATCTGGTTTCTAGAACGCACCCATCTTTTTCCCTTGCTACCTGTCACCTGCTCTGTACCTGAGAATCTTTTCCTCTGCCTATCTCTCTCATTTTCCATATCTTCCACCACCTTTTATTAACATTATATCCCCTCTGGTTAACTCTGCAAAATCAGCTTCATGCTGGCCAGTTGTATTGTGTGTTAAGGTCTGATATAGCCTATGTATGTTAGTTGTTAAGATAAGTGGATCACGAAGCATTGGTTGGCATTTATATTGTTTAAGTACTGCATCCTTTAATTATTAGTGTTCTGCTGGATTAGATAATGCTAGACTAGGAGTCTGATATTATAAGGTATTGTTTCCTATGAGTGCTGGCTTTAGTTAAAAGCTGCACGACATATCTGAGAACTGGAGTTGATTGAGTAAATTCTAGTCTGTGTGCCATTGAGAGTAGAGCATGCACGAATGAGGGCTTTTTGCCTATACCATTCTGCACTGTTCTAAGCTCGTTGTTTGTCTTTGAGGTACGCCAGGAGAACGCTTAATACTTCGGTATTAAGGTTTCTCAAGAGAGCTACCCTTCATTATAACGTAATATTTGACGCACAGACTTGAGATTTGCACTAGGCTATGCAGCATGCCATGCGCACCAGTATCTCGTATCATTGACTCTAGCTAGACTTTATCAGTCACAGTCGACATTAAGTATATTAACCTAATTACTCTTTTTATGCATACCCATTTATGATTACACAAGCATTTCGCAGCCTAGTTTGATGTATTGAGACACAAACGACTTAGGCTCTTTTTGTTGATAGGAATACTGCATTGTCGTGGCGATTATTATTATTGTTGTTGTGTTTAGGATATTCTTGGCTCCGACGGCATTATATATTCTGCCTTTTTGTGTGCATAGCCTGCACGAGCATTGTTCCGCTGCCTGCCTTTTTGGGTTCCATTTCCGATACGAGCATCTTTATAGCATCTAACATTTAAAGAAGATTCCTTGTTAGTGTTGAAGGACTTTAGTGCACTTTCTTTCATGCAGGAGTGCCTGACATTTATTGATTAAAGTAACGTAAGCTGTAACTTCTCTTACCACCTTACTTTGCATACCATAACCAAGCACCTTCGGTTATAGGTAGTAATAGGCTGTTTTCACATAACATTAAGCCTAGAGTAGACGCACATTTATTGAGAGTTTGATAGCCTATTATTGCATATAGAACTCTGTAGAGTATTTGTGTTCTTTGTTCACTGGGAATATACATCAGAGGTTGGAGCTAGCGCTTTCCGTTGTAACATTTATGCCATTACTAGTCCAATGAATAAGAGCCCTGATATATTTGAACCCCAGTCGTAACAACGTTTATCCCCATCCAGGTGTTGATTTCTTTCTGGCGAGCGATAGCGAGCCAGCATTGTATGGAGAAATCTGGATTCGCCGGAGAAATTTGTCTATCAAAAAATGTACACATTTAGCATGCTGTCAAAACAAAAATATATATGCTAGCTTGCTACCGCTCGCCAGGAAAATATTGACACTTGGGTAAACGTCTTAAAACAGTAGGCTGAATGGGGCCGAATGGATACAAGCCAAAGAGAGAGGGAGAGAAAGAGGAAAAAAGCGAGGTGGGCCCCCTTAATGTTTTAAATTATATAGAAATATTTTTGTACTAACCCGAGAATAAATCCGCCTGTGTGAGAGTTGTTATCCAATTATGGGTATGAAATTATAAAGTTCACCTGTTTAGAATTGGCACCTTAAGGAAATTGCCGATTATATCTCGCATCCATGATTACATGATATATTTACTTTTAACTTAAGTGGGTAGTACTCGGTTTTGTGGGCTATTAATTCATTTACATTTTTAGTGTCATCTCTATACCTCCATCAAGCTTGAAAAAAACACTCGATAGACCCCCTTCAAGATAAATTTGTACATTTTTCGATGGAAATATGTCCCGTCCGAAGGCCGGTTCCTCTTAAAATTACAGGCTCGCTATCGCTCGCCATGAAACAATCGACACCTAAATGGCACAAAAGGTCTTGTAATTGACAACGAAATGGGGCGAAAGATACTAAAATCGCCAAACGAATGAAAGGAACGTCTTAAAATATCAAAACTAATATACTGAACATGAGGGAGAAGGGGGTCCAGAAAAAGCGAGTAGGACCCCCTTAACTTGAATATATACATATATATATATATATATACAGTATATAAATATATAAATGTATATATTAGGGGAGGTGTGGTGGAGTGGTCATGCCACTGGATTGGTAATCCAATGGACCCAGGTTCAAATCCCGATATGTCAATGGGAAGATATTATTGGGATTGAATTTGTGCTGTACCTAGTATCAGTGCATTACCACAAAGCCCACCGAAATGCCAAAAAAAATACCCTCATTGTTCCCTTATTAAATAACACTGTATGAATATTCCCATATTCAAAATATGTTACAGGGGGACAGTGCCTAGTGAGTTCACTGCTCAATAGGTGGCGTTCTGAGAGTGAGGGTCTGAGTCTGGTGGGTGAGACGGTGAAGCGCTTGAGCGAAGCAACAAGCCGCTTCAGAGATGGAGCTGCTTCGAGCCATGATGGATGCTTCGCATGTCTCACTCCCCAGACTGGAACAAGACCTCACGGGCTCCACCGTGTTGAGCGGTGGAATGTACAGGCTCTCAGCCTATGCCCGAGAGGGAGTAGTTGGAATATAAAAAAAAAAAAAAAAAAAAAATATATATACAGGTATGTATATAGATATATATATATATATATAATATATATATATATATATATATATATATATATATATATATATATATACTGTATATATATATATATATATATATATATATATATATATATATATATATACCGGTATATATATATATATATATATATACAGACGTGGTAAGAAATAATAGAACTGCTCGTTACCATAGTATCAAGATGGTTTCCGGACATCTCAACCAGTAGAGTGAGTAGACCATTTCAACCAGTAGCTCTCAACCAGTGACAAATCAACCAAGACAAACCAAGCCAGTGCCAAAATATAGTACTAACCTAACCTAACCTAACCTAACCGTATTAGTTGATTTGGTTGAGAGCTACCGGTTGAAATGGTCTACTGGTTAAGTTGTCCGGTCACCTATCAAAACGGTGAGCTTTGACTACAAAAAACCTATGATAAGATGATTGTGGCTCTACCAGAATATCAACATGATTGTGGCTCTACCAGAATATCAACATGATTGTGGCTCTACCAGAATATCAACATGATTGTGGCTCTACCAGACTATCAACATGATTGTGGCTCTACCAGAATATCAACATGATTGTGGCTCTACCAGAATATCAACATGATTGTGGCTCTACCAGAATATCAACATGATTGTGGCTCTACCAGAATATCAACATGATTGTGGCTCTACCAGAATATCAACATGATTGTGGCTCTACCAGAATATCAACATGATTGTGGCTCTACCAGAATATCAACATGATTGTGGCTCTACCAGAATATCAACATGATTGTGGCTCTACCAGAATATCACATGATTGTGGCTCTACCAGAATATCAACATGATTGTGGCTCTACCAGAATATCAACATGATTGTGGCTCTATCAATATCAACATGATTGTGGCTCTACCAGAATATCAACATGATTGTGGCTCTACCAGAATATCAACATGATTGTGGCTCTA
The DNA here is from genome assembly GCA_032716605.1 of Paralithodes platypus. NCBI lineage: Eukaryota > Metazoa > Arthropoda > Malacostraca > Decapoda > Lithodidae > Paralithodes > Paralithodes platypus. The sequence goes on from CM064482.1 coordinate 29,641,384, forward strand.
CCAGAATATCAACATGATTGTGGCTCTACCAGAATATCAACATGATTGTGGCTCTACCAGAATATCAACATGATTGTGGCTCTAACAGAATATCAACATCATTCAGTGTGTCAGATATGTTCCATTAAGGGAGCCCACCTCGTTTCTTTCCCTCTCTCTTTGGATTGTATCCAATCGGCCCCATTCATCCTACTGTTTTAAGACGTTTATCCCCATCCAGGTGGCAATATTTTCCTACAAACTTCTTTTACATCATTATATATATTCATTGTTCGTTTGAACCATGATGTGGGTCATGACGGGATCCATTCCGTCTATTTAAGGGGCTACTACTCGCTTTTTCTGGACCCCCTTCTCCCCCATGTTTAGCATATTAGTTTTGAGATTTTAAGACGTTCGTTCCGTTAGTTTGGCGATTTTGAGACCTTTCGACTCATTTTGTTGTCAATAGTAAGACCTTCCGTGCCCTTTAGGTGTCGATTTTTTCCTGGCGAGCGAGCAATAGCAAGCCTCTAATTTTAGAAGGAACCAGCATTTGGCCTGGATATTTTTTTATAAAAAATATATATATATTTTTGTTGACAGCAAGCTAAATTTGTACATTTTTTGATCGAAACATTTCTATGGCGAAGCCGGATTTCTCCACACAATGCTGGCTCGCTATCGGTCGCCAGGAAGAAATCGATACCTGGATGGGGATAAACGTCTTAAAACAGTTGGCTGAATGAGGTCGAATGGATACCAGCCAGGGAAAGAGAGAAAAGGAGAGATAGATAGAACAAAATCCGGTGAACCCCCCTTAACGGGGTAGTACATGGTAATTGGTCTACGTAATTATTAGTATATATATATTTGGCCTTGCTAGACCTCCATCAAGCATAAAATACCACCCCCTAGACCACCTTTCAAGATAAATGTGTACATTATTCGGTAGAAAAATGTCCCGGCCGAAGGCCGATTCCTTAAAAAATACAGCCTCGCTAGCGCTTGCCAGGAACAAATCGACACCTACAGTAAATGACTCAAACAATCTAAATATTGACAAAGAAATGGGTCGAAAGGTCCTAAAATCGACAAACTAATGGAATGCATGTCTACAAAATTTAAAACAAATATGCTAAACATGAGGGAGAAGGAGGTCCATGCAAAACGAGTAGTGTTCAGACAATACAGATCACGAGTGTACCTATAATCCCAATATAACAAACGCTAATGGTCAACTAAACAAAATCTATATAATATTTTCGATTGTATGTGTGTGTGTCTCTTCTTAATAGGCGGCCGCAGTTTTGGATCTGGGAGCTGAAACTTTGCATGTCAATTGACGTGGGTCAGGTCGTAGAGGGGGCAAGGCAACGATCGGAGGTCGTTTCGAGGCCGAAATTGAAAACAAAAAATTAAAAAAAATCAATAAATGGCCGTTTGGGGCAGAAGGAGGCCTCTGATCGAAAAGGTGTATGGAACGAAAGTTGTTCGCAGCCCCCCAAAATGGGGGTACAGATGAGGTCAGATCCAAAATCGGAGGTCATTTAAGGGCCGAAATCGAGGTCGCCCTTTAATGAGGCACAGGGAGGTCGAGGCCGGTGATTATGGTAGTAGTAGTATTGTGATGATTGTGGTAGTAGTGATTGATGATGGTGATTATGGTAGTAGTAGTGGTGGTAGTAGTGATGGTGATTACCCGGGCAACGCCGGGTACCCCGGCTAGAATATAATACACGTCAAATTGGTTAGTGTGTGTGTGTGTGTGTGTGTGTATTTTGTTTGTTTTTGTTTTTTATTACCGTTATTTATCGAAAAATCAGAGGGATACAATTTTCCGCCAAGCTAAAACATTGCGAATATAGAAAAAAAAAAAAAAAAAAAACATTATTAGGCTTGTGGGAAATTTATTGACATTTGTTTACCATACTGTATATATCTATCCATCTATCTATCTATCTATCTATATATCTCTATATATAAATAAATAAATATATATATATATATATATATATATATATATATATATATATATATATATATATATATATATATATATATATATATATATATATATTTATGCTTTCACCTTCTAGACCACTGTCTTTACATAGGCCTATGCATAATCGAATGTGTATATCAATGAATTGTCGTTTCATAATTGTTGTGGCCTTGTCTTATTACCATTCAACCAATTTATTCATCTTTCAGTCAGCCATAGTAAGTTCAGTTGTTATAAATGTTTGTTTCCCTTTGCTTACCATTAACTATTATAATTTGTAACTGATATTCAACTTCACTACATTCTTACACGCAGTCACAAAGAAACACACACACACAGTCACACACACACACACACTTATTCTAACCCTTAGATAAATATGCGTTGAGGGAGCCCACCTCGCTTTTTTTCTCATGTTCTCCCTCTCTCTTTGGCTTGTATCCATTCGGCTCCATTCAGCCTGCTGTTTGAAGACGTTTATCCCAATCCAGGTGTCAATATCATCCTGGCGAGTGGTAGCAAGCCAGCATATAATATATAGTTTTGTTTTGACATCAAGCTAGATTTGTAAATTTTTCGATAGAAATTGTCTCCGGCAAAGCCGGATTTCTCCATAAAAAGCTGGCTCGCTATCGCTCGCCAGGAAGAAATCGACACCTGAATGGGGATCAACGTCTTAAATCAGTTGGCTAAATGGGGCCGAATGGATACAAGCCAGAGAAAGAGAGAAAAGGAGAGAAAGCTAAAAAAGCAGGTGACCCCCCTTAAGGAACATTAGACATGGGCTATGTGGGTCAAAATAATGTGTTGTTGAGCTACGATGTTTAATGTGTTGTTGAGCTACGATGTTTAATGTGTTGTTGAGCTACGATGTTTAATGTGTTGTTGAGCTACGATGTTTAATGTGTTGTTGAGCTACGATGTTTAATGTGTTGTTGAGCTACGATGTTTAATGTGTTGTTGAGCTACGATGTTTAATGTGTTGTTGAGCTACGATGTTTAATGTGTTGTTGAGCTACGATGTTTAATGTGTTGTTGAGCTACGATGTTTTAATGTGTTGTTGAGCTACGATGTTTAATGTGTTGTTGAGCTACGATGTTTAATGTGTTGTTGAGCTACGATGTTTAATGTGTTGTTGAGCTACGATGTTTAATGTGTTGTTGAGCTACGATGTTTAATGTGTTGTTGAGCTACGATGTTTAATGTGTTGTTGAGCTACGATGTTTAATGTGTTGTTGAGCTACGATGTTTAATGTGTTGTTTGAGCTACGATGTTTAATGTGTTGTTGAGCTACGATGTTAATGTGTTGCTGAGCTACGATGTTTAATGTGTTGTTGAGCTACGATGTTTAATGTGTTGTTGAGCTACGATGTTTAATGTGTTGTTGAGCTACGATGTTTAATGTGTTGTTGAGCTACGATTGTTAATGTGTTGTTGAGCTACGATGTTTAATGTGTTGTTGAGCTACGATGTTTAATGTGTTGTTGAGCTACGATGTTTAATGTGTTGTTGAGCTACGATGTTTAATGTGTTGTTGAGCTACGATGTTTAATGTGTTGTTGAGCTACGATGTTTAATGTGTTGTTGAGCTACGATGTTTAATGTGTTGTTGAGCTACGATGTTTAATGTGTTGTTGAGCTACGATGTTTAATGTGTTGTTGAGCTACGATGTTTAATGTGTTGTTGAGCTACGATGTTTAATGTGTTGTTGAGCTACGATGTTTAATGTGTTGTTGAGCTACGATGTTTAATGTGTTGTTGAGCTACGATGTTTAATGTGTTGTTGAGCTACGATGTTTAATGTGTTGTTGAGCTACGATGTTTAATGTGTTGTTGAGCTACGATGTTTAATGTGTTGTTGAGCTACGATGTTTAATGTGTGTTGAGCTACGATGTTTAATGTGTTGTTGAGCTACGATGTTTAATGTGTTGTTGAGCTACGATGTTTAATGTGTTGTTGAGCTACGATGTTTAATGTGTTGTTGAGCTACGATGTTTAATGTGTTGTTGAGCTACGATGTTTAATGTGTTGTTGAGCTACGATGTTTAATGTGTTGTTGAGCTACGATGTTTAATGTGTTGTTGAGCTACGATGTTTAATGTGTTGTTGAGCTACGATGTTTAATGTGTTGTTGAGCTACGATGTTTAATGTGTTGTTGAGCTACGATGTTTAATGTGTTGTTGAGCTACGATGTTTAATGTGTTGTTGAGCTACGATGTTTAATGTGTTGTTGAGCTACGATGTTTAATGTGTTGTTGAGCTACGATGTTTAATGTGTTGTTGAGCTACGATGTTTAATGTGTTGTTGAGCTACGATGTTTAATGTGTTGTTGAGCTACGATGTTTAATGTGTTGTTGAGCTACGATGTTTAATGTGTTGTTGAGCTACGATGTTTAATGTGTTGTTGAGCTACGATGTTTAATGTGTTGTTGAGCTACGATGTTTAATGTGTTGTTGAGCTACGATGTTTAATGTGTTGTTGAGCTACGATGTTTAATGTGTTGTTGAGCTACGATGTTTAATGTGTTGTTGAGCTACGATGTTTAATGTGTTGTTGAGCTACGATGTTTAATGTGTTGTTGAGCTACGATGTTTAATGTGTTGTTGAGCTACGATGTTTAATGTGTTGTTGAGCTACGATGTTTAATGTGTTGTTGAGCTACGATGTTTAATGTGTTGTTGAGCTACGATGTTTAATGTGTTGTTGAGCTACGATGTTTAATGTGTTGTTGAGCTACGATGTTTAATGTGTTGTTGAGCTACGATGTTTAATGTGTTGTTGAGCTACGATGTTTAATGTGTTGTTGAGCTACGATGTTTAATGTGTTGTTGAGCTACGATGTTTAATGTGTTGTTGAGCTACGATGTTTAATGTGTTGTTGAGCTACGATGTTTAATGTGTTGTTGAGCTACGATGTTTAATGTGTTGTTGAGCTACGATGTTTAATGTGTTGTTGAGCTACGATGTTTAATGTGTTGTTGAGCTACGATGTTTAATGTGTTGTTGAGCTACGATGTTTAATGTGTTGTTGAGCTACGATGTTTAATGTGTTGTTGAGCTACGATGTTTAATGTGTTGTTGAGCTACGATGTTTAATGTGTTGTTGAGCTACGATGTTTAATGTGTTGTTGAGCTACGATGTTTAATGTGTTGTTGAGCTACGATGTTTAATGTGTTGTTGAGCTACGATGTTTAATGTGTTGTTGAGCTACGATGTTTAATGTGTTGTTGAGCTACGATGTTTAATGTGTTGTTGAGCTACGATGTTTAATGTTGTTTGAGCTACGATGTTTAATGTGTTGTTGAGCTACGATGTTTAATGTGTTGTTGAGCTACGATGTTTAATGTGTTGTTGAGCTACGATGTTTAATGTGTTGTTGAGCTACGATGTTTAATGTGTTGTTGAGCTACGATGTTTAATGTGTTGTTGAGCTACGATGTTTAATGTGTTGTTGAGCTACGATGTTTAATGTGTTGTTGAGCTACGATGTTTAATGTGTTGTTGAGCTACGATGTTTAATGTGTTGTTGAGCTACGATGTTTAATGTTGTTGAGCTACGATGTTTAATGTGTTGTTGAGCTACGATGTTTAATGTGTTGTTGAGCTACGATGTTTAATGTGTTGTTGAGCTACGATGTTTAATGTGTTGTTGAGCTACGATGTTTAATGTGTTGTTGAGCTACGATGTTTAATGTGTTGTTGAGCTACGATGTTTAATGTGTTGTTGAGCTACGATGTTTAATGTGTTGTTGAGCTACGATGTTTAATGTGTTGTTGAGCTACGATGTTTAATGTGTTGTTGAGCTACGATGTTTAATGTGTTGTTGAGCTACGATGTTTAATGTGTTGTTGAGCTACGATGTTTAATGTGTTGTTGAGCTACGATGTTTAATGTGTTGTTGAGCTACGATGTTTAATGTGTTGTTGAGCTACGATGTTTAATGTGTTGTTGAGCTACGATGTTTAATGTGTTTTTGAGCTACGATGTTTAATGTGTTGTCGATGTGTTTGTTGAGCTACGATGTTTAATGTGTTGAGCTACGATGTTTAATGTGTTGTTGAGCTACGATGTTTAATGTGTTGTTGAGCTACGATGTTTAATGTGTTGTTGAGCTACGATGTTTAATGTGTTGTTGAGCTACGATGTTTAATGTGTTGTTGAGCTACGATGTTTAATGTGTTGTTGAGCTACGATGTTTAATGTGTTGTTGAGCTACGATGTTTAATGTGTTGTTGAGCTACGATGTTTAATGTGTTGTTGAGCTACGATGTTTAATGTGTTGTTGAGCTACGATGTTTAATGTGTTGTTGAGCTACGATGTTTAATGTGTTGTTGAGCTACGATGTTTAATGTGTTGTTGAGCTACGATGTTTAATGTGTTGTTGAGCTACGATGTTTAATGTGTTGTTGAGCTACGATGTTTAATGTGTTGTTGAGCTACGATGTTTAATGTGTTGTTGAGCTACGATGTTTAATGTGTTGTTGAGCTACGATGTTTAATGTGTTGTTGAGCTACGATGTTTAATGTGTTGTTGAGCTACGATGTTTAATGTGTTGTTGAGCTACGATGTTTAATGTGTTGTTGAGCTACGATGTTTAATGTGTTGTTGAGCTACGATGTTTAATGTGTTGTTGAGCTACGATGTTTAATGTGTTGTTGAGCTACGATGTTTAATGTGTTGTTGAGCTACGATGTTTAATGTGTTGTTGAGCTACGATGTTTAATGTGTTGTTGAGCTACGATGTTTAATGTGTTGTTGAGCTACGATGTTTAATGTGTTGAGCTACGATGTTTAATGTGTTGTTGAGCTACGATGTTTAATGTGTTGTTGAGCTACGATGTTTAATGTGTTGTTGAGCTACGATGTTTAATGTGTTGTTGAGCTACGATGTTTAATGTGTTGTTGAGCTACGATGTTTAATGTGTTGTTGAGCTACGATGTTTAATGTGTTGTTGAGCTACGATGTTTAATGTGTTGTTGAGCTACGATGTTTAATGTGTTGTTGAGCTACGATGTTTAATGTGTTGTTGAGCTACGATGTTTAATGTGTTGTTGAGCTACGATATTTAATCTAGGAGTTAAAGGGGGTGATCTGCTTGTTTTCCCTCTCTCTCTGCTTTGTAATCATTCGGCCCCATTCAGCTTACTGTTTTAAGACGTTTATCCCCATCCAGGTGTCGTTTCATACCTGGCGAACGATAGTGAGCCACCATGTATTGGATGAGTTAGACAGCAGGCTAAATTTGTAAATTTTTTATAGAAAAATGTCGCCGGCGAAGCTGGATTCCTCCATAAAATGTTGGCTCGCTATCGCTCGCCAGGAAAAATTCGACACTTAGATGGGGATAAGTGTCTTAAAACAGTAGGCTGAATGGGGCCGAATGGATACAACCAAAAAAGAGAAAAAAAACAGGTTAATATGTAAACATGTGTTTATATATCTTTAGGTTGTAAGTATTCAGATAAATGGCATTCATTGAATATTCTAATATTTAATCGTAAGGTATTTATAAAGTGTTATACGTATGCTTAACTTATTTTTCCATATATTATGTCGTTCTTCTGTTCTTGTTTTTCTTCCTCTTCTTTTTCTTCGTTTTTTTTTTTTTTCTCTCTGCTTTGTTTCATATCCTTTGCATGTTCATATTTGGTATTTGGGGTACGTAGAATAATCAAGACTAAGGTTAGAACAGAGTACATGGTCAAGAAATATATGGCTTTATTCATAATTGCAACTGAGAATATATAATTTAATAGCAGTATGAGTTAAAGTAAGTATACAAGATGCAGTATCATTTCCAGAGATATTAAGATATAGATACCAAATCTAGAATATTGCAACCTGGATGAAAACAGCACATATAATGGGAGGAAGAGTCAACAGCAAACAACCAAGTATTTATCAGAATTATGTTGTGGGTGTATTGACGATAAGTTAACATATATATATATAAACTTAGAAATAGAGACAGTAAGAACATAATAGAGCATAATCACACATTATAAATATATATATATATATATATATATATATATATATATATATATATATTGCCTGACGCCGTGAACCCCGAAGGTGTGGCCACAAACGAACCACCCCCATGCACCTCTGTCCCCAGTCAATCGACGCCCCTCCTCCCAACTAGCACCGCCGTCATCCATATACTTCCTCACTCAATCCTTCCACCTCTCCTTCGGTGCACCTCTCCCTCTCTGTCCTTCCACCTCGTTCTCGTACACTCTCTTAGTCATTCTCTCGCTTTCCATACGTTCCATATGGCCGAACCATCTCAAGTTGTTCTGTTACGACCGGCACTACGAAATAAACAAGGGCACTTAATAATGGACTAGATGATAGGCTATATCTGCAACAACGGCCATTTGTTATATCTATTACAACGGTACGCTAATTCCAAACCCTCGAACTATTACGCCGGTGAACAAAACACTTAAAACCCTCCAGAGTTAATCTACTGGATAACGGGGTATCAATTAACTGGGTTTTAGTGCACTTCTACAAAGGCTTTCCGATGACGGCAAAGCCAACTCACAACAGGAGTACTTACGTTACGAAAATGCTCTAAAGTAATAACAATGCTTGAATAAACTATCATAAGATTTAATAAAGGAAAATATGCTTACGTTAACTTTAGTGTGAGTCAGTACTCAACACTAAACTCATCAATGCTCTATGAAAACACTGGAAGTCTAGTCCTACAGCAATCAGATATGGAATCTTCTGAAAAGGTCTGATGCTCTAAGATGCTCGTTAATATAGAACAGAAATAATGCAGGGGCAGGACACCAAAGCGTGTATCTTAAATACACCAATAAGTAGGATACATATATACAACAAGGGAGTACAACAACTCTGTGACAGCACTAATAATAACCACTCAGAAACAGTACTTCCTTAGCCAACGTAACAGCCAAACTGGGTTGTGCACTATGCATCAACCTAGGCTAAAATAAGGCGTGAATAATTCCTAAAGCATACACAATGAAAGTTAATAAACACAATGCTGTCTTTCTCACTAATAAAGTCTAGCAGTGGCATACAAGGTATCAGGAAACTAGGCAGAGCACAAGCATGCTCGTAGCCTACTGTCTCCCTATGAACAGATTTCCCTTATGTTACGTTAAGTGACTTGGAGGCTCTCTTGGTAAGTCCAGATCTCTAGTATCTGGTCTTGCCCTGGTGCTCCACAAAGGTCAACAAAATGAGGTAGCAATCATACAGGTAAGAGTAGGCAAAAGCCCTTTACCTGTATACTGCTACACTCGCAAAGGAAAATATGCACAAGGGTTACAGGCTAGCTAGCTTCGTCGATGTTGTACAGGCTCTGACTTGCCACATACATAACTCAGACAATGACCAAAGATACCTTCCACTGTCTAGCATTAAATAATGGGAAAGAACATCTCAATAATTAGAAGCACCCCAACACTAGGCTACCATATGACTATGACTCTAATAATCCCTAAAACTAGTGCAAACATATATGGAGAGCTGGTGCTGGTATTACGACTGGCCGACTATGGAAGTCGTATGCAGAACCAGAAGGGATGAGTAATTGAATAAAGAGAGAAGTATGAAAAAGAAGAAGTTCAGAAAGAGAGAAAGTAGTATAGGGGATTATATGGGGGACAGATTGCAAGGGACATGTAGGACCAAGCACGCCGTGCCAAGCTCTGCAGGAGAAACGCGGGCAGGAGCCCCGCACCACCCTCCAAGGACAGCGGCCTCCAATCACAGACCACTACGTCATGAATCAAGGGCGTGGGAAAGCCCGCGCGAGCGAGGGAGGCCCACGTACATACACACGCACATATTACCACCACGCTGCTCGCTCTCTTTCTCCCTACAACTTCACACAATGCATCTTATATTCTATCAATGATATAAAATTCCTCCAAGTGTCACAGACAAGAATAAAGACCACCACTGATCTGTCTGTGACAACATGAACTCTATGAAAGAAAGAACATCGTTCTACGATTATTGTTGCCCATTTCACTACCCTGGCGAGCGCTAGCGCGTTACGAGTGCATTCTGGCAAGCTGGCCAGCGTAACATTTCCTTTTCACACTTTCCAGCAACCTCCACACCACACCTCCTTCTTACTTCCTCATTCGTCTGTCTATCCCTTCATGTAACTCCGCAGCCACTTCTCAAGTAACTTATTTCCACCGCTCTCACTCTTGGTCTGAGTCTCTTCCCGAACGTCCATGATTCGCTTCCATAAGTTAGTGTCGGGATTACCACACTGTCATGCAAGGACTTCTTCACTTCCATACTGACCACCTTATTTCTTGTTACTGCTTTCAACGTTCCTACAACCATCTTCCCCTGTTGCACCCTCTCTCGCACTTCTTCATCCATAGTCCCATCTTTACTCAACACACTGCCCAGATACTTAAAAGCGCTGACGATCTCCATAGCCTGACCGTTCAACTTCACCTCACACTCTGTGACTTCACCCCTTTCGAAGACCATAACCTTGCTCTTCCCCGCATTTACCTGCAAATTACGTTTTTCGCACACTGTTCCACACGCATGTATGTATATATATATATATATATATATATATATATATGTATATATATATATATATTCTTTTAGCAAACAAGGGATAGTGTCAGTATTGGTTCAACTTATATTTTTTGCTGCGGGAATTTTGGCCCTAATTGACCTCCATTCCCTGCAAAAAAAATCAGATCAAAGTGAACCTATTAACCCAAAAACGGGAACTGTCCTCTATAAAGGTTTATTGTGGTGTAATGCGACCGTCCTCAATAGAGTCAGAGCATAAAACATTTTTAAAACACCCCAGTGGCATTCAAAACAAGGCAATTTGTGATTAGGTGAGATAATTCTCCTCCATTAATTTCTACCACTCCTCCATATTTGTCCCCCCCCCCCTTCCCCCCATTCCTCAATTATCAACTATTTTTCCTCTTATATTTTACCATTTTTATCGGTTAATTCTGCGCACGAATTTTCGGCGCGAATTTCCCTCACGCATTCTCTTTAACACGGGCGAGGCAGCTGGAGATCCTTGCAACATAGAGACTTCTACTGTAAGGCCTCAGTGTCGCTTTGGAACTCGGCGAGGGTGGGTGTATGCCGCCTGGCCTCTCGTCTCACGATACGACTGGGCGGCAATAATATGTCTTTTTTACCCCCCCAAATGCTATTCCCACTTCTTTTATAGCTGTTAAATATTAATATGTTCATATCAAATTCAACACTCCACGAGCGGCTAGGTCGGTAACTTCTACTACCTGCCAAGCGGGTGGTTTTACCCTAAACAAGCTTATTTCCGTGCTATTTTCATGCATAAACAAGAGCCAGAGCGTAATACAAGTATGTATCCGTGAAAGGGCGATAATTGAGCTTTCCAATGACACCAGAACCATCCTTCTACCATCACGGGTTCTCTTGCAACGATCGTGCAACCGAAGGGCAAAATCGCTAAAATACGGTAATTTCCTTACATAATTCCCTGTGTAGCGAGGCAGTGAGTGTGGGTGTGTGTGGAGTAGGGCCCAGTGCTGGCGCGGGAGCTGTGCCGAACGGTCAGAGCCGACCTACTCTCCTCCCACCGCTCGTCTCTCTCTCAGAGCCAAATATTGCTCAGAATTGCACACCGCCTTAAGTCAGTCCCCGCCACATAGTCCTTTCTTCTCTAGGCCGACTTAAGTCGGGCCCCGCTAAACAAGGGTTAAAATAGGAGCATATGTATAAGTAATAATTATATATATATGGTAAATATGACTATTTTCGTCAGAATTGAACCAAATACCTTTGCACTGCGGTACCCTTTAACCCCTCTTTAGCGGGTCCAGACTTAAGTCGGTCTAGAGAACCAAGGACTATGTGGCGGGGCCCGACTTAAGGCGGTGTGCAATTTTGGGCAATAATTGGCTCTGAGAGAGAGACGAGCGGTGGGAGGATCATAGGTCGGCTCTGACCGTTCGGCACGGTTCCCGCGCGGCAACTGCTCTCCCCTCCACACACATCCACACTCACTACCTCGCTACACAGGGAATTATGTAAGGAAATTACCGTATTTTAGGGATTTTTCCTTCGTGTTGCACGATCGTTGCAAGAGAACGCGTGGTCGTAGAAGGATGGTTCTGGTGTCATTGTAAAGCTCAATTATCGTCCTTTCAGGGATACACAATTGTATTACATTCTGGCTCTTGTTTATGCATGAAAAAGAGCACGGAAATAAGGTCGTTTAGGGTAAAACCACCCGCTGGGCGGGTAGTAGAAGATACTGACGGGCCCGCTCGTAGGGCGTTAAACTACCATAGCTTCGCCGTTGAAAGGTTAAACAAAACCTAGGTTAGAAAAAGGATCCATGAAATTAATACAATTAAACCAAGTATAATCAGAATTAAAATAAACCTAATACAATAACAAACCGAATACATAGGTAGAACCAAGACAAAAGTGACCCAAATACAAAAGTAAAACCAAGACAAAAATGAATCAAACATTAAAGTAAAACCAGGACAAACATTAACCTGAATCAGTGATTCTCATACAAAAGAAGTATCTGGATAAAACTGAACATAGTGCACGAAGCAAAGAAGAAACCCAAGGTAGTGCAAGAACTAAAACTAACGAAAGTAACTGAGAGCAAACAGAAGCAGCAGACCAGCTGAGCACGTCCCGGTGGAGGTCTGAAGAAACACCATTACCTCAAACGGCATCATCTGCCGTCTGCCCAGCTCTGCCTTACTGATAAAACTACGCTCTGGCCACGGTTTCATCCCTCTCCCCTTCCCTCCTCCTGTTGCCCCTCCCGTGTTTACCTTTCCTTCTCCTCTCATCTCCTTCTCCACTTCTACACCTTCCCCCTCCCTTATTTAGCCTTACTTCTCCCCTGATCTCCTTCTCCACTTCTACACTTTCCTCCTCTATTATCTCCACGTTTTCCTCTCCCTTTATGCTATCCCCTGTCCCCTCTTGTCCTTTGTATATTATGCCTCCCTGCACTTCCCGGTCTAAAGTGTCCCCCCACCCCCCTCCCCTATTCATCCTCTACTCTTCCACCCACATACCCCTCTCTTCTTTACCCTTCTCCCCTTCCTTTTCTCCTCGCTTCCTCCTCTCCTTCAGATATTCTATCTTAATGTCATTAGAACTCTTAGTTTGATGAAACATTTGTCCCATTTTTATGTTGGTTACCATTAGGTCCTTTTATTTAGGTTCAAGTATGTGAATAGAAATATCCAGTTTTATTTACTGATAAGTTAGATTTTACTATTATGCTTTTTTATCTCAAAACTCTATGAAGATAAATTGCACAAGACAAGTCTACAATATGTTTCAGTAACAGCTGATTACAAATATCTGATACCTGATGACTACTGGCGTAGGGTAGTGCACTTACCATCCGTTTTGCTGATTTGGCGTATGCTACTTCAAATGTTTTACAACGACTGGATTTCAATGTACTTTTGTGATTCCAAAGACATAGTCCCTAACTGTCTTGATGGTGTAATGGTTAGAGTGTTTAAAATCTGTATGTGGTAACCCAGGTTCGAATCCCGGTGGATCACATGCTTGCTTTCATTAATTTATTTGGGAGGTGTTTGATGTTGGAGTGAAATTAATAACACATAGATTACAGTATGAATTGAATAACAAAATAAAAGTATTCGTATCGACCCGACTACTGTATAATGCCTTAAAATGCTATCAACACTTGCATACAATTTACTGGTCTCTTTTCAATACAAACTGTATCCTTCAAATCATAATATATTCTGTGCATAAAGTATTCACAAATTGTAATCAATTCTAGTTCACCCTCCCCTCATGTACCTGTCGTTCTGTAGAAAACGCATATTGCCACACACCATGCATTTCATTTCAGTCTTTGTGCACGACTTCTTTCAGCAAAATGTATGCATCGGTTGTGGATAAATCCTTCCAAAAACTGAACAGCATTTCATTTAATAGCAGTTTGTCATCAAGAACATCCAACATTATAATTTTGAAATCATATAAAATTACATGATGATTGCATCATTGGGTGGTATTTATTTGAGTCGGAAATGTTTAAGTAATATTTTGTATTATTGGAGTGAAATTACCAATTAAGGGGAGGCAGTTGTTTTGCGAGTCCTCCTCCTCCGTCTTGTTTATCCCTATTAGTTATGAGATTTCAAAACATTCGCCCCATTAGTTTGGCGTTTTCAGACTTTTTGCCCCATTTATTTGCCAATATTAAGACCTTTCGTGCCATTTAGGTGTCGATTTTTTTCTGGCAAGCGATAGCGAGCCTGTATTTGAAGACGAATCGGCCTTTGGCTGGGAAATTTTTCTACCGAAAAATGTGCAAATTTATATCGAAGGGGGGTCTTGTGAGTGTTTGTTTAAGTTTGATAGAGGTTTAGAAAGCAAACTAAACCCCCTCCTTAAACCATTGAGCCGAACCAGTAAATTATGCTGCACAGTACCGTCTGAGCTCCCTTAACAAATCTGGTGGTAAGTAACAATGTGAGAGGCAATTATTATAAAACCTGGATAAATGTTCGAAGAACATCTCAAACGTACTTTTTAACGAGGCACTGTTTGGATTTTGGTCTATATAGTTATCTATTTATTTATTTTGTAGTTTCCTCGCTAGACCTCCATCAAGCTTAGAAAAACACCCTCTAGACCCCCCTTCAAGATAAATTTGTAAATTTGTCTATAGAAAAATGTCCCGGCCGAAATTAGAGGCTCGCTATAGCTCGCCAGGAAAAAATCGACACCTTAAGGGCACGGAAGGTCTTTCTATTGACAACAAAATGAGGCGAAAGGTCTCAAAATCGCGAAACTATCGGAACGAACGTCTTAAAACCTCAAAACTAGTATGCTAAACATGGAGGAGAAGGGGGTCCAGAAAGAGCGAGTAGTAGCCCCTTAAATAGACAGAATTGATCCCGTCATTACCCACATCATGGTTCAAACGAACAATGGATAATATTTAATGATGTAACAGAAGCTTGAAGGTACATTCTCCTACCATGATATAAGAACAAATAAGTAACCTCCCGTTCTTAACATTAATCATCAATTACAAACCGCAATGCACTTGAATAAACTAATGAAAACATAATGGTCCTCCCGGGATTCGAACTCGGAACACCACCACCAGAACATAAGCATCTAAACCATTACACCACAAGGTTTGCTTTAGTTTATTCATAAACTATTTTTTTTTCTATGTGATTGAGGGAGGCAAAAGGCAGAATTGCCTATAGCGAGTACCTCCCCCATAGTTGAAAGAGTGACAGGGCCAAAATCAAGGGACGCTCGAGCCAAAATGCCTGGACACACGGAGTTTGAAGCAATTTAAGTCGTAGGAAGAGGGAAACTGATTGTGGGATAGAGTTCCAGAGCTCAGCTGTTTTGTAGAAGAAAGACTGAGAGTAAAGTTTCACTCTCGGGTTGGAGAGTTGCACAGAGTAGGGGTGGGATTGAGTTGCAAGACGGGTACCACGTGCCCTACGTAAAGGAGGTGGTATACACTGGGAAAGCTCTGAGGAATACTGATTATTATAGTAGCGATTGAATAGCGAGAGAGATGCAACATTGCGGCGGAGAGAGAGAGATTGCAGGGAGTTGGTGAGTGGACGGGAGTTAATGATACAAAAGGCCTTCCTTTCAACTTTTTTCTAGGAGAGCGGTGTGAGAGGAACCTCTCCACACATGTGAACAATACTCAATACAAGGACGCACTATGCCCCTGTACAGAGCAAGAAGCTGTGCAGGGGAAAAGAACCCCCTAAGGCGGTTGAGCACTCCCAGCTTCTGGGAGGCTGCCTTAGCAAGACTGGTAATATGGTCCTTCTAACTGAGATCAGAAGAAAAAGAAACACCAAGAATATTGAGAGTAGATGAAGGATTGATTTTTGTATTGTTGAAGAATAAGGGATAGTCCGCTGGGAGTTCGTTACGGGTAGATAGATGAAGAAATTGGGTTTTGGAAGCATTAAAGGTAACTAGGTTTTCTCTGCTCCAATTGGAGATAGTATTTAGATCAGAATTTAAGAGTTCTATGGCTTCATTACGTTTGTCGTTGGTTTATTGAGTATTTATCTTTTATAAATATCAATAATGTCTGCCTCTTTGGTATTCTCATCTACCATACTTCATTTCTTCCCTTTCCCATCTTTACGTTTAGTCTCTTTCCAATACTGGAGTTTGTCTCTGTGAGCAAACTTGCCCACAATGGTATTAGTGCGCGGAATTTCGATGTG
This sequence comes from Paralithodes platypus, assembly GCA_032716605.1. Classification (NCBI taxonomy): domain Eukaryota; kingdom Metazoa; phylum Arthropoda; class Malacostraca; order Decapoda; family Lithodidae; genus Paralithodes; species Paralithodes platypus. The sequence continues at coordinate 29,657,644 of CM064482.1, forward strand.
AGTGTCCTAGGTTCGAGTCCTTGGAGTGCCACATGTATTTGTTGATTTCATTAATTGAGTTTAGAAGTGAAGTTGGTTGGTGAAAAAATTTAATTACACATTTCTTTGTGTTCATTTATTGTACATACATTCAAGGCATTCCTAAATTCCCTTCTACAGTTAATCGTCTTAGTGTGTTCAGAGGTACCAATCACCTGTCCTAATGATGGTCACCTTAACCCTCTCCGACATATGAAGCGATTTTGAGCCTATTAGGGATACTTTAAAGTCTTTGTTACCATCAGGGGTTAGAAACCTTTAGTTTTAGTTACTTCAACCTCTGCAGTTGTCTTTGAGTTAGCTGTGGGCAGAAAACTAATTTTGGAGAGGTAATGATAAGAGTGAGAGAACTCTATTTCTTATTGTTAATCTGGCAACCTCTGCGTCATATGTGTGTGAAAGGGTTAAGGGGGTAGTGCTTGGTGGCTGGTCATTATATGTATTACTTTATGTATTTTTGAGTTTCCTCGCTAGACCTCCATATAGAAAAACACCCACTAGACCCCCTTTCAAGATAAATTTGTAAATTTTTCGATAGAAAAATGTCCCGGCCAAAGGCCGGTTCCTTCTAAAATTAAAGGCTCGCTAACGCTCGCCAGGAAAAAATCGACACCTAAAGGGCAAGGAAGGTCTTACTATTGACAACAAAATGAGGCGAAAGGTCTCAAAATCGCCAAAGTAACGGAACGAACGTCTTAAAACCTCAAAACTAATATGCTAAACATGAGGGAGAAGGGGGTCCAGAAAAAGCGAGTACTACCCCCTTAAATATGATTCTCTCGCCTTAGAATCCAGATGATTTTCCTGTCTATTCCAACCTGGAAATTACTTTGAATTCCATGTAGTATGTATAATCCTGAATGACCTGGATGTGTGTGAATTTGTATTTTGTTTTTGTGTGTTCATTGTTTTCTGTTGTGTTGTCCCTATTCTGGCTCTGTCTTGAGTCGGCCCCCCCCCCCCCCTCCCCCACCCCCACACAAAAAAGGGGGAAAAGTGGGGATTGGGCCTGATTATATGGAATAGAATGTATAGTATCTCATACAGTATTATATCATATTATCATAGAGTATTATGCTGTACAGTCGGCTTAGTAAGTGATGTCTCGGCACCAATTATGTTTCGATCCATAATTATTGGTATCAGCAATATTTAGACATTATTTCTTCTTTTTGAGTGAGAAATACCAACATTTTCCTAGACTTACCACCCTATTCAACATCTGACAAACATTAATACAGCACAGAGCGAGCCAAACGTAATGGCAGCTGAGACATGACTTATTAGCGCCACAATACAATACTATACACTATATCAAAATTCATGTTATATGGAACAATGAACAAGGTTTATCTCGTTGTGCCCCCCCCCCCCCCATCTCTCTCTCTCTCTCTCTCTCAAGAAGGACATTAAAAAGCTCGAATCTGTGCAGCGTAGAGCAACTAAACTAAGTCCCTCTCTGAAAAACAAGCCATATTATGAAAGATTAAAGAAATTACATTTGTTCTCGCTAAAGAAAAGGAGGTTGCGAGGCCAACTTATCAAGTGTTTTAAGATACTTAAGGGATTTGACAGAGTAGATATCAGTGCATTGTTCACGATTAATAATAATGCTGCAACCCGAGGTAATGGAATGACATTAATTAGAAAAAAGGCACCCTTAGATGTGACACAACATTTCTTCGCATACAATGTGGTTAAAGAGTGGAATAGTTTACCAAGGGAGGTGGTCAACGGTAATTCTATTGATACGTTCAAGAAAAGGCTGGACGGTCGTCTAATGAAGTTTGGAGTAATATGAATGAGTCAGTAGGGATGTGTAATTTCCTTTTCAAACTAATTGCTACTTATACTATGTACAAACTTTCCTTGTGGGCATTTCCTGACCCATAAGGTTACACTTCATCCTATTATCCGGTACGGCTTTTTAGCCGGAGGGTGGGGAGAGAGCCTTCTACTTTACTGTCCTATTCTTCCACTATAAACTGTCCCTGTCTAGTAGTATTAAGGCCGGACCACCTAGTCGGGACCGCAAAGTCTGTGTGGTCTGAGTATCTGTGTAACTCTGTGTAACTCTCTCTTTCTCCACGTCTTCCAATTCTGCCAAACACCGTGAGCGAAGCAATAAATGAGATCGAGGCTGCCGGCTTGTGTGTGTTTCTCTGTGTGTATGTAGGTTTTCCAGTGTGCGTGTTGTCGTATAAATATTAGCGGCTGTGCGTGTGCGTGTATGAGTCTTTGCTTGTGTTCTTGTTGGTATGCTTGTCATTGCTTGCTTGCCTGTGTAAGTATGTATATTAGGCTGTCTGCATGCTATATGTGTTTGTGTACGTGTGTATGTACGTGCACACGTGTGTAAGCCTATGTGTGTGCGTTTACAATTTAGCCCTCCCAGCAAAGACGGCTTATCGTAAAGGCCTCCACCATGTAACTGAACCATTAAATTCAACTGAAAATCAAAGTTATGCCATCGGACCGGAAATTAACTAACCACCATCATGGAATCTGACTCCTGAAGATGGCAGCCTAGAAATGTCCTACAAGCAAACAAATTCACCTTCTGCTTGCGACCGTGTTTGCGACTTTTAAACTTTTTCCGTGGAGGATTTTTCTTAAACCTGATTTGTGCTAATAGTGTGTGTACAAAGGAGTACAAAGGAAATCAAGCAACAATAGGTCTAGTGACACCTCTAGGCGGCTTGTCCTCCAAAACACTGACGATCAAGTGTCCATACAGTGGTTTATAGTGGGTAAGGGAAATTTGGAAAGGGAACTACTGCCCTGGAACTAATGGACGTGGCAGGATTAGGAAGTTACTAGGGGAGAGATGGGTTAGTATCAACACAGTTATAAGTGATTATTCGTATATCTGGGGAAAAGAGAGTAAAGTTTTAGTAATATACTGTATATACACAATAATCCTTGATGAATCTGAGGGAGGAATATAATAAAGTTATTAATTTACAAACGCAGTCAGTCGCGGGTTTGATGCAAGATATTTGTCTATGCGAAGTTTAAAAGAATCAACGGTGCTGCAGTCTATAACGTCTCGGGGAAGCCCATTCCACAAGTTGACAACTTGATTGAAGAAGACATTTTTAGATTCGTGAGAGTTAGAAGATTTACCAATAATTTTGCAACCGTTTCCCCGCGTGTAATTAGATTGGTCGATAGTGAAGTACTTACTACAGTTCATATTGTCGATGCCTTTGATGATTTTGAAAACTTTAATTAAGTCGCCTCCTAATCTGCGTTGGGTTAAAGGAAATAGATTTAATTCTCTAAGACGCTCCTCGTATAGTTTGTTCTTTAGGCTAGGTATAATTTTGGTAACTCTACGTTGAACTCGTTCTAGCTTGTCTATATATTTTTGGTAATAAGGGCACCAGGATTGAACGCAGTATTCCAGAAGAGGGCGGACTAAGGAATTGTAATGAGTTAGGATATCTTCTTTGGATTTATGCTCAAATGACCTGCATATGAAGCCAATTATTTTGTTTGCCTTCTTAACAACTTCTGAACAATGTTGACTCGGTTTTAGGTTACTCGATATTGTTACTCCCAGACCTTTTTCTCTGTCTACACTCTTAAGCTGAGTGCCATTCATCGAATAGTTTGCTTTCTCATTTTGGTATCCAATATGTAGTATTTTACATTTATCCGCATTGAAATTCATTTGACAACTTATCTAGATTGTGTTGCATATTGTCAACTTGTTCATTTGAGAGTACGCTATTGGCATTTTTTTTTATCGTCAGCAAACATTGAGATTGTACAGGTGAGACCCTCATCTATGTCGTTTATGTAAATTAGAAAGATAATTGGTCCTAGTACCGATCCCTGGGGTACCCTGCTACTTACATTGATCCATTTAGATGCCTTACCGTTTATGACTACTCTTTGCTTTCTGTTGCTGAGCCAATTTTCTATCCATTTCAACACACCGTCTTGTATTCCATGCGCTATTAGTTTTAGCAGTAAATGTTTGTGGGGAACTTTGTCAAAGGCCTTTTGAAAATGAAGGTATATGATATCTAAAGCTTTACTCTCATCATAGAGGTTGAGGACATCGTGAAAGAAGTCTAAGAGATTTGTTAAGCAGGAGCATTTGTTACGAAAACCGTGTTGAGTATCTTCATGTATGTTATTTTCCTCTAAGTGATTTACGAGTTTGTCTCTTATGAGTGTTTCTAGCATTTTACATACAACTGAGGTTAAGCTAATTGGACGATAGTTACTTGGTAGGGATTTGCTGCCTTTTTTGAATATCGGTGTTACGTTGGCTAGCTTCCACTGATCAGGCATAGTCCCAGACTGCAAGGATTTATTGAATAGCAATGTCAGTGGTTTGGAGTGCTCATCCTTAGCTTCCTTTAGAACTCCAGGTGAGATTGTATCAAGTCCAGGCATTTTATTTACCTTGAGATTATCTAAACAATTAAATACTTCTGTCTCTGTAATGGTGATATTGCTTAGAACATCAGAATTATCAATCTGAATCGTCGATGCTGTGTGTGTGTGTGTGTGTATGGGGGGGGGGGGGATTCCTTTTAGATATTAAGGGGGGATGGGTAATTTGTATTTGATCATTTATGTACCTTTCTATTATTTGTTTTTAGTTTCCTCTCTAGACCTCCATCAAGTTTATAAAAGACCCGCTAAGACCCTCTTTCAAGATAAATGTGTACATTTGTCGATAGAAAAAACATTCCGGCCTTTTAAATTATAGACTCGCTATTGCTCCCAGAAAACAATCGACACCTAAACGACACAAAGAGTCATGATATTGACAAAGAAATGGGATGAAAGGTCTTAAAATCGCCAAACTAATGGGCCGAACGTCTTAATATGTAAACACCAATTGGGCTAAACACGAGGGAGAAGGGGTGCCAGATAAATCAGTCCTGCTCCCTTTAAGCATTATTATAATCCTTCAAAACAACAAAATACCACTACAAATGGGGCTACACGAACTCTGTCTGTGCCATTGGTGCTCCAAGGCTTAAACCGGTTTCACACGAGCGCTTTTTCCGGCAATTTTTGATGGGCAACTTTTTTCTCTCCACACCAAAATTTAACAAAAACAAATGATGAATTGTAGCCCAGCCTCGGAGTCCCCAGGGGGGGGGACCATAAATGCCCCCTCACCCGACCGACCATCCCCTGACGACCCCACACAATTACCTGGACCTCGGCCTGTTACTCTTTCTATTAATTTCTGCAACATTCGCGGACTTTCCTCTAACTTTCACTCTGTTGAGCACCATCTCTCCTCCTACAAACCTGATCTTCTCTTCCTCACCGAAACTCAGGTGTCGGTAGAAACTTCCAGCAACCCCTTCTCTGTATCCTCCTACTTTCTCTATCCTAGTTTCAAAGCCAAAGGCGGATGTTGTGCATATGTGCACAACAAACTCACTTGCTCTCGTGTTCCCAATTTCGACTCCTCTGAATTCTCAACTTTATGGCTCAAACTTTCCTGTCATTCTCTTACTAAATATTTCTGTGCTGTCTATCTTTCCCCTAACTCTACCAACTTTCCGAAATTCTTTGACTATCTAAACTCTAAAGTGGAACACATTCTATCCATTTCTCCTTTCTCAGAAATCTCCATCTTAGGAGATTTCAACGTTCACCACCGCCATTGGCTCTCCTCTCACACTACTGATCCACCTGGTGAACAAGCCTACGTCTTTTCTATCCTAAATGACCTAGAGCAGTTAGTTCAGCAACCCACCCGTATCCCGGATCGCATCGGAGATCGGCCCAACATTCTTGACTTGTTTCTAACTTCTAACCCTTCTTCTTATACTGTCGATCTTTTCTCTCCTCTGGGCTCCTCCGACCATAAACTTATCTCTGTCACCTGTCCTATCTCTCCAGTACAGCCACCCGATCCTCCTAGCCGGCGGCGCTTGTGGCACTTTGGCGCTGCCGACTGGGAGGCTCTTCGGCAGTACTTCTTTGATTTCCCATGGAATGATTTCTGCTTCCATGGCCGAGGACCCTCGGAGAGTGCTGAACGCATTACCGAGGTAATCCTATCGGGCATGGAAGCATACATTCCATTCTCTTTCTCTCAGACTAATGCTAAAAAATCTTGGTTTACTCACACCTGTTCTACTGCTGTCCGCAATAAGGAGGAAGCATTCAAACGGTACCGACGCCTTAAAACTCAAGACTCTCATTCTTCATATGTTTCTGCCCGGAATCAAGCCAAATCTGTTCTTCGACTTGCCAAACACTCTTTCATCAATAATAAATGCACTGAACTATCCAACTCTAGCTCTTCCCAAGCTTTCTGGCATCTAGCCAAAAACCTCTCCAACAATTTCTCTTCCTCGTCTTTCCCTCCCCTTTCCCACTCTGATGGCACAACCATCACTTCTTCCTATGACAAAGCTAAACTCTTCGCTCAAACTTTTGCTAGAAACTCCACCTTGGATGATTCCGGTGCTATTCCTCCCTCTCCGCCCTCCTCTCTCTTACTTATGCCTAATATCCTAATCTCTTCTAAAGATGTACTTTCTACCCTCTCTGGGCTTAACACTAATAAGGCGTACGGTCCGGACGGTGTTCCTCCTGTTGTTCTCAAAAACTGTGTTTCCGTGCTGACTCCCTGCCTAGGCAAACTCTTTCGTCTCTGTCTATCCTCTAACGTCTTCCCTTCATGCTGGAAGTTTGCTCACATTCAACCTGTCCCAAAGAAGGGTGACCGCTCTCAACCCTCCAACTATCGTCCAATTGCTCTTATCTCTTGTCTTTCTAAAGTTTTTGAAACTATTCTTGCTTCCAAATTTCTTAAGCATTTCTCTTCTCATAATTTGCTCTCAGATCGCCAGTATGGCTTCCTTAAGGGTCGCTCTACTGGTGATCTTCTTTCATATCTTACTAACTCTTGGTCATCCTCCTTTCGGGACTTCGGTGAGACTTTTTCTATTGCACTAGACATATCGAAAGCCTTCGATAGAGTCTGGCATAAATCTTTAATTTCTAAACTACCCTCCTTCGGTTTCTATCCCTCCATCTGTGCCTTTGTCTCTAGTTTCCTTTCCGGCCGTTCCATAGCCGCGGTTGTGGACGGCCATTGTTCACTTCCTCACCCTATAAACTCCGGTGTTCCTCAGGGCTCTGTCCTATCTCCTATTCTCTTTCTAATTTTTATAAATGATCTCCTTAACTGTACCTTAATTCCCATCCATTCATACGCAGACGACTCAACCTTACACTACTCAATTAGTTTTTCAGAACGCCCCAGCCAGCAATCCCTCAACGACAAACGTAATGAAGCCATAGAACTCTTAAATTCTGATCTAAATACTATTTCCAATTGGGGCAGAGAAAACCTTGTTAACTTTAATGCTTCCAAAACCCAATTTCTCCATCTATCTACCCGTCAGGATCTCCCAGCGGACTATCCCTTATTCTTCAACAATACAAAAATCAACCCTTCATCTTCTCTCAATATTCTTGGTGTCTCTTTTTCTTCTGCTCTCATTTGGAAGGACCATATTACCAGTCTTGCTAAGGCAGCCTCCCAGAAGCTGGGTGTGCTCAACCGTCTTAGGGGGTTCTTTTCCCCTGCACAGCTTCTTGCTCTGTACAGGGGCATAGTGCGCCCTTGTATTGAGTATTGTTCACATGTGTGGGGAGGTTCCTCTCACACCGCTCTGCTAGACAAAGTTGAGAGGAAGGCCTTTCGTATCATTAACTCCCGTCCACTCACCAACTCTCTGCAATCTCTCTCTCTCCGCCGCAATGTTGCATCTCTCTCGCTATTCTATCGCTACTATAATAATCAGTGTTCCTCAGAGCTATCCCAGTGCATACCACCTCCTTTACGTAGGGCACATGGTACCCGTCTTGCAACTCAATCCCACCCCTACTCTGTGCAACTCTCCAACCCAAGAGTGAAACGTTACTCTCAAACTTTCTTCTACTCAACAGCTGAGCTCTGGAACTCTCTCCCAGAATCAGTCTTTCCCTCTTCCTATGACTTAAATTGCTTCAAACTCCGTGTGTCCAGGCATTTTGGCTCGAACGTCCCTTGATTTTGGCCCTGTCACTCTTTCAACTATGGGGGAGGCACTCGCTATAGGCAGTTATGCCTTTTGCCTCCCTCAATCACATAGGAAAAAAAAAAAAAAAAAAAAAAAAAACTGCCTGGCCGAACAGCCCCGAGTCCTTAAGGAAGGCCATGGCCACGGTCGGGCTCTCCCACAGAGCTCTCAAATAGTGTAAATTGTGTTGTTGGCGTAAGTGGTTGTGTGAAATGCAGTCTTCTATGAGTGTTTTATGGTATGGGGTGCTGTGTTACAACCCGGGCAGGTGTCGACGACGGAGTCATCCAGTCTCTTCTGATAGCTCAGAAGAGCTGGATGGTGTCCGCATCTCAGCCTCGCCAGGTGGACTCTGTCCTCGCGAGGAAGGGAGGATTCAGAAGGATGGATTTCGGGAGGTCGTGCTTGCAGCTGCGTGTTGTCTATGAGTGAGTGGATGGAACGGCGAGTGATATGAGTATGGATGTGCTTCCGGAAGTTGGTTTGGGGTGGGCAGGGAGGGAGAGAAGACAGTATTTGTGTGTGATAGCGTGTGCTGGGTGTTGTTTGATATTTCTTGGTGTCTGTGGGTGTGTTGCCATGTAGTGTAGTGGGTGGTGTTGATTCGTGGAGGCTGCTGCCAGGAATTGAGTGCCTCTCATGTCTAGATGATCTTTGACTTTTAGGACTTTGGTTTCTTGATGTACTGTATGTGATCTGTGGGTGTAGTAGCTGTGCATCCTGTGATAATTTTAAGGGCTTTATTTTGAATAGTCTGTAAGGTCTTATGATGTGTTTCAGCTAGGTTAGAAGCCCAGGTCGGGCTTGCGTATTCCATAGCTGATCTTATGTATTGTTTGTAGACTGTGGTGGTGGTTTCTTTGTTGTGTCCAAATTTTGTGTGGGCAAGTGATCTGAGGGCGTTAAGTCTGGGTGTCAGTTTCTTTTTCGTGTTTGTGGTGTGCTGTTTGAATGTCATTTGGGTGTCGTATGTTACTCCTAGGATTTTGTGTGTGTGTGTGTGTGTTAGGGGTGTGTTGTTTATGTTGAGTCCCGGGACGTAATCGTGCTCTCCTGTCCAGCTTGTGAGGAGGGTTGCAGTGGATTTAGCTGGGGCTAAATTGAGTCTGTTTGTAGTGCACCATTCATGTAATGTGTCGAGATAGTCTTGAAGGAGTCTTGTTGCTGTGTCTGGGTTTTGGTGCGTGCTTGTGAGTGTTATGTCGTCTGCGTAGGAGGCTATGGTTATTTGGGGTGAATTTGGTGTATTTATATCATGCATGTACAGATTGAAGAGTGCGGGCGACAGGACGGATCCTTGCGGGACTCCGTTTGGGAAATTTCTAATGCTAGATGACTGACCGGCAAAAGATACGTTGTCCTATATTTATTTTTATTAGTGCTACAGGTGCCTGTGAGGTTATATATTTTCTCACTCTGGTTCGTTGCACTTACCTCACACATAATTAACACAAATAATAATCATGAATATAATACAGTACGCGATGTATTAATTGGATGCCAACCCAGATGTGTGTGTGTGTGTGTAACATCAAAGACGTGGAATTGTTATACAGTATAATCGAGTCAACAAGAAATATTTCGTATATAATGTTCATTCAGTGTGTTCGTCGGGATGGAGGAGGAGAGAGTTACACATATATTTGCACCACACAGACCTTGCAGCCCTTACTAACTAGGTGGTCCGGCCTTAATGCTACTAGAGACAGGGACAGTATATAGTAGAAGAATAGGGTAGTAAATTAGAAGAGAGAGAGAGAGAGGTAGAGAAAGAGAGAGAGAGAGAGAGACAGAGCCAGAGAGAGAGAGAGAAAAGCAGATAGACAGACAGAGAGAGAGAGAGAGAGAGTTAAAACGAATCGATGAACAAATACTAAAGCAACACAAAAATCCCAGTCCTTCACTCGCATCATCAAAGGTGCGTAAATATAGAGTGAACTATCTCTACAAACGATTTTCCGTCAGTCAATCAGTCGTCATGCTCATCAAAGGACAATAGAACACCTTTAATTCCCATTGTCAAAGGGCGCGGGTAGGAACACAATACCTCTTTACAAGTGTTTTGTATGAGCCCCTCATCTCTTTTCTCACTTTCACTCTCTCTCTATCTCTCTCTCTCTCTCTGTCTAAAGTGACATTTCTCCCAAAAGAATCCACTAACGCCTGTAACGCTTAACCATAGTTCATTACCTCAGTATGTATGCTAGATGGACAAAGACATCATCTGTTAGTAGAACTGCACAGGACTGGAAATAGGTTATCTCGGTTGTGAGCTTAGATTGCCAATACTTCCACAAGATAGATATTCAGCTTGGGCCAAACTTGACAAAGGTAGTCATTCTTAGACCTGGACAATAGACCCAAAATACCAGATAAGCGAATATCGTATCCTTTTATCGACACGAAGATGAACACTGTGATAAAGCTCAGCATACCACAATCACCTCCCGCCTAGTGTTGCGGTGGTGGTGGTGGTGGTGGTGGTGGTGGTGGTGGTGGTTGGTGTAGCAGTAATGGGTGTAACGGTGGTGATGGTGGTTGATGTAGCAGTAGTTGTTGTAACGGTAGTGATTGATGTAGCAGTAATAGTTGTAACGGTGGTGTTGGTGGTTGTTGATTTAGCAGTAATGGTTGTAGTGGTGGTGGTTGTTGAAGTAGCAGTAATAGTTGTAGTGGTGGTGGTTGTTGATGTAGCAGTAATAGTTGTAACGGTGGTGGAGGTGGTGGTTGATGTAGCAATAATAGTTGTAGTGCTGGTGGCGTTGATGTAGCAGTAATTGTTGTAGTGGTGGTGTAGGTGGTGGTTGATGTAGCAGTAATAGTTGTAGTGCTGGTGGCGTTGATGTAGCAATCATAGTTGTTATGGTGGTTGTACTGGTGGTGGTCGTGGTGGTGGTTGTTGATGTAGCAGTAGTTGTTGTAACGGTGGTAGTGGTTGTTGTTGATGTATCAGTAAGATCATCCAAATATGATATATTTTCTGGCAAAATTATTAACTTATCTAAATATAATGGATTCTCAAATATTGTATGCAAAAGGAAAATATCTAGTTTGTCTCATTTCACAATTTTCTTTTCCTAAGCAAAACATATCGATGCTACCGACATAAATGTTGCTTCTCATGTTACACATAACATCTGAGCGTAATATAAAACAAGGTAAACTCATTCTGTTACTGACAAGAATCTCGGGTGTTATCGGAAAATAGAAAACATTGTGAGAACGACGATAGAGTTTTGTTTTACTGACATGAATATATAAGTATTGTAAATAATAATATACATGACAAGGATGTATATGATTATCGTGAATTATAATGTTATGATATTGTTGTGCCCGTTATACACAGGCCATGATCAACTGGGTCATGTAAGCAAGGGATGCACGTTATTTATATACAAATTGATTAATCAATTGGTTACTATGAACAGCAATATCATTAAATCAACATAATGGCAATAGGATAATAGCAACAGTAAATCACATACATATACAAGCAGTTGCAAAACTAGAAATACACTGGAGGAGGAAGGAGGCTGAACAATCTCGTTAATCAGTATCTGCAGCAATTAAAAACTCATTAGTCATTAGCCGAGATGACAGCCCAATGGCAAACTGTGCGGACCATTTCTACTGGACAAGGGAAGGGGGGACGGGGAGGATGGTTGTGTGGGAAGGGGGGAGGGAGGCCTGTATATGATAGGACAGGTGTTGGTATTTCAAGAAGACTAGTCAGGATAGGGAAGGGTGACGCTGTTGAGGGGGAGAAGTTGTGGATAAAAGAGATAATGGGAAGATGGGACAAAGGCGGGTAGCTTGTAAAGAAGGCTTGCTTCTGTTTTTTTAAATGTATGAACGGGGAAATGAATCTATTTTTAGTAGCAATCTATGGGATACGCTCAGGGGCACTAACCTGCTTCCTGACTATTAACCCAAGGAAACTGAGACACTCCTACTAGAAGGTTTACTGGGCGAATGTGATGCTCCTCCCTGTAGATTGCACATTAAAAAAAAAAAAAAAAAAAAAAAAAACGCCAAAGGGCCGGTGAAATAGAAATAATATGTGATTAGGTGGTATGGTTCCTTACCATCACCTTTGGGCCTTATATATGCCAATCCAGGATTATGTCATGCTGGGGATGTTCTTAGTTGACCAATCAGGTTGCATGGTAATTGTCGGTACTTGTCCTTTGATCCTGAATCTGGGTTTACCCCAGCCAGGTAAGGTGAAAGGTTAAGCAATTTGGCCTGCCAATCACCTGTCTTGTTTTACTTCTCTTGCTATTTTGCGACTTGGTTCATTTGGGCACTGAGGGCGTGCGTTAGTCTGGAAGGGGTTTGGGGCTTGCAATTGCAGGGACATGAGTGGGACGGGCTCTTGGACAATGGGGGCTTCTTCTTGTAATGAGGGATGCCAGGCCCAAGCCTAGTTTGTCGGGGCTTCCACTTGGGACACGGAAGACGTGGACCTTGATGTTTTGGTCCAAAATTCCTGGTTAGACATGGGCGTAGAGGGGAAGTTCCTGAAGGGTCGTGTAGATGGGTTCTGTCGGACTTGCACTGTTGGGAGCGTCGGAGATTCAGGGGGTGGCATTGTAAGTTTTGGTTCTCGCTTAAGCAGAAATGAATAATGAAAATGCGCACATCTTAATTGTAATATCCAGAGCACGTATACTGTACATGCAATCACACACACACACAATCACATACACTAAAATATACATAAACACAAGTTCATAAAGATACACACACACACCAATTGCGTCAACTCACCGCCACACACCAAACTAATAACAACAAAGGAATAAACAATAATCCCCCACCCCCAGCCACCAAATCCCGCCCGACCCCCACCTCACCCCACTTCTATTACTGATAAAAATGGAGGCTCCAATATCAGGCAAAAGAAAGAAAATTAGCGGGGGTGCTGTTGGCAGGTGGGTCCCGGCCATTCCTCTTCAGGAGTTGGTGGCGAGGGGGACGTTTATTGTCACTAAATCTCGGGTCACTAGTTCGAGGTGGCGAGGAGCGTAAGAAGGGAGGTGTGGGGGATGAGGGAGAGAGATGAGTGAGGCGTGAGGGATATGATGAAGAAAAGAAAGTGCGTAAAGGCTTTGGAGAGGTAAAGAAGTGGGTGAAGAGTGGGAATAAATACTGGGTAAAGGATGCGGACAGAACACAAGGTGGACGAAAGGTGTGGGAAGAAAAAGAAGCTGACTAAAGGGTTTGGACAGAAATAGAAAATGCATGCACAATTAGCAAATATACAATATAGAATGTGAGCGAGGAACAGGGGAATAAGAAGGTAATAAAAGTGGTAGTCAGAGAATGGGAGATGTAGAAGGAGAAAAACATGAGACAAGGATGATATATATATACCGGGTATATATATATATATATATATATATATATATATATATATATATATATATATATATATATACTGAATATATATACTCCTGTATATATTCACACACACACGCCCTATCTGTGAATAAATGGTATTTCCCGGAAGGGTCAGGTGAAGGTCATATTTAATTAGGCGACTGTGGTCAGGTATGTTGGCAAAACAAAACTAACCACTCATTGTGCTATATATGGAAGGAAGAATATTATGATTGACTTACACGACTAATGTGTAACAAACCCGCTACTTGTCATATGAATTAACTATATACTGTATAAGGAACTACACCCCTAATATAATCATACTGTTTGCCTTTCCACACATAAAGTCACTCAGTGGATAAAATTTAATGTGCTCAACTGTATTATCTGGAGAGAGAGAGAGAGAGAGCAAACTCTGTACAATTCTATACTGGGGAGCCAGTAAAGTATTCATAATATAAAGGGCTTCAAAAAGCGCAGATCAGTAGAATCAATGTTCATAAATAAGCGTAATATTTTTAAATAAAGCTAAGGAACGTACTAGTTGGATTTTATCATGAGGGTTAGTGTTGAAATATCTCCCTGTATCTGTTCTTCTAGAATCTAGATCTACAGGTGTGCATAGGAGAATAGTAGAGGAGGGCGGGGGAAGCGTTTGGGGCAGAGGTTACTAATCCTCTTAGAGGATGCCGACCTGACACCCACACCTATTGTCATAAATATTGTTCTCCAAGTCAAACTTTGTGCATTTTATTGTAATAATTGTCCTCTTTAGCTTTGTTTATAATTCATAACCATTTTATGACGCTTCACATTTTTCTATCTAGCATTGGCTTTGATTATTTCAATATTTTATTTATTTGTTTATTTGTTATTCTTATCAAAAGTTGTACTGTAGGGCGATAGCCATAGCGGGCATATTGTTTACATATTGTCCAGTGTTTTTCTTTGTATATAATCTACATTGTTTTTTTTTTTGTTTTTTTTAATGGTGAATTTGTAAAACCTTTATACATTATAGTCAAACTCAACTGAAATGAGCTCCAAGGAGGTCAAGGTCGCCCTGTGCGGTGTTGCCACATGTCGACCAAAACAAACCTTTTAGAAAACGGGAAACCAAGGAAAACCACATTTAGAAGGGAAACTTTAAATAAATGTAAAAGACGTTTTTATGTCTGGAAGGGTTATTGGTATTCTTGTATAAAAGTTACAGAAACGAAATAATAGGTAGGCTATATTTGTATATACCTATTTACATTGTACAGCATCTCCCTTGCCTGGCTATGAAAATGAGAGTAACTTTTGCGAGTTTTTCCTTCCATGGTGGTCGCGCTATGAATGAGGGTTAGTGACCGTCTGACCTGGATGATGTTGTTGTCGTAGTTTGAGGCCATTTAAAGCGTTGCCATTACCCGTATCCAGCTCTCTCTCTCTCTCTCTCTTTTGATGGGATTACATTGTGCTATATTGCATTTTGGAGATTGTGTATGTATGTGTGTGTTTGTGTGTGTATCTGTATGGGTGTGTGTGAGTGCGTGCATAGCCAACAGAACCGCATTGACATTACTTGGCAACGTCGCATATCCTACCATTCCTTAAATCTATTTATAGCTGTCCCCAGAAAAATGGCAGCATGTTCTAAATAGCGTGCCATATGTTGTATAAATTCCTTCTATATATCCTTAAAATTATATGTTTCTTAACATCACATAACCTTTAAAAATTGTAATATAATATATATAGTCATAAAAGCTAAAATTAATTTGTTAATAGCCTGAAAAACTAACATTTGTTGTAAAAGCTTTGAATATTTGACAACACCGCACAGGGCGAGGGACTCCACCTTGTAGCTCATTTCATAGGAGGATGACTATAGCCTATATATGTACAGTATATGTTGAACATCAGGGTTGACATCTCGGATATATAATATCCACTACACAATAAGGTCATTAACCATTATGAATTATAATTCTCTACAGAAAATGGATATATTTTGCATAAGGCTATTTTTCCAACCATAACGCATTTTGTGGGTTTTACCACCTCATGGTGTAGTGGATATATCGCAGCCCCAATGGCAACCCTGATGGCCTAGTGCAAAACCTGGGGAAGGGATATATATGTATATGTATATGTATATTCATGAACCATATTCATTGGTTATTTTATGTATATATATATATATATAATCATATCTATTACGGATTATACAAACTGAGAGAGATTTGCTCTCCAAAGAGATCTAGATACACTACACGAATGGGCAGCTAATTGGCAGATTAATTTCAATGTAGATAAATGCATTGTAGTACAATTTGGGAAATCGATAGACAATGCAGGATGTATGTGAATATAAGAAACTCGGATAATGACAAAGATTTGGTAGTCAACTGTGATTTAAAGCCTAGAAATCAATACATTAGTGCTCGAAATAAGGCAATTAGAGTTATCGAATTTATATCTAGAAGTGTAATAGGACAGCAGACATAATCATAAAATAAAACTAGCGTTAGTAAGACCACATAATTATGGATTACGCTGTCCAATTTTGGTGTCCCTATTACAAAATGGACATTGATTCCTTGGAGAGAGTACAACGTAGAATGACAAAAATTATCCATAGTATTAGAAATCTTCCATATGAAGAAAGGTTGAAGAAATTAGGCTTACATTCGTTAGAGAGATGCAGAGTTAGAGGGGATATGATATAGGTGTTCAAGTGGGTTAGTGAGATTAATATAGGGGACATGAAATATGTACTGAAGCTCAGCGATTGCGAAAGAACTCGATCAAATGGTTTCAAGTTAGACATATTTCGATTTAGAAAAGATATAAGCAAATATTGGTTTGATAACAGAGTTGTAGATAGGTGGAATAGGCTACCAAGTACTATAGTGGATCAAGAACAATAGAGAGCATTAAGATATAATTAGATAGGCATACGGACGAAATGGGTTGGGTGTGAAGGGGATCTGCTGTGTGTGGGCCAATCGACGCTCTGCAGACCCCCGTTTTCTTTTCTTATGTTGACCTCTGACCGTGAAGGTGAGATCGGTCCTAACGGTGTTTGTGAGTTGGGTCTATAATTAGGCCTTATAATTATGGTTGGGTTTGAGAGGGATCTGCCTTGTGTGGCCAATCGGCTTTCTGCAGACTCCCATTTTCTTATGTTTCTTAGCAATGATCTGAAACCTAGAAAACAAGGCAAACAGGATTATCGGATTCATCTTTCGGAATGTGAGTAACTGAACTGCTGACGTTATCTTGAAATATTACTTCGTGATACCTCATAATTAACCCTTCTTTAGCGGCCTATGCGGTTTATTTATGTGTACCGCCCAGCGGGGTGTTTTTAGCCAAAATAGGGCTGTTTACGTGATCATTTTCATGCCTAAATAAGACCCAGAACGTAAAACAAGTATCTATCCCTGAAAGGGCATAAACAGAGCTTTCGAATGACACCATAACGATCCTTGTATGATGGATAGTTTTCTTGCAATAACCGTGCAACGCGAGTGCAAAAAGCAGGTAATTCGGTACTTTCGGTACATAATTGAGTATGTAGCGAGTGAGAGAGGGAGGAGGGAGCTGAGATTTGTGTCAGTAGGTTCGCCGCGGTGGTCTGGAGCAGTCATACGCTCGCTAGTCTCCTGCCACCACTTGTCTCTCTCTCTCAGCCACATTACGTGCTGAAATTGCCACTCGACCTATGTCGAGCGCCGCCACATAGTCCAGCTTTATTTAACTCGACTTAAGTGGTGAGCCGCTTTTTAAGGGTTAAGGATTGTGTCATTATTATAGAATGTAGGTAAACTTTCTAGAGGTAATCCAATGTATTATGACAACAATTGTCCACAATATTTGATATTTATCGTATGAGAAGTGGTTAAAACCCTCGGCTTACATTCATTAGAAAGACGATAATGTAGAGTAGATATGATAGAGGTCTTTAACACCTTATTAGCGGGCTAGGCGGTCTAGCGGACCGTAGCGCCCAGCGGGGTGTTTTTACCCTAAATAGGGTTGTTATGTGGTAATTTTCATGCCTAAATAAGACCCAGAGCGTAAAACAAGTATCTATCCCTGAATGGGCGTAAACAGAGCTTTCCAATGACACCCGAACCATCCTTGTACGACCGCTGGTTCTCTTGCAACGATCGTGCAACGCGAGTGCAAAAACCCTGTAATTAGGTAATTTCCCTACATAATTCCCTGTGTAGCGAGTGAGAGAGGGGAGGGAAGGGTGGGAGTTACCTCAGTTGGTCCACCGCGGTGGTCGTGAGCGGTCATAGAGTTGCTAGGCTCCTTACACCGCTCAGCTCTCTCTCTCAAGAACATTACGTGCTGAAAATAGCGCACGACATAAGTTGTGAGCTGCCACTTAGTCCAAATGTATTTCACACGAATAAGTTGCGCGCCGCCAATTAAGGGTTAAGCGAGCTGAGAGCATAAACTCAGGCGACAGTAAAGTATAAAAGCTGAATGATTGCGAAATAGCCCTCACAAATGGTTTCTAACTACATAACTTCTGTTTTTCCTTTGGAAATAGGGTTGTGAATAATTTGGAATAGACAGCCTAGTACTTTAATCAGTTAAGTAATGATGAAAAGTGTTAAACGTAATTACGGATGATATTGGTTAGGTATGAAAGGGAACTGCTTAGTGTGGGCCTGTAGACTCTCTGGAGATTTCCGTGTTCATGTCCATACAAGTCGTCTTTATTATATACGACTATTATGTACAAGTTATATAGTTTTGAGTAAATTATTCATACAATGTAGAGCTACAGCCATATCGTCTAAGAAAACATTGATAATATAATAAAGACCTCTATTGGTTCTTAGATTATTGACATAACAATCATTGTTTCCGCTACATGCAGGTGACAACAGGTGAGCCTGGTACAAGGGTTGTTGAGGATATACCACATATGGTAAAATATTTTACGCGCACATAATAACAGTATAGGAATAATGACAAACGTCATACTGGTTTTTATACTATTAAATCTAGTCACACCTTCACAGCATATATAGGTTACCGTACCTGAATATGTTGGCACCCATATACTGTACAGTGTGTTACATACGAACCAAAGATAATACATATATATATATATATATATATATATATATATATATATATATATATATATATATATATTCGGTGTGGTCTCTGGAGTAGCAAGTTTCATCAAATGTACATTCCAAAGTCTTACGCGGGCCAACCAAAGGCACACTATTATCATGACACTACAGCCAAACTTGATCACCACACTGGTCACCATAGAATGAGGTGTATCTACAATGATGACTTGGACCTAGACAACATTGACAGGTTAACATGAAGGCTGTCTCGTAACATTTATGTTGTGTCTCGAGTCCTTTGATTCAAGGTAAAACAAATCCTATTTCTACTCCTATCACAATTGTACAGTGAAGGTCTTACAGGATTCACGCCATCTGTCCACGAATAATCCTGTGACCAAATATGTCTGCCATGTGGGGCAGGTTTGGTTTGGGGGTGGACTGGGAGGGGACTATTACGGCTGATAAAATCGAGGTCGATGAGCCCTCTCGCCTCATTTTCACCCGTAATTAATATATATATATATATATATATATATATATATACAGGTATATATATATATATATATATACTGTGTATATAATATATATATATATATATATATATATATATTTGTATAAGAACATAAGAAAACGGGAGTCTACTGAGAGCCGATTGGCCCACACAAGGCAGATCTCTTTCGAACCCAACCCATCTGAAGGGGGTTGGGATGGTGGAAGGGGAGGGGGAGGGGGGTTGTCAAATATTAACCAAACGCAGTACATGAAAATACTTTCTAAATGTTTACCAAATACAAAAAGTTCAATTGGTTTGCTAGAACGGTATTTCTAGTAGAACACAAATCAACTCTCTTGTGTTATCTCTAAATGCAAATGTAATGTCAATAATTGTATAACCAAAGTCATTGATTTTCCAGGAACAAGGATAGAGAGAGAGAGAGAGAGCGAGAGAGTTACAAGGAATATTTAGAATCTCAAGAGACCTTGCCGTCCATTCCGAGGAGATACTCGAAGTGGAAGAAGGTAGCCGGTTTAGTTCACTACACTCATTACAGTGTGTAAAGTACTATCTACTCTCTTCTTGAACTGCTCTACTTAAGAACTGCTTACAATTTCTGAGGGAAGTTTGTTCCAGGCAGGACAGATCTTATGTGAACAAGTGTTCACAATTACTAGCTCTGAACCTCTTCAGTTATAACTTCCAGCCATGTTTGAGTATTGTTTTCATAATGAAGCTAAACATTTTTAGAGAGAGAGATAGAGAGAGAGATAGATGAATATATATATAGAGAGATAGAGAGAGAGAGAGGGGAGGGAGAGATATGTAGATAGAGAGAGAGAGAGAGAGAGAGAGAGAGAGAGAGAGAGAGAGAGACTATAGGTAAGTATTTGTGAAAAAAGAATATGACAAGTGAGTGCTAACTCCGCCTGAAACCCTAATTAAGGGCAGGAAATGTTTAGCCTGTGACCTAAGGTCACAGATGTGGGAATCTCTCTCTCTCTCTCTCTCTCTCTTTCTCTAATGAAACGTAGTAATACTATACCTCCTTTTTGTTAAAGTATTTATGCAATATATATGTTTGGTGATTAAACCATCAACTGATATACATTATATATATATAATTTTTTTTTATAAATGCAGTATTTCATATGACAACTAGATATATATATATCTGTGCGCTTTTAACTTTTTTTTTTAATCTAAAACCGTGTTAATATATACAGTTCAATAGATCACAACAAACTGTTAATCTGTCCCCCACTTCACTCACTCAACCCCGTAATTTGCCGGAGGATAACAGGTTTTTCACAATACGTAGACGGAGGTAAAATATATATATACTGTATATCTATTGAACCAGTGCGAGCGTTGGTGACTGGCCTCAACCAGTCACTACCCCCGGGCGGCTGACAGCCTCTCCTGTGTGGCCATTTTGGTTTGTGGCCATTTAGTTGTGTGGCCATTTCGGTTTGTGGCCATTTAGGCGTGTGGTCATATCGGAGTGTGGCCATTTCAGTTTGTGGCCATTTCGGTCTGTGGCCGTTTTGGTTGTGGCCATTTCGATTGTGGCCATTTCGGAGTGTGGCCGTTTTGACTTGAAAGCGTTTGTTGTATGAACCAAATAAAACATTACAATGGCACACAATAGGCGTAGGGATGTGGCGACCCCGACGTCCGTCCCTTATGTGGCACAAATAACCCCTGGAGGTTGGAACTGGGAGTCCCACCTCCAGAATGTACTCCCAATAATGGATCAGCAAGCCTCGGAGATGGGCCCTTTGCCTTCCGGGGGCCCAGTACATCTAGATGTACCCCTTTAACCCATTCAGTACCAGGGACGTTCTTCTTATCATAATCTGGCAACTATTAGACGATGTTATTCAGCTTAGGAAGGACCTTTAACAATAATAAGGCTTCAGACTATCTCAATCAACCCTTTTAACTACCACAGATCCTTCCTAAGCTGCATAATATCGTCCAAATGTAGCTAGAACAAAATATAACGCACGTCGCTGGTACTCAAAGGGTTAAGGGAGTGCGGGTTTGGATACTGACTGACTGACACAAAAGGCCTAGGTACTTAGTCTTTTGATTACATAATTGACATATAACAATGTTTATCATTGAAATAAACATGCATTTACACATTAACTGACATAATTTATGTTTATAAAGTTATATTTCTTCGAGTTGCTATGTACTGTCTATAGATCTGAATATATATATATATGTAAAATATGTGTATAGAAAAAGGTTAAATAGTAACAATACCGATTAAATTAGGAAAGTCCATATTTGTTCATGTGTAATGTAAGTAATATATTACTGATATACTGGATAGTTATGACATTATAAAAGCATAATATTATAATGTAGTATTGGAGTCAGCATTATATAGATATACATATAATATGTATTCTGTACTCAATTACAGTACACAGGCACACAGTTGGCCATGACTGCATAGTCATAATACACTAGGGTTATGTTTAAGTCGTGATGTGAGAGAAATGTAGTTATTAACTAACAATATGCAATATCTGGATTTTTGTATCCAGTATCTCTGAAAGAAGAAACTGATATATTAAATATATTACTATACCTATTTTTGTATGGACTTTATGGATTTGTTAATGTTTTACATTCCATTATATAATGATGTAATGTGCGCGCGTGTATTTTATGGCGGATATTACATTTTGTGTTACTGACATTTTTTTTTTTTTTTTTTTTTTTTCTATGTGATTGAGGGAGGCAAAAGGCATAACTGCCTATAGCGAGTGCCTCCCCCATAGTTGAAAGAGTGACAGGGCCAAAATCAAGGGACGTTCGAGCCAAAATGCCTGGACACACGGAGTTTGAAGCAATTTAAGTCATAGGAAGAGGGAAAGACTGATTCTGGGAGAGAGTTCCAGAGCTCAGCTGTTGAGTAGAAGAAAGTTTGAGAGTAACGTTTCACTCTTGGGTTGGAGAGTTGCACAGAGTAGGGGTGGGATTGAGTTGCAAGACAGGTACCACGTGCCCTACGTAAAGGAGGTGGTATGCACTGGGATAGCTCTGAGGAACACTGATTATTATAGTAGCGTTAGAATAGCGAGAGAGATGCAACATTGCGGCGGAGAGAGAGAGATTGCAGAGAGTTGGTGAGTGGACGGGAGTTAATGATACGAAAGGCCTTCCTTTCAACTTTGTCTAGGAGGGCAGTGTGAGAGGAACCTCCCCACACATGTGAACAATACTCAATACAAGGGCGCACTATGCCCCTGTACAGAGCAAGAAGCTGTGCAGGGGAAAAGAACCCCCTAAGGCGGTTGAGCACACCAAGCTTCTGGGAGGCTGCCTTAGCAAGACTGGTAATATGGTCCTTCCAAATGAGAGCAGAAGAAAAAGAGACACCAAGAATATTGAGAGAAGATGAAGGGTTGATTTTTGTATTGTTGAAGAATAAGGGATAGTCCGCTGGGAGATCCTGACGGGTAGATAGATGGAGAAATTGGGTTTTGGAAGCATTAAAGTTAACAAGGTTTTCTCTGCCCCAATTGGAAATAGTATTTAGATCAGAATTTAAGAGTTCTATGGCTTCATTACGTTTGTCGTTGAGGGATTGCTGGCTGGGGCGTTCTGAAAAACTAATGGAGTAGTGCAAGGTTGAGTCGTCTGCGTATGAATGGATGGGAATTAAGGTACAGTTAAGGAGATCATTTATAAAAATTAGAAAGAGAATAGGAGATAGGACAGAGCCCTGAGGAACACCGGAGTTTATAGGGTGAGGAAGTGAACAATGGCCGTCCACAACCGCGGCTATGGAACGGCCGGAAAGGAAATTAGAGACAAAGGCACAGATGGAGGGATAGAAACCGAAGGAGGGTAGTTTAGAAATTAAAGATTTATGCCAGACTCTATCGAAGGCTTTCGATATGTCTAGTGCAATAGAAAAAGTCTCACCGAAGTCCCGAAAGGAGGATGACCAAGAGTTAGTAAGATATGAAAGAAGATCACCAGTAGAGCGACCCTTAAGGAAGCCATACTGGCGATCTGAGAGCAGATTATGAGAAGAGAAATGCTTAAGAAATTTGGAAGCAAGAATAGTTTCAAAAACTTTAGAAAGACAAGAGATAAGAGCAATTGGACGATAGTTGGAGGGTTGAGAGCGGTCACCCTTCTTTGGGACAGGTTGAATGTGAGCAAACTTCCAGCATGAAGGGAAGACGTTAGAGGATAGACAGAGACGAATATATAATATACGAATATATATATTTAATTAAGGATAATCTAAAATTCAAGTAATATTAAAGAAAACAGTCGAATGTGAGGTGTTGTAACAACAGGAAATTTATTATATTTGTTTAACCTACAACATGGGGAGATTGTAGTCACCAATCGAGCAGGGTAAGACCCGGGGGAGGCATCATAGGCATGTGATAAAAAGTTGCTGAGATTTCCGTTTCATTTACCTGGCTTCCCTCACTGTTTATGTTTGTGTGTCACCTACACAGACAGTAATCCCGAAAGCTCTCACAAACACCTCCTCCAGTTAATTTCACTACAGTGAACAAGCACACTTCTTTTCAATACACCTAAACAAAAAAGTTTAACATTGCGACTATCACTCTTTCAACTTTGGAGGACACTTGTTACAGGCAGCTTTGCCTTTTGTCTCCTTCATATACAGAACAAACATATTATATATGCGGTCGAGTGATTAAAGATGGGCGTACTTTTATAAATTTCAATATGTTCATATTGTTATTTACGAATTATTTTATTGAGATTGTTAAGAGAAGTACCAGATTCCGATCAACATAATTATTTAGAGAGTATGCCCTCGTTAGTGTATGTGCCCTATAATGCAATCGAAGACCAACACAGGAGGAAATCCATAGGGAATACAGTTTGCATCCAACTCTTATGGTCAGAGAGAGATGGAAAGTGGAAGGGGGGGGGGGGGGGGCTTTTGTAAGAGTGGAGGGAAGACATAATAGTGAAGGAGGAGAGAATAGAGAATGCAAGTTTGGGAGAAGAAGTGCTAGGATTGGAGAAGAGGGGTGCCAACATTGTAAAGGGGGGAGAAGGGTGACAACGATGAAAGAGAATATGTAAGGAAGGCTGAAGAGGCATGGTTAATAAAATGGAGTAGTGCATAGGGAAGACATTGTGTGACATTAACCACTCCGTTAGAACCGCATGGCTTGTCCTACAGTGACTCGCTAGGATCGCCAGGGCAGTGGATGTGGCTACAGTTGATGTATTATTGTGTGCTTTATTTAATATGAAAGCTCGTGTCATGGGCAGTCCAGAAAGGCTCTTTGTTTTCGCCCATGTCAAGGCTTTATATATTTAATTGCAAAGTATGTTTTATCATTAAGTAGTAATGATAGGATTTGAGAGAGAGAGAGAGAGAGAGTAGAACAGAGTGAGAGGAGGCGCACAGTGTTTTTTGCCATGTTCGATGACGTCACAGCTGGCTGGCCTCTTGGGTATTGGTTGGAGGAGTTTTTTACCATGCTTGGTGACGTCATGTTTGGCTGGCTTCTTTGCCATTGGCTGAAGGAATTGTTACCGCTTTGTCTACGCGGTGCGAGCTAGTGCTAGTATATATACAGCTCTCTTGCTACTCTCTCCCTCAGATCTGGTTTCTAGAACCCATCCCTCTTATCCCTTTGATATCTGTCCTCCTTTCTGCACCTGAGAACCTTTTCCTCTGCCTATCTCTCTCATTTTCCATATCTTTCACCACCTTTTATTAATATTATACCCCCTCTGGTTAACTCTGCATAATCAGCTTCATGCTGGCCAGTTGTATTGTGCGTTAAGGTCTTATATAACCCATGTATGTTAGTTGCTAAGATAAGTTGACCACGAAGCATTGGTTGGCATTCATATTGTTCAGTACCGCTTCCTATAATTATTAGTGTTCTGCTGGATTAGATAATGCTAAACTAGGAGTCTGATACTATAAGGTATTGTTTCCGATGGGTGCTGGCTTTAGTTAAAAGCTGCACGACATACCTGAGAACTGGAGTTGATTGGGTAAATTCTAGTCTGTGTGCCATTGAGAGTAGAGCATGCACGAATGAGGGCTTTTTGCCTATACCATTCTGCACTGTTCTAAGCTCGTTGTTTGTCTTTGAGGTACGCCAGGAGAACGCTTAATACTTCGGTATTAAGGTTTCTCAAGAGAGCTACCCTTCACTCTAACGTAATACTTGACGCACAGACTTGAGATTTGCACTAGGCTATGCGGCATGCCATGCGCACCAGTATCTCGTATCATTAACTCTAGCTAGACTTTATCAGTCACAGTAGACATTAAGTATATTAAACCAATTACTCTTTTTATGCATACCCGTTTATGATTACACAAGCATTTCGCAGCCTAGTTTGATGTATTGAGACACAAACGACTTAGGCCCTTTTTGTTGATAGGAATACTGCACTGTCGTGGCGAATATTATTATTGTTGTAGCGTTTAGGATATTCTTGGCTCCGACTGCATTATATATCCTGCCTTTTTGTTTGCATAGCCTGCACGAGCATTGTTCCGCTGCCTGCCTTTTTGGGTTCCATTTCCGATTCGAGCATCTTGATAGCATCTAACATTTAAAGAAGATTCCTTGTTGGTGTTGAAGGACTTTAGTGCACTTTCTTTCATGCAGGAGTGCCTGACATTTATTGATTAAAGTAACGTAAGCTGTACCTTCTCTTACCACCTTACTTTGCATACCATAACCAAGCACCTTCGGTTATAGGTAGTAATAGGCTGTTTTCACATAACATTAAGCCTAGAGTAGACGCACATTTATTGAGAGTTTAATAACCTATTATTGCATATAGAACTCTGAAGAGTATTTGTGTTCTTTGTTCACTGGGAATATACATCAGATGTTGGATCTAGCACTTTCCGTTGTAGCATTTATACCATTACTAGTCCAATGAATAAGAGCCCTGATATATTTAAACCTCAGTCGTAACAAATGGCGACCTTACCTAGGATTTGGTGAATCTACATTTATTAGCAGGGAACATTTGTTGTTTTGGGGAATATTTTGCGGGGATCAGCAAGAATATTTTTTTTTTTGCAACATAGTATAGCCCTTGAGTATTTACGAGAATTTTTGTGTGTATATTGAGGTATAAGAGTTTGGGGTGCTTCTTTTCTGAATATTGAGGTGGGAAATTTTTGTGAGCATCATGTCTTATACCGGATCAGAGGAGAATGGAGACACAGTACGTAATGTCGAAACTGAGGAACAGCAGTATGATGAAATGGTTAATCAGGTGAACTGTGAGGAGGATGCTAGGATATTTTTGCAATGGCCTGTTACTGCCGAGCGGTTGGAGGGTATGGATCGGTACGGTCTTCAATGCCTGGCCAAAGCTATCGGTCATGCGGGTACTAGAAGCATGACCAGGGATAACTTGATAACGTGTGTACTGGGCAGGGTGACTGGTGAGCGAGATGGGTTGAGTGCTCAGAGCCCTTCGGCCATGCTTCCCCTACACTCGACTCCCAGCCATCCCAGTAGTTTGCCGACCCCGAGTATGCTTCCACAGTTGGGTGGTGACTGGCAGGGTGGGTTGCCCTGGGGGGGACCACTGGTAATTTCAAACATTGTAGCACCTTCACCTCCTCAAAGGTTAACTCCAGAATTATTGTTTCAGCTCGAATTACCTAAGATTGAAGAGAGAAAATGTCAGCTTCAACAGCAACAAAGGGCATGTGAGCTTCAGCAGCAATTAGAATTAGCTAAGATAGAAGAGAGAAAAAGTCACCAGCACATAGAGCTAGCAAAAATGCAAGCTGATTTAGAGTCGACTAGGTACTGTGCCGACAGGGACGTAGAGAAGTCGCGGGTAGAGGCAACGGGACAGCGACTTGGGGCTGGTAACCGTGGTCATGATCAATCTCTCTCGCACTTATTGAAACTGGTTCCGGTGTTTGATGAGAGTTGTGTAACAGAATTTTTCGCACGCTTTGAGAAGAAGTGCCAGGAACACCAGTGGCCAGAGAATAAATGGGCAGCACTTGTATCCTCTAGATTAATAGGCAAGGGTCTTAAAGCCTACGATGCGTTACCTTTGGAGTCATGTATTGTGTATGAGGATCTCAAGGAGGCTGTCCTGAGGGCTTACGAACTGCAACCAGAAACGTACCGTTTGAAGTTCCGGGGTGTAACTAAGGGAAGAGATAGCACCTTTTTGGAACACGCCCGGGACTTGTCCGATGCTATGGGGAACTGGCTCCGATCTGAGAATGTAACAACATTTGATGGAATTAAGCAGTTAATGATGTTGGAGCAGTTCTTTAAGAGCACGGGCGGTGATCTAACTTTGAACTTAAAGGAGAAAAACCTAAGAACTCTAGTCGAAGCAGCAGAAATGGCTGATCGACGGCTGTCGTTGATTCGGGGTTGCGGGTCCTCACAGAAGTACGATGCAAGTGCTAGGGACCGTTATCCTCCCCCTTCCAGTAGCAATGACACATTTAAACAAAAGAGCAATGAAACTAAAACTGAATCCAAACCTAACACCACGCCACGCCGTATGAGAAAAGTCAGGGGCTTTTTACATCCCAGTATAAGCCGACACCGAAATTTATGTGTTTTAAGTGCCACCAGGAGGGTCATAAGGCAAATGAGTGCCCTAGTCGACCTCCTCTGGCAGCCGTGTCTTTTGCTCACGGCATTGGAGTGTTCAAGAGGACATCGGAGTTTGTTAGAGGCAATTCTTCCGTGGTAAATACACTGCCAGTGCAGAAGGATCCGGAAGGCTTATTGCCTGTCTGTGATGCCTTTAGTGACCACAGGGGACTTGGTTGTGTGGAGTGGGGGGGTAGAAGACATGAGGTGAGAATTTTGCGTGACACTGGGGCATCGCAAACACTGTTGAGGAATTTCACTGGTAAACCTGTAAATACGGCGTGGGTGGTTGTGGTTCAGGGAGTTAATGCAACAAGGTCATACCCGCTTGTAAGAATGAAGATGGAAGTTGATGGTGTGACTCCTGACCTGGATGTAGGAATTGTGGAGAAGTTGCCTGTTGGGGGCGTCGACCTCCTTCTCGGCAACGACTTTGCAGTGCCTACTTCTGAGGCTCCACCCTTGGTCGTTGCCGAGAAGCCGGCCGACGTGAGTAGGGAGGAGCAGGAGGGGGTTGAGAAGTGTCAGGTGCAACCTATGGCGTGTGTTGTCACCAGATCTCTTGCATCCAGGGAGTCGCATTCTGGTCAACAGTCTTTAGAGAAGCGGAGGAAAGGTACCGAGAAGGGGTTGAAAGTTGATGCGGTTGAGAGTTTAGTATCAACGGACATTCTCGGGGACTCATTATTAGGACCAATTTTCGAGTCTGGAGAAGACCCATTAACTGTTACTAAGAAGGCAGAGGATGGGCTTAAAAAGACGAAGAGACAGCAACGATACAGAGAGAGAGAGCAACGGGAGGCTAAATTTAATGTAGGAAGGGGGCATGAGTTGTTTCGCAAACACTTAGATAAGCTTGCTCCTTCGGACATTCGTAAATTGCAATTAGAAAACCCGGAAGTTCTTGAATGTGGTACCGGTGCTGTCGAGTTGGAGGAGGACAGTGATGTACAGTCGGGAGATGTAGCAACAAGGTATCCTGACGCGTACCCTATGAGAAATGGGTCAGCGAAGACGGTGGTCCGAAGCTTGCTAGTGTATTTTTCCCGGTATGGTTACCCGCAGGGGATTCAGTCAGACTAAGGATCCAACTTCACTTCTGACCTCTTTGTTCAAGCAGTGCCGCAGCATGGGATTGTTACGGTTGGGTCATCTGCGTATCATCCGGAGAGCCAGGGTGTGTTAGAGCGATGGCACTCAGCCTTAAAATCTGTGCTTCGTTGTTGTTGCTTTGAGGGTGGGAAAGGTTGGGATGTTGGCCTGCCATATGTTTTATTTGCTGCACGGGAGGTACCTGGGGAAAGTTTGGGATTCAGCCCTAATGAGCTCGTCTTTGGACACCGTGTCAGAGGGCCACTCCATATGGTTAAAGAAATATGGGAGGGTGCAGATAAACCTTGTTCTATGCTCAAGTATGTCCCCGACAGTCGAGAACGGATGTTGCGCAGTCTGGAGTTGGCTGGCCGTAATTTGACTAGCTCTCAGGCCCTCATGAAGGACAGGTACGACCTCAAGGTTAAACTCAGGGAGTTTCACGTGGTCAGGAGGTGTTGATTCTACCGCCCCTTGTAGGTCATCCCTTATCCGCGAAGTACACTGGTTCTTATAGGGTGGTTGAGAGGCTATCGGACCTGGATTGCTTGGTGGCCGCTCCAGACAGACGTAAGCGCAATCAGTTATGTCACGTTCATCTCATGAAGGAGTATGTGAGGCACCCCCCTGAGCCTCTCACTGTGCCTGTGATGACGTTTAGCAGTCAAGGTGGAGAAGGAGAATGGGACAGTCAAGCTCAGGTGAAGGATAACTGGAAGAATAAGAAAGTCAAATGGGCGCCTGAGTGTGAGAAGGCGTTTAGAGTAGTAAAACACCTGTTGTGCACTCACCCGATCCTCAGGGCCCCTGACTTTAGCCTACCTTTCCAACTAGCAACGGATGCTAGTGCTAGATGCTAGATGCTGTGGGGGCTTGTGCCGTCCTTATGAAAAAGGACGATGATGGGCTGGAGCATCCTGTTAGTTTCTGCTCGGAGAAGTTCAATTCAGCCCAGGGGAGCTGCTCTGTTGTCAAGAAGGAGCTGCTGGCAGTTGTGCTTGCACCGGGGCATTTCGAGGTCTATGTTCCAGCCTATGGTCCGGTCGTTGTAGTTTACACAGATCATCACCCACTCAAGTTCTTGGACCAGTTTCACAATCGGAATATGAGGCTGACCAGGTGGTCACTAAGGTTATTGGTGTATAACCTGGACATACGCCATATTGCCGGTTGTGACAACATGGTTGCAGATTGTCTTTCAAGGGTATATGATCCTGGGAAGATTGACACACGGGTAGCCTCCTGCTTTAGTTTGAATAGTATTTTGCGCTTGGTGCTTGTTGGCTCGCGATTGTAGCCCAGCGTTTTGGGTCGTAAAGCAGGAGTTGAGCGTTTGGTATAGAAGAAAAAAATAGGCTTGCCCCTATAGTGCAGCCGAAATAAACAAATTAAAAACATAAAAATCAAATAAAAACTCTTTCTTTGATAGTTGAATTTTTTCAGTATGTTATAGCAGTAATTCTGAGTTGCACTCCTCTCAGAATGCTGGGCTAGAGAAGCTCACTCTTGAGGAGCATAACTACATATGATTTAACCTATTGTGTTGGGGAGGGTTATAATTTTGTAAAATGTTTTGTTGAAGAACTGTGCCAGATATTTTACTGCCGCTGGGTGATGGGAAGTAGAGATATGCATGGGTTCTAACCATCAGATTTTTTTTTGAGCTTTGGGCCTCTGAGAAAAATCTTGGGGGGGGGGGGGGGTGACGTTAACCACTCCGTTAGAATCGCATGGCTTGTCCTACAGTGACTCGCTAGGGATCGCCAGGGCAGTGGATGTGGCTACAGTTGATGTATTACTGTGTGCTTTATTTCATATGAAAGCTTGTGTCATGGGCAGTCCAGAAAGGCTCTTTGTTTTCGCCCATGTCAAGGCTTTATATATTAAATTGCAAAGTATATGTTTTATCATTAAGTAGTAATGATAGGATTTGAGAGAGAGAGAGAGAGAGAGTAGAACAGAGTGAGAGGAGGCGCGCAGTGTTTTTTGCCATGTTCGATGACGTCACAGCTGGCTGGCCTCTTGGGTATTGGTTGGAGGAGTTTTTTACCATGCTTGGTGACGTCATGTTTGGCTGGCTTCTTTGCCATTGGCTGAAGGAATTGTTACCGCTTTGTCTACGC
This sequence comes from Paralithodes platypus, assembly GCA_032716605.1. NCBI lineage: Eukaryota > Metazoa > Arthropoda > Malacostraca > Decapoda > Lithodidae > Paralithodes > Paralithodes platypus. The sequence goes on from CM064482.1 coordinate 29,688,577, forward strand.
GGTGCGAGCTAGTGCTAGTATATATACAGCTCTCTTGCTACTCTCTCCCTCAGATCTGGTTTCTAGAATGCATCCCTCTTATCCCTTTGATATCTGTCTCCCTCATTGCACCTGAGAACCTTTTCCTCTGCCTATCTCTCTCATTTTCATATCTTTCACCACCTTTTATTAATATTATACCCCCTCTGGTTAACTCTGCATAATCAGCTTCATGCTGGCCAGTTGTATTGTGCGTTAAGGTCTTATATAACCCATGTATGTTAGTTGTTAAGATAAGTTGATAACGAAGCATTGGTTGGCATTCATATTGTTCAGTACCGCTTCCTATAATTATTAGTGTTCTGCTGGATTAGATAATGCTAGACTAGGAGTCTGATACTATAAGGTATTGTTTCCAATGGGTGCTGGCTTTAGTTAAAAGCTGCACGACATACCTGAGAACTGGAGTTGATTGGGTAAATTCTAGTCTGTGTGCCATTGAGAGTAGAGCATGCACGAATGAGGGTTTTTTGCCTATACCATTCTGCATGGTTCTAAGCTCGTTGTTTGTCTTTGAGGTACGCCAGGAGAACGCTTAATACTTCGGTATTAAGGTTTCTCAAGAGAGCTACCCTTCACTCTAACGTAATACTTGACGCACAGACTTGAGATTTGCACTAGGCTATGCGGCATGCCATGCGCACCAGTATCTCGTATCATTGACTCTAGCTAGACTTTATCAGTCACAGTAGACATTAAGTATATTAAACCAATTACTCTTTTTATGCATACCCGTTTATGATTACACAAGCATTTCGCAGCCTAGTTTGATGTATTGAGACACAAACGACTTAGGCTCTTTTTGTTGATAGGAATACTGCATTGTCGTGGCGAATATTATTATTGCTGTAGCGTTTAGGATATTTTGGCTCCGACTGCATTATATATCCTGCCTTTTTGTGTGCATAGCCTGCACGAGCATTGTTCCGCTGCCTGCCTTTTTGGGTTCCATTTCCGATTCGAGCATCTTGATAGCATCTAACATTTAAAGAAGATTTTTTTTTTTTTTTATGGTTAGACTATTTTATTTGTTGTAATATATTTGTAAATATTAATCACACAATGACATTCAAAGTGTATTTTGTGTTTATAGAAGATTCCTTGTTGGTGTTGAAGGACTTTAGTGCACTTTCTTTCATGCAGGAGTGCCTGACATTTATTGATTAAAGTAACGTAAGCTGTAACTTCTCTTACCACCTTACTTTGCATACCATAACCAAGCACCTTCGGTTATAGGTAGTAATAGGCATTTTCACATAACATTAAGCCTAGAGTAGACGCACATTTATTGAGAGTTTAATAACCTATTATTGCATATAGAACTCTGAAGAGTATTTGTGTTCTTTGTTCACTGGGAATATACATCAGATGTTGGATCTAGCGCTTTCCGTTGTAGCATTTATACCATTACTAGTCCAATGAATAAGAGCCCTGATATATTTAAACCTCAGTCGTAACAATTGGAGGAAGAGTTAACCAGAGAAGTGGAACAAGTGGAGTAATAAGTTAATTAAATGGAATATGGAGTGTGTGTGTGTGTGCGTGTGTAAAGGGGAGTGACCTGCTTTTTTTCTTTCTTGGTTGTATCCATTCGGCCCCATGCAGCTTACTGTTATAAGACATTTATCCCCTTGCAGGTATCGCTCCTGGCGAGCGATAGCGAGCCAGCCTTTTATGGAGAAATCCGGCTTCGCCGGAGAAATGTTTCTATCGAAAAATTTACAAATTTAGCTAGCTGTCTAACTCATTATCGAAAATATGGTGGCTCGCTATCGCCAGCTAGGTATAAATCGACGCCTGGATGGGGATAAACATCTTAAAACAGTAGGCTGAATGGATACAACCTAGAGAGAGAAAAAAACAGGTCACCCCCCTTAAAGAGAGAGAGAGAGAGAGAGAGAGAGAGAGCGCGAGAGAGAGATAATACCTTTGACTGTGGGATAGATGCATAATGAATAGAGGGATATGTGTGTGTGTGTGTGTGTTGGAGGGTGTGAGGGAGAGTTTGGGATATGAATAGGATTGGAAAAAGGTGGTTCCGTGGCGAAGTAGGTGTGAATACAGAGTGAGGAGGGACAGAGTAGGGGTGTAAAAGATGTAAAATGCTAAAAGGAGTGTGTGAGGAAGGAATATGTGGATTTATGTCACCTCAACCCACGGTCAATGCCACAATACGATATAAGTTTATCTTACCTTACTGACCCTAACGTAACCTATGATAGGCGAATATTAGTTAACCTAGCTTCCATAAACGAAATTAAATTTACTTATCGAATGTCTTTTAACCTTTCCTACCAGTAAATTATATAACCGACCATAAGCGAACCTAATATAACCAGACTATAGCCAAGGGTTGAGCTGACCTGCCAAGGATGGATGGTTGAACTGGGGGAGGCATCTTAGGTATGTACATGACAAGTGGGAGATTAATTAGATTTTGGGGGAGGGTGGAAGGCAAGACAAAGGACTGAGGTGTAGGAGATGTATCAATTATCAACTCCGCGTAAGCAGAGTGGTATCGCGTACATAGAGCCCGCCCGTATACTGTGCACCACCAGTCGGCTTGGCATGCGAAAACTGCACATCTACTATATTAATAACTTTGTCATGTGGTAGTCAAGACACCAGGGAGCTAGGTGTAATAACTTTGTCATGTGGTAGTCAAGACACCAGGGAGCTAGGTGTAATAACTTTGTCATGTGGTAGTCAAAACACCAGGGAGCTTGGTGTAATTTGTCTTGTGGTAGTCAAAACACCAGGGAGCTTGGTGTAATTTGTCTTGTGGTAGTCAAAACACCAGGGAGCTTAGTGTAATTTGTCTTGTGGTAGTCAAAACACCAGGGAGCTTGGTGTAATTTGTCTTGTGGTAGTCAAAACACCAGGGAGCTTGGTGTAATTTGTCTTGTGGTAGTCAAAACACCAGGGAGCTTGGTGTAATTTGTCTTGTGGTAGTCAAAACACCAGGGAGCTTGGTGTAATTTGTCTTGTGGTAGTCAAAACACCAGGGACCTGGTGTAATTTGTCATGTGGTAGTCAAGACACCAGGGAGCTAGGTGTAATAACTTTGTCATGTGGTAGTCAAGACACCAGGGAGCTAGGTGTAATAACTTTGTCATGTGGTAGTCAAGACACCAGGGAGCTAGGTGTAATAACTTTGTCATGTGGTAGTCAAGACACCAGGGAGCTAGGTGTAATTTGTGTTAAGTGAGCTCACCTCGCTTTTTTTATATCTTTGTCTCCCTCTCTCTTTGGCTTGTATCTATTCGGGCCCATTCAGCCAACTGTTTTAAGACGTTTATCCTCATCCAGGTGTCGCTTTCTTCCTGGCGAGCGATAGCTAACCAGCATTGTATGAAGAAATCCAGCTTCGCTGGAGACATTTTCTATCGAAAAATTTACAAATTTAGCTTGCTGTCAAAACACAAATATATAATTATCTGCTGGCTCGCTACCGCTCGCCAGAAACATATTGACACCTGGATGGGGTAAACGTCACCTAACCTAACCTAACCTAACCTAACCTAACCTTGTCTTGTGGTAGTCAAAACACCATCGAGCTAGGTGTAATTTTAGTTAAGGATAGGCCTCTCGTACCCAATAGATTTGAGTGGCCATAAGAGTATGTGGTATTATATGGAAGAATAAGAGAGAAATGACCCATTGAGTACACAAGAGATAGTGAGATAGAAATAGTAGAGAAGTGAGAGATAAGATAGAGATTGGAAAAGAGAGGAGTTGGTCATGTGTAGAGGATGGTGGTACGGTCGCGCTAATAATTCATGTCCCACCTAACATTACGTTTAGCTTGCTCTGTGCTGTATTAAATGTATGTTAGATGTTGAATAGGGTGGGTAGGTTTAGAAAATGTGGTTTATTTCACTCGATATGAAGAAACGAAGCTTAGATATTGCTGATACCAATTATAGATCAAAACATACTTGGTGCCCAGACATCACATATTAGCACGACGATACATGAGGGAGTGAAGGATATGTGAGCGAAAGGGGTGATACGAATAAAAAAGGATATGTTATAGACGATGGAAAATGTGCTGACAATTTTAGGCATATGCCTAGGGATACAAGATTGAAGGAAATGGTAGAGAAAGGAGAGCGAAAGGAGAAGGATGGACAATAGCTGAGGGAAGCGTGCGAGGAATGTGAATGACAAGTGAGAGATGGATGAGGTTTGTGAGGAGGGTGGCAGTGAAGGTGGGAGGGTGTGATGTGGGAGTACAAAGGAAATCAGGCAACAACAGGTCTAGTGACCCTTCTAGGCTGCTTGTCCTCCAAAACACTGAGGATCAAGTGTCCAAACAGTGGTTTAGAATGGGGAAGGGAACATTGGAAAGGGAACTACTGCCCTGGAACTAATGTCCGTGGCAGGATTAGGAAGTTAGTAGGGGACAGATGGATTAGTAACTGAGGGGGGGATAAAATAAAGTTATTCATTTACAAACGCAGTCAGTCGCGGGTTTGATGCGAGCTATTTGTCTAAGCAGAGTTTAAATTAATCAACGGTGCTGCAGTCTATAACGTCTCGGGGAAGCCCATTCCACAAGTTGACAACTCGATTGAAGAAGAAATTCTTAGATTTGTGTGAGTTAAAAGATTTACCAATAATTTTGCAACCATTTCCCCGCATGTAATTAGATTGGTCGATAGTGAAGTACTTACTACAGTTCATATTGTCGATGCCTTTGATGATTTTGAACACTTGAATTAAGTCACCTCTTAATCTGCGCTGAGTTAAAGGAAATAGATTTAATTCTCTAAGACGCTCTTCGTATGGTTTGTTCTTTAGGCTAGGTATCATTTTGGTAACTCTACGTTGAACTCGTTCTAGCTTGTTTATATCTTTTTGGTAATAAGGCCACCAGGATTGAACGCAGTTTCCAGAAGAGGGCGGACTAAGGAATTGTAAAGGGTTAGGATAACTTCTTTAGATTTATGCTCAAATGACCTGCCTATAAAGCCAATTATTTCGGTTGCCTTCTTAACAACTTCTGAACATTGTTGACTCTGTTTTAGGTTACTCGATATTGTTACTCCCAGATCGGTTTCTCTGTTTACATTCTTAAGCTGAGTGCCATTCATCGATTAGTTTGCTTTCTCATTTAGGTATCCGATATGTAGTACTTTACATTTATCCGCATTGAAACTCATTTGCCAAATTTGGGTCCAACATGACAATTTATCTAGATTGTGTTGCATATCGTCAACTTGTTCTTTTGAGAGTACGCTATTTGCAATTTTTGTATCGTCAGCAAATTTTGAGATTGTACAGGTGAGACCCTCATCTATGTCGTTGATGTAAATTAGAAAGAGAATTGGTCCTAGTACCGATCCCTTGGGTACCCCGCTACTTACATTGGTCCATTTAGATGCCTTACCGTTTATGACTACTCTTTGCTTTCTGTCGCTGAGCCAATTTTCTATCCATTTCAACACACCGTCTTGTATTCCATGCCCTTTTAGTTTTAGCAGTAAACGTTTGTGGGGAACTTTGTCAAAGGCCTTTTGAAAATCAAGGTATATAATATCTACAGCTTTACTCTCATCGTAGAGGTTGAGGATATCGTGGAAGAAGTCTAAGAGGTTTGTTAAACAGGAACGTTTTTTACGAAAGCCGTGTTGAGTATCTTTAAGTAAGTTATTTGCCTCTAAGTGATTTACGAGTCTGTCTCTTATGACCGTTTCTAGCATTTTACATACAATTGAGGTTAAGCTAATTAGACGATAGTTACTGGGTAGGGATTTGCTGCCTTTTTTGAATATCGGTGTTACGTTGGCTAGCTTCCACTGATCAGGCATAGTCCCAGACTGCAAGGATTCATTGCATAACAATGTCAGTGGTTTGGAGAGCTCATCCTTAGCTTCCTTTAGAACTCTAGGCGAGATTGTATCAGGTCCAGGCGTTTTATTTACCTTGAGTTTATCTAAACAATTCAATACTTCTCTCTGTAATGGTGATATTGCTTAGAACATCTGAATTATCAATCTGAATCGGCGATGGTGTAGGGATATCACTGAGGTCTTCGGTTGTAAAAACTGATGCAAAGAAGGTATTGAGGGCATTACTCATTTGTACTTCGTCTTTGGTGTATTCTCCATTTTCATCGACTAACGGTCCAACAGTTGAAGTAACTACTTTTTTCTTTCGGATATAACTATAGAATTCTTTCGGGTTTGTTTTACTTTGATTCGCAACATGTAACTCCAGGGTCTTTTTACTTTGCTTAATTAACTTTTTGGCTTTGCGTCGTAGCTCTACAAATTTCACCCGTTCTTCGTCATTTTGTGAGGATTTTAATCTATCATTAGCAAATTTTTTAGCAAGCAGATAGTCTGAAATATCTTTATTCCACCATTTGGGCTTATCATTATGGCCTGGACGCCGTATTTTCGATGGTATGCAGTCTTGCACTGCCTTAAGGTAAGTGGTTGTGAAACACTCCCAAGATGTATTTATGTCGTTATTGTTAGTCAGAAAGCTCCAGTCAGTTTCTTTAAGCTTTGATTTAAGTTTATGAAAATTTGCTTTCTTGAAATTAGGGACTTTCTCAATGCTGCTATTTGATTTGTTACTAGTAAACTTTAAAGTGAAAGTTATCGTACGATGGTCGCTGTTACTGAATTCATCACCAACATTCCATTTCTCTATTAATTCTTCTTTTGTTGCGAGTACAAGGTCAAGCACATTATTACCACGGGTCGGAGATTGTACAAATTGAAAAAGTGAAATCTCTTGCAAGTTAGCATAGAGGTCGTGTCCAGAGTGTGAAGTAAGAATATCGCCCCATTTAGTCACGGGTAACTTGAAATCGCCAAGAATTACGGTATCTTGTATCTTAGTTATTTCTGCAATTTGTTCATAAATTTCACTGTCAGTTTGCACTGATTGAGCTTTGGGTCTGTAGTGCTATTTTAGTTCCTCGTTTATTATTTAATAGTACGTAAGATATGTCTATATTCGCAATTTGAGGTTTTGACATTAAGACGGGATTAAGACTTTCGTTTATAAAAAAACAGAACTCCTCCATTTCTATTGATCCGACTTTTCTCAAACATTGTATAACCAGGAAGCGTATATTCGGCTAAAAAGTCTCTGTCTTCCGTATTTAACCAAGATTCTGTAATGCCGATTATATCATAATGTTCTGTAAACACGATTTCCTCTAAATCTGAAAATTTATAGCGTATGCTACGAGCATTTACATAAAACACCTTAAGAGAATTAGAGTTGGATGTTACTGATTGTGCATTGTCTGAATTTTCAGTTCGCATTTGACTTACACTTCCCCCGGATACCCCCGGTTGACCCCGTTTTTTGAACGGAAATCCTTGACTGCAACGTTCAGCAGACGACCAAGACGTGCAGCTCCTACTTCATTGAGATGTAAACCATCTCCTGAAAACAATGATTTATCATAGTAAAAATGATCCCACGTGTCGACAAAGCCGATGTCCTCCTCCCTGCAGAGTTTGGCTAGTCGGCGATTTGTACTGGTAGCTATGTTGTAGAATCGGTTTTCTACATTAATCCGGGGAACAATTCCTGAAATTAAGATTCTATTTGATTTTTCCTTGAAGGACCTGATCAGCCGCCGGTACTTGCAAAGTAGTTCCTCTGACCGTGTCCGTTGGACATCGTTAGATCCAACGTGGATGACGTACGTAGTGCTTGCGGGGGCGAGCCTGGAAACCTCTTCCACAGCCGCAACAATGTCGTCCACGCCGCCACCTGGGATACAGAATCGCTTTCTGGTCCTGGGTGCCCTGGCGCAGAACTCGGTTAATTGGCCACGGACCATGGAGTCGCCCACAAGCCGAACTTCTTCCGTTTCCTCTTCCTCGTCAATAGCAAGAATTTTGAAGCGGTTTTGGCATGTTGTCGAGATGACCTTCCTGGTACTGGTACAGGGATGCACATCTCACTAACTGAAAGTTGTCCTGGGGGGGAGTGAGAGTAGAGTCATTAATATTTTCTGCAACATCTAAGGTAGCTGCTGGTGTGGGTACCGGTACTGTATGCACTGGAATGGCGGTTGACATCGTAGTGGTTTCTTGGGCCGAGGGCACTCCTACGTTGAGTGTGGCAAATTCTTGAAGGGATTCAAGCGATTCAGGGCATCGATCTTGCGGTGAGCTGTATTCAATTCATCCGCAATCTTCTCTCGTAGCTGGCAAAATTTACAAATTTGGACATCAGTATCAACAAACATGGTAGGGCCAAATTTACCGGAACAACTCGTGCAGGTTCGTTGCGGCGCCATGACGATATAATCACAATATGCCTGAAAATCACACAAATTTATGTTAGCAAAATGGTACAATTAAAGCCTGAAAATCACAAAAAAATTATGTTAGCAATGTGATACAATTAATTCCTGAAAATCACACAAAATTTGTTAGCAATATGATAAAATTAATATGCCTGTAAATCACAAAAAATATGTTAGCAATAGAACACAATTTTTGCCTGAAAATAAAACAAAAAAATATTTAACAGTATGACACAGTTAAAGCCTGAAAATCACAAATGGACTAGAAATTTGTTACAAAATTTACTGGAAAAAAACAAAAAGTGGGAAAGGGTTAATGTAGCCTAGTGAGAAAACTGGAAAACAGTATACAGTACAGTAACAACAAGTATTTGTTAGCAATATGGTACAATTAATGCCTGTAAATCACAAAAAGAATATGTTAATCACAAAAAGAATATTATGCCTGTAAATCACAAAAAATATGTTAGCAATAGAACACAATTTATGCCTAAAAATAAAAAAATAAATTATGTTAGCAGTATGACACAGTTAAAGCCTGAAAATTGCAAATGGACTAGTAATTTGTTACAAAATTTACTGGAAAATAAAGTGGGAGAGGGTTAATTTAGCCTAGTGAGAAAACTGGAAAGCAGTATACAGTACAGTAACAAAAAATGTTGGTTAGCAATATGGTACAATTAATGCCTGTAAATCACAAAAAGAATATGTTAATCACAAAAAGAATATGTTAGCAATAGAACACAATGTTATGCCTGAAAATAAAAATAAAATTATGTTAGCAGTATGATACAGTTAGGCTAAAGCCTGTATATTAGTTTATACAGTGGTCGAGACAATAATAATAATAATGGAGTTAGTAATATCCCTGGCAAGAGTGTGAGAGGCCTATTAATATGGTAACAAGTATCTGAAATGCGATTAATAAATAGGCTATCAAAAAGTATTACAGTAACTAAATTATTCTAACCCAATATTAAAACTATCTTGACAAATGTTAGTGTGTGCGATTGATTTATATAGATAACCAAGATAAAAAGTTTAACCAAGTACAGTATTGGCAAGACTTTGATATATAAAATACAAGAAGAGGGTTTGTTTATGCGTACACAGGTGGCACTGGTATCGGCGGCGTCTCTACTAACTTGACAAATAGAATTTTGAAAAACAAACGTTTATCAGTCAAAACTACAGTACAATGTCATGCAAGATAACTACTGGGTGGTTTGCTAAGCACTTAACTACAGTGAGGGCTAAAATATCTACAATAAGTGCTAGAACTTTATAATATGAAACAAGCAAGTAGTTTGTTTACTTTAGAGCGTAGGTCGTCATTAACCGGTACAAATGTAAGCAAAAGCAGTCGCGATAAACAAACGTTTATCAGTCAAAAACAGCAAAATTACATGCAAAGCAACTACAGGGCAGTTAAGCTAGAGCTTAGCTACAGCTCATGCAAACAAATAAGGGGATGAGTAATGGAGTACTCAAGTTATGGTCAAATTTCGAGCAGCGAGAGCGAAGTTCTGTTGGCGGGTTGGCGCGTCGGGTTTGAGTCAGGGGAGGTGAAGGAAATGTTAGGATTTGTTATGAGTTTCAAGAAAATTGTCAATCTAAACTAAAAAAAAAATTGACAGAATAAATAAAATAACAATTTAAAGAGAAGCACTACTTAATTGGTTATTTTTACTATTATTATTATTATTATTAATATTAAGGTAAAACGACTGCCAGCCAATAAACGGGCTCCCTTTAACCTTCCCTTTAAACCAGCTGAGTTTGACAGTCTGGACTCTTGCTGTAAACATGCCACACCTTCCCGGCCGACCAATCAGAATCCTCCGTTTTCGGAGCCGACAGCTACGTGTCCAGCTTCACCTTTAAACTCGCTCTCGCTCTCTCCACAGGCCGTTTCCTCTGGTTGCAATAGGTCTAATGCATCAGTGCCAGTCCTATACTCCTGTAAGCCAGTAAAAGACATTTGCAACCAGCTTCCAGGAACTTATTATGGAGAGAAAAGTGTTGAAGTGAATGAAGGAAATATTCAAGCCACGCGGCCAAAACAACGGCTGGCCGAGCGGGCAGGTCAGCCAATCACAGCGCCGGAAAGCGGGAGGTGGGGCTATAACAAGGGGGTGGGGGAAGCTGCAGAGTTCATTCACCTCTAGGACTCCACTGGGCTAACTTCTTGCAACCCACATTCTCTCCCTCGCTTGGGCACCCATGGAAACTTGGATCCAATTGTTCCAGCCTTCCAGCCCACTCCTCTAGTTCCAGTAAAGTCCACCTCAGGCCTGGCATCACTCTCCCCTACTAGGCAGATACACCTTCAGTATCCGGCCGCCTGTCGTCACATCGCTGGCTTGCACACCTACAGCCAAGCGATTCAAGAGGGACGACAAATAGTAGACGGGAGCGAAGATTTCCAGTTGAGCTATTGGCCGGCTCTGAGGTGGTGAAGTTGTTCCAGTAGATACCTAAGACTGTCTTATATTTTTAAAGGACCCATATTGGGCCCAAACCAGATTTCGAGAAAGAGAGAAAATGCTTGACAAACCCAGTGGTTCCAACCAATTATAATTGATGTGCTCTTATAGGACAAAATAAAGAGAAAGATATTAGACTTATGAGAAGAAAAAAAAATTATGACGTGTTAAGATAATATTAGTTAATATTGACAGAGAAGGCTCCATGTCATTTAGCTATCAATAGTATAGGATCTTATAGAGCAACAAATAAACATTAACATTAAAGTAAGAGGGGATGATTCATAAATAAATAAGCAACTATAGGGCTCAGGGGAATAAAGAATAGTTAGATCAGCTCTAGTTTGAGAAATAAATAAGGAGGACACTAGTCCGTATGATAAACTATATATTTTTGTTATAAAGGAAACATTGTCAATCATATTGCTTAAAAGAATATTCCGTCGGTTCCGTGGGAAGCGTTACGAGTATTACACCAAGGAAAATATTGTAATCATAAAATATATGTAGAGGATTAAGCGGTGAATATTGTTCATGTAGATGTTTTGAGATACTGATAATATCAAGCCATTTGTTGAGATATATTATTGAAATAGGTGTAATACGTGATATACCGATTTATTGGTAATAGGGTTAAGAGAATCTATAATATAAGAGTGTTCTAGATAGGGAAATAAAGGTCATATGTAGTAACGCCCTGGTCTCTTGAGTAGACATATTAGGACCCGGTAAAGTTATATTATTTTGGAGTTTAGTTTAGAATATATCTAGTGTTCTAGATAAGGAAATAAAGGTCAGATTTATTAATGCCCTGGTCTCTTGAGTAGACACAGTAGGGCCCGGTAAAACTATATTATTTTGGAGACTAGTAACGTGCTTTTGGATCGAAGTCGAAGTAAGTCAATACCTGAATAGCGGGAATCCATATAGGTGGTAACGAAGCTCTCGAGTTCTAATGTACAACCTATGGTGGCTCGACGAAATATTCAATCTGTGTATTGAATTCATTTCGGCCCGAACAGAGAAATTGTTACTAGGTTAGTATTAAGCTACGAACTTCTAAATGACTGTCGAATTATTACCCACCTTAGTAGTACAGTATAATTAGACAAAGAAAATATGTACTACAATTATTATTATTATAAGGGATTCGAGCCATAGCGGGGAACCCCTATTGTAATCGTTAATTATTCATATTCCTCCAAATTATTTGTGTACGCCGGTTTTTACGCAATAACTCCGGAACCGCTTGTCGGATCGTGACCAAACTTTCACACGAGGTGCATTTTTTAATTGGGCAACTTTCAGATATGCTAAAGATCCAAAATGGCGGCCAGATACATCCGTGACAGGCGGTTTCCCGAAAAATTTCAGACGTAAATACCGTCTCTCCCAATCATAGGAAATTATTGGGTTTTGGTATAATTATGGACTCCACTACTAATGCTCTACAAATGTTATAGAAAAGGTATTTGCTTTGCATGTGGGTTTTTTTTGGCAATCTTGAAAAACAAAACAAAACAAAAACAATAAAAATCCATATCGTGAAAACTAAACGGATGATCAAAGCCATTGTTGCGTAGTTGGGTAAGACTCGCAATTCCGAACATTTTCGTACCAACAGAATTTAAATTGGTGGAATAGTTTGGCCGCAGCATTGAAAAACTGTGTATTCAGAAATGAGTATAAAAACGTGACTGTACCCCACACGTTTCCAGTCTTCAGTCTCAGCTTCCCCGAATCCCCTAGTTTTGGTTAATAGTCCTTGGCCTCATTATTCAGATCCATGCATTTTTTTGCTTTAACTCTCTCAAAAAGGTTTGAGTCCCTACGAATTCCACTAATTATTTAACCAACCTACCTATACATACCTACCCTACCAAATAATAATGATAATTCAAATTTATTTATGGTGAATAGCAGAGTATTGGGTAAGGTTTTTAACAATTCCTTACTTTGAGAAATGCTTACTTTAATAACAATGATCTGGACCTTGAAAGTTTTGACAATTGCCTGTGTGACTTACCCTGTCCTTCCTTCCTACCTTCCTCTTCTCTCATACAGTATTCTTATTACTGCTTCATAATTATCAGCCAACTTGACAAGGCAATAAATAATAGCTTATTATGTATGCAAAACAGTCACTAGAATAATGCCACAATCTCTACAATAGCTTCGGTTTGTTTGCTTTTCAAATTTTACAATTGCATATAGCTTTATTTTGTCTGAATTTTGTTGAATATCCCTAGGAATTATGTTGCTAAATGTAGCCTATATAATGGCCGCTAGATTGAAGTGATTACCTCTAGCGGTAAAGTGGCTAAATTGGCAACACCGTGATATTCGATTGCCTAACTACCGCCATATATATTCCACCTGAAATTGATCAACACTAAATCAAACACATTTCATCACAAATCCATTTAAGGGAGCCTACCTCGCTTTGTTTTCTTTCTCTCCCTCTGTCTTTGGCTTTTATCCATTCGGCCCCTTCAGACTACTGTGTTATGACGCTTACCCCATCCAGGTGTCAATATTTTTCTGGCGAGCGGTAGCGTGCCAGCATATATATATTTTTGTTTTGACAGCAAGCTAAATTTGTACATTTTTCGATAGAAAAATTTCTCCGGCAAAGCCGGATTTAGCCATACAATGCTGGCTCGCTATCGCTCGCCAGGAAGAAATTGACACTTGGATGGGGATAAACAACTTAAAACAGTTGGCTGAATGGGGCCGAATGGATACAAGCCTGAGAAAGAGAACAGGAGAGAAAGGGAAAAAAAAAGCAGGTGACCCCCCTTAAAACATTATCCATTGATGCTTCATAATATTATCTAAGCACTGATTGCCTACTTGTGTAAGAAACATACCGCAATTTAGATAAAAACCCTAGTAAAATTGAAATTATATATATATGTATGTATTTAAGTTTGTCATTAAATCTTAAAATAGAAAACTACCGGTAGGCTACTATTATTATAGAAAATTAAATACCGACTTATATTTTCAGGGGAAACAACTAGTGTACTTGGAGGTCCAATCCCTCAATATTTCCTAAAGTCGAATACCTCAACCCCCCTCCCTACATTGATTAATTTTAACCCTTTCAGTAAAGAGTTGCCCTTTTCTTCCTGTACTTTGGCTATTAGTAGACAGTGGCCTATTATTCAGAATAAGAGGGGCTTGAGAGAGCTGCTAAGTTAAATGAAAGAGTAGCCTATTAACCGTCTCCTTTTTCACAGGTCCTTCGTAACCTAAATATAGCGTCATATATTTTCCAGAAATTAGTCATAATGCTGAAGGCGTTATTCAATTGCAAATAATTATCATAATTGTTGTGCAAGTGTAATAGAAGGTAGGAAACAATGTATTTGTCCAAGGAGACAGGGTGATTAGCTTTCATAGTTTGGAGCAAAACGGGAACAAGGAATGGATAAGGCAATAATATTGGAAAACAATAGAAAGGAATGAAAACTTTGTAAAGGAGAATGCTCCAAAGCTTCAACCAAGATGTTGCCATGAAGCAGAATGACTGTAAACATCTTTCATACCATGACGAGAAGCCCGTGATTAAGGGGACCCAGACGGTATTGTGCAGCATGCAATACTGGTTCGGCTCAATGATTTAAGAATGGGGTTTAGTTTGCTCTCTAAATCTCTATCAAGCTTAAACAAAAAAAACAAGACCACCCTTCGATATATATTTATGTATTTTTTGGTAGAAAAATTTCCCAGCCGAAGGCCGATTTCTCAATGCAGGCTCGCTCTCGCTTGCCAGGAAAAAATTGACACCTAAATTGCACGAATGGAACAAAAGGTCTGAGAAACGCCAAACTAATGAAGCGAACGTCTTTAAATCTCAAAACTAATAGGGATAAACATGAGGGAGAAGGAGGTCCCGAAATACCAAGTACCTCCCTTTAACACTACAAATCTCCCACCTTCCTCCCTCACCTCCGCGAATAATTATGATCTGAAGTTCGTATTTTCCTTTATTATCCTGTGTATAATTTTAGCCCTTTCACGTGTTCTATTCAGTAATGACATCTAACAGGATTCATGATATATAGCCTACTGTATATTATTATTAGTATTATTATTATTATTATTATTTTTTTTTTTTTTTTTTTTTTTTTTTTTTTTTTTTTATTATTATCTTAATCCACAAGAAGGCTGTCAGACAGATAGGTGAGGAAGGGATGAGAGTTTAGGCGAGCATTATTTCCTCAGTATTTTTATTAAATTTAACTTGTATACCAATGATCTCATCTATGGTAATACTATGTTGTCCGTTTAGTCCCCGATACAAGTGCAAAAGAGACCCGAAATGCTGGCAGAATGTAGTTGCCGATCACGGGTTGACTGCAAAAGTGTTTGTGTGAGAGCTGTACCAAAGGGTTAGGACAAGTTTATAAAGCAGGGCCACACTCTTCACCAGTGTTCTTAATAACCATGGTATCGTGTTATGGAATGTGATTTAAGACTAAAAACAATTGAAGTCAACCACGAAGAATGATTAATTCACTCTAATTTAAAGTTAGTAGCTGGACTTGATAACGGTCGAAAATGAATAAGTTAACCCTCTCGCGCACGTATGGACGCCATGGCGTCCTGAGCTACTTTTGCCCTGGCGCACGTATGGACGCCATGGCATCTTTAAGTCCTGCACAAAATTTGGTAAAACCATACGAAAAACGCCACGGCGTCCATTTAGGACTCGATATATCTGGTCTACTAGTCCATAAATTATGTGGATGACAAAAATTCATAGCTGGGTGAATGGGAACAATGAAAAACTGTTAGCAGCCCCAGACCGTGTATCGTCTGACCATGGAAACTTGAAAAAACTTACTCAGAACTGAGAGGATTAATTAAAGGCAAAATCTGCGAAAATGTGATTAAAAATGTTACCGTAATATATTACTGGCTAGAAAAGAAAAACAAAATTGGAATCTGCATATGAGATGCCGCCTAAATAGAGATAAGGATAAAAGAAGAGGAAAGAAAAAGGAATATAGTTAAGGGGACAGTGGCTGTTTGTTTGGGCTATTAATTCACTTATTCATATATGTTTATAGTTTCCTCCCTAGAACTCCATCAAGCTTAGAAAAACACCGCTTAGACCCCCCTTCAAGATAGATTTGTACATTTTTCGGTAGAAAAATGTCCCGGCCAGAGGCTGATTCCTCCTAAAATTACAGGCTCGCTATCGACACCTAAATGGCACGAAGGGTCCTAATATTGACAAAGAAATGGGGTGAAAGTCATAAAATCCCCAAACTAATGGAACCAACATCTTAAATCTCAAAACTAGTAGAGCTAAACATGAGGAAGAAGGGGGTCCAGAAAAAACGGTTTGTCTCCCCTTAATATGACGGACAGATATTGGGAGGGGGAACGAGACGCCCGGATGGGATAAGGGGATGGGGGGGGGGGTAATTGCTGACTTGCGAGTTTCGTTCTATAAGGAAGTTGGAGCTGTAGGCAACGATATTTAACAGAATTTAAAGCAAAAATACGATCATATTGCATATATAAATACATAAAACCCAATTTAACTTACCATATCCATCAGAGAGATACATAATTATTGCATTTCTGTTTGATATCGATGTTTGCGGCTCCAACTTCCTTATAGCCTGAAACTCGCAAGTGGTCAAATGAGACAAGGTAAATACAGGGTCAGTAACTGAAACAAAACAACCAAGTCATAAATAATTGTGAACAAATATCATAGTTTACACAACATTACCAAGTGATAAGAAAACATTCACATTGAAAAAAAAAAAAAAAAAAAAAATTGCAAGTTGAGCTCGTCCATTGCACTTTACCTGAACAACGAACTTGGATCAGTGATTGGTGGAGGGCTTATCTACTTTAATTATTATTATTATTATTATTATTAGGGGTTGGACCCCTACGGAGAATCCCTATTGTAATCATTAAATCTACTTATTCATCCAAATTATTTTTCCACGCCGGGTTTTATGCAATAACTCCAGAACCGCTTTTTGGATCGGGATCAAACTTTCACAAGAGGTGCGTTTTTGTATTGGGCAACTTTTGATATGTTAAACATCCGGCATGGCGGCCAAACAGGTCCGTGGCAGCCGATTCGCCGAAAAATTTGACACCTAAATACCGCCTCTCCCACTCACAGGAAATTATTGGGTTTTGGCATATGGACTCCACTACTAATGCTCCGCAAATGTTATAGTATTATTTTTATTAATCTCACCACCACACCCCCAATGAAATTAATTAAAGTATATATGATCCACCGGGATTCGAACCCGGGTTATCACACACATATTTTTGCCACCTTAACCATTACACCACCAGGACGGTTATAGGTTTATGCACACGCCTACGACTTATTATCCATTCTCGAATACTGGATATTAATCTAATCATGTTCATATTCCCAACCGCACTATGGTAGCCTACTGTTTAAGTGAGAGGAAAGAATATTCATGGGGCACAGATCATATAGACCGGCCTCTCGAAGAAATATCCCTAAACCTACTAATAATATTATTTTTATTAATCTCACCACCACACCCCCAATGAAATTAATTAATTAAAAGGTTTTGCTTTTTCACGTGGGGTTTTTTCTGGCAATCTTGAAAAAAACTTGAATTCCACTTAAAATTCCACATATTTAAAACTACGCCGATGATCAAAGCCATTTTTGCGTAGTTGGGTCAAGCTCGCGATTCCGAACATTTTGATACCAAAAAAATATAAATGGGTGGAATAGTTTGGCCGCAGTATTGAAAACTGTCTATTCTTAAATTACTTTAAAACTGTATTAGCTACCCACACAACGTTTTCAGTCTTCAGTCTATAGGCTTCCCGCATCCCCTAGTTTTGCTTTATAATATTTTAGTAAATTATTCAGATCCATATTTTTTTTAAATTTAACTCTCTCAAAATAGTTAAGAGTCCCTACGAATTCCAGCAATTATTTAACCAACCTACCTATACATACCTACCCTACCAAATAATAATGATAATTCAAACTTATTTTTGGTGAATAGCAGAGTATTGGCTAAGGTTTTTAACAATTCCTCCCTTTGCCAAATGCTTAGTTTAATAACAATGATATGGACCTTCAAAGTTTGACAGGGAGTGACGGAGTGGTGGGGGAGTGAAAGAGAGGGTAGGGAGTGACGGAGAGGTGGGGGAGTGAAACGGTGGGTAGGGAGTGTCAGAGAGGTGGGAGAGTGAAAGAGTGGGTAGGGAGTGACGGGGAGGTGGGGAAATGAAGGAGTGGGTAGGGAGTGTCGGAGAGGTGTGGGAGTGAAAGAGTGGGTAGGGAGTGATGGAGAGATGGGGGAGTGGAGAGGTGGGGGAGTGAAAGAGTGGGTAGGGAGTGACGGAGATGTGGGGGAGTGATGGAGAGGTTGGGGAGTGAAAGAGTGGGTAGGGAGTGTCGGAGAGGTGGGGGAGTGATGGAGAGGTGGGGAAGTGAAAGAGTGGGTAGGGAGTGACGGAGAGGTGGGGGAGTGATGGAGAGGTGGGGGAGTGAAAGAGTGGGTAGGGAGTGACGGAGAGGTGGGGGAGTGATGGAGAGGTGGGGGAGTGAAAGAGTGGGTAGGGAGTGACGGAGAGGTGGGGGAGTGATGGAGAGGTGGGGGAGTGATAGAGTGGGTAGGGAGTGACGGAGAGGCGGGGGAGTGACGGAGAGGCGGGGGAGTGATGGAGAGGTGGGGGAGTGAAAGAGTGGGTAGGGAGTGACGGAGAGGTGGGGGAGTATAAGTAACACCCCGTTCTTAAGGGAGCCCACCTCGCTTTTTTTCTCATTCTCTCCCTCTCCCTTTAGCTTGTATCCATTCGGCCCCATTCAGCCTACTGTTTTAAGACGTTTACCCCCATCCATGTGTCAATATTTTCCTGGCGAGCGGCAGTGAGGCAGCATATATTTTTTTGTTTTGACAGCAAGCTAAATTTAAAAAAAAATCGATAGAAAATTCGATACAATGCTGGCTCGCTATCGCTCGCCAGGAATAAATCGACATCTGGATGGGGATAAACGTCTTAAAACAGTTAGCTGAATGGGGTCGAATGGATACAAGCCAGCGAAAGAGAGAAAAGGAGAGAAAGATAAAAATAAGTCGATGACCCCCCTTAACATTAATCATCAATTACAAACCTCAATGTACTTGAATAAACTAATGAAAGCATATGGTTCTCCCGGGATTCGAACTCGGGACACCACACCCAGAACATAAGCATCTAATCCATTACACCACCAACACAGTTAAAGATGGAGTATATAACACTTGAGTTGGTGGTAGTAGTGAGGATAGTGGTTGTGGTGGTACTGGTAATTGTCCTTGTTTTTTCGAGTCCCCCTTCTCCCTCATGTGTAACCCTATTAGTTATGAGATTTCAAGACATTCGCCCCATTAGTTTTGCGATTTTCAGACATTTTGCCCAATTTCTTTGCCCATATTAAGACCTTTCGAGCCAATTAGGTGCCGATTTTTTTCCTGGCGAGCGATAGAGAGCCTGTATATGAAGAGGAATCGGCCTTCGGCCAGGACATTTCTCTACCGAAAAATGTACAAATATATATATCGAAAGGGGTTCTTGTGGGTGTTTTTTTAAGTTTGATAGAGGTTTAGAGAGCAAACTAAACCCCTTCCTTAAACCATTGAGCCGAACCAGTAAATTATGCTGCACAATACCGTCTGGGCTCCCTTAAGCGGGTATCACACGAGAACTTTTATAATCAACATTTGATGATCAACATTATTCTGGCAACATTTCTGGGATATTTTGCCCTGGTACCGGAAACTAGACTGAATGTAGATTGATTTGGGAATAAGAATGATAAAAATAAGTTTACCTTATTAGCTTCCAGAGGAGGGTTGAGGATACATGTTGAGGGAAAAAGTGCTCGTGTGATACCAGCTTTATCGTACTGTTGGAATGGTGGTGGTTGGGAATGTAGGTTATATCATTATCATAATGAACCATATGGGAGAGCGAAACTGGGGCAAAAGAAAGGTAGAAAAATGGGCAAATACTGTAATTTTGAATTATGAAAATAATAAATTAATGAAAGACATACGTGGATGTAATAACAAAAATGGTGATAGACAAGTTAAATTTACAGTGAATTATTTACCAATTATTAAAAACAAAGTAAAGAAGTTGAGGAGTCGTGAGTGCCTAGGGATGGTTGGTAATGGTGGGTGAGGAGGGACTCAGCTGTTACCCTGGCCATGTCGTCTGTTGTAGTGATTAATATGGTAAAGTTTTGACCATTTATAGCATGGCCTGATGATTCACCATGATTTCTGATAGCCGAATATGAGGGTTTTGATAGTGAAAAATGGGTACGGTATTATCGACCCTTATGTTCGGCAAGGTGTACAGT
Source organism: Paralithodes platypus (assembly GCA_032716605.1). Classification (NCBI taxonomy): domain Eukaryota; kingdom Metazoa; phylum Arthropoda; class Malacostraca; order Decapoda; family Lithodidae; genus Paralithodes; species Paralithodes platypus. The sequence continues at coordinate 29,708,774 of CM064482.1, forward strand.
AGGGTAGTAATTGAGAGAGTTAGAGTGTGAACGGAGAAATGGAAAGGTGACGAGCAGGGCGGTTTTAGGAAGGGAAGAGGATGTATAGATCAGATTTTTACCCTGAATTGTGTTGTGGAGAAATATCTGGAGATGCAACAAAAGGTACATGTTGCCTTTATGGACTTGGAGAAGGCCTATGACAGAGTGGATAGAGAAGTATTTGGAAAGTACTTAGAATATACGGAGTAGATGGCAAGTTGCTGAAAGCAGTGAAGAGCATGTGTGAGGGTGCAAAGGCAGCAGTACGTGTGGAGAATGGGCAGAGCGAGTTCTTTGACCTAAATGTTGGGCTGAAACAGCGGTGTGTGATGTCCCCGTGGTTGTTTACTGTATACATGGATGGAGTCATGAAAGAAATACAAGGAAGTGCAGTGGACGTTGGTGTATCGCTGATAAGGGAGGGAAATGAGTGGAAGCTACCTGTATTGCTGTTTGCTGATGATACAGCTCAGATGAGCGATAATGAATGGGAGTTGCAGGGTCTGGTAAATGTGTTTGGAACAGTATGCAACAAACGGAATCTGAGGGTAAATGCGGGGAAGTGCAAGGTTATGGTCTTCGAAAGGGGTGAAGCCACAGAGTGTGAGGTGAAGTTGAACGGTCAGGCTATGGAGATTGTCAGCTCATTTAAGTATCTGGGCAGTGTGTTGAGTAAAAATGGGGCTATGGATGAAGAAGTACGGGAGAGGGTACAACAGGGGAAGAGGGTTGTAGGAATGCTGAAAGCAGTAACAAGAAATAGGGTGGTCAGTATGGAAGTAAAGAAGTCCTTGCATGACACTGTGGTAATCCCGACATTGACTTACGGAAGCGAAGCATGGTCGTTGGAGAAGAGACTCTGACCAAGAGTGAGAGGAGTGGAAATGAGTTACTTGAGAAGTGCGTGCGGAGTTACATGGAGGGATAGACAGACGAATGAGGAAGTAAGAAGGAGGTGTGGTGTGGAGGTAGCTGTGCTGGAAAGCGTGAAACGGAACACCTTGAGATGGTTCGGCCATATGAAACGTATGGGAAGCGAGAGAATGACTAGGAGGGTGTACGAGAGCGAGGTGGAAGGACAGAGAGGGAGAGGTAAACCAAAAGAGAGATGGAAAGATGGAGTGAGGAAGTATATGGATGAAGGCGGTGCTGGTTGGGAGGAGGGACATCGAATGAATGGGGACATAGGGGCGGTTCGTTCGTGGCCACCCCTTCGGGGATCACGGCGTCAGGCAATAGATGGATAGATAGATGCTCGGCAATCCTCGTCGCTAATTGGTGCTTCGTTTAACCAATATAGGTAGCACTACAGCTACTGCACTTGAACGAGTAAACAACTGACGAATGAAAAACACAAGGGATACGATCTTTTACCTTGAACAGTTGGGATAGTGTAATTTGTGGTTCGAACCCTGGTTAGGAACCTTAGTAGGTTTTACCAGACTCGCGTGCTAACCCACTGTACTACCACGGGCGTACAATAGAATAGCAAACTTAGTTCTCCTTGAAAGAACCAGGTGATAGTCTTGTGGTGATACACGTGGTGGGTTTATTAGACTTCGCAACCAACGACTATATTACGCTATACCAGACGTAAACTCGGGTAGTTGGGTGTATTGAAACAACACTTACAAACTTCAAGTGCTAAGTACAGATTAAAAAAGCAAGTTCACTTTATTCTATAATGAAATATAAAATAATTAAGTATTAGTGATTTACAGGATATACAGTAAAATAATCAGTGTCGTCCAAGCATGTGCTATAAGCCGAACACTGGAATTGGTTTCCCCCCCCCCCCCCCGCCACCCCACCCCCGCCTTCCTACCCCCAATCTCCTAGTTTATACCCAGGAATGTTGAATTATAAACATCATTAGTTTTCGGGTTGGCATAATGTAATTTATGTTCCCTTTATAAACCATTTACAACTAAAATAATGTTCTGTTAATATCAAACATTTATGTATCTTTCTTTCAACATAGGAAACACCGAAGGTATCTTGGATGAAACAAATTACGATCTTCAAGTGGTCTGCAGATAATACTGTCATATGTTAGTAATTATAACCAATGTTGAATTATAAATAGAACCACAACATACGAGGTTATTACCCAATGTTATTTAATGTATTGTACAGTTGTGAACATTTATTCATAATTATACAAACATATTCGAAGCGGTCTCGGGTTGAATTGAATCTCCTAACTAATTTATACTGGGTAATTGAATTTCAGAGATTCTTTTAATCAGTTCGGCACTTCTAAATCGATCAGAATGAATTACCACTGCTGTACAGTCACGATCATAAATGCTGCGACATCAACCAGATAACGTCAACTCCTTCATCACTAGGGGTTTATACTAAGCTGAATAAAATCGTTTGACGGTAGCTAGAATTAAATACAGAAATAATTGTAAGTTTGAATACAAAGTTTTGCAATGCCTTTGGAGACAAAGGGGCGAAAATTATTTGGTTGGTGTCGCAGTATTTATGCTCGTGACTGTACATGGTCATTGCAATGTAATAAGAAGATTAATTGAAACAAATACTGTATAATTCCCACCAAGTGATGTAATACACTTTTGAAAAATAATTCGAGGCATTTTATGAAGCTTCGGATTCCACTTGAATCTGCTCAAATATCGAACTATCAGCGTGGACATGATATCATGCCTGTTTTCCAAATATCTAACCTATTATTTGTACAGTACAACTGATACACACCAATATTGTCAGTAATAGTCGATGGCGTTATAATTGCGACAATGAGCAATGATTAAGGAAACTTCACTTCACACACACAAACACACACGTCTCCCTTTGTCACGTTTATTTGATTTACCTTACATACACATGGAAATGAGATGTTTATGTGTATGTATGTATGTCTGTGTATGTCATAATTTGCTTTAACTTCACTCATTTATAACATGAGTGTTTGGTCAGGTATGCGTGGTCACAGTTGTACGGTATGTAACATTTGGCTCCTATAACTTTTCGTATTGACCGATGACTCTTCATTCCTGAATATAACTGTACTGTACATGCAGTATACTATCTTCATTAAATACGTAACAATTGCGCGAAAACGATCAGCCCCCAATCAAACTACGCTTCATAAACGATTGAATTACCTTCTGCTTCGTTCGGATACCCGACCCAGACTTGGGCATCAGCATTATGTCCCCACGACCGGAGTTACAAATGTTACAGATTTTGTTTATGCTAATATGTTGCTAATAATTAGTATTTTTCTGCTATCCACATAATATCATCACCACATTCTAGGATACTTTTATTTCGTAATTACTAATGTGTGAATAGGTAAACCCATGCTTTCCCTTTAGCTAAGCCGATAATAAATAGGTTTATCATGTATTAATAATATAGTGCTTTACTTGTAACCCTGTTTTGCTACATTACTAAAAATGCATTTATCTCTAAAATAACACATTTATGGGAAAAATGTGATACAACAATATATTGAGGCGCTCATTCGCGGAACGTGATAACCGCCACCTCTGGCAAAACCCGTTATATTATCGCATTATATTGCCACATCCTTCTCGAATCTGGAGCCGCGGTAGGGAGCTATATTTGAGAATGTCAACATGGTTGAAAATCGCATAAAGTACGACGCACTTTCATCCGTGTTGCCAGGGCGTTTGCCTAGCCCTAGTCTCTGCATCGCATAGGGTGATACGCGCCACCCAGGCAGCGTGTGTTCAGCCAGCCAATGACAGCCCGGCTATGGTACCGCGTGGGCGCCAGCTCAGCCACTCACGGCGCGCGTTGCTCTCTGTTCTCCCGCCACAATACAGTCTAGCTCAGCTCTCACGCCGTACGGATCATTTACCTCGCACCTGGTGTTGTTTTTGTGCCGTTTTGACCGTGTTGCAGTGCTTCCCTGAACAATGAGTGATAGTGAGAGTGAGAGTGATAGTGGGAGCCCACCCCCACCTATAAAAAAGAGGTGTAACCCGGACAATTGGTCTGAAATAATCGCCAGGAACAAGAGAAATTCTGGGAAGGAATATGTCAGCCGCCAAACAAGAAATACAGTGAATGCTAGAGTTATTGGACCGCCTTGCAATGATGGATGATACGATAAAATTGCTGAACCTATCCGCCAAGCAATCCACAATAACTTCTGGCAAACTGGAGATTGGTTAGTCCAGAATACCTTCATTCAGAAACACGTTCTGTCAGTGCCAGTGAAACGACGAAGAAAGCCTGCCGACATCAACAACCCTGGTCCCCATCGGTCATGCACCCGCAAATTTACTCTCTCCTACCAGTCTACAACTTATAATGTTTGCAAGACAGCCTTCATCAACATTTTAGCCATAGGTAGGACAAGATTAGAGAATGCCCTGACCCACGTGAGTGACACTGGTACACCGAAGAGAGACGGCCGCGGGCAACACAAGAACCGTGTCACCATTGCAGGTCCTGATGCAAAGCGTGTGCACAAACACATTGCATCATTCCCCAGTGTTACCAGCCATTATAGCAGAGCCAAATCGCCCAATTTGCGGTACCTAGAGACATCGTTGAGTTTAAGCCGGATGTACCACCTGTATTCTACCTGGATGGCTGAGAATTATCCTAATAACAGCGTAGTCAAGGAAAGTTATTACCGGAAAGTTTTCAAAAGTAAAGAACTCTCCTTCTCACCACCAAATACTGATACTTGCTCGACCTGTGACCTAGCTAAGACCACTTTGAATCATGCCAGTAATGATGCAGATAAGGCAATCTTGCAGGCTGAACTTGATGAACACCTGGCGATGGCACGGCAGGCACAAACACTTATGAATACTCTGGGGCAGGACAGGGACGATGATACTCGTGTCATAGCCTTGGACCTCCAACAGACACAGCCAATACCTCGTCTCACCACTAATGCTGCCTACTATAAGAAGAAAGTCTGGCTGTACAATTTATGCATTTCCAACCTCAAGACCGGTGAAAACCAGTTCTTCGTGTGGGATGAGGTGACAGGTGGGCGTGGCTCGGTCGAGGTGGGTTCGTGCATCAAAAACTGGATCGAGAATGAAGTACTGCGTCATGGTGATTTTGGCAAGCTTATACTATTCAGTGACAATTGTGGTGGACAGAATAAGAACATTAATATCATGCTCTGCCATCTTTACGAACTGCACAGTCGCCGTCTTCAGGAAATGGTCCATTATTTCCTCATCCCAGGACATAGTTACATGGCGTGTGACAGGGCTTTTGGGAACATAGAAAAGCGCTTCAGGGTTGAGGGGAACATCTATGATTTTGAACACTATATCAAGGTGATTGAGCGTGCGGGCAGGTAACAAGGTCATTCCCATGGTGAGAGAGGACTTTCTAAACTTAGACCTGTTGCAAAGTGTCATAACTCACTGTACACCCGCCAAGCCACTCCTATTCTCTGAATGTCGCCGATTCTGCTTTACTCTGCAATATAGGGATGGGTATCAGCTGTCTCGAGGGGCTACGAGGGGCCTCTGCATTGTCTCAGGCTTATGCCAGGTAAAGCCAAGTATGCTCCATCGGCCTTTAATCTGTCACGAGTGCCACTCACCCCCATGTACCCAGCTGCCATCAAACTTCAAGCTGACAAACTCCAAGCCGTCCACGACCTGCTATCCTACATTCCGCCAATCCACTCGGAGTATTACCAGGAACTTTTTCGTATGCAGAGGGACCTCAGTAGAGCAGCTAGACCAGCCTTGGACAACAACTCTGACTCCTCTGATATTGATGACAACCTGCAAGAGTATGCAGTTGATAGTGACAGTGATAGCGACACTGCCTGACTACTCGGTGAGTATGAATATATAAATGTAACAATAGAATAGAGTACTAATGCATTTTAGTAAGGTAAAATTGTTAAACAATAGCAATCTTTACACAAGAACATTATAGTAACTAGCCATCAAATTCCTTCCTTAGATTAAAATTGTGTAAAATCATGTCCTTCCCAAGCTGAATAAAACATCCCAAATTAATTAATTAACAGTAATACTAGCTTACTTTCTATAATAATAAATCAATAACATTAAAGTAACAAAATTATTACTCTATTCTTGTGTTTTACTTATTCATTATTATTCACCATGTCTTCCTCCATTTTCTAATCTTTATTATCGCTTATTAATTTTATAAAATTATGTTTCTATTATCTTACCCTACTCTTCCATGTCTTATTATTATTCACTGATAATATTATTTATGTTTTATTGTTATACATTTGCTTTTTCTCAACGTTTCTACAGTATTGAATTGATATGGGGTTATAAAATCATGGGATTATTTCAATCACACTCACGTTACTATTAATTACAAGCAATTTATTGTTTATTTTTTGGTGGTGCATGGCTAGATACTATTTTCCGAACATTTTGATAACACTGTCACCTCTCTCCTTAATCGGGTCTGATAGTTACAGCTTTTTATAAGTCGGCAAACTTCAGACGCGATTTATTTTTATTTTTATTTTGGGCAACTATCATGTTCTGCGATAAATTACAAGCAATTTATTATTATTTTTGTTGTGGTACGTGGCTAGATACTATTTTCCGAACATTTTGATAACACTGTCACCTCTCTCCTTAATCGGGTCTGATAGTTACAGATTTTTATAAGTCGGCAAACTTCAGACGCGATTTACTCCTTTTTTTATTTTGGGCAACTATCATGTTCTGCGATAAATTACAAGCAATTTATTATTATTGTTTTTGTGGTACGTGGCTAGATACTATTTTCCGAACATTTTGAAAACACTGTCACCTCTCTCCTTAATCGGGTCTGATAGTTACAGCTTTTTATAAGTCGGCAAACTTCAGACGCGATTTACTCGGTTTTTTATTTTGGGCGGTCAACACGTTCCGCGAATGAGCACATTTTACAATGTGTTTGTCATAGTCTGTAACAGTTGTTTCAATACACCCTTATATAAATATTTTTCCTATGTGAATGAAGGAGACAAAAGACAGGTTGCCAGTAACGAGTAGCTCCCTCAAAACCAAAAGAGTGGTAGAGTGCCAAATGTAAGGGACGTTGGGGTTAAGATGCCTGGACACATGAATGTTAATACTGGCTAAGTTATAGGCTGACAGAAATGTTGATTGAAAGAGAAAGTTCCAGAGTTCACTTGTTGAGTAGATGAAAGACTGAGAAAATGTGATAATTCTTGGCTTGGAGAGTTGGACAGAATATGAGTGAGACTGTTGAAAGGAAGGTGCCTCGCACTCGCCGCAAGGGATGGGATTATCCACTGAGTGAGCTCTGAAGAACACTGATTGTTGTAATAGTGATAGCAGAGTGAAATATATGCAACATTGCGGCGTGTAGAAAGAGTTTGTAGGGAACTAGTAAGAGGAAGTGAGTTGATGAAGCGAACTCTACTTTTTCGAGAAGTGCGGTATGGATGGAACCTCACCACACATGCGAACAATACTCGATACATGGGCACACTTTGCCCCGATACAGAGCAAGTTGCTGTCCGGGGATGAAAACCCAAGGAGACGGTTGAGCACTTACACAACCACAACAAAGTAAACACATAACATTCACCAATATGCTCACACATTTTTTTTTTTTTTCTTAAGGGAGCCCACCTCGTTTTTTGTTTCTCTTTCTCTCCCTCTCTCTTTGGCTTGTAGCCATTTAGCCCCATTCAGCCTACTGTTTTAAGACGTTTACCCCCATCCAGGTGTCAATATTTTCCTAGCGAGTGGTAGCGAGCCAGCATATAAATATTTTTGTTATGACAGCAAGCTAAATTTGTACATTTTTCGATAGAAAAATGTATACGGCGAAGCCGGATTTCTCCATACAATGAAGGCTTGCTATCGCTCGCCAGGAAGAAATCGACACCTGGATGAGGAAAATGTCTTCAAGCAGTTGGCTGAATGGGGCCGAATGGATACAAGCCAGGGAAAGAGAGAAAAGGAGAGAAAGATGAAAAAATAGCCTGTGACCCCTCTTAACCCTTGTTTAGCGGGACCCGACTTAAGTCGGCCTAGAGAACCAAGGTCAAAGTGGCAGGGCCCGACTTAAGTCTGTGTGCAATTTTTGAGCAATAATGGCTCTGAGAGAGAGACGAGCGACAGGAGGAGCGTAGGTCGGCTCATGACCGCTCGGCACGGGTCACGCGCGACTACTGACGTTCCCTCCACACACATCCACACTCACTGCCTCACTACACAGGGAATTATGTAAGGATATTACCGTATTTTAGGGATTTTGCACTCGTCTTGCACGATCGTTGCAAGAGAACGCGTGGTCGTAGAAGGATGGTTCTGGTGTCATTGGAAAGCTCAATTATCGCCCTTTCAGGGATACATAATTGTATTACGCTCTGGCTCTTGTTTATGCATGAAAAAGAGCACGGAAACAAGGTCGTTTAGGGTAAAACCACCCGCTTGCCAGGTAGTAGAAGTTACCGACCTAGCCGCTCGCGGAGTGTTAAAAGTTGTGTTTATTTCATAGGCCCTTCACAGCACGCTTATGAATAAGATGTGACAGTGGTGTAAGCATTGGAGATTTAGAAGTGCTATAAAATGAGCTGCTTGAGGAGTATGTGTGGAGTTACTCGTAGAGACAGATTGAGGAATGAAGAGATACGTAGGAGAGTGGGGCAGCAGGAACATATGTCAGCCAGAGTGGACAGAAGGGTGCTGAGCTGGTATGGTCATGTTGAACGAATGGGAGATGAAAGGCTTACAAAGAGAATATGTGAGTCAGGTACAAGGGGAGATAGAAGGGCAGGAAGACCCCCATTGAGATGGAGAGACTGTGTAAGAAAGGCTTTGGATGATAGAGGAATGACTATAGATCAGGCAGGGGAAGTGGTGGTGGACAGGAGTGAATGGAGAATGCTTGTGAATAGTTGAGTGAACACGTGGTCATTTGGAGTAAGGGGTCGGGCGCAAGTTGGACTAGATAATAGTCCATCAGGCGTCTGGCCCGGGGAGACGATTAATATGAAGGGTGCGCCTGGAAGTGTGGTGGGAGGGCTTGTGGCTTTGGCTCCGCTGCATGTCTGCCTGCCGAGATCGGAACCTCTCCAGGTGGTCGGGGGCCGGGGGAGTGCTGGAGCGACCTTGGTGACCCTGGTCTCTGGGTCTTCTCCTGGGTGACCTGGATGTGTGTGAGTTTGTGCTTTTTATCTGTGTTTATTTGTTGTTTTATGTTGTTTTTCTGTTTTCCCTGTTCTTGCTCTGTCTTGACTCGGCTACCCCCAAAATTGGGGATTGGGCCTGAGCATATAGATAGATAGATATAGATAGATAAAATCAAAGCAAAATAATAAATATAGCTTAGCCGCCGCCCCCCCCCCCCCCTCTCTCTCTCTCTCCTTTTTTTCTATTCTTCCCTTCAACTTTCCTTTTCTATCGGATATGCTATCTCAACTAGAATTAAGTCCTGACCTCCTCTTTGGATCGTAAGGTCTGTGTAGCCAGTGTATGTATGTAAATCTATGTAAATTTATGTAAATATCTCTCTCTCCTTCTCCTTTGTTCAGAAGTTGTTAAGAAGGCAAACAAAATAATTGGCTTTATAGGCAGGTCATTTGAGCATAAATCCAAAGACGTTATCCTAACCCTTTACAATTCCTTAGTCCGCCCTCTTCTGGAATACTGCGTTCAATGCTGGTGCCCTTATTACCAAAAAGACATAAACAAGCTAGAACGAGTTCAACGTAGAGTTACCAAAATGATACCTAGCCTAAAGAACAAACCATACGAAGAGCGTCTTAGAGAATTAAATCTACTTCCTTTAACCCAGCGCAGATTAAGAGGTGACTAATTCAAGTGTTCAAAATCATCAAAGGCATCGACAATATGAACTGTAGTAAGTACTTCACTATCGACCAATCTAATTACACGCAGGGAAACGGTTGCAAAATTATTGGTAAATCTTTTAACTCACACGAATCTAAGAATTTCTTCTTCAATCGAGTTGTCAACTTGTGGAATGGGCTTCCCCGAGACGTTATAGACTGCAGCACCGTTGATTCATTTAAACTCCGCCTAGACAAATATCTCGCATCAAATCCGCGACTGACTGCGTTTGTAAATGAATAACTTTATTTTATCCTCCCCTCAGTTACTAACCCATATGTCCCCTACTAACTTCCTAGTCCTGCCACGGACATTAGTTCCAGGGCAGTAGTTCCCTTTCCAATGTTCCCTTACCCACTCTAAACCACTGTTTGGACACTTGATCCTCAGTGTTTTGGAGGACAAGCAGCCTAGAAGGGTCACTAGATCTGTTGTTGCTTGATTTCCTGTGTACTCCTTGGTACTTCCTTTGTACTCCTATTATCGGATATGCCATCTCTACTAGAATTAAGTCCTGCCCACCTCGTTTGGATCGTAACGTCTGTGTGGCTGGTGTATCTATGTAAATATATATAAATCCCTCTCTCTCTCTAGACTGAATTCCTGAACACCTCGTTTGGATCGTTAGGTCTGTGTGGCTAGTGTATATATGTAAATCTTTGTGAATCTCTCTCTCTCTCTCTTCTCTCGGCCTGGTAATACTGATACTTCCCTGGTGTGACAAGAGACCTGGCAAACTTTTAGGTCAGGTCAGGTGAAGGTATTGAGAGACCTCGTATCTACATTCTACTTGTCATAGTTTTCTGAAGAGTGTAGAGAGGGGAGAAGGGGTGTTGGAGAGAGAGGAAGCTATTGGAGTGGCTTTGTTATGTGGGTTATTAGTCTGGCAAAGTTTCCCTTTGCATCCCCCACCACCACCACCACCAACAACACCTTCCTGCAGCTCTCCCTCCCTCCCTCATGTTGGGATAATAAATAATGAAAGAGCGGACGAACTTGCTAAATTAGGAACGGAGAAAGACACAATAGATTACGAGTGCATTCAATCTTTAAGACAAATTAAATCAACAATTAGAAAAAACAAAAGGATGCGGAACTTTTTATGATGCAAGAAAAACACGCGAATAGTGCAACATTCTATCACTATAATAACGTTGCACGGTGAACTAGCTTTCATATACGGAAACTTAAGAAGTGCTTGGAAGGACTCCTTGTGCACACGACTTAGGTTAGGATATTGTTACATGTGGGAACTTGGTGTTCCTAAAGGAGAACACGAAATATGTTGTCAACTATGTAAAAAACCAAGAAGTCATACCTTAAATCATTATATACTGCACTGCCAACACCTAGCGAAATATAGAAACAATGTCATAGATAAGGTCGATGAACAAATTATATGGATGTTCAATCATAATATGATTACTCAAATAATAGCCAAATGCAAAAAAATACAATACATCGTAAGGTAAATATACGTAAAACAAAGTTTAGGATTTAGTGTTATGATTATTATGTAATTGATAGCCTCATTATATCATTATTGTTATTATACTAATAAATGTGTATGTATACACTGTATATTGTGAAATTTGTGTGTTATTGTATGAATTATTGTGTGTATAGGTATGTATGTAGGTATATGTACATGCATGTGTGTGTGTGTGTCTGTGTGTGTGTATGTATATGTATGTATGTGTATATATATATGTATATACTGTATATGTATTTATGTGTGTATGGGTGTATGTATGTGTGTGTATATGTAGGCATGTATTAAACTGGAGTGGGAGGGTCATTCTATGACATTAAGGAAAGTAGAAGGATTATAACAAACCCGCGCTAAGCCTAAGCCCAGCTTAGCTAAGGGTCCTTCTTAAACAGTTAGGGACAACTGGTTTGCTAACAAGTATAGAGATAAAAACTTACTAAATGTTGTATTCATGTTTGTGTTTATATTGTACATGTATAATATGAGTAGGGTAAAAGACTGTTTTATCACCTTTGCCCTTTTGAGACGTGTAATTATGTATTCCCATGTATTTATGCTTTCTCAATAAAGAATCAATCAATCAATCCATCCCACGTAGTGACTCTTAAGGGGGCCCACCGCGCTTTTTTTTCCCACCGCGCTTTTTTTTCTTTCTCTCTCCCTCTCTCTTTGGCTTGTATCCATTCGGCCCCATTCAGCCTACTGTTTTAAGACGTTTACCCTCATCCATGGAGGTGTCAATCATTTCCTGGCGAGCGGTATATAGGGCCTATATATATTATTTACAGCAAGCTAAATTTGTAAATTTTTTGATAGAAACATTTCTCCGGCGAAGCCGGATTTCTCCATACAATGATGGCTTGCTTTCGCTCGCCAGGAATAAATCGACACCTGGATGGGGATAAACGTCTTAAAATAGTTGGCTGAATGGGGCCGAATGGATACAAGCCAGATACAGAGAGAAAAGGAGAGAAATAGAAAAAAGCAGGCGATCCCCCTTAAGATATCGGACCCAAATTACCCCTCAGGCCCTGTGTACTCCCGTTCTCAACCAACCTCGATGGTGTTTATTTGCGGAGTTTTCGCCCGCAAGTCGTTTCGTTCACCCATCCTCTTTTCCCTCCGGCATTCAGAGATAATTCGTTCACATATATGCGTCCTCATAGTAAAGCCTAATTTAATTCAATTTAAGCTGTTCTTAGTCGAGCCTACCCTAATTTAATCCAAACTTAACTTTGTCTTAACCTAGCCACATATATATTAAGTCTAATGTAGTCTTACCCTAGCCTAAAGTGTCCTATTTAAACCTTTCTTAACTATTAACATAACATTAACCTACCCTTGTTTCACCTTACCTTAATACCTTAACTTGATTTAATCTAATCTAGCTTAAGAGGGTACTACTCGTTTTTTCTGGACCACCTTCTCCCTCATGTTTAGCATATTAGTTTTGAGGTTTTAAGATATTCGTTCCGTTAGTTTGGCGATTTTAACACCTTTCGCCCCATTCCGTTGTCAATTTCAAGACCTTTCGTGCCATTCAAGACCATTCGTGCCAAATGGGTCAGTCAGTCAAATGTGTCAGTCAGTCAAATGGTTCAGTCAGTCAAATGGTTCAGTCAGTCAAATGGGTCACAGTCAGTCAAATGGGTCAGTCAGTCAAATGGTTCAGTTAGTCAAATGGGTCATTCAGTCAAATGGTGCACTCAGTCAAATGGTTCAGTCAGTCAAATGGGTCAGTCAGTCATATGGTTCAGTCAGTCAAATGGTTCAGTCAGTCAAATGGTTCAGTCAGTCAAATGGGTCAGTCAGTCATATGGTTCAGTCAGTCAAATGGGTCAGTCAAATGGGTCAGTCAGTCAAATGGGTCGGTCAGTCAAATGGGTCGGTCAGTCAAATGGGTCAGTCAAATGGGTCATTTAGTCAAATGGTTCAGTCAGTCAAATGGTTCAGTCAATCAAATGAGTCAGTCAGGCAAATTAGTCAGTCAAATGGGTCTGTCAGTTAGGCAATTATTCAGTCGGTTAGTCAATCATTCAGGCAGTCAGTCATTCAGTCAGTTAGGCAATCAGTCAGTTAGGCAATCAGTCAGTTAGGCAGTCAGTCAGTGAGTCAGTTAGTCAGTCAGTCAGTTAGGCAGTCAATAAGTCAGCCAGTTAACTAAGCAGGCAGTCAGTTAGGAAATCAGTCAGTCAATCAGTTATGTAGTCAGTCAGTCAGTTAGTTAGGCAATTAGTCAGTCAGTTAGTCAATCAGTTAGTTGTGTAGTCAGTCAATTAGTCAGTCAGCCAGTTATGTAGTCAGTCACCCACTCAGTCAGTTAGTTAGGCAGTCAGTTAGGCAATCCGTCAGTCACCCAGTTATGTAGTCAATCAGTTAGGCAATCAGTCAGTCAGTTAGTTAGACAGTCAGTCAGTTAGGAAATCAGTCAAGTAGTTTGTTAGGTAATCAGTCATTCAGTCAGTCAATGAAGTCAGCTAGGCCGCCAGTATGCATTACTAATTAACATATAAATGTAAATTTCTGTATAATTTACCTAAAGGATAAATTAAAACTAACAAACATAACCAGACACTTACGATGCATTATGAGTCTGATTAACAGGATTGGCCAACCTCCACCATTTTGGTGACACTGGCGTCATCTGCCTCTCTTGACACTCACATATGTTTAGCCCCATAATAAACATACAGCCATACAGTATAATTATATAGTTGGGCCATTGTATCGACATTTTACACGAACACTCCCTTGTTTGATAATTACGACATCAAAATTGCGTCCATATAATCTTAAAGGTAGCCAATCTCTCTTATTATAGCATCTCTAACCCATTGGAATAGCACCATTGACATGTCTGCTAAGTGGCATTCATCTCGCAACTCCTTCGGGCATCCTCTATTTATCGTGAAATATTTCCTTAATCCTTAAGTTAATCTCTAACTCAATAGTTACAATGTGTAGGACATGTATCAGGGCAAAGCACGGGCATTATCTCATGGTACCGTTGTTTATGCGCGGGGTATAAACAAGAATAAACAAACATATCACATTGCAGAATCCCTAAGACCACCATGAACATTATAAATTTCGAACATTAATGGCTAATATACACGACTAAATCATTATCTACCTTCAAAACTCTGATTGCGATGCCGCCACCACTTAAGCCGCTCGTCACTGATCGGGTATTTCATCGACGAACTGCCAGAGAACAGCGATGAATGAGAAATAAGCGAACACATATCACCAAGGAAACCATACGTAAGCGCCGCGCCGGAAGACAGGAAGGAAGGAATGTAAACAGGTGATGGCATGGGGGGTCAACAATGCGCATGACTAAATATCACTTATATCGTAATTAATTCGTCAGTCACAGTCTTATCATCATAAACCACAAACACACTTTTCGTCACTGATTATGCCTGCATGTCACCCTTCCTCCCAAACTCAAAGATACGTAAATAATCAATCGAAAGGATTTTTTTTTTTAAAGACTTAAAATGACATCTCGCAAATTCACGGTCAAGGATACAATTATAGAGTACATATGACCTAGAGGTGAAAGAAGACGCCACAAATCTGTAAATAGGGATCCGCGTGTTCGAGAGATGGCAGCACGATTACAAATGACAATGGGAGGGGAGGGTCCCCACAAAGACATTATATGGACTATCCTTGGTCCCATTAATTCGTAATAATCCCTACCTTGTACTAATAACGCTATTAATAATCAATTGAACGTTATCCAGAAACTCTGCAGACATGACATAGTTAAATAGACATAAGTAGAGGCTACTGTAAAGGCCAGTCATCGTGTAATTGTTGTCATTATGAGGAGGTACACAAGCAAAACTCCTCCAACACCCACCATTGTTGATGTGAGATTCGGGAGTTGCCAACGTCAATGGTGGGACAAAATATCCCTAGATGTCATAAGTATAAATGTCCAGTTTTAGTGCTACTTTACAAATTAACATCTACACAACATGTAACATAATATATATTCAAAATTACATTTTAATGTTGTTGTGTTGCTTGAAGGTATACAGCTTGCATCATATATGAGTATGTTTTATAGTGTATATGTATACTTAATATTTTCATCTTGCTTATATATATCTAATTTATATTAAATAATTTACAAGTGTTTATACCAACATTAATTAACTCTTAAATACGTTCCCTCTTTAATCTATTGCTCCCTCATTTTGCTGATATTCCCTCAACTTTGGTAACACTGCAACAAGCCAGCTGGCAGGCGCGCACGGCGCACAGACTATCTATAATAAGGACAAGCCACTTAGGTGCTTTGGTTGTTATACCATACAACAGTGCTGCCACCAAATCCCTAGGACGCGTGGCAAAATAACCGTGTGACGTCACGCTTTTGCCTCTAGGTCATATGTACTCTATGGATACAATACCAGAGAGTGTGTATAGGAGAGAGGAGTCTTTCTATGTATTCTATTAATAAAAAGGTGCCTCTAAACGTTGCCATTTACGCTTTTTCGACTTTTTTTTTCAGCGCCATCTATTGCAGGGTTCCAGAACTACTCAACGTGAATAAATCTACGGATGTACCCTCCATTCTGTTTTGTTTATTATTATATTATTATGAAGATGTTCAGTGTAAATTCGTGGATGACATTACTTTTGCTTGTGCATATAACAGTACACATATACCAAAATGTCAGGAGCAAGCCAATAAGATCGATCATTGGTCTAACGAGAACAACATGAAAATATATGGAAGTAAGTCGAAATTAATGTTAGTGGACTTTCAGAAAATTAAGACAAATGTAAATGCTGTTAGTTTAGGTAATGAATCTGTTCCATTTGTTAATGAGATGAAGCTGTTGGGTGTTATTGTTTCGAGTAACCTTAAGTGGAAGGCGAACACCAAGTATATTGTCTCGCGTGGAAGTAAACGAATGTTCGCAGTTAGTAAATTGAAGCTTTTAAGGCTAATTTGTCTGATTTAAAGAATT
Organism: Paralithodes platypus; assembly: GCA_032716605.1. NCBI lineage: Eukaryota > Metazoa > Arthropoda > Malacostraca > Decapoda > Lithodidae > Paralithodes > Paralithodes platypus. The sequence continues at coordinate 29,725,120 of CM064482.1, forward strand.
ATCATTGTTGTTACATTACGCCTGTACTTGAATATGCATCGACGGTTTTGTGTTCGTCACTCACACACGCAGAAGTAAATTCTATTGGGAGAATACAAAAAAGATTCTGTAGAATTTCATTAGGACCTAGTTATATAAATTACGAGCCTGCTTAGGAGTTATTAAATTTGGAATCATTAGAAGAAAGACGAAGAAAGAAGTTTGAAGAAGACAGCCTTAAGTTGTTGCACGATAAACAGCATAGAAATATACTTCCACCGGACAACACCAACACTTACACACACAAATTACGAGCAAGAAACTTTCTAGTTGAAAACAAATGTAACACTAAGAGACACCAAAACAGTGCCATTCCACAGATGACCAGGTATATAAAAAATTATTTGAGGAAGTAGGTAGTCAGTGTTTTGAAATAATATTATATTTTGCCAATACATGATCATTATTCCGGTAATTGTTCTTAATATTTGTAATTTATGTGTATTTTATGTGTAATGACGCTTTGTATGTATGTTTTACTCACTGTATAGTTTCAACTCTATGGTTGCAATTGTGAAAATTACATTTAATAAACCTATTATTATTATTATTATTATATATGTACACTACTTTTCTCTTGCTCTCTCTCTATATATCTGTCTGTCTCTCTCTCTCTCTCTCTCTCTCTCTATATATATATATATATATTATACTGTATATACGGTATATATATATATATATTGTATATATATATATATATATATATATATATATATATATATATATATTATTTATGTTTTACCAAAGGTTGAGTGTGGCTGTGTACTTCCAAGTTAGTAACTTATATTACAATGTAAATACTTTTCTTCAATTGAGGTTAGTTTTTCATATAGGCTACATTCATTGTTAATAAATTTACAGTCAATATCAAATAATCATCAACAGCCTTTATGATCCATTGCAAACCATATCCTTATTCTCAAAGTCAACCACAGCCTCCTTACATCATCACGGAGGCTTGGTTCAGCTTGGTAAGCTATGTAATTAACCCCTTCTATACCGACGACGTCTTTTGATTTTATTCTGGGTCCTACTAATCGATTGTATTCACTTTAGGAAGGATCTTTAGCAATTATATGGCTTCGAACTATCTCAATCAACCCTTTTAACTACCACAGATCCTTTCCAAGCTGTATAAAATCGTCTACATATTGCTAGAATAAAATATAACGTACGTCGACGGTACAGAAGGGGTTAATGGAGTCGTTCACATTTCAGTGTAGGCAATACTTTGGAGTGCTTTTGCATATCAGTGTACTCTTAAATTATTGTATTCATAATGACTATGGCTGATATGGTGATAGCAAACAAGTTACACGCGTTTCTACAGACTCTACACGAGACACGTGTACACCATTGCAGCAAGGTAGAGGAACTGTCAATAAACAGACGACAGAAGTATTTTCCCGCGATAGGGAGGAGCTATGCGCTACCGCCATCTAGTGCAGGGTTCCAGTCAAATCTGTAAATAATGGCCAACTACTATTAACACGGCTGATTTTCCAAGCACGCCCCTCTTAGGTATTCTTACTCTATGTACAATACGAAACATATGAGTCACGTGGCCTTAGTGTGTTGAGGCGTGACGTAGCCAAGTGTTCGGAAAATGGACACAAACCCCTTATATAATGCCACTTAAAACAACGTATGGTACACTTAAACTATACAAAACATAGGGTAATATAAGGGGTATGTAGGTGGCTATATGAGAGGGATGAAGTGGATAATGACTTAGATGATTAATGAAACATAACCGTATATTTAGTATATAGTGAGGGAGATTACTTGCTTCGTATCCCCACTTTCTCTCTCCATCCTCCCCACTCCTGACGCTCTCCATTCACGCTTCCTCATCTCCTCCTCCTCCTCCTCCTCCTCCTCCTCTTCCGTTTCTCTACCTCGTAGTCAATATATTAGTAGTTTTATGTATCCAGACTGCCCCGTAAGTACCAGTAGGTCTGTTGCAGTTTGTTCTCCTTTGTATTTGTATTTAGGTGTCGATTTCTTCCTGGCGAGCGATAGCGAGCCTGTAGTTTTAAGAGGAACCGGCCTTCGGCCGGAACATTTGTCTACCGAAAAATGTGCAAATTTATCTTGAAAGGGGGTCTAGGGGGTGTAAATTTAAGCTTGATGGAGGTCTAGCGAGGAAACTAAAACAATAAATGAATAACTGAATACGAAGACCAAGAAAAACAGCCACTACCACCTTAAGTACCACCTTAGAGGGGAGGTGTGGTGGAGTGGTCTTGCCACTGGACTGGTAATCCAAAGGTCCCGGGTTCAAATCCCGATATGTCAATGGGAAGATATTATTGGGATGTAATTTGTGCTGTACCTAGTATCAGTGCATTACCACAAAGCCCACCGAAACGCCAAATAAATACCCTCATTGTTCCCTGATTAAATAGCAGTGTATGAATATTCCCATATTCAAAATAGGCTACAGGGGGGCAATGCCTAGTGAGTTCATTGCTCAATAGGTGGCGTTCGGAGAGTGAGGGTCCGAGTTGAGGAGTGAGACAGTGAATCATAAAGGCGAAGCAGCCTTATAAGTAGGACTGCTTCTAGCAGGAGTGGGCAACTAAGAGCCGAGCGTCTGGGATGGCAGGTTGGCGAGGGCTGGTTGTAGCTCGTGCTTCACTTGTCTCACTTCCTAGGCTGGAACAAGACCTCATGGGCTTCACCGTATTGAGCGGTGAATGTGCAGGCTCTCAGCCTATGCCCGAGAGGGAGTAGTTGGAATATAGAACAAAAAAGTAACTTTAAATTGTGATTAAAGTTACTTAGCATTGGCGAAAAGACTTGTGAGTGACTTAACCAGTTGGGGTAACTAGAGGCAAACCCTGACCTCATAAACACGAACTAATTTGATGTATCTTTCTTTCAGTAATTTAGTTAGGATTTGGTAATGTTAGCTTGGCACACTTGCTCGAAGATCTGCTTTTTCTTGTTTAATTATGTGTATTATGAACTTAATCCGATTTAAGCCAATCTTCCCATAATCCCGGCCGAAGGCCGGTTACTCTTAACATTAAAGGCTTGCTATCGGTCGCCAGGAAAACATTGACACCTAAATTGCCAAACTAATGAGTCGATCGTCTAAAAATTTAAAAACCAATACGGATAAACACGAGGGAGTAGGGGGTCAGAAAAACCAGCCCTTCTCCCCTTAACCCTCCAGTCCCGGCTATGTATTATATATTTAACCGAAGTTTTGTTAGCGAAACTTTCCGTGGCTAACGCAATCCAACTAAAGATTCACATATCTTCGAGGTATATAATATATCTTAATATAACTCGCTAATCCTTACGAAAGTAAGTTTACAATACCCAAGGAACATTAATTAAAAAGAATTTTTTTTCTTGAAGATCAGTTCTAGTCATCGTTAACCAGGTACAATCATAATACATTAAGTAAATTTTTATTTTAAAATACCGTTTTACATTTTTTGACTGAGCCTTTTGGGAACATGAAAGTTCGCGTTAAAAACCCTAAAAACAGTCTGGGAAAAGTAACCACAGTTCGGTAATAATAAAATATTTCCAATAGAGTGATACTGTAATTGTGTTTACATTTATATTAGTATAATACAAGCTTTGCTGATAATACAACATATGAAAGAAAAACACAATAAATAACAAGCAAAATAATAATGTAAACAATGAGTAAAATTCAGTAAAAAATTAGTAGTTTCAGGAAACCCAATTGTTCACTAAAATTTATTCTTTATTTTTTTGATTTATAACCGTGTTAAGATTAGAGTGGCTAGCATAAAAGTTACTGTCACCAGCGAATAATATACTATATATTCAAAGAAGCGGACCCAGGATTGAGCCTTGTGGTACTCCCTATAAAATAGAGAGAAAGGGTGATTTTACATGATTATACTGAACATACTGTTTTATATTAGTTAAATATGATTTAAACCTGTTCAGTGTAGTACCTCTGGTGCCAGGCCCATAGTGTTGGAGCTTGGACAGAAGAATATCATGGTTTACGGTATATATCAGAGGCTTTCAGTAGATCAAGAAATCTACCTACAGTGTGGTGTGTATTTTCCATGGTGTTTATTATATCTTATGTATGTATGTATGTGTGTATTCACTAAGGCCCATTCCCCACATTTCCTCAAACTAATGGGCCGAACGCCTTAAATTTTCAAAACTAATGGTGCTAAACACAAGAGAGAATGCAGTCCAGAAAACCGGCCCATCTCCCCTTAATAAGAGAATGAGTAAGAACACAAAGTAGCCAGAAACAAGTGAGTCATAATAACACGAACAAATCAATAATTAACTCCTTCTCTACCGGCGGCGTAATTTCACTTTACTCTGGCTACTATTAGATGATGTTATTCAGTTGAAAAAAGGGCTCCAGCAATTAACAGGCTTCGAACTATCTCACTTACTACCACAGATCCTTCTTAAAACACCTTACGAGCGGCCTATGCGGTTTATTTATGTGTACCGCCCAGCGGGGTGTTTTTAGCCAAAATAGGGCTGTTTACGTGATCATTTTCATGCCTAAATAAGACCCAGAACGTAAAACAAGTATCTATCCCTGAAAGGGCATACACAGAGCTTTCGAATGACACCATAACGATCCTTGTATGATGGATAGTTTTCTTGCAATAACCGTGCAACGCGAGTGCAAAAAGCAGGTAATTCGGTACTTTCGGTACATAATTGAGTATGTAGCGAGTGAGAGAGGGAGGAGGGAGCTGAGATTTGTGTCAGTAGGTTCGCCGCGGTGGTCTGGAGCAGTCATACGCTCGCTAGTCTCCTGCCACCACTTGTCTCTCTCTCTCAGCCACATTACGTGCTGAAATTACCACTCGAGTTATGTCGAGCGCCGCCACATAGTCCAGCTTTATTAAATACGACTTAAGTGGTGAGCCGCTAATAAAGGGTTAAACTGCCCCAAAATCGTCTGAATATAGCTAGAATCTACTTAAAAAGACGTCGCCGATACAGAAGGGGTCAAGACAAAAGGAAGATCCAAAGGAAAGGCCAAAGAAGTAAGGGCAAACCTCCCTCTGACACGGATATATCTCCCAATTACTCTCTAAGCTGCCTAAACATATCCCCTCCTTCCTAGACAATATCTCTCGTATCTGTTTTCATGTCGGCATTAAGGGGAGGCGAACCGTTTTTCTGGACCCCCTTCTCCCTAATGTTTAGCCCCACTAGTTTTGAGATTATATGACGTTCGGCCCATTAGTTTGGCGATTTTACCACCTTTCGCCCCATTTCGTTGTCAATTTTAAGACCTTTCGTGCCATTTAGGTGTCGATTATTTCCTGGCGAGCGATAGCGAACCTGCAATTTTAAGAGGAATCGGCCTTCGGCCGGGAAATTGTTCTACCAAAAAATGTACATATTTATCTTGAAGGGGGGTCTAGGGAGTGTTTTTCTAAGCTTGATGGAGGTCTAGGGAGGAAACTAAAAAGATATATAAATAAATGAATTAATAGACCAAACAAACGGTCAGTCTCCCCTTAACCCATTCAGTACCAGGGACGTCCTTTTCATGGTGTTCTGGTAACTATTAGACGATTGTATTCAGCTTAGGAAGGACCCATAGCAATAATACGGCTCCAAACTATCTTAAGCAACACTTTTACCTACCACAGATCCTTTCTAAGCTGCTTAATATCATCTAAATACAGCCAGAATAAAATATAATAGACGTCGCTGTTACTCAAAGGGTTAATAGGACAGTGATGTTCTTAGTTGTGTGCTGCTGTTGTTTTTAAGTTGGGAGAAATGCTTACGCTTCTTCATTTACATTTGATGATACACAAATTGTGCTTACAGTGGAATGATTGAAGAGAAAAAGTTGAGTCGAGAGGAAAGAACAAAACATGGACGATCTGCTTATATTCGTTCATAATATTGAGATCATTCTCAAACATACACTGTATTTTAAGGGGGGTCACCGGCTTTTTTATTTATCTTTCTCTCCTTTTCTCTCTTTCCCTGGCTTGTATCCATTCGGCCCCATTCAGCCAACTGTTTTAAGACGTTTATCCCCATTCAGGTGTCAATTTATTCCTGGCGAGCGATAGCGAGCCAGCATTGTATTACAAATCCATTTTTCTATCGAAAAATTTACAAATTTAGCTTGCTGTCAAAACAAAAAATATATATGCTGGCTCGCTACCACTCGCCAGGAAAATATTGACACCTGGATGAGGGTAAGCATCTTAAAACAGTAGGCTGAATGGGGCCGAATGGATACAAGCCAAAGAGAGAGGGAGAGAAAGATAAACAAAAGCGAGGTGGGCTCCCTTAATCTATCAACTTTTCCACCTCTACTTACTAATCGTCAACTATACAGTTTGTCTGGCTGTTTGTCAACTATACAGTTTGTCTGGCTGTTTGTCAACTATACAGTTTGTCTGGCTGTTTGTCAACTATACAGTTTGTCTGGCTGTTTGTCAACTATACAGTTTGTCTGGCTGTTTGTCAACTATACAGTTTGTCTGGCTGTTTGTCAACTATACAGTTTGTCTGGCTGTTTGTCAACTATACAGTTTGTCTGGCTGTTTGTCAACTATACAGTTTGTCTGGCTGTTTGTCAACTATACAGTTTGTCTGGCTGTTTGTCAACTATACAGTTTGTCTGGCTGTTTGTCAACTATACAGTTTGTCTGGCTGTTTGTCAACTATACAGTATGTCTGGCTGTTTGTCAACTATACAGTTTGTCTGGCTGTTTGTCTTTCATTCTTAAGGGGAGGAAGTTGGTTTTTCGAGTCCTCCTCCTCCCTCATATTAGCCCTATTAGTTATGAGATTTCAAGATATTCACCCCATTAGTTTGGCGATTTTCAGACCTTTTGTCCTATTGTTTTGCCAATATTAAGACCTTTCGTGCCATTTAGATGTTTCCTGGCGAGCGATAGCGAGCCTGTATTTAAAGAGAAAACGGCCTTCGGCCCGGATATTATTGATAGAAAAATGTACAAATTTATATCGAAGGGGGTCTTGTGGGTGATTTTTAAAACTTGATAGAGGTTTAGAGAGCAAACTAAACCCCCTCCTTAAACTATTGAGCCGAACCAGTAAATTATACTGCACAATACCGGCTGGGCTCCCTTATGTTAATATTGTAGGTTTTTTATTTGCCTGCCTATATGTCTTTTTACCTAGGCTTCTGTCTGTGTAACTATCTATAAACTTATGTATCTAAATATGTATCTATCTGTTATTTATTAGGCTACCAATGTATCCTGCCACTTATCTATCAACTTATCTCCCTACCTATCTATCTATTTATCTGTCTGCTAAGGTTTGCGTTATTACCCAACCTTCTTGAAAACTAAAATAACCAAATTCGTAAAATCATTTTAGCACGAATATACTCAAATCCTAACTCAGATATTGACATAATTGGACTCAGAAACAGGCTAGAATACTTTATTCTGAGGTTAAAATACTGAAGGAAATCCAATTATATATACAGTATATATATATATATATATATATATATATATATATATATACTGTATATACCTGTATATATATATTGTATATAATTATATAATATTCACTCTACCATTTTTTCTAAGTATTGTTGTTCTGTCTTGAGTCGCCTCCCCCCCCCCCCAAAAAAAAAAAAAGGAATAGAAGGAAAAGGGAAAAAAAATAAAATAGGAAAACTGGGGACCGGGCCTGAGTATATAGAAATAAAATAGATTATTGTTCAAAACTTCCTCACACTCATTAGTACAACGCCATTAATTAGTCAACCAAAAAATAATCCTACATGTCTTGGTGTGACAATGACAACAAACGCCAAAGAATGTTGTTTGTCACCATCCCCATTGTTGTCTACTGCCAGCCCTAATAACAACGGCTCATTAAAACCTCAAAACTAATATGCTAAACATGAGGGAGAAGGGGGGTCCATATAAAGCGAGTATTACCCCTTAAAATAAATGTCTAGTTCACTCCTCTCTCGTTCTCGCACGCACACACAACCACACACACACACACACAGGCATAGAACTTTTGTGGACTAATTAATTCCCAGTTTATATCGTCAGGTACAGCACACTGCACGACATTGAAGAATCACCATTAATATACCTATATTAATGGTCTTTAATTAAGGGCACTGCGTAGTTCCATTTGGGTAATATTGAAACTATGATTGGTCTAAAATTAATAAACATGGCTATAATACTATGAGAGTAGATAGTGCTCGACGACCGGGAAGTATTGCTATGTATTTCATAATAGTCAATTCTCCCTAACAACAAATGCCAAAAGCGGCCGACAGAGGCGCTGAGCGCAATGTTTACTGCGGTGCATCATGGAAAACTGTATACATCGCTGATCTCTGCACCCTTTCTATCTCTTTCAACATTTCTTTATTATAAGAGGTCTGTCGAAATGTCTGTAGCCGCGACACATATTATAGCCTATGCATACTGTTGTTTATTATATTTTAAAGTCACCCATACCCATATATAATGTATATATACAATACAAAGTCAGCAAGCATTTTCGCGCCTTTTTATTATGATAATTAATCTGCTTATAATTATGTTTGTAGTCATTATCAGCTGCATATAGACATTCCCATGGCTATTATACTTAATAAGGATTTCGTGTAATCTTATACTGTATAATAAAAGAAAGTATAATCGCAAGAAATCATGATAAACTGTGCATGTCCTATACTCTACTCAACCGACCCGTGCATCTGGCTCCTAACTGGTGTTTGAATCGAGGGTCATGATTGGCTATCATATCAGTACCCAAGCTCACTGGCCAAAATGAGCGGCAGAACTGATAATGTCTTATTATTATCTCTATTATTCCTTATTTATTCATTAACACCTTACGAGCGGCCTAGGCGGTAATTTATATGTACCGCCCAGCGGGGTGTTTTTACCCTAAATAGGGTTGTTTACGTGATCATTTTCATGCCTAAATAAGACCCAGAGCGTAAAACAAGTATCTATCCCTGAAAGGGCATAAACAGAGCTTTCCAATGACACCCCAACCATCCTTGTACGACCACTGGTTTTCTTGCAACGATCGCGCAACACGAGTGCAAAAACCATGTAATTAGGTACTTTCCCTACATAATTCCATGTGTAGCGAGTGTGAGGGGGGATGGAAGGGTGGTTTTAACTTCAGTTGGCCCACCGCGGTGGTGGGCGGCGGTCATAGCCTTACTACGCTCCTCACACCGCTCAGCTCTCTCTCTGCAACATTACGTGCTGAAAATGGCACACGACATAAGTTGTGAACCGCCACTTAGTCCAAATTTATTTCACACGACATAAGTTGCGCGCCGCCAAAGAAGGGTTAAACTCTATACGTTTAAGTAATTTTAATTATTAATTAATACATTATAGTCTTATCCGAATCTAAAGAGCTAATACATATCGCATGAAACCCAACAATAACTTACATATCATAAAGTAAACACAAGCGAAACAATAAAATTATAAACGGGAGAAGCAATAGTCATTAGGAATAGTTCAGTATATCCCATTTTCATAGAAAGCCTGTATATTAGGAGGAACCGGCCTTCGGCCGGGACGCTTTTCTACCGAAAAATGTACACATTAATCTCGAAAGGGGATCTTGAGGGTGATCTCTTTCTACCGAAAAATGTACAAATTAAGTTAGCTGTCTAAAACATAATCTAAAATTTGCTGGCTCGCTATCTCTCGCCAGGTATAAATCGACAACTGGATGAGGATAAACGTCTTAATTATTATATGTTTTCAACAACCAACTTCACTTCTAAACTCAATTAATTAAATCAATAAATACATGTATCACTCCAAGGACTCGAACCTAGGATACTCACATCGAAATTCCGCGCACTTATGCATTACGCTATCAAGACAGTAGGCTGAATGGGGTCGAATGGCTACTTCCCAGAAAGAGGAAACAAGCGGGTCGGTCCCCTTGTGTCCTTTCTGTACGTGGTCGTGATCTGAAGGCGTATTATTCTTCCTAATGGTCAACAGGCCGTGGTACAATTGAAAATTATATTTGTCTTGATCAGAAATATGAAGAATATTTTTTGTTTTTAATGTAGTATTAGTATTCTGAATCTTTTCTCCAAAACAAAATCGTGCCTATTAACTGTCTTATATCGTTTATTATAAATTGAAACATGACACTGGAACATGATATTTGTGGCTGCTGTACAGCCATAATCAATGGTTCACTGAAAATCATGCTCGTAAGTTGTATAATTCTTAGTTTCTATCACTTTCCTTGGCTGTCTTCGCATGTAGACTGGTACGTATATTTTAGCACGTCGTTGAATTGTCGAGTCAATGTTCCTTTCTTTAGATGTCATACAGACGAGCTATTGATTTTTAGTGCTGGATGAACACAGGTCAGATGGTGTAAAAGGTGACTAGGCTAAGTATAAATAAGTAACACCCCGTTCTTAACAATAATCATCAATTACAAACCCCAATGCACTTAAATAAACAAATGAAAGCATATGGTTCTCCCGGGATTTGAACTCGGGACACCACACCCAGAACATAAGCATAAAGGGAATCTCCAGATAGTCCCAATGTAGAAGGTTCTGTTATCAATAGCTGTGTATGGCTGTACTCTATTTGCTGTAAGTAGGCGATAAATCATGACCTCTAGCCTCTGTAACTCAAAAACGACTAGAGCAATCAAACTAATATTTCTACCATCTGAGAAGAGTCAGTCAAGGAATAGATGTGAAAATGTACAGCTAATTTGCGCTAGCCTTTTTTAACTTACAGAGGATAGAGGTCATGGTTTCTCGCCTACTTACAGCGAATAGACTATAGTGTTTCATTTGTGTGCCTCCGTTTCCTTCCGAGTATCAGAGAAGGGAAAAACATAAAATAATATTTAATTTACCCATTCTTATTTTTGCTAACACTAGATTATTGTATACACCTTATGACAGACATCTAAAGGAAATGAGGAAACCATAGAAAAACCATAGGTAACATCATATATCAAATACACATCTTCATAATCATTACTTCTTCATTTAAGTACATACTATTGCCTGCACGTCAAACTGTATTTAATATATGTTATGCTCTCATTTGATTACATGTGTATGTAATGACAACCATCCAGAATATATTTATAACCTCAACCCATTTGTTCTATTTAATTGTTTTAAGTTGTTTCTCCCCTGGCGAGCGATAGCGAGCCATCATTGTATGGAGAAATCCGGCTTCGCCTGAGACATTTTTCTAACGAAAAATTTACAAATAAAGTCAGCTGTCTAAAAAATAATCTCTCTCTCTCTCTCTCTCTCTCTCTCTCTCTCTCTCTCTCTATATATATATATATATATATATATATATATATATATATATATATATATATATATATATATATATATATATATATTAAGTACATATATATATAAACATATATATATATACTGTATATATTTATATATATACAGTATATGTATACAATTATATATATATACTGTATATACAGTATATAAATACATACATACATACATATATATATATATATATATATATATATATATATATATACCAGTATATATATATATATATATATATATATATATGTATGTATCCTTTTGAATTTGTTCTTATCACTAAGAATGTCGTCCATTTTCCGTAGGTATTCTTCTTTTCCGTGTATCACAAGGCAGGAGGCCTTATCAGCTCGTCGGATGATAATGTTGGGTTCTCTTTTAGTTGTTTAGCGGCTTTGAAGTGGTGTTTGTTGAGGAGCTTGATTTGGTGGGATCCCCTGGTTTTGGCGGCTTCTGCTAGTAGGGTGGGTTGTAGGGCTCGGGTGGTGGTGATCTTGCCGTCTTTCTGGAGTCGTAGGATGTCATCCAGTAGGACTTCAATTTCAAGGCGTTTTCGGTGGGGTCCCGGCTTGGAAATGTAGTGGCAATTTAAGCCTTTGTTCAGGAGGTCATTTTGGTCCGGCGTTAGGGTGGTGTTGGTGAGGTTAATATATCCTTTTGTTGGCTTGGGAAGTTTTATGTTTCCACCGTATAGACGGGAGAGTTTTTGGATGGTAGTGTTCTCTGTTTGTCGTCAGTGTTGTTCGTTGAGTTGTTGGAGTTGTTGGAGTTTTATGTTTCCACCGTCTATACGGTGGAAACATAAAACTTCCCAAGCCAACAAAAGGATATATTAACCTCACCAACACCACCTTAACGCCGGAAAAAGGATCAGTCGCAACCCTACTGACGAAATAAAAAGGAAAGCCAACACCACCATCACTGCTATCAACGCCAAAGCCGGTGGCGTACACCTGAAGAAACTCATCGGCGAATTCACCCCAGGTTATGCTTACGGTACTATAAAAACCCACAAACCCAGGAACCCCTTCCGCCCCATCATATCACAGATCCCTACTGCTACCTACCAGACCGCCAAGGCCCTGAACAAACTCCTCACCCCTTTTGTTCCACGGCAATGCAACCTCAACTCTGCCTATGACTTCCTAGAAATTCTACGAGATGCCCCCCCAGCAAACGACCACATCATCGCCTCCCTCGACGTAGAGAGTTTGTTTACCAACGTGCCCGTTGACAAGACCATAGATTTTATCCTACGTCGAGTTTACCACTGCCCTAATACGCCCCCCCTGGACATCCCGGAGAAGGCCCTGAAGACGCTCTTTGAACTTTGTACCAAGGAGTCCCCTTTCCTCTGCCCCCGCGGGAATATGTACCAGCAAATCGACGGTGTAGAGATGGGAAGCCCCCTGGGGGTCCAGTTCGCCAATTTCTTCATGGGAACTATCGAAGAGGAACTCCTGGCTGCCCACCGGCCCACTGTCTACTGCAGGTACATCGATGATATCTTCCTGCGAGTGAAGGACCTGGGCGAACTCAGGGACCTGCAGCATCACTTCATGGCCGCCTCCGGACTCAACTTCACATACTGTACGAAGAAACCACCGATGGACATCTACCCTTCCTCGACCTCCTTGTCTCCCTCCACGACCACGGCTTCAAAACTACCGTGTACACCAAACCTACTAACAATGGCCAATGTCTTAACCCTCTCCGACATATGACGCGATTTTGAGCCTATTGGGGATACTTTAAACCCTTTGTTACCATCAGGGGTATTTAGAAACCTTTAGTTTAGTTACTTCAACCTCTGCAGTTGTCTTTGAGTTAGCTGTGGGCAGAAAACTAATTTTGGAGAGGTAATTGTAAGAGTGAGAGAACTCTATTTCTTATTGCTAATCTGGCAACCTCTGTGTCATATGTGCGTGAAAGGGTTAATGGGGAAAGTGAATGCCCTAAACGATACCTACAGTCCACCATCGCCGCCTATGTCAGGAGAGCCCTCACCTATTGCACCATCTGGAATGACACACACAATGAACTGGAAAGGCTCACCCAGGTCCTAGTCAACAATGGGTTTTCCAACACTGACGTCACCAATGCCATCAACCACCACCTAGAAAAATGGTACAAACAAGACCCCCCTAGCACCAACCCGGCCAATGACATTAAATTTTTCTATAGAAACTACATGTCTTCCGACCACACAACAGACGAATCTATTATGAAAGAAATAATTAACAAAAACGTCCTCCCCACCAACCCTGACAATAAAATCAAACTCATTATTTACTACAAATCTCCTAAGACCTCCAACCATGTCCTCCGTAACCGCCCCATTTCCACCAACCAACCGAAAGACGATCATGTGATATACCAGCATATTTGCACCTCTGGGAACTGTGGACCCCTATCCTATGTTGGAATGACACAGACTCGCCTTTCCGTCGACTAACCCTCCACCTTCAATCTGGCGCTATAAAAGATCACTATCAAGCCCCCCACCATGTTGCCCTAACTCGCACCGACCTAGACAAACAAACCACCATACTCGATAAAGAATCAGACCCCAGAAGACTAGCTATTTTAGAAGCTCTATACATCCAAACACTCAACCCCAGCATCAACAACCAAACACAAGACCTTCAAATTCTTCCTTCAGGCAAGCGCTACAGGCATGCTCCCCCCCCCCCTCCTCTCGCCCCGCGCCCCCCTCCCTTACGCTTCCACGCTCAGCACACAACTGACAACCCCAACCAATCACAGCCTCCCACAGCCAACAACCAACCACCGATAAGATTTAGTGCCCGTCTCGCGAATAGACTGCCTTCCACCAATGAACAGCCACCACACACCCAGTAGCTCCGCCCACCTCCCTCTACTTGATCCTCAAATTTTGTATAAATATGATGCTTTGTCCCTATTCTAATCATTACCTCTCCATTCCCTGAAGATGCAAGATGTTTACCTGTGAAATGTTGGATCCACCATGAATTTTGCTAACCTTTTGTACCTCATCTCTGAACCCCAGAGGAAAATTGTTAGAACTATTGAAAGCTGTAACAATAAAATCTTGAATGCTGAAACTGCTATTGCTTTTAACCTCGTCTGTTTAAAAGAGAATATATATATATGTATATATATATATATATATATATATATATATATATATATATATATATATATATATATACCGGTATATATATATATAAATATATAGTATATATATATATATATATATATATATATATATATATATATATATATATATATACCGGTATACTGTATAATTATGATTGATTGTGACCAAGGGGCGAATTGTAAGTCAATGTGTTTGAGACTAAAATTTATACGAAGAAATACAGCTGGACTAAATGTGTATAAATAGTGCAGTGACCGGCGGACGTGTAGGTAGCAAAATCTATCAGTATAACGGTATTTTTTTTGTATTTTCTATGTGATTGAGGGAGGCAAAAGGCAGAACTGCCTATAGCGAGTGCCTCCCCCATAGTTGAAAGAGTGACAGGGCCAAAATCAAGGGACGTTCGAGCCAAAATGCCTGGACACACGGAGTTTGAAGCAATTTAAGTCATAGGAAGAGGGAAAGACTGATTCTGGAAGAGAGCTCCAGAGCTCAGCTGTTGAGTAGAAGAATGACTGAGAGAAACGTTTCACTCTCGGGTTGGAAAGTTGCACAGAGTAGGGGTGGGATTGAGTTGCAAGTCGGGTACCACGTGCCCTACGTAAAGGAGGTGGTATACACTGGGAGAGCTCTGAGAAACACTGATTATTGTAGTAGCGATAGAATAGCGAGAGAGATGCAACATTGCGGCGGAGAGAAAGAGATTGCAGAGAGTTGGTGAGTGGACGGGAGTTAATGATACGAAAGGCCTTCCTTTTAACTTTGTCTAGGAGAGTGGTGTGAGAGGAACCTCCCTACACATGTGAACAATACTCAATACAAGGACGCACTATGCCCCTGTACAGAGCAAGAAGCTGTGCAGGGGAAAAGAACCCCCTAAGGCGGTTGAGCACACCCAGCTTCTGGGAGGCTGCCTTAGCAAGACTGGTAATATGGTCCTTACAACTGAGAGCAGAAGAAAAAGAGACACCAAGAATATTGAGAGAAGAAGAAGGATTGATTTTTGTATTGTTGAAGAATAAGGGATAGTCCGCTGGGAGTTCCTTACGGGTAGATAGATGGAGAAATTGGGTTTAGGAAGCATTAACCCTTAATTAGCGGGGCCCGGCTTAAGTCCGTATCTAAAAACCTGGACTATGTGGCGGGGCCCGACTTAAGTCTGTGTGCAATTTTGGCGCAATATTTGCTCTGAGAGAGAGCCGAGTGGTGGGAGGAGCGTAGGCTACCTCATGACCGCTCTCCACGACCGTCGTGGGCCCACTGACATGTACTCCACACTACTCCACCCTCTCTCACTCGCTACACACGTAATTATGTAACGAAATGACCGTATTATAGTGATTTTGCCCTTCGGTTGCACGATCGTTGCAAGACAACCAGTGATCGTAGAAGGATGGTTCGGGTGTCATTGGAAAGCTCAATTTATGCCCTTTCAGGAATACATACTTGAATTACGCTCTGGCTCTTGTTTACGCATGAAAAAGAGCACGGAAACAACCCCATTTATGGTAAAAGAAAACGCTAGGCGGCACGGTCAAATATACCGCCAAGGCCGCTTGTTGAGTGTTAAAGGTAACAAGGTTTTCTCTGCCCCAATTGGAGATAGTATTTAGATCAGAATTTAAGAGTTCTATGGCTTCATTATGTTTGTCGTTGAGGGATTGCAGGCTGGGGCGTTTTGAAAAACTAATGGAGTAGTGTAAGGTTGAGTCGTCCGCGTATGAATGGATCGGAATTGAGGTACAGTTGAGGAGATCATTTATAAAAATTAGAAAGAGAATAGGAGATAGGACAGAGCCCTGAGGAATACCGGAGTTTATAGGGTGAGGAAGTGAACAATGGCCGTCCACAACCGCGGCTATGGAACTTCCGGAAAGGAAATTAGATACAAAGGCACAGATGGAGGGATAGAAACCGAAGGAGGGTAGTTTAGAAATTAAAGATTTGTGCCAGACTCTATCGAAGGCCTTCGATATGTCTAGTGTAATAGAAAAAGTCTCACCGAAGTCCCGAAAGGAGGATGACCAAGAGTTAGTAAGATATGAAAGAAGATCACCAGTAGAGCGACCCTTAAGGAAGCCATACTGGCGATCTGAGAGCAGATTATGAGAAGAGAAATGCTTAAGAAATTTGGAAGCAAGAATAGTTTCAAAATATTTAGAAAGACATGAGATGAGAGCAATTGGACGATAATTGGAGGGTAGAGAGCGGTCACCCTTGTTTGGGACAGGTTGAATGTGAGCAAACTTCCAGCATGAAGGGAAGACGTTAGAGGATAGACAGAGACGAAAGAGTTTGCCTAGGCAGGGAGTCAGCACAGAAGCACAGTTTTTGAGAACAACAGGAGGAACACCGTCCGGACCATACGCCTTATTAGTATTAAGCCCAGAGAGGGTAGAAAGTACATCTTTAGAAGAGATTAGGATATTAGGCATAAGTAAGAGAGAGGAGGGTGGAGAGGGAGGAATAGCACCGGAATCATCCAAGGTGGAGTTTCTAGCAAAAGTTTGAGCGAAGAGTTTAGCTTTGTCAGAGGAAGAAGTGATGGTTGTGCCATCAGAATGGGAAAGGGGAGGGAAAGACGAGGAAGGGAAATTGTTGGAGAGGTTTTTGGCTAGATGCCAGAAAGCTTGGGAAGAGCTAGAGTTGGATAGTTCAGTGTATTTATTATTGATGAAAGAGTGTTTGGCAAGTCGAAGAACAGATTTGGCTTGATTCCGGGCAGAAATATAGGAAGAATGAGAGTCTTGAATTTTAAGGCGTCGTTACCATTTGAATGCTTCCTCCTTATTGCGGACAGCAGTAGAACAGGTGTGAGTAAACCAAGATTTTTTAGCATTAGTCTGAGAGAAAGAGAATGGAATGCATGCTTCCATGCCCGATTGTATTACCTCGGTAATGCGTTCAGCACTCTCCGAGGGTCCCCGGCCACGGAAGCAGAAATCAGTCCATGGGAAATCAAATAAGTACTGCCGGAGAGCCTCCCAGTCGGCAGCGCCAAAGTGCCACAAGCACCGCCGGCTAGGAGGATCGGGTGGCCATACTGGAGAGATAGGACAGTTGACAGAGATAAGTTTATGGTCAGAGGAGCCCAAAGGAGAGAAAAGATCGACAGTATACGAAGAAGGGTTAGAAGTTAGAAACAAGTCAAGAATGTTGGGCCAATCTCCGATGCGATCCGGGATACGGGTGGGTTGCTGAACTAACTGCTCTAGGTCATTTATGATAGAAAAGACGTAGGCTTGTTCACCAGGTGGGTCAGTAGTGTGAGAGGAGAGCCATTGGCGATGGTGAACGTTGAAATCTCCTAAGATGGAGATTTCTGAGAAAGGAGAAATGGATAGAATGTGTTCCACTGTAGAATTTAGATAGTCAAAGAATTTCGAAAAGTTGGTAGAGTTATGGGAAAGATAGACAGCACAGAAGTATTTAGTGAGAGAATGACAGGAGAGTTTGAGCCATAAAGTAGAGAATTCAGTGCGGTCGAAATCGGGAACACGAGAGCAAGTGAGTTTGTTGTGCACATATGCACAACATCCGTCTTTGGCTTTGAAACTAACATAGTAAAGCTATAAATTATGCATTAATGGGGTGGTGTTTGTTTTGGTCTATATATAGTTATTTAGTAATCTATTTATGAATTTCCTCGCTAAGCCTCCATCAAGCTTAAAAAAACACCCCCTAGACCCCCTTTCAAGATAAATGTTTACATTTTCCGGTAAAACAATTTTTCAGGCGAAGGCCGGTTCCTTCTAAAGATACAGGCTCGCTATCGCTCGCCATGAAACAATCGACACCTGAATGCTACGGAAGTTCTTAATATTGACAAAGAAATATTGACAAAGAAATGAGGCGAAAGGTCTCAAAATCGCCAAACTAACTGAAGGAACGTCTTAAAATCTCAAAACAAATATGCTAAACTTGAGGGAGAATTAGGGGGTCCAGAAAAAGCGACTACCTGCACCTTAACTCCGTTGCCAGCATAAAGAGGGCGATACATCCAATAACACAAATTAAGGGAGCCCACCTCGCTTATTTTTCTTTCTCTCCCTCTCTCTTTGGCTTGTATCCATTCGGCCCCATTCAGCCTACTGTTTAAAAACGTTTACCCCCATCCAGGTGTCAATATTTTCCTGGCGAGCGGTAGCGAGCCAGCATGTGTATATTTTTTGTTTTGACAGCTTTTGTACATTTTTCGATAGAAAAATTTGTCCGGCTAAGACGGATTTCTCCATACACTGTTGGCTCGCTATCGCTCGCCAGGAAGAAATCGACACCTGTATGAGGATAAACGTCTTAAAACAGTTGGTTGAATGGGGCTGAATGGATTCAAGCCAGGGAAAGAGAGAAAAGGAGAGAAAGATAAACAAAATCCGGTGACCCACCCTTAATGTTCTCACCAACATTTCTCCTTTCTATTTTGGCCCCACAGTGTTCACTCCTTACCCATCCTCTCCTTACTCCTTCCACAATTTGCATAAATAGCTAATTTACATTTAAGGCCCCCCCCCCCCCCCGTCTTATTTTTGGAGTATATGTAAGAGGATTAAACCTCGTAGGACACAAATGTAGAAGATTCATTAGCATACAGATGAAGACAATTATATTACCGCAAAATTGCGTAAATAGTGCTTGGCTTGTTGTTGTTGTTGCTGTTCTCATAGTTTTAGGACTTAAGGGGAGACGGGCCGTTTGTTTGCTCTATTCATTCATTTATTCCTATATTTTTTTTAGTTTCCTCCCTAGACCTCCATCAAGCTTAGAAAAACCCCCCCTAGACCTTCCTTCAAGATAAATTTGTACATTTTTCGGTATAAAAATTTCCCGGCCGAAGGCCGGTTCCTATTAAAATTGCAGGCTCGCTTACGCTCGCCAGGAAATTTTCGACACCTAAATAGCACGAAAGGTCTTAAAATTGACAACGAAATGGGGCTAAGGATGTTAAAATCGCCAAACTAATGGGCCGGACGTCTTGTAATCTCAAAACTAGTGGGGCTAAACATTAGGGAGAAAGGGGTCCCTAAAAACGGTCTGCCTCCCCTTAAGCCGGTATCACACGAACACTTCTTACCTCAACATTTATCCTCAACACTGGTCTGGCAGCTTATGAGGTAAACATTTAAAGTATTTCGGTTACCTAAATTCATCTAGCATCAGTCTAGTTGCCGATACCAGTGTAAAATATTCCAGAAATTATGCCAGAATTTGTTTTTATCTTCGCATGTTGACTAAAATAGCTCTCGTATGATACCGGCTTTAGTATACTTACATGCATACGTATACATGCAAATTAATACATCTAAGTATATTTTCGCTTTGATATACGTACACTTTTATGGATGCATTCTGAAACCCACACTCGCATGTAAACACCGACGCATACACATTCACTGATATGTACAAAAACCTTTTCATACCATATGCATATATATTGTATATACCTAAACGAAATCACACATGCACACTTGCATAAACCCACATAGACTTTCACACACTTTCACTTCTTGAACAGACATACATATTGATATACTCACTCATTCAAACGCATACACAAACACATATACACACACACACACACACACACACACACACACACACACACACACACACACACACATGTATATGTATACTGTATATACCCGGTATTATATAATGTGTGTGTGTGTGTGTATATATATATACAGTATATGACATTTTATCTTGAAAGGGGGTCTAGGTTTTTTTTCTTCTAAGCTTGATGGAGGTCTTGCGAGGAAACTGAAAAATAAATTAAATATATAAATATATAGCCCAAAAAACAAGTAGTAGTAAACCTTATTCGTTGACAGTAGTCGCCATCTTGTCTACCTGTTGTCTTGAACCCTCGCTTTATTACAAACAGCGAACAGTTAATATGTTTGTATGTATGTATGTAGGTATATACTCAGGCCCAATCCCCACTTTTCCTATTTGTGTTGCTGTGTGTGTGTGTGTGGGGGGGGGGGGGGGACTCAATACAGAGCCCGAATAGGGACACCATAACAGACACCAATGAACACAAACAAAAAACACAC
This sequence comes from Paralithodes platypus, assembly GCA_032716605.1. Lineage (NCBI taxonomy): Eukaryota > Metazoa > Arthropoda > Malacostraca > Decapoda > Lithodidae > Paralithodes > Paralithodes platypus. Next base: position 29,745,686 of record CM064482.1, read on the forward strand.
AAATTCACACACCTGTTTACAAGTTATAATTTGTGGTATAAAGCACTACTCTCATCGTATTATTATTCCTACTGAGTAATATGAACGCTGACTGAAGTGAACTACCTATTAATATTAACACGTTCAGTTCCAGGGACGTTCTTTTCATATGATTCTGGCAACTTTTAGATGATTGTATTCAGCTTAGGAAGGCCCTCAAGCAATAATAAGGCTTCAAACTATCTCGGCCAACCCTTGTAACTACCACAGAGCCTTCCTGAGCAGCATAATGTCGTCTAAATGTAGTTAGAATAAAATATAACACACGTCGCTGGTACTCAAAGGGTTAATCGGTATTTATTGTTGAAGTAGACAAGTAAGTTCTGTGGTGTTTTAGTGGCACACGCGGCCAACACACAACCTTGAGGAACAGAGGTCAATATCGAAAGTGTTACTTAAAGATTAAACCAAAGCCAGTGTTAATGATTGGAAGCTCGAACAAGTCCTAACCACAAAACAGTGACCCCCCCCCCCCCCTCTCTCTCTCTCTCTAGCCCCTTCCACCCCCCCCTGCGTCGTTACATACAAGAAAGTCGAGTAAAATACTCTTATAGATATGAATACCAAGGACGTTTGCAGTATCTGTAGGGACAGAGTGAGAGACAAACGTGGCACAAAATGCCAAATATGCAAAGACAAGTTTCATTGGTGCTGCATAGGACTTTCACCACCGATAAACATGGCTTATAATAAAAAGGGGAAGAACTTCCATTTTTGCAACAGCTGTGCCGAGTTCACAATGCAAATCATCCAGACTGTGGAAAAAACAGAGGTACAAGATAGACCTAAATATAGCCAAGAGGCGGTGATATTCCAACAAAATTGGAGAAACACACCAAGAATTTCCCCTCATACATCCCTGACCACAACCGTATCAATTCAAGTACTCCTATTTCGTCTCACCCAAAACAACCAACAACACCTCCCTCTGAACAAACACCACACACAACTCTTCCCACACAAAAACTCTCATCAGCCCCCTCCCTACCACCTCGAAACACCGCGACGTCACCAAATACCACACCGCCGCCGCCTCCCGCCTCCCCACATGACCCGCCCCTCTCCACACCTCTGCCATCTTCCTACTTACGCCCGGCAGATCATGACACCCAGCCCCCCTCTACACCACCTCATAACACCACCCCATCCCTAAACCACACCACTATTTCCCCCAACTACCAGACCTCCCCCTCCCAGACCCAGCATAGCTCACCACCTGCCCACCTACAACCGACACGTAACTCCACCCCCCTGCAGGCCTCACCCACCCATACACCAAGCCCACTATCAACCACAACCACACTTAGCTCACCACATAGCCCCTCGCAGCCCCAGCCACACCTACTGGGGTTGTCTACACCAGTGTGCAGATATTATCTGGAAAGAAGGTGCTACTTTGGTCAAAAGGGCCAATATAATGGGAAGTCATGTAGATTTGCTCATCCCAAAATTTGCAACAACATAACCAGTCATGGAAAATGTAGATTTGGTGAAACCTGCAAATATCACCACCCATCCCTTTGCAAGACATCACTTGAGAACAAGAGCTGCTACAATATGAAATGCCCAGCTTTTCATATTAACCCGTCGAGCCCCGGCTGATTATTAATAAATGTACACCCAGAACCCGGCCGGTTTTGAAAAATTGTTTTAAATTCCAGAAACAATAGCGAATGGGTTAGGAATGAAGGAAAAACCACGAAAAACCGATCAAAAAGCTAAAAAAATGGTCCTACAGAGCCCCCTGAAAACGGATTTTACAAGAGTAAAAAATTGAAGGCAATTTCCCCCAAAAACCAGGTTATTGCGCGCTCACGCGTACGCACGTGGACTTTGAGAGTTTCCAACCATCGGCATGGTTGCGTGGGATACGTATACAGTTCCCATACAAATCTGAGCCCTCTCGAGTAGCTACACCTGAGGTTACGGTCGGAGCAATTAGGGGGACTCGTCAGACGCGTCGCTGGGGCTGTGCGTTACATACATCGCCGACGCGCCAGACGCGTCGCTGGTGCTGGACGGGTTAAAGGGACTTGGAGATATGCTAGACCTAACACGAATGGTAGCCCAAAAAACTCTCTAGCTATGCGAGGACGAGACAGAGGAAAAAGGCAAGGAGGGAAAGGGCAGACGAAGATGAAGAGACTGAGGGAGATGGAAGAGCACATAGAACACCTCGAGCACCTCCAGGCCTCCCAAGAGTGGCAAATACATCCCGAAGACTATTAGGTACACATAGTACTCCAAACAATCTCTCCCCAATCTTGTTTGCAAATATCCAAGGCCTAAAAAATAGAACCACGAACAAAGTACCATTTATTAGGGGCCTGCTAGAAGAAGGAAACGCTATATTTACGGCTCTCACATAAACTCACATTAACACCTTACGAGCGGCCTATGCGGTTTATTTATATGTACCGCCCAGCGGGGTGTTTTTAGCCAAAATAGGGCTGTTTACGTGATCATTTTCATGCCTAAATAAGACCCAGAACGTAAAACAAGTACCTATCCCTGAAAGGGCATAAACAGAGCTTTCGAATGACACCATAACGATCCTTTTATGATGGCTAGTTTTCTTGCAATAACCGTGCAATGCGAGTGCAAAAAGCATGTAATTAGCCACTTTCCCGATACAATTCCTTATATAGCGAGTGAGAGAGGGAGGAGGGAGCTGGGATTCGTGTCAGTATGTTCGCCGCGGTGGTCTGGAGCAGTCATACGCTCGCTACTCTCCTGCCACCACTTGTCTCTCTCTCTCAGCAACATTACGTGCTGAAATTGCCACTCGAGTTATGTCGAGCGCCGCCACATAGTCCAGCTTTATTTAACTCGACTTATGTGGTGAGCCGCTAATTAAGGGTTAAAGATCAGGAAGATAGTGAGGTATGGATTCCTGGTTACAACCTACATAGGGCGGACAGAACGCATAGATCACATGGAGGTGTAGCCTTGTACAACAATGTACATCCATGACTCACTGATATGTACTGAATTCCTAAATAACAGTAATGAAGTGGTGGAAATACTTGGAGTTAAAATAGAATCCCTAAATTTAGCAGTTATTGTTACATACAGGCCTCCAGACTCATCCCGAGAAGAATTCAAAACCCAGCTCAACAAAATAAAATCAGAAGTGGAAACCCTGGGAAACCCAACACCAAATATTATAGGGCTAGGAAACTTTAACCTACCAAACATTAAATGGAGACAACTAGAAAACCAGTTAGTTGCAAGCAACATCGGAGAAGCAAATACGAGAGAGCTTTTTGAACTTTGCGATTTTTGTAGTCTTACCCAACATATTGCTGAACCCACACGGGAAAACAATATCTTAGACCTGGTCTTCACTAACAACGACTCTCTAGTACACAGCATTAACATATCGGACACAACATACTCAGATCATAAATTAATTGAGATCAAAACAACCTTAGAAAGTGTACAGACAACCTCAGAATCGAGAACAAAAACCGGCCCCTTCAGTAAATTTAACTTCAATAACAAAAACATTAGGTGGGAAGAGGTAAATCAAGAAATGGAGGAAATAGACTGGGAAGATTTAATGAATAACCTGACACCAGCAAAATGTCTAGTCTTAATAACAGAAACCATGACCCAAATCTGTAGCCACCATATACCTGCAAGACAAACAAAACGAAGAAGCAAACAAGATCGGGAAAGGAGGAGGCTGTACAGAAGAAGAAAATTACTCGCACAAAGACGCACACATCAAAATCTACAGGATAGGCAAAAGGCCGAAATAGATAGAGAAATTGTGGAAATTGAACAAAGGCTAAGAATATCATATGAACTACAACATATGGAAGAGGAGAGGAAAGCTATTGCAGGTATAAAGGAAAATTCCAAATACTTCTTTTCATACGCCAAACAAAAGGCTAAAACAACATCAAACATCGGCCCACTGAGCAAAGGGGATGGATCTTTCACAGGGGACAAAAAGGAAATGAGCGAACTCTTAAGCAGGCAGTATGAAAAGGCATTCAGTGAGCCTGATGAAACAAAAGTCATCAGAGACCAAAATATATTTGTCATGGAAACCTCCCCCACGGAAACCCCTCAGATGCTGGATATTGATTTCGGTCCAAAAGACATAGAAGAGGCCATTTCCACCATGCCATCCCACTCGGCACCTGGCCCGGACTCATGGAATTCGATCCTAATGAAGAAATGTAAGGAAAACCTCTGAAAACCCCTGGCTATAATGTGGAGAAGGAGTCTAGACACTGGTGACATACTAGATAGCTTGAAAAACGCAATAATTGCCCCACTGCATAAAGGAGCGAGTAAAGCACTACCAAAAAACTACAGCCCGGTAGCTCTAACCTCTCACATCATTAAAGTTTTCGAACGAGTCCTGCGAAGAAAAATTTCAACATTCATGGAGACAAATGAACTACACAACACCGGTCAACATGGGTTCAGAGCGGGAAGATCATGTCTCTCACAACTTTTGGAACACTATGACAAAATTCTTAAAGCTCTAGAAGAAAAGAAAAACGTGGATGTCATTTACACCGATTTTGCTAAGGCATTTGATAAATGTGACCATGGTATAATAGCTCACAAACTGAAAGCAAAAGGTATAACTGGGAAAATCGGACGGCGGATATACAACTTCCTCGTAAACCGAAAACAATCAGTAGCAGTAAACCAAGTCACATCTGAGCCTTCGGATGTCAAAAGCTCAGTGCCCCAAGGAACAGTGCTAGCACCCCTTCTGTTCCTCATACTAATTTGCGACGTAGATACCAACACCAGACACAGTACGGTGTCATCTTTTGCTGATGACACAAAATTAAGCAAGATAGTAAACACACAAAAAGACAGGGGCCGACTGCAGGAAGACATGAATGTAGCGTTCCAGTGGACCAGGGAAAACAACATGCAATTCAATGAGGAAAAATTCCAATTAATACGGTACAGAGATAATAATGGTGTTAAAGAAATTACAAATTACTTAACAGAATCTAACCACATAATAGAACGGAAAGACAGTGTGAAAGACCTTGGGGTATTAATGTCTGAAAATATGGGTTTCAAAGTACATAACCAGGTCAAAGTGGCGGCTGCGAAACGTCTAACGGGATGGATTCTGCGTACTTTTAAAACACGCGGTGAAGTACCTATGATAACGCTCTTCAAATCTCTAGTGCTACCATGGCTTGAATATTGTAGCGTATTAACATCCCCATACAAAGCAGGTGAAATAAATGACGTAGAGAGTGTACAAAGAAATTTCACCTCGCATATAGGTTCGATAAAACAGCTACACTATTGGGAGCGTTTAAGAGCACTGAATCTGTACTCACTGGAACGTAGAAGAGAACGTTACCTAATAATATACACGTGGAAAATTGCAGAGGGTTTAGTACCAAACCTACATACTCCGATAGTCATGAAATTCAGTGATAGGAGAGGCTGGGAATGCGAAATCCCCCGGATAAATAACAGGGGTGCTATGGGCTCTCTGCGAGAGGGCTGGTTATCACACAGAGGCCCACGTCCCTTCAACAAACTCCCACGGCGAGTAAGAGACATGAGGGACGTCTCGTTAGACAGCTTCAAGAGAGCCCTGGATGTTGAACTGCAAAAGGTGCCAGACGAGCCCATCCTCGCAAGGGAGCGAGCTGTCGCTTCAAACAGTCTACTGCACCAAATCACCACCCAAAACGAGGGGCGTCGCGCTCCTTGGTGCCGCTAGAAGAGTGGCGAACACATCAAAAGGTATCAAAAGGTATCAAAAGGAAATATCGGGTAAGTGGTAATATTTGGGCAGTCTCACCTATCAGTAACTAGGTACCTTCAAGTTTAGAATATTTGTGACGTACCTTATGGGCTAATAGTTTGTGCTAAGTGTTCCAAGCTCTAATGAGTTCCTAAAGAAAGGACTTGAGCTTAATAAAAAGAAAGGACTTGAGCTTAATAAAAAGCTTCAAAATATATAAGATGTAAATGATAAACTCAAACACTAAACTGGTTTTCCAAAATGTGGCACCTTATATATAAGAAGAGAAATCTAATTGATCCAATAGAGCTCCTACAATCCTGAGGGAACACGTTAAGGGGGTACTACTCGCTTTTTCTGGACCCCCTTCTCCCTCATATTTAGCATATTAGTTTTGATATTTTAAGATGTTATATCCGTTTATTTGGCAATTTTGAGACATTTCGCCTCATCTCTTTGTCAATATTAAGACCTTTCGTGCCATTTGTGTGTCGATTTTTTTCCTGGCGAGCGATAACGAGCCTGTAATTTTAGCGGCTTTACCTAGGCATAAAATACATCAAGGGGATATTGATTGTTCTGCTACAAGCAAAATGGTAAAAATAAATGGTCAATGATACATTACAGTGTTCAGGTTAGGGACTCTCTATCCTTCTTGTTTCAGCTGAACACATAACACAACCAACCAAATGTGTAATTCGTTCTTGTAATGACTAAAGCCGGTATCACACGAGCACTTTTTCACTCAACACTTATCCTCAACACTGGTCTGGCAGCTTATGAGGTCAACATTTATAATATTTCGGTCACCTAAATTCATCTAGTAACAGTCTAGTTTCCAATACCAGTGCAAAATAGTCCAGAAATATTGCCATAAAAATGTTGATCATCGAATGTTGACTATATAAGCTCTCGTGTGATACCTTCTTAATGGGGCCCACCGCGTTTTTTTTTCTCTCTCTCTTGGTTGTATCCATTCGGCACCATTCAGCCTACTGTTTTAAGACATTTATCCCCATCCAGGTATCGATATTTTCATGGTGAGCGACATCGAGCCAGCATATTATTAAAATATTTTTAACAACAGGCAAAATTCGTAAATTTTTCGATAAAAAAAAAATATCCGGCGAAGCTGGATTTCTCCACACAATGCTGGCTCGCTATCGCTCGCCAGGAAGAAATCCTGGATGGGGAAAAATGTCTTAAAAGAGTAGGCTGAATGGAACCAAACGGATACAAGCCAGAGAAAGAGAGAAAAGGAGAGAACAAAAGCAGTTGACCCCCCTTAAAGCGACAGGATGTGTATGCAAAATGGCCACCACCTATCAAAACAACCCCGCGCAAATGCTGTGATCGCGCGTGACATGTTGGATCGGTCAGTAAAGCTGGTATCACACGAGAGCTTTTATACTCAACATTCGATGATCAACATTGTTCTGGTAACATTTATGGGATATTTTGCACTGGTATCGGAAACTAGACTACTGATTGGTGAATGTAGTACATAACCCAAATATTATAAATGTTGACCTTATAAGCTGCCAGACCAGTGTAATGATAAATGTTGAGGGAGAAAGCGCTCGTGTGATACCGGCTTAAATATCGCCACTCGGGATTATCGCCAATGAATCGTCAAACACATTGCATCATTTTCGGTCCATTAATTCGACCAAACATAAAGTGGAGCTCGTTGTGGCCACGTACAGTCCGGGCAAAGGGTGTTGACTTATTTTCACAACTTCACCTTTGGTTTTGTTTTTCTCTTTGTTTAATAAAGAACATTACTTTACCATTAAGGGGTTAGTGCTTGGTTTATGGTATATGTATTAATGTATTAATGTATTTTTTAGTTTCCTTGCTAGACTTCCATCAAGCTTAGAAAAACACCCCCTAGACCCCCTTTCAAGATAAATTTGTACATTTTTCGGTAGAAAAAATTTAATGTTATGGCCGAAGGCCGGTTCCTTCTAAAATTAGAAGCTCGCTATCGCTCGTCAGGATAATATCGACACTTAAAGAGCGCGACAGTTCTAAGTATCGACCAAAACAATGAGGCAAAACATTTCAAAATCGCCAAAATAACAGACCGAACGTCTTAAAACCTCACAATTAATATGCTAAACATGTTGGAGAAGGGGGTCCAGAAAAAGCGAGTACTACTCCCTTAACGGAGAAAGCCTGACAGTGTTTGTTTATGTTTATAATCACTGATTATTTGGATTATTTAATTAGACAAATGAGCTAGAGTTGCAATGATGAATGTTGTACATGACCTTTGAGTGTGGCTGTACGGTCGCGCTAACAAGTCATGTCCCAGCTGTCATTACGTTTGGCTGGCTCTGTGCTGTATTAATGTCTGTCAGATGATGAGTAGGGTGGGTAAGTGTAGGAACATATTGGTACAGTATATCTCACTCAAAAAAAAAATAAAATAAAATATATATATATAAATATTGCTGGTACCAATTATTGATCAAAACATAATCGATGCCGAGATATTACTTATTAGCGCGACTGTACCTACAGTTACGATGTCTTGATATAAGTGACATTGGCTCATTTGTTAAGGGGGTAGTACTCGCTTTTTATGGACCCCCTGCTCCATCATGTTTAGCATATTAGCTTTGAGTTTTGAGGATTCTCGTGCCGTTATTTTGTTGATTTTAAGACTTTTTGCCCCATTTCTTCGTCAATCTTAAGACCTTTCGTGGAATTGAGGGGTCGATTTGTTCCTGGCGAGCGATAGCGAGCCTGTAATTTTAGAAGGAACGGGCCTTGGCCCAGGATATTTTTCTACCGAAAACTGTACAAATTTATCTTGAAAGGGGTTCTAGAGGGAGCTATATTAAGCTTGATGAAAGTCTAGCGAGGAAACTAAAAATCAGTAAATGAATATATACATGACCCAAAACCAAGCACTGGGCTGAACCCTGTTCTGAGCCCAGACATCAAAAATTCTAATTATTGTGTTCTTGTTCTATAATGCTTCTTTCAACATAGGAGAATAGTATAGGAAGGAACAAAAAACCATATCGCATCCATAACCCCCCGGGCCGGGGGTTCGACCTCGACCCCTGAAAAACATTTTTATTTTATTTCAGCCACACCAATTTGTTTTTTGTGTCTGTAGTCTAAAGGGCTGCTGTAAGCAATAGAAATGATCATATGAGGGCATAAACACCCATATGATATCCCTAGGGCCCCCTTGGGGGGGCCCCAAAATCATGGATTTTGGTAAAAATTCTGTAAAACAAATCAGTGAGGGCAACCCCTGACAAAATTTGTGTTTAGTTTGCCAAAACTCTCGATCTTCTATGTGCACGCTATGATAGAAAACGTAAGCTAAGGAGGACAAACTGTTTTCTCTGCCCCAAAAATAATTTAGAGTGACGAACTCTAAGAATTTGTGTGGTTTGGATATCATTTTTTTGCACTTACGAGTCCATCTATATTTTTATCTATTCCTCAAATGCATTCCCCTTCTAAATAGAGTACATAGGAGTACATAGGAACGCCTGTCCGTTTAAATAAATGCCGATATGCCGAAAAATTCCGAGTTTTGACCTTTTTTGGAGTCAAATCAGCTGTAACCCAAACATAATAATGTAATATATTTTTGTCAGCACCTTCTATTATTCAATAGGGGTTAATTTAAACAGCACCGTGTAGGGGATGCTTGTACTCTATGCCATGCAAAAATTGCGGGAAATTTGAACAATTTTGAGTGACTAGATGATTTTACGAAAGTGCAATGACATTTTATGACATTTGGTGCTCGCGCGCGCGCGCACATAGAGATATGATTTTTTTCAGCGAGTCTTAATATTACCATATGTAATAAGATGGTATAATGCCAGAAACACTATCTCTTATACAGGCTGACTTGGGGGTCAAGACTGCAGCCTCCCCTGTTTGGTTATTTTCGGTGTAAGTCTTGCAGAACATATTATGACATCACTTAAACTATTCCTATTGTGGAGGATTAGACACAATGCTCTAGTGTCGGAAAACAACAGAGCAGGTTTGAATCCCTAATTTTATAGAAAATATATTATTGAAGTTTATGTGTAACGAAAATAGTTCAACACTTTAGCTTAAGGGGATACTGCTTGCTTTTTGGTATATATATATATAATTTTTTTTTTTTTTTTTCTCGCTAAACCGCCCAAAATAGCCACTGTCCCCTTAATGGTCGCCTCAAAGCTCAAGATGTAATTTGGTAGAAACCATACCATCTTCGACTCAACTGGGGGCATGCATATGAATGGTTATATTAGGTAACACCCTGTTCTTAACATTAACCATCAACTACAAACCCCAATGCACTTGAATTAACTAATGAACGTAATGGTCCGCCCAGGATTCGAACTCGGGACACCACACCCAGAACATAAGCATCTAAACCATTAACCCACCAACACAGTTATGCCAAACGCAATCATTTGGACAGTATTATAAACCTTTGGAGCATGATTTGTGACAGGTTAATTAATGACAACTTCTTAACTCTATATATTAAATTTAACTCTTACACTAAACCATGCCACGTATTCCATCCCATTCCATGTATTTAAAGAAAAACACATATTTTATGGATATCAATGGTCTGCAGTAGTTACAGTAATAAATTAGATATATTTTACAATTTTACTTATCCGAGGCTCCTTCGTAAATATATAATATCGTCCTATGGTCGCCAGAATAAAAACAATATTGTTATATTATTGGCAGGGTTAAATCAATTAATCTCAATCAATAACTAAGGTAGTATAATGTTTCAAGGATGCAGATGTAGAAAGTGTCGATAATAGTCTTCCACAGTGAAATTATTACAGTATATTTTTCTCCAGAAACGTTTAAAACCTATTACGTAAGGTCAAATTACTTATATTGTGATCAATGGAAGCCTATTTTAATTAAGTGTCTGAGTTGTTTTCAAAATAATCATGCAACATTAAGTTAGCTATTCCATCAGGCTTTCGCATACAATTACGTTATACAAGATTACAGTACATTATTTGCCACTAAACAAGAATGCATGTCAGTATTGTGAATTAGTCACACGACTAGTATTGTTGGAATTGATTTCATCAATTTATCTTTGGCAGCTTCAAAATTAGGAATTCATATGAATTCTGCCTACATATTATATTCTACTGTTTGCCAAGCTGTCTATCTCAATGGAAAAACAAATATATATATATATATATATATATATATATATATTATATATATATAATATATATATATATATATATACAGTATATATATATATATATATATATATATATATATATATATATATATATATTGTGACGCACCCAGTGCTTGGCAACGCAACCTGATTGTACTCCTTGGTACTCCACTGTACCGCCCGTGATCTGGCTACCGTCAGCCGCTATGTATATTGAGTGTGACAACTTATAACTATGTTCTTTGTATCTCTGCAAAGGTCTCGTCATGTGCTAACCAGTGGTGGGTTTTGTTTTAAGCCATGTCGAGACCTTCCATTTAATATGTAGTATCAATAGAGAAGTTGATAGATAGGACAATGGGAGTTCAGAGAGAGAGAGTGAGTTAGGCTTCAGAGCAAGAGGGTAGCAACGCGCCGCGCTGCCGGCCGGGTGGTTGCCAGACGTATGGACTGGTTGGCAGCCTTGCGCTTATAGCTAGGCGCGATAGGGTTGGTAGTCCATTGTTGCCTGCCTGGGCTGGGCCCATGTTGTCGTATAGCACACTGCCTGGAGGTTGGCTGCGTGTTCCTTGACCAGGTTACCTAGAACCTTTGAGATTCTAACATCCCTTGCTCTCTCCCCCAACTTCTCACGGTTGCACTCTTTCTCTCTGACGACATTACTCTCATTTCATTCTTCTCTCTATTTAAATGCATAACCTTCCCTTGAGGTCCTAAAGGAGTTTCAGCACTCACCTCTCGTATTACTCTTAGGACAAGCATATATTTACATGTATTAGATTTAATGGGTTAATGTGAACAGCGATCTTCTTGATGAGGATAGTTGGTGAACGTTCTACATGTTCACGAGTTATATGCCCCGCTCATCATCCCATTTGTGACTAGACTGGTGCCATGTGTAAGAGCCCGACCATGCCCAGGAGTTGTCTGTAGAGGGACGAGGACTTAGCCTTGATTTGCATACCGAGCCAGGAGCGAGTGTAGCACCCGAGACTACAGCTCGCTCGTAGTGCCGGTATAGTAGAGTAACGTAATTTATCTGTCCTTGTGTTCTCTACAGTCTTCTCCTGGGTTCTCGCTTTCGGTGCTGGGACTCGTTGTTCCTGTGACTTGGCCTGCTAGCTAGAACACATGGGGATGATGAGTGGGATATATCTTTATTTTACTATGCATTGCAGCTCTCTTTAAGTATATCTATAACACTTTACAATACACATTACTCACACACAAGACAACACTATTAATACTTTCATGTATCAATTAACTGCACTGTCGTTTTGCTGCTGTGTCCGGAGTTCTGTTGCGTAGGGCATATACGGACTCGGAGGGGAGACAGAGTGAGAGAAGCGAAGTAGCCTATGCGGTAGTAGGCTACCGGCGCAGTACTGTTGCCTGCAACCTTTTAGTTATTCCAAGTATAGATTCATTATTATAATAAGTGACTACTGTTTATGTTCCTCCCATGTGTATTATTAGGTATCTACTGGATCATGAACATCTTGTATGCTACATGCTAGTGCATGTTAGTAGGGGACAGTTAGTGTAGTGCACGCGCTTTCAAGTAGGCGTGTACATTTGTCATTTAGCATTTCACTGTCATACCTTTAGCCTGCTTCTATTCTACATTATTAGAGGCTTAATATTAACGTAGTTTCTTGAGTATTGCATTTCTTTAGTAATAACGTAACCTATAAATGTCTGAGGGAGTTTAGCCTCATAGCCTACCCCTGTTGTACACTTTCGCCGAGTTAAGGTACCTCGTTACCGTAGACGATAACTCTGTAGGGCGTTGGTGCTTTTGTTGTCTGGAGCATATAGTATTTGGGACTGGAATCGAGCGTGTCGTTGTCACTTAAGCCATTTCTGTCCTACGATCAAGAATCCCGAATATGTATTGCCGATCCAGCCGTAACAAAATGGCGACCTTCCACAAGATTCAGTAGTATCCTATCACATGTTTTTTGGAGAACTATTCTATGCTACCTAGTAGGGCTGGCTAGAATTTTCTTGCATATTGGAGGAATTTTTATTGTGTCATTATTGTATTGGTGGACTTGCAGATTGTTTCGTTAGGTGTCTAGAGTAGAGTCATTCAAGCATCTTTAACATTTTGTAAGTCGAGACTGCAATTAGTAATAAGCACTTTTGTTTTTATGAACAGCAATTGCATAACCAGCACTATGTCTAATGACTCATCATTTACGGGGGAGGATAACACGGTACAGCCTAGTGACCAGCAAGTACAGCAGATATTTAGGGAGGGGAGTGTTATAAGTGGAGAGAGGGATGCCCGGGCATTTTTGCAGACACCTTTGACCGAACAGCGCCTGCAGGCTATTGATTGTTACGGTCTTCGCTGTTTAGCCACGGTTTTGGGGCGGGACTGTCCTGACAGTTGGCCCAAGAAGAATTTGGTGGCATGTTTGTTGGGTGATGGCGATGGGGCGGTGGGTGGAGTGGGGTCTTGGGGGGTTCCCTCCAAGCCTCCATTCCACTCTACCCCTGAGCTGGGCCCTCAGCCAGCGAGTCTTAGCACGATGCAGCAGGAGGGTTCTCAATGGCAAGCTGGCTTACCCGTAAACACGTCTCGGTGTGGATCCCCCATTTTGTGCTCTCCCCCCCCAGGCCTGTCTCCTGAGATGTTATTTCAGCTAGAACTAGCTAAGCTTAAGTTGCGAGAGAGTCAACAGGCTAGTATAGAACGGATTAAGCTGCAGGAGACTCGGATACAACAGGCTAGTATAGAACGGATTAAGCTGCAGGAGACTCAGATACAACAGGCTAGTATAGAACGCATAGAGGTTGCTAGAATCCAAGCCAATCAGGATGCAACCAGGTACCAGGCTGAAATGGATGTCGAGAAGTCTAGAGTAGAGACCACGGGGCGTCATCTCGGTGGTGGGCACCGGGTTACAGACTCACTTTCGCATTTAATTAAGTTAGTACCCGCATTTGATGAGACAGCAGTGACTGAGTTTTTTGCTCGTTTCGAAAAGAAGTGTCGTGAGTATGACTGGCCGGAGGTTAAATGGGCAGCATTAGTTTCATCACGTCTAGTGGGTAAGGGGTTGAAAGCCTACGATGCACTGTCACTGGACGAGAGTGTCGTGTATGGACTGGTGAAGGAGGCTGTGCTCCGGGCCTACGAACTGCAACCCGAAACTTATAGATTGAAGTTCCGTGGTGTGAATAAGAAGAGCGACATCAGTTTTATGGAGCACGCACGGGACTTAACAGATGCATGTAATAACTGGTTTCGGTCCGAGCACGCAGAGTCGGCTGAGGAAATTAAGCAACTTTTCTATCTGGAACAGTTTTACAAATGTACTGGAACCGATCTAACGCTGAACATTAAGGAAAAATGTCCCAAGACAGTAGAGGAGGCTGCCAAGATGGCAGACCTCAGATTATCATTGATTCGTGGTTGCGGTGCCGCTCAGAGGGCTGAGTCAGGGCAGAAGGGGCGCTATACCCCACCCACCAGAGTTTTCGATAATAACAAATCCTATGACACACATAACCACACTAAAAGCATTGCACCTAATAACACCTACAAACACAAGCCTCTCCCGTTTACTAAAGGTCAGGCCCCTTCTTCGCCCGCACAAGGGAAGAAGCCCATTGGGGATGTGAAATGTTACAAATGTCAGAAGCTAGGCCATTATTCACGTGAGTGCCCTAGTAACACTCCCGCTAAGCCGGTGTCATTGGTTCACAGTATCGGTGTGTCTCTGAAGGCTGCAGCAACTGCCCGGGGTAGGTTGTCAGCAGCTGAGGCACACGCGGTAAAGAAGCGTACGGAAGGCTCGACACCTGTCCGGGACACTTTCTGTAGCCATCGGGGACACGGGTTTGTGAGCTGGGGGAGTGAACTACGGAGGGTTGACTTGTTGAGGGATACGGGGGCTTCGCAAACTTTGTTGAGGAACTTCACAGGGAAACCGATAAATGCGGCCAGAGTTGTTGTGGTGCAGGGTATAAATGCTACGAGGTCATACCCACTTGTGAGGTTGGAGTTGAGAGTGGGAGAGGTGTGCAGGGAGCTGGATGTAGGGATCGTTGAGTGTTTGCCAGTTGAGGGCGTCGACCTTCTTCTCGGCAACGACTTTGCGGTGCCCACTTCCGGGACTCCACCCTTAGTCGTTGCCGAGAGGGCGGCCGACGTGGATGGTGAGAATCGGGAATGGGTTGGGAGGTGCCAACAGGATGAGATGGCCTGTGTGGTAACCCGATCTCGCTCTGCGGCTCCTGCACAGCCTAGCACTCAACCTCGGGGACAGTGGAGGAAGGATCAGGAGAAGGTTGCTAAGGGCAGGAAAAGGGACATTGATTCTGCTGCACTTCTCGGTGATTCGGTACTTGGACCTATAATAAACACGGGAGTTGACTCTGGCCCAGAGATGGTGTGTAACAAGGCAGAGTTGGGTAAGACTTCGCGTGAGGCAAGAGATGTAGCGAGAGCCACTAAGGCAGTAGAGCCTACTAGCCGGGGTAATGTCTTATTACAAAACCAAATTGATGCATTGACGCCCGGGGACATTAGTGAGCAGCAGCTGCAAGACGCTAGCCTAGCTCGTTATAGCAATGGTGCCATAGAGTTGGAGGAAGATGGGGATGCGAAGCCGGGAGATTTCTTTAGGCTCAACAGGATATTGTACCGCAGATTTTTAGACCCCAAATCGAAGTGGGAGGGCGGTGCGAGGGTAGTAGACCAGGTGGTTGTTCCAAATAAGTATAGAGAGTCCTTATTGTGTCTGGCGCATGATGTGCCGGTGGCGGGTCATTTGGGGGTAACAAAAACATTGGCGGCATTGGGCAGGTTTTTCTGGTGGCCTGGGGTCAAGGCTGATGTCTGTGCATGGGTGGCTGGGTGTGCGACCTGCCAGACAACGGGGAAGCCTAACCAGACAATCCCGAGGGCACCTTTGTTTCCCATACCTGTCACCGGGCCTCCGTTCAGCAAAGTTGTAGTAGATTTGGTTGGCCCTTTCCCGCCTACTAGTAGTGGCAATAAATTCCTGTTGACAATCATGGATGTGGCTACGAGATACCCGGACGCATACCCCATGAGAAACGGCTCGGCAAAGGCAGTTGTTAAAAACTTATTATTGTTCTGTTCCCGTTATGGATTTCCACGTGAGGTGCAGTCAGACCAGGGGAGCAATTTTACATCCAAATTGTTCAAGCAAACCCTTCAGTTGCACGGTATATGTTCTGTAGTGTCGTCAGCCTACCATCCCGAGAGTCAGGGAGTCTTGGAGTGGTGGCACTCGACCCTGAAGAGTATGCTACGCTGTTACTGTGCAGAACATGACACTGATTGGGATTTGGGTCTGCCGTATGTTCTGTTCGCTGCACGTGAAGTCCCAGGAGAGAGCCTGGGGTTCAGTCCAAATCAGCTAGTCTTTGGCCATAATGTGAGAGGACCTTTAAGTATGGTGAAAGAGATCTGGGAGGGCGAAGAGAAGCCGGGGTCTATACTTAAATATGTCCTTGAGAGCCGGGAGAGACTTATAGGTTGCATGGCAGCGGCAGGTAATAACTTGGTTAATGCACAGGCGGTCATGAAGCACCAGTATGACGCCAAGGTGAAGCTTCGGGAGTTTTCGGTGGGTCAGGAGGTAATGTTGCTTTTACCTTTGCCTGGACACCCCCTTTCTGCCAAGTTCATTGGGCCGTATGTGGTGGCTAAGAAACTGTCCGACCTTGATTATCTCGTTGCAACACCTGACCGTAGGAAAAAACATCAGTTATGTCATGTTAACCTCATGAAAGAGTATGTGAGACGCCCCTCAGAGCCTCTCACTGTCCCTGTGCTGGCCTGCAGCGGCCAGGGTGGAGAAGGAGGTGGGGACAGTCATGCTGCTGAGGAGGATAGCTGGGACTGTGTCATTTCCGCGGAACAGTGGGCGGGGAATACTGAACAAGAGGCTAGGCAAGCTGTAAGTCACCTGCCTGAGCACCAGGGTGCTGCTGTCCTAGGCCTGTTCAGGTCATACCCCTCTGTTTTCGCCGAACACCCAGGTCTCACTACTCAGGTAACGCACGACGTGGACGTCAGTGATAATGTGCCCTTCAAGTCAGTGCCCTACCGTGTGCCCCCGGTAAAGTTGCCAGCTTTACGGGAGGAGTTAAAGTACATGGTTGAGAGAGGGATGATCACTGAAGGTTATGTGAAGTGGACATCACCCGTCACGTTGCAGCCAAAACCTGACGGCAAGGTGCGGTTCTGCATAGATTTTCGTAGGCTAAATGGCTTGACCACTACCAACCCTTACCCTTTGCCTCGAGTTGACGACAGCGTGGACAAGATAGGGAATGCAAAGTACCTTACTAAAATTGATCTTGTAAAAGGCTACTGGCAAGTACCCCTGTCGGACCGAGCTAAGCAAGTTTGTGGTTTTGTGGTAGATGGCAAGACCTACCAATGTAACGTAATGCCTTATGGGCTTAAGAACGCACCTGCCACGTTTCAGAACCTGATGAACGATATTTGTGACGAAATCCCTAACTGCACGGTCTACCTTGATGACGTGATAGTATATGATGACGATTTTGAAAATCACCTAAGGCACTTAGAGACCCTGTTTGGGAAGTTGCACGATGCTGGGCTGGTGGTGAACCTGAGGAAGTGCAAGTTTGTAAAGGCTACTGTGCAGTATCTTGGCTTTGTGGTCGGCTTAGGCCGGGTGTGCCCCCCCCTGAGAAAGATACAGGCTATCAATATGTTTCCCAGGCCCACCACTAAGCGCCAGGTCATGCGGTTCCTAGGTATGATGGGCTATTATAGGCGCTTCATCCGGGGATACTCTACTGTCTTAGCACCGTTAACTGATCTACTGTCGAAGTCAGTGAAGTTCTGTTGGGCTGCGGAGTGTCAGAGGGCTTTCGACCTAGTCAAGCACCTGCTGTGTACACATCCGATTTTGAGGGCCCCAGACTTCTCCAGGAGTTTTCAGCTGGCGACTGATGCCAGCGGTGTGGGTGCCGGGGCAGTGTTACTGCAGACTGATTCCAAGGGCTTGGAACACCCAGTGAGCTTCTTTTCTCGCAAGTTTAATTCGGCACAAAGGAATTACTCGACTATAGAGAAGGAGCTTCTGGCTATCGTTTTGTCGCTCAAACATTTCGAAGTTTATGTTCCAGCCTACGGCCCGGTAGTGACGATTTATACGGACCATCATCCCTTGAAATTCCTAAATCAGTTTCACAATCGGAATATGCGGTTGACCAGGTGGTCCCTAATGCTCCAAGAGTATAATCTCAACATTCAGCATATTGCCGGGAGTGAGAACGTGATAGCAGATTGTCTATCAAGGGTTGATGATCCAAGATAGTCGTGCACGGTGTGTGGGTTGAGCAGGAGTAAAATTAGGCTATCATAACGCCGTCCAAAAAGATTATAAAACAATAAAATAAACGAGATTTTTTTTTTTTTTTTAGTTTTGTAAGTCTTTATTGTTGTAGCATGATGCATGCGATATTGTGTTTTATGTATAATTCACACTTCAGTTGTTGTGCACCCTTTGCAATTAGGGGCAGCTAAGGGTAGCAGGTCGGTTGGTTGCCTGTCAGATTTTGATAATGCTTCTAAGGTCGATTATCTAAAATCTTGGGGGGGCTGTGACGCACCCAGTGCTTGGCAACGCAACCTGATTGTACTCCTTGGTACTCCACTGTACCGCCCGTGATCTGGCTACCGTCAGCCGCTATGTATATTGAGTGTGACAACTTATAACTATGTTCTTTGTATCTCTGCAAAGGTCTCGTCATGTGCTAACCAGTGGTGGGTTTTGTTTTAAGCCATGTCGAGACCTTCCATTTAATATGTAGTATCAATAGAGAAGTTGATAGATAGGACAATGGGAGTTCAGAGAGAGAGAGTGAGTTAGGCTTCAGAGCAAGAGGGTAGCAACGCGCCGCGCTGCCGGCCGGGTGGTTGCCAGACGTATGGACTGGTTGGCAGCCTTGCGCTTATAGCTAGGCGCGATAGGGTTGGTAGTCCATTGTTGCCTGCCTGGGCTGGGCCCATGTTGTCGTACAGCACACTGCCTGGAGGTTGGCTGCGTGTTCCTTGACCAGGTTGCCTAGAACCTTTGAGATTCTAACATCCCTTGCTCTCTCCCCCAACTTCTCACGGTTGCACTCTTTCTCTCTGACGACATTACTCTCATTTCATTCTTCTCTCTATTTAAATGCATAACCTTCCCTTGAGGTCCTAAAGGAGTTTCAGCACTCACCTCTCGTATTACTCTTAGGACAAGCATATATTTACATGTATTAGATTTAATGGGTTAATGTGAACAGCGATCTTCTTGATGAGGATAGTTGGTGAACGTTCTACATGTTCACGAGTTATATGCCCCGCTCATCATCCCATTTGTGACTAGACTGGTGCCATGTGTAAGAGCCCGACCATGCCCAGGAGTTGTCTGTAGAGGGACGAGGACTTAGCCTTGATTTGCATACCGAGCCAGGAGCGAGTGTAGCACCCGAGACTACAGCTCGCTCGTAGTGCCGGTATAGTAGAGTAACGTAATTTATCTGTCCTTGTGTTCTCTACAGTCTTCTCCTGGGTTCTCGCTTTCGGTGCTGGGACTCGTTGTTCCTGTGACTTGGCCTGCTAGCTAGAACACATGGGGATGATGAGTGGGATATATCTTTATTTTACTATGCATTGCAGCTCTCTTTAAGTATATATCTATAACACTTTACAATACACATTACTCACACACAAGACAACACTATTAATACTTTCATGTATCAATTAACTGCACTGTCGTTTTGCTGCTGTGTCCGGAGTTCTGTTGCGTAGGGCGCATACGGACTCGGAGGGGAGACAGAGTGAGAGAAGCGAAGTAGCCTATGCGGTAGTAGGCTACCGGCGCAGTACTGTTGCCTGCAACCTTTTAGTTATTCCAAGTATAGATTCATTATTATAATAAGTGACTACTGTTTATGTTCCTCCCATGTGTATTATTAGGTATCTACTGGATCATGAACATCTTGTATGCTACATGCTAGTGCATGTTAGTAGGGGACAGGTAGTGTAGTGCACGCGCTTTCAAGTAGGCGTGTACATTTGTCATTTAGCATTTCACTGTCATACCTTTAGCCTGCTTCTATTCTACATTATTAGAGGCTTAACACCTTACGAGCGGCCTATGCGGTTTATTTATGTGTACCGCACAGCGGGGTGTTTTTAGCCAAAATAGGGCTGTTTACGTGATCATTTTCATGCCTAAATAAGACCCAGAACGTAAAACAAGTACCTATCCCTGAAAGGGCATAAACAGAGCTTTCGAATGACACCATAACGATCCTTGTATGATGGATAGTTTTCTTGCAATAACCGTGCAACGCGAGTGCAAAAAGCAGGTAATTCGGTACTTTCAGTACATAATTGAGTATGTAGCGAGTGAGAGAGGGAGGAGGGAGCTGAGATTTGTGTCAGTAGGTTCGCCGCGGTGGTCTGGAGCAGTCATACGCTCGCTAGTCTCCTGCCACCACTTGTCTCTCTCCCCCAGCCACATTACGTGCTGAAATTGCCACTCGACCTATGTCGAGCGCCGCCACATAGTCCAGCTTTATTTAACTCGACTTATGTTGCTCGCCGCTAAATAAGGGTTAATATTAACGTAGTTTCTTGAGTATTGCATTTCTTTAGTAATAACGTAACCTATAAATGTCTGAGGGAGTTTAGCCTCATAGCCTACCCCTGTTGTACACTTTCGCCGAGTTAAGGTACCTCGTTACCGTAGACGATAACTCTGTAGGGCGTTGGTGCTTTTGTTGTCTGGAGCATATAGTATTTGGGACTGGAATCGAGCGTGTCGTTGTCACTTAAGCCATTTCTGTCCTACGATCAAGAATCCCGAATATGTATTGCCGATCCAGCCGTAACAATATATATATATATATATATTATACAGTATATATATATATATATATATATATATATATATATATAAAGTATGGAACGACTTTCCTCGGCAGCTGGAAACTATTCCCAGACAAAATAAACTTGGCTATGGAATGCCTGACTATCAATATGAAACAATTTTAATGCGGTAACTACAGTAATGTAGACTGCTCCTAACATTTCGAATATGATAGAGGATTATATAATCGTAAATTTATAAAGTCTACCGTAAGAATAATTGGAATGAAGCCGACCTAAACTAAGAGTAATAGGAGAAAGAATTATTATGAAGAATGAGATAATAAGAAACCAGCATAATACAATATTTGCAACATAGGTTTTGGATGCATAGTTAAGGGGGCCCACCTCGCGTTGTTCTCTTTCTCTCCCTCTTTCTCTGACTTGTATCCATTCGGCCCCATTCAGCCTACTGTTTTAAGACGTTTATCCCCATCCAGGTGTCGATTTCTCCCTGGCGAGCGATAGCGAGCCAGCATTGTATGGAGAAATCCGGCTTCGCCGGAAAAATATTTCTATCGAAAAATGTACAAATTTATCTTGTCAAAACAAAAATATATATATGCTGGCTCGCTACCGCTCGCCAGGAAAATATTGACACCTGGATGGGGGTAAACGTCTTAAATCAGTAGGCTGAATGGGGCCGAATGGATACAAGCCAAAGAGTACAAAGTACAAAGGAAAGGAGTACAAAGGAAATCAAGCAACAACAGATCTAGTGATCCTTCTAGGTTGCTTGTCCTCTAAAACACTGAGGATCAAGTGTCCAAACAGTGGTTTAGAGTGGGTAAGGGAACATTGGAAAGGGAATTACTGCCCTGGAACTAATATCCGTGGCAGGATTAGGAAGTTAGTAGGGGACAGATGGGTTAGTAACTGAGGGGGGTAAAATAAAGTTATTCATTTACTAACGCAGTCAGTCGCGGGTTTGAAGCGAGATATTTGTCTAGGCGGAGTTTAAATGAATCAACGGTGATGCAGTCTATAACGTTTCGGGGAAGCCCATTCCACAAGTTGACAACTCGATTGAAGAAGAAATTCTTAGATTCGTGTGAGTTAAAAGATTTACCAATAATTTTGCAACCGTTTCCCCGCGTGTAATTAGATTGGTCGATAGTGAAGTACTTACTACAGTTCATATTGTCGATGCCTTTGATGATTTTGAACACTTGAATTAAGTCACCTCTTAATCTGCGCTGGGTTAAAAGAAGTGGGAGAGTGGGAGAGAAAGAGAAAACAAAGCGAGGTGGGCTCCCTTAATGATGTATATGATCGTTAATCACGTTTTGACACAACCTATAAAATAAAGTAATCCACAATCCAATAAACACCGCGCTCTACTTCTGGGAACGGAAATTTCCTGTTCAACAACAAAAGTGAATTACGTTAGTAAGGGAATTATTGCATTAGCCAGAGCCCCAGTTATGCTGAATTAATTTCCCGTTCAACAGTGCATAATGTTTGGCACATTTGGCAACAGATGTTTCGATTAGTTAATTGATGAACTGCATAGGGCGGTTTACGGGTAGCATGGTGTGCGGGAGAAGTGTGGGACGGAGAAGGAGAGGGTCGAGAGAATGTGGCTAATTGTTTACCAATGTATTGTTATTTGTATACATCAAATTCAGGTGACCATTAAATTACTACTATTAATGCAATATGCATAGCTCATTTGTTCAAACCAACTATACTTGTTCCTTTGTTAATGATCGAAATTATTCCAACAGTTTAATAGGTAGCCAAATCAAGTAAATGCTTGGTATTGAATACGTTTTTGTAATTATTGAATACGTTTTTGTAAATATTGAATACGTTTTTGTAATTATTGAATACGTTTTTGTAATTATTGAAGCAAACATATTTTTTGTTTTACTGTACTAGCAATTCTAATTTGGTAATTTCATTGTTTTCTATGTGCATGAGGGAGACAAGAGGCAAAACTGCCTGTGACTAGTGCCTCCCCCAGAGTTAAAAGAGTGACAGTCCCAAAATCAAGGAATGTTCGAGCCAAAATGTCATAATTACCATTCACAAGTTATTTATTACCCCTTCCTTAGTGTTTTCTCTAATATAGACTAATGGCACCATAAGTTTGATATACACATGGCTTAATATGTAGCTATCCTAGACTCTTGCTTGTCATGGTTTACTAATAATACCTTACACTGTCTAGAAATATGAGCATGGATAGGATAAAATAATGAAGTCTCCCAAATAATTTGCCCTTTACAAGTAGTGATGGAATGATGGGGCAGCGTTAAGAAAGACTATGTCGTATTGCACTCCAACTGCTGAAATGCAACCAGTCTGAACCATTACGATGTATGTAATGGAAATGACGATACGTGTGTGCGTGTCTGTGTGTGTGTGTGTGTGTGGTAGTGATAAACCCATTTCATATACGAATACAAAGGTATTTTCTGTAATCGAAAGTAAGTTATAATCAGTACCGGTATACCACATATTGAATTTATAACCAATTTATTTTCTTACAGTGTACAGTGGCGCTAATAAGTCATGTCCCAGTTGTCATTACGTTTGGCTTTCTCTGTGTTGTATTAATGTCTGTCAGATGTTGCATAGGGTGGGTAAGTATAGGAACATGTTTGTATATCTCACTCGATATGAAGAAATTAAGCTTAGATATTGTTGATACCAATTATTAATCAAAACATACTTGGTACTGAGATATCACTTATTAGCGCGACTGTAGCTAATGTAGAATATTGGCTACCATGAGTAAGTTGTTATGCATTAATTGATCTGATAACCACCATAGTTTCTTGCCGGTTATTATTTAGTTGGTATTGATTATGAAGTTGGTATTATGACGGAATATGTCAGTAAAGAAGCCAGTAATGAATATTGAAGTCCTTTAATTCGGTAAGAGAGAGAGAGAGAGAGAGAGAGAGAGAGAGAGAGAGAGAGAGAGAGAGAGAGAGAGAGAGAGAGAGAGAAAGAGAGAGAGAGAGAGAGAAAGAGAGAAGCAATCAAATATTCGTAAGAGTAGCGTGCTTTTTTCCGATTACACACGTCTTCAATGGTCTAGTCCCTATCCACCGAAGGGTTTCTCAGCATTTTTGGACACATACTGTAGATTGGCAAAAACAAGGCCGTATTTTTCTAGGGATAAACTACTTGACATATGAACATGCAACACGGGCGGTAATGTGAAAATAATAGTGAAGGGGGGTCACCTGTTTTTTTCGCTCCTTTTCTGTCTCCCTCTTTCTCTGGCTTGCATCCATTCGGCCCCATTCAGCCTACTGTTTCAAGACGTGTATCCCCATCCAGGTGTCGATTTTTTTCCTGGCGAGCGATTGCGAGTCTGTATTGTATGGAGAAATCCGGCTTCGCCGGAGACATTCTTCTATCAAAAAATGTACAAGTTTAGCCTGCTGTCAGAAACATTTTGTTTAATATGTTGGCTCGCTAATGCTCGCCATGAAAAAATCGACACCTGGATGGGGATAAACGTCTTAAAACAGTAAGCTGAATGGGGCCGATTGGATACAAACTAGAGAAAGAGGGAGAGAGAGAGAAGCAAACGAGGTGGGCCCCCTTAAGGTGGAGGGCAGAAGTGATCGAAAATCTGTGTAATAGGTACGTGGCCACTCCTTTCACACGTAATGTATTGAGAGAGAGAGAGAGAGAGAGAGAGATGGGTATGTGAATGATTTTTTTTTTTTTTTTTTTTTTTATATTCCAACTTACTTCCTCTCGGGCATAGGCTGAGAGCCTTAACATTCACCGCTTTACAATGAACAGTGAAGCCCGTGAGGTCTTGTTCCAGTCTAGGGAGTGAGACATGTGAAGCAAGTAGAGTACAACGAGCACCTGCCATCTTGCCTTCACATGAGGCACGGTGCTCACTCATGGCCCGAAACGACCCCATCTCTGAAGCCACCTCGTTCCCGTGCTTCACTGTCTCACCCCCTACACTCGGACTCTCACACTTACACACACACAACGCCACCTGTTGAGCAGATAACTCACCAGGCATTGCACCCCTATAGCATATTTTGAATATGGGAATATTCATACACTGCTATTTAATCAGGGAACAATGAGGGTATTTTATTGACGTTTCGGTGGGCTTGTGGTAATGCACTGATACTAGGTACAGCACAAATTCCATCCCAATAATATCTTCCCATTGATACATCGGGATTTGAACCCGGGACCTTTGGATTACCAGGCCAGTGGCAAGACCACTCCACCACACCTCCCCTATGCTATGGATCAATTTCGTAATCTAATTCTGTTTTTCGTGGTGGCAGGTGTTTCTCCCTCTCTCTCTCTCTCTCTTTCTCTCTCTCTCTCTCTCTCTCTCTCTCTCTCTCTCTCTCTCTCTCTCTCCCTGGTGGTAGTGTGAACGATGTAGTTGCTGCAATTGACGAAGTATCAAAGCTGGTCCCTGCTAATACAATGTATGTGAACCACGTCGGATTCAATGATGTACAGCGAACACTGTCGGAAGATTTGCTTCTCAAGTACCAGAAGCTGATCAAGTCGTTTTTGGAGAAGTCATCAAGTATCATCATCTCAGGAATCGTCCCCCGATTCGGTGTAGAGAGCCGATTTTAAAACAGCCACTAGCACATACCATCGTCTAACTAAGATCTGCAGGAAGGAAAACGTGGGATTCGTCGCCAACTGGGACAATTTTTACTACTATGACTATTTGTTTTCGGACGATGACGTTCATCTTAACCAGGTGGGAACAGCACGTTTTGGACGTCTTCTCAACGATGCAGTGAAGGATTTTCAGAGAAGAAATCGACTCAACACAGGAGAACCAGGAAGGAGGACCAAACAGCGAGGGCGTCGACATGCGAAGGGCTTACATGCTAATCTGTCAAGAATCACGAATTTGGATAATGCTCCATCAACAAGACCCAAATCCAAAACTGCCATGGATGAAGACCGATGACCGAGGACAGCCATGAACGTAAATGTAGATCAGATCAGAACCAAATATGTTGATTAAAGATCGTTCCGTGAGTACTAAAACCCAAGTTTAAAGGTTTTCTATGCAAACGCTCAAAGCATACGCAATAAATTTTCAGATATAGAGGAACTAGTGTTTGCAGAAAATTAAGACGTAATTGGCATAACAGAATCTTGGATCAATACAGAAGATGGAGACTTTTTACCGGAGTATTCACTTCCCGGTTATGTAATGTTTGAGAAAAGTCGAATTAATAGAAATGGAGGTGGCGTTTTATTTGTTACCAAATAAAGTTTTAAACAGATCCTCCAGTCAAAACCTCAAATTGTGAACGTTGACACATCCTTTGTGATAATAAAACATTATAAAGGTACAAAAATAATACTGCATTAATATGCAATCAGTGCAAACTGACCGAGAAATTTACGAACAAATTGAAGATTTAAGTAACTCACAAGATACCGTAATTTTTGACGACTTTAATTTACCTGTGAGCAAGTGGGACGATACTCTTACTTCACACTCCAGACATGACTTGTATGCAAACTTGCAAGAGAGTTTGTTCTATCAATTTGTTCGATGGCCGACGTTCTTGACCTTGTACTTGCAACAAAAGAAGAATTAATAGCGATTTTGAATGTTGGTGATGAATTCAGTAATAGTGACCATCGTACAATCAATTTCCACTTAAAATTCGATAGCAACGAACTCAATACCAGCAAAGAGAAGGTCCCAAATGTCAAGAGAGCAAACTTCCGTAAACTTAGAGCAATACTTAAGGAAATCGACAGGAGTTCCATGATTAAAAATGATGATCTAAACCAATTATAGAGATGTTTCACCTCCACTTACTCGAATGCAGTACTTAAGTGAATACCATTAAAAACCGAAGATCAGTATATAATAATAGGCCTAAGTGGTGGAATAAAGACATTGCGGATTGTCTGCTTGCTGAAAAGAATGCTCATGATAAATTAAAAATCTTGGACACCAATGAAAATAAAGTTATATTTGTAGATCTACGACGCAAAGCAAAAAAGTTAATCAAACAAAGTAAAAACACGCTAGAATTACATGTTGCAAATCAAAGTAAGAAAAACCCGAAAGAATTTTATAGTTACATCAGGAAGAAGAATGTAGTGACTTCCGTGACGCTTCTGCATAGTAGCCACGTGCGGGCATGCACGCGCGTCGGCTGCCCAGCTGTTTAGAAACCGGCTGGTGGCAGCCGGTTGGCAGGCTTTTCCTTAGTATATATCCTACGACAACGTAACTAATGTCTGGGATATTCTTATGTTGTTTCACAGCTTGAAGCTGCCCTTATTCTTAACCAACGCATCTTAGTATATTTTATTCTCGATAGTTGATTATTTCATTATAATATATAAGATGTAAGTCTAGTGAGGACGGGAGGAGACGAGCGGGTGAGAGAGACCGGCTTGGGACGTTGCTTCGCTTGCCAGCTTGGGATGAGCCTGAAGCGTTGCCATATGCATTTGATTGCAACGTTAGGCTTAGTTTCGACTCACGCACGGGGTAGAGGATTTTGACCCGGCAACTGTGTTGAGTGTTGCCAAGCATGGGATGTATTCTGCATGCCTAGGGCGGGGTCCAGACAGATTCAAGACTCAGAGCTCACCTCACTGTCGTACCCTTCGGACCCCCTTGATATATATCCCTCTCAACCCCACTTAGAAACTTTCTCTCTTACTTTGTATACCTTCTTTCCACTACTTCACCAATCTATTTAATTATCCCATCCCCTTGATAGACCTTATATCTATTATTGTATTAACGACGAGCTCTCAGATAACTAGATAGGATTTTGGGCCTTATGCAGAGATGTAATTGTTAATGAGACCTAGGAAGCTTTTTTGTTGTCTCATATTTGGTGGTTTCATGCTTGCTAGTGTGTTCTTGTGTCAGGTTAGCAGGGACTAGACCGGAGGGGAGGTTTTTGCGATCCTTTAAGTAAAGTCTGCTGGTGTGAGTCCTGTGGACCCGCACGACTTTACTAGGATACCCGTGGAAGTCTGGGGGCATTTTCTTGTCTGTGTCCCTGTGTGTCTAGTGTTGTGTTGTGTGAGGGCCCTTGCCTAGTCCACTCAGCACTGCGCTAGAACGTCTTGCTTTTGTTTTAGGGTCGCCAGGAGAGAGTCAGATACTTGCAATCTGAGTCTCTCAAGAGAGCACCCTTTCAATTAGAGTAATTTGGCGCACAGACTTGGGAACGTCCCTAGGCTAGAGCAGGTGGCTCAGCCCGGGTATCCGAAGCCTATATCCTTCCTGCTAGACCTCTGCCACCTGGCAGATTAACAGCTAGTGGTTTATTATATCTGTATGCTTGTTATTGTGCCACAGTTTTACCGTTTTTGTGAGCATTGTTTGTCAGGGTGTGGCTTAGAGACTCTGTCCGAGCAGGCTTGCTGACTAAGAGTGAGAAGCACACCTGTATGTGGTTATGTTGCGAGTTGCTGCCTTTATTTAATTATACCTATGCCATTATACACTGTATGGCCTATCACAAGTATTTTTTCCTGCTTATGAGTTAAGAGTTCTCTAAATCCGTAACGTACTTTCTTTGCTAAGCATCAGCCCCTACAGTGCCCGCATGCAGTTTAGAAACCCGCATCTTGTCTACCTGTACAATGTTTTGAGGACTGTTTGCTTTCACCTTCTTTCACGCAGGGGTGATTAATTGTATTAATTAACGTAACGTTAAATGTACTTTCTTCTAGTTTGTTATTAAATTGTTTCTGCAATTTAATTCCGTGATCTATCTTTTCCTTGAAGCTTTAAGTCAACTTAATTGTGTGATCTTTTATATAGCCTGCTTGACTATCAGCAGTCTATAGTGCGTGCACCCTGTAACCGAGTCATAGGATACCTCGTTGTCCAGGCAGGACTCTTGACGGTTTAGGGTGGTTTGTTGCCTGGGTTTATAGATAAGGGTTGGATCTAGCGTTTTCCGTTGTTGTTTGTTGCCGCATACCTAGTCCAATAGAAAGAGCCCAGTGTTTATATATCCCAGGACGTAACAAATGGCGACCTTGCATAGGATTTACTGAACAGAGGAATATAGTGGTCATTTGTTTTGAGATTCCTTATGATTAGAGGAATACAGTGGACATAGAGTTTTTTTTTGGAGCAACCATTATAACACATTAAAGACTTTAAATAACATTAGTATATACATACTTGCATAGGAGATAAGGCACATTCTATAACCGTGATAATTACTGCAGTACACAAACATGTCTAATACATCAGAACACAGTGATGGGTCAGGTCACGATACGGGCTCGGAGGGAGAAAGAGCTGTGGAGTGGCTAGTCGATAGCGAGGAGGGTGCTAGAAGATTTTTAGAGGTCCCCCTTACCGCTGCCAGGGTGTTGAAGCTGAATAAATATGGCTTAAAGTGTGTGGCAGGTCTTCAGGGTCACCAGGGTTTAAGTGGCATGAGGAAAGATCAGCTGAGGACTTTGATATTGGGTTTAGAAGGGAGAGACATGAGTGGAGAGGCGACTGGGGGCCCCGGTCCCCAGCCCCACCTCCACTCTACCCCCATATCAAATGTCAGGATGCCTGAATTTAGTACATACCCCCAAATTGATGGTCAATGGCAGCGTGGAATTCAATCACAGGGACCCTCTCCATTAAATGCACCTTCCCCTCCTCAAGGGTTGACTCCAGATTTGTTGTTTCGGCTTGAGATGGCCAAGGTTGAGGTTGCTAGAGCTCAGGTTGAGGCTGCTAGAGCTCAGGTTGAGGCTGCCGAGAGACAGGCTAGTGTGCAGGCTGAGGTTGCTAGAGCTCAGGCTGAGGCCGCAGAGAGAACAGCTATACGAGAGGCTGAACTGCAGGCAGAGTCTACTAGGTATCGGGCTGACAGGGAGCTGGAGAGATCTCGAGTGGAGGTAACAGGGCGAAATATTGGGGGAGACATCGGGACCAATCATTGTCGCACCTGCTTAAACTAGTTTCTGTGTTCGATGAATTAGGTGTGGCTGAGTTTTTTATGCGATTTGAGAAGAAGTGTCAGGAACACCAGTGGCCTCAGGAAAAGTGGGCAGCATTAGTTTCATCAAGACTCCTAGGAAAGGGGCTAAAAGTGTATGATGCACTACCTTTAGAGTCCTGTGTAGTTTATGATGAGCTAAAGAAGGCTGTGCTACGGGCCTATGAGTTACAACCAGAAACTTACCGCTTGAAGTTTCGGGGTGTTACTAAGGGCAAGGATAGTACCTTCCTAGAACACGCCCGGGACTTGTCTGATGCACTACGACATTGGCTGCGTTCTGAGAGGGCAGCTACTTTTGAGGAGTTGAGTGAGCTGGTTCTCTTGGAGCAGTTCTTTAAGTGCACAGGCGGGGACTACGTGATCATTTCTAAGTGCACAGGCGGGTTATCATTAAATATAAAGGAAAAAAATCCTAGAACGCTCCAGGAGGCAGCAGAAATGGCTGACCTCCGACTGTCATTAATTCGAGGGTGCGAAGCAGCAGCTAGGAGTGAGTCGGGTGCAAAGGATCGTACCCCTCCCCCTCCCAAGAATTTTGATACACATAAATACACAAAACCATCTAGCACTGACAATAAAACTGAACATAAACCAGATACCGTCCCGTATAAGAAGTCTAATGGTACCTCCCACTCCCAAGGGAAACCAAAGAGTAAAGAGTGCTTTGCATGTCACAAGGAGGGTCACTTTGCAAATGCTTGTCCGAACAAGCCACCAAACAAGGTTGTGTCATTGGCCCGCAGCATAGGTGTGTCGCCTATATCTTCTGAGTTTGCCAAGGGTAGTTCGTCAGAGGGTGGGACACAGCCTGTGTTCAAGAGTCCGGAAGGCTCGAACCCTGTCCGCGACGTCTTTGGGGGTCATAGAGGGCATGGTTTTGTGAGGTGGGCTGGCGAAAGGCGAGGAGTTAAGCTATTGCGTTATACGGGGGCTTCTCAGACCTTGTTAAAGAACTTTACTGGTAGACCGAAGGGGAGACTCCAGGATGATTTTTTATCCCAGCTTCTATAAGAGACTCATTGCTGGCCTTTTGCCACATGTACCGTCATGGTGAAACGTTGACTCGATGAGAAAATCAGCTCTCTATGTACGTGCGCGCGCGCGTGAGCGCAGAATTTCACAGAAAAGTAGTAACTCACTGAAGTTTTTCCAAATTTCCCCCAATTTTGGCATGGCGTATCCTACCAGCATCCCCTACAAAGTAGCATCAGCTTTCTTCCCTATAAATAATAGAAGGTGGTGAAAAAAAATATTTTATACCATTAGTTTGGGGTAGAGCTGAAATGTGACATTCAAAGGGTCATATCTCCTAAATTTGCGGGAAATCGCCGAAAAAACGACGAGAGAATGTTCTTTTATATGCCAATTTGCTGTGGTTAGATGGGGAATGCATTTGGGCAATACCAAATCCAGTTAATAGACTCGTTAGGGCCAAAAAGTAATTACTAGCAATTTTATTTGTAACCTTCAGGGAAGTGTAAATCCATTCTGGTGGTCTAGTTTTGTTACCCCTCCTACATAAATGTTTTCTATGGGGAGCATTACCTATAGAAAATGACCGTTGATGGCTTACTAATTTAAAATTTATTTTTCACCCACATATTAAAGTACATATTCATTCGAATTTGACCGTAATCCTTGATATTGGGCACCCCAAAGGGGTACCTTAGGGATGTAATAAGGGTGTTTATGCCCTCATATGATCATTTCTATTGCTTACAGAAGCCCTTTAGACTACAGACACAAATTCTTTTTTTTTTGTGATTGACTGAATTTTATTCAGTTTTTGGGGGGTCCTGGGCGAACCCCCGCCCCTGGGGGTTATGGATGCAATATGTGTTTTTGTTCCTTCCTATGCTATTCTCATATGTTGAAAGAAGCAGTTTACAGAGAGAACAAAAAACTTGAAATTTTGACCAGAGCCAAAAAAAAACCTGGAGTCTCCCCTGCTGCTCCATGCTGCTCGGGTGGTGGTAGTTCAGGGGATCAATGCTACGAAGTCCTACCCGCTGGTGCGGATGGAGCTGGAGGTGGGTGGTGTGGCGAAGGAGCTGGATGTAGGAATTGTAGAGAACTTGCCTGTTGGGGGCGTCGACCTCCTCCTCGGCAACGACTTTGCGGTGCCTGCTTCTAAGGTTTCACCCTTGGTCGTTGCCGAGAAGGCGGCCGACGTTAGTAGGGAGGAACAGGAGTGGGTTGAGAAGTGTAGCGTACAAACCATGGCGTGTGTTGTGACGCGTTCTCAGACATCCGGAGCCTTGCAGCCACCACCTCAGTCTATCAAACCGAGGAGGAAAGGTCACAAGAAAACGGGAAGTGTTGGTCAATTGGAGAGTTTTGAGCCGGCAGTGTTTCTTGGTGACTCATTATTGGCACCTATGTTTGAGTCTGGAGAGGCCCCGGGGCCTGTCACCGCTAGTGCAGGTGCAGGGCAGGAAGAGACTCTGCGACAGCATCGTTATGCGCAGCGTGAGGAAAGGATGGCTCAGCGGGACATTGGAGGTGGAAATAAATTATTGAAGATGAACTTGGATAACCTCGCACCTGCTGATATATGTTCCTTGCAGCTGGAAGATCCTGAAGTCAGGGCGTGTGGTAATGGTGCTGTCGAACTGGAGAGCGATGGGGATGCGCAGCCTGGTGATTTTTTCTTGTCCGAGGGGATCTTGTATCGGAGACATCAGGATCCCAAGAAAAAGTGGGATGGCGGGTCAGGATTAGTGGACCAGTTAGTAGTACCGAGGGTGTGCCGTGAGAGCTTATTGAGATTAGCTCATGATGTGCCTTTGGCAGGGCACCTGGGGGCACATAAGATGGAGGCAGCTCTGAGCAAGCTTTTCTGGTGGCCTGGGTTAAAGGCGAGTGTCGTGTCATGGGTGTCACAGTGTCACACTTGTCAAGTTGTTGGGAAACCCAATCAGGTCATCCCGAGTGCCCCGTTACAACCCATCCCTGTCATTGGGCTGCCCTTCAGCAAAGTAGTTATCGATATGGTTGGCCTATTGCCCCCCACTAGTGCCGGCAATACATTTTTACTAACTGTAATGGATGTAGCAACACGGTATCCAGATGCTTACCCCATGCGCAACGGGATGGCTAAGACTGTTGTCAAAAACCTACTTGTCTATTTCTCTCGTTATGGCTACCCTCAGGAGATCCAGTCTGATCAGGGATCCAATTTTACTTCTGCTCTGTTTAAGCAGACCATGCAGCAACATGGAATAGTGTCTGTGGTGTCATCTGCCTACCATCCCGAGAGTCAGGTAGTTTTGGAAAGGTGGCACTCGACTCTCAAGAGTATGTTGCGGTGTTATTGCATGGAAAATGGGAAGGACTGGGATCTAGGTCTCCCATACGTTTTATTTGCTGCGAGAGAAGTACCTGGGGAGAGCTTGGGATTTAGCCCGAACGAGTTGGTTTTTGGACACAGGGTCAGGGGGCCCCTCCACATAGTCAAGGAGATCTGGGAGGGAGTCACAAAGCCATGCTCGCTTCTAAAGTATGTTGTTGAAAGCCGTGAGAGAATGCAAAAGAGCCTGGAGGTAGCAGGTCGGAACCTTAAGAGTTCACAAGCTCAGATGAAGGACAGATACGACCAGAAGGTGAAGCTGAGGGAGTTTGAAGTAGATCAGGAGGTACTGATACTACTGCCTCTGGTGGGACACCCCTTGTCTGCCAAGTATTCTGGTCCGTATCGGGTTGTAAGGAAGGTTTCTGATCTCGACTATTTAGTAGCTACTCCTGATCGTAAGAAAAAGAACAACTTTGCCATGTAAATCTGATGAAAGAGTATGTGAGGCGCCCCTCCGAGCCTCTCACTGTCCCGGTGTTGATCTGCAGCGATCGTGGTGGAGAAGGAGGAAGGGACAGTCAAGCTGCGGGGGAGGATAATTGGGATTGTCATGTTTCCGTGGATCAGTGGGCGGGGAATTCTAGACAAGTGGCTCACGAGTTGATATTGCACCTGCCTGAGCAACAGCGTGTAGCTGTGCAGCACTTGTTTGATTCAAACCCAGCTGTTTTCGCGGAGCATCCTGGCCTCACTACTCAAGCGGTGCACGATGTCGATGTTGGGGACCACCCGCCCTTTAAATCAGTACCATACCGTGTTCCCCCTATTAAATTACCAGCACTTAGGGAAGAGCTGGATTATATGCTGAAACGTGGGCTGATTTCTGAAGGTGCAGTAAGGTGGACTTCCCCAGTCACACTGCAGCCCAAACCAGATGGCAAGGTGCAGTTTTGTATAGATTTCCGCAGGTTGAATGGTTTAACCCCCACAAATGCCTACCCTCTCCCTAGCGTGGACGACAGTGTGGATAAGATAGGAAAAGCCAAGTTCCTCACTAAGATAGACCTTGTTAAGGGTTATTGGCAAGTGCCCTTGTCTGAGCGAGCGCGAGAGGTGTGTGGGTTTGTGGTGGACGATACCACATATCGTTCCCATGTTATGCCATACGGGCTGAAAAATGCCCCTGCAACGTTTCAGAAATTAATGAACGACATTGTAGCCGACATTCCCAACTGTACGGTGTACCTAGATGATGTCATAATATACGACGATGATTTTAAAAGTCACTGTGCTCACATCGGACAGCTTTTTAATAAACTGAATGAAGCAGCTTTGGTGGTAAACCTGGGTAAGTGCGATTTTGTCAAAGCCACAGTTTTTTACCTGGGGTTCGAGGTGGGGATGGGTCAGGTGTGGCCTCCACAGACAAAGATCAAAGCCATCGATCAGTTTCCCCAGCCTATGACTAAGAAACAAATCATGCGGTTTCTAGGTATAATAGGCTATTATCGTCGCTTCATCAAAGGCTATTCGACTGTACTTGCACCTTTAACTGACTTATTATCTAAGGACAAGAAGTTCCGGTGGTCTCCTGAGTGTGCAGAGGCGTTTTCCTTGGTGAAACACCTGTTATGTACCCACCCCATACTCAGGGCCCCGGACTTCAGCAGACCTTTTCAGCTGGCGACTGATGCCAGTGGCGTAGGGGCTGGGGCTGTCTTGTTACAGACAGATGATGAAGGTATCGAACATCCAGTGAGTTTTTACAGTAAAAAATTCAATAGTGC
This sequence comes from Paralithodes platypus, assembly GCA_032716605.1. NCBI lineage: Eukaryota > Metazoa > Arthropoda > Malacostraca > Decapoda > Lithodidae > Paralithodes > Paralithodes platypus. The sequence continues at coordinate 29,780,656 of CM064482.1, forward strand.
ACAAAGGAATTACTCTGTAATTGAAAAAGAACTCCTGGCGATAGTGCTGGCGCTCAGGCACTTCGATGTATATGTTCCTGCTTTCGGACCAGTCGTAGTGGTTTATACCGATCATCACCCTCTGAAATTCTTGAATCAGTTTCATAAATGGAATATGAGGCTGACCAGGTGGTCACTCATGCTTCCGGAATATAATCTGGACATACGCCATATTGCCGGTTCTAATAACGTGATAGCGGATTGTCTATCAAGGGTGGATGATGTTGGTTAGACTGCCACAGGATAGAGGGTTGAGTGTGGAGGAAAATAGGCTGTCACTGTAGTTCAGCCGAAAAAAACAAATTAAAAAAGCTATAACCTTATAAAAACTTTATTTTTTATAACATGTAGAATTTTGTATAAGATGTTGTAGCAGTATCTAAGTTGAATGTTTTCGCTTATTGTCGCTAAGTTAGTTGAACTTGCTCGGTGGAGCGCAACAGTCTTTATTTTTTTTATATATAGTGCCTTGTGTCGCAACAGTGTGTGGTACTATGAGAAGCTTTCTGTTAGATATGAAGAACTTAGTCAAGGGTCGTATATCTTGGGGGAGGTGTGACGCTTCTGCATAGTAGCCACGTGCGGGCATGCGCGCGCATCGGCTATCCAGCCGTTTAGAAACCGGCTCGTGGCAGCCGGTCGGCAGGCTTTTCCTTAGTATATATCCTACGACAACGTAGCTAATGTCTGGGATATTCTTATGTTGTTTCACAGCTTGAAGCTGCCCTTATTCTTAACCAACGCATCTTAGTATATTTTATTCTCGATAGTTGATTATTTCATTATAATATATAAGATGTAAGTCTAGTGAGGGCGGGAGGAGACGAGCGGGAGAGAGAGACCGGCTTTGGACGTTGCTTCGCTTGCCAGCTTGGGACGAGCCTGAAGCGTTGCCATATGCATTTGATTGCAACGTTAGGCTTAGTTTCGACTCACGCACGGGGTAGAGGATTTTGACCCGGCAACTGTGTTGAGTGTTGCCAAGCATGGGATGTATTCTGCATGCCTAGGGCGGGGTCCAGACAGATTCAAGACTCAGAGCTCACCTCACTGTCGTATCCTTCGGACCCCCTTGATATCTATCCCTCTCAACCCCACTTAGAAACTTTCTCTCTTACTTTGTATACTTTCTTTCCACTACTTCACCAATCTATTTAATTATCCCATCCCCTTGATAGACCTTATATCTATTATTGTATTAACGACGAGCTCTCAGATAACTAGATAGGATTTTGGGCCTTATGCAGATATGTAATTGTTAATGAGACCTAGGAAGCTTTTTTGTTATCTCATATTTGGTGGTTTCATGCTTGCTAGTGTGTTCTTGTGTCAGGTTAGCAGGGGCTAGACCGGAAAGGAGGTTTTTGCGATCCTTTATGTAAAGTCTGCTGGTGTGAGTCCTGTGGACCCGCACGACTTTACTAGGATACCCGTGGGAGTCTGGGGGCATTTTCTTGTCTGTGTCCCTGTGTGTCTAGTGTTGTGTTGTGTGAGGGCCCTTGCCTAGTCCACTCAGCACTGCACTAGCACGTCTTGCTTTTGTTTTAGGGTCGCCAGGAGAGAGTCAGATACTTGCGATCTGAGTCTCTCAAGAGAGCACCCTTTCAATTAGAGTAATTTGGCGCACAGACTTGGGAACGTCCCTAGGCAGGTGGCTCAGCCCGGGTATCCGAAGCCTATATCCTTCCGGCTAGACCTCTGCCACCTGGCAGATTAACAGCTAGTGGTTTATTATATCTGTATGCTTGTTATTGTGCCTCAGTTTTACCGTTTTTGTGAGCATTGTTTGTCAAGGTGTGGCTTAGAGACTCTGTCCGAGCAGGCTTGCTGACTAAGAGTGAGAAGCACACCTGTATGTGGTTATGTTGCGAGTTGCTGCCTTTATTTAATTATACCTATGCCATTATACACTGTATGGCCTATCACTAGTATTTATTCCTGCTTATGAGTTAAGAGTTCTCTAAATCCGTAACGTACTTTCTTTGCTAAGCATCAGACCCTACAGTAGCCGCATGCAGTTTAGAAACCCGCATCTTGTCTACCTGTACGATGTTTTGAGGACTGTTTGCTTTCACCTTCTTTCACGCAGGGGTGATTAATTGTATTAATTAACGTAACGTTAAATGTACTTTCTTCTAGTTTGTTATTAAATTGTTTCTGCAATTTAATTCCGTGATCTATCTTTTCCTTGAAGCTTTAAGTCAACTTAATTGTGTGATCTTTTATATAGCCTGCTTGACTATCAGCAGTCTATAGTGCGTGCACCCTGTAACCGAGTCATAGGATACCTCGTTGTCCAGGCAGGACTCTTGACGGTTTAGGGTGGTTTGTTGCCTGGGTTTATAGATAAGGGTTGGATCTAGCGTTTTCCGTTGTTGCTTGTTGCCGCATACCTAGTCCAATAAAAAGAGCCCAGTGTTTATATATCCCAGGACGTAACACTTCAACGATTGGTCCTGGAATGGACCGCAAGGTCTTTATGAGGCTAAGTATGCTTTGTAACTACTTGTAATTTTATCTCAATCACTTATTCATGACCAAAATGCCACATACTGTATTTAATTGCATTAAGATATCTAAATAACACCACACTAACATTTGTCATTCATTAATCATAATGCATACGACCTGCTCTTGAATATACTTCTATTGTTTGGTGTAATAGACTATAATTGCTGAACGTGTGTTAAGTTATAATTAGCATCAATAAATGTTAAGGGAGCCCAGACGGTATTGTGCAGCATAATTTACTGGTTCGACACAATGATTTAAGGAAGGGGTTTACTTTGCTCTCTAAACCTTTATCAACATTTTAAAAACACCCACAAGACCCCTCTTCGAAATAAATTTGTACATTTTTCGGTAGAAAAATGTCCCGGCCAAAGGCCGATTCCTCTTCAAATACAGGCTCGCTGTCGCTCCCCAGGAAAACAAATCGACACCTAAATGGCACAAAAGGTCTTAATTTTGGCAAATTAATGGGGCAAAAGGTCCGAAAATCGCCAAACTAATGGGGCGAAGGTCTTGAAATCTCATAGGTTATGAGATTTCAAGACATTCGCCATAACAATTAGGGCTAAACATGAGGGAGGAGGAGGACTCAAAAAGCCAACTGCCTCACCTTAAGCCCCAATAAAAACTAATGAGAGGATCACCTAGGAAAGTTGTGACCATGATCGCTTTGCCGCATGGATTATGTTATCATATTTGTTATACTTCAGAAATAGTTTATACCATGAATATTCTGTGCCCAATAACATAAAACTTTAAATATTTATTAATTTTGAAATAGAGAAAAGCAAACACAAATATAATAAGCCAGTAAATGCTATCAATGAACTATTACTAGTGCATACGAGACAATACAATGCTGTACCTGTATTGTATCCCAAATACTTAATATCTCGACATCAAAGATTCAAATAATACAATGAATGTAATCTGGTTAATGATCAAGACTGTACTTTGACGTAAGTTATCAACAGATATTCTGGATAATTGTAGGATATGACATTAATCATATAAATATTTGTTATTAGGTTGGTCAATCTGTTTTTATTATTGACAGTAATTCAAGGTAGGTAATTGCAGAGCTTAAATCCGAAGGCCAAGCATGAGAGATAGATGGATGTAGGCTATATATGGACAGATCTAATAACAAAACTTATTGGTGTTATTTAATCTCCCCCCCCCCCAAAACAAAATAAAATACAAAAAATAAAAAATAATTACATTTCAATTTGTTTTACAATTATTATTGATATAATTATGGTGATTGGGATACTGTCATGCTTATATCACATCACTGGTTACTGAGTGGGTTTGAAATAGTACTTATGCATAATAAGACGACATAATATCATATGCCTGAGTAAATTATCCTAATTAACATATATTAAATGGAAAGTTGATGACATTATAAATGGGTGACTTCTTTCATAGTTTACACCAATTATTATAATTTGTACTAAATCTTTAATCACAAGACTAGTGGACCCAGTTGCTAGTTTTGTTTTATTGATGGCCATATACTGTAGGTATAGGAGTCAATTTGTACGCGAATTTAATTCCTTTCATTATTGATAGTTAAATACATAAGTGTCAAACTGTAATGGTTAAGGGGGCCCACCTCGTTTTGTTCTCTCTTTCTCTCCCTCTCTCTTTGGTTTGTATCCATTCGGCCTCATTCAGCCTACTGTTTTAAGACGTTTACACCCATACAGGTGTCAATATTTTCCTGGCGAGCGGTAGCGAACCAGTATATATATATATTCTGACATACGGAGCCCTGTATGTTAATTTAAGAGTTAGAATTAGAGTTGAAGGAGTCACACTACCCAAACGGTGAAGCAAACTAGCGAGCGAACTAGCGAGTGGGGTAACCAGCTCGCCGCATACCAGCAAACAAGCCTTCACACCTGCGTGCGTCATAGGGGACCCTGCAAACTACTTGATGACCGACGCTATGACGTATGATCGACGCGAGGAGCTGTGAATGGACCAGGCACCTGTTATGCGACTCGAGGAGCTATGATTGGAGCGGGCACCACCCCCCGCCTCCTGATTCGTTCCTACACCATCATTGTTTAGTATATAAGACCCGAGTTGTGGGCATTCAAATCAGTCTCATTTGGAGTTGGGGAAGGTGAACTTGCAGCTGGAGGAAGACGGGGTGAAGTATTATAATGGGATTGTGACTGTCAGTCAGATTATATAAATGTGTGTTAAGTGTGTTCGGTGTAAACACTTACGTTATGTTGGTTAGTGAGATATGTGATTGGGACGTTAACGCTACTATTATGTGCTTAACTATTTGATTGGTTAACTATTTGATTGGGAATTATCGTTAACGCTACTATTTATGTACTTAACTATTTGCTTGGGAATTAACGTTAACGCTACTATTATGTGTTTAACTATTTTATTGCGAATTAACGTTAACGCTACTATTATGTGCTTAACTATTTGATTGGGAATTAACGTTAACGCTACTATTATGTACTTAACTATTTTAGTTGACTAACTTGTGGACTAAAGCAACTCTTTAAGTAATTGAGTTATGATGAAAGTAATACTATTGTTTTATATTAATACTTACGAGTTCTTTCATTTTCTTTGAATTAAGCTTACATTGCTTAACGGTGCTTAGTACGGTGATGCTATTGTCTCGTATTAGTAATATCGCCTTAGACTAAAATGGCTGTGTTAATATTACTTCTAGTGATTTCCTAAGCTGAAGAAAATTCTTTTAGCTTCAAAATATTATTTTTGCTTTTCATATTATTTGAGTGAGACCTGAATCGAATCTATGAAGCAATCCTGTAACTTAATTTACTCCTAATTAAACCTCATTGTTACGTGGTTAAGAAATACATTTAACTAATTATTAAATATATATCTAACTTTTGTTGTGACTTTGATATAAATCCTGATGATAATAATAATATAATACTATTAACGTAAGACAAGAACCAAGAATAATTACATTAAATATAAATAAAAGGACATATAATAAAACTATCTATTCATTTCAAAAAGGGTAAGAGACAGAAATATTCTTACTTTAATGTTTATCTTTCAAGACTTTTTATAGAATTAATAGTCCTTCTTTAGATATACTTCTTCGGTTCATAACCATAGCCTACTAAGCTTCGGTTAAATAATAATTCTTTATAAATACTACATGACTTTAATTAGTTTCAGTATTTTTCATAATTAAACAGTATCAGTCAATAAAGGATACTAAGTCCTAAGATCCAAAAGGAAAGGAAGCAACAACAGGAAATAATTTTATTAGATTTTACTTTTGTTTTGCCTTCAGCTGACTGATACCTTAATATATATCTCTGTGCTATCTAGATTCATCAAGTTAACCACTTGAGGATCAAGATACGTAACAGAAGAGTGGCGACCTTGCCAGGATTCGTTTCATACAGTTTCACTCAGTTTCATTAACGTTTCACTACTTAAAAATCAAATATTAATCATGCCTCAACTAATTAATGACGAAGATGCTCGAGTTTTCATAGAATCGGAACCCACAGGCCCTGATATTGACTGTCTGTCAAAATCCGAACTGAAAGTGCTTGCCTTACATCTCCAATTAACTGTCTCAAACATGTCTAAAGTAGAGGTGGCTCAGACCATAAAAACCCACCTGTTCCCTGTAGAAGGCGGGGAGGGAGACGGAGCAGTTGGTGGGATCCCGAGTAAACCTAGCCAACTTTATGAACAATTGCCACCTGGTTTGACCGGTGATCAAGTACTGGAACTAGCCAGAATAAATACCGAAGCAAAGACCGAACAAGCCAGACTAAGTATAGAACAAGCCAGACTAAATGCCGAACAAGCCAGAGCAACGACCGAACAATATGAATATCAATATCGTACGGCTCAACTAAATGTCAACACTAATGCTCCCTTAATTGCTCCCCCTCTGGGATTGACTATGACTAGTGTCATTCCACCTTTCACTGAGGATAATGTGCAGGATTTCTTTGTTTTGTTTGAGGAAGTTGCTGGAGGTATGAAGTGGACAAGAGATCAATGGCCTTTTATGTTACAAACTGTTTTGACAGGGCAGGCTCGAGCCACGTATTTGTCAGAAGTAGCAGAAGTTAGGCAGGATTATGACAATCTCAAAGAAGCTATCCTAAAAACCTATCAATTGCAGCCTGAGGCTTACAGGCAATCTTTCCGTAAAAACCAGAAGAAATTAGAAGAAACCCATAAGGTATTTGCCAGGACCATGACTAAAACTTTCAATCATTGGGTCAAGAGTAAGAAAGTCACAAGCTACAACGATCTGAAGGAGTTGGTCCTGTTAGAAAATTTCCTATGGAAAATTGATTCTTCTGTATCCTATCACTTAAAGGGGAAAAAGGTAGATTGTCTTGCCGACGCCGCTGACATGGCTGACACATACGTGCTCAACAACAAATTTCGTGGAAAGAAGCCCTACGATAATTCTAGTTCTAATTTTAAGTATCCCAATCACAAATCTGACAGACCCAGTCACAAGCCTGTAATGTCTTCCCCAGCTAGCCAAAATAGAATTGTTCCCCCAACTAAAAATGCGACTCAGGGCAATGGTAACAGAGGTGGGCCCCAAAGTAATAGTAATGCTCAAAGAGGGAACGTTCCCGTTATCCCAAAAGTATGTACTTTTTGTGGCATGAGAGGCCACCTAGCTTATCAGTGCTGGGCCAAGGAGAGAACCGAGAGATCGGGGCAGACAGTTGCCGCCGTATCTCAAATTCTATATGTGCATTTAATGCAGGGCTCCCGACAGAAGGAGTACCTAGCATCAAAAGTTCCTGTAATGCAGGACTCCCGACAGAAGGAGTACCTAGCACCAACAGTTCCTTTAATGCAGGACTCCCGACAGAAGGAGTACCTAGCAGCTAACGTAAATCATCTAGACAGGGGTGTAGTAGCATGTGTGGTGCAACCCACTAGGGTTAAGCCAATAATAATTTCACCATCAGTGCAGGACAGTTACCGTCCCTTTATTTCATCTGGCAACGTGAGATTAAATGGTTGTATGCATGAGGTAAAAATTCTGAGAGACACAGGTTCTACTAGCACCCTCATGGTGAATACTTACACTGAGTGCCCACCTGGCGAACCAGTTGTAATGAGAGGTGCTGGAGGCCAGTTTTATGCATACTTGGTAAAAGGCGAAATTGAATGCGAGTTACTACAGGGTGAGGCCACCATAGCTTTGTGTAGGTCCCAAGATATCCCTGTGCCTTGGGTAACACTCCTTTTGGGGAATGATGTAGCAGGTGAGAAGGTCCGACCAGACCCCATTTTGTCACTTTCCCCTGTTAACGAGCCACTAACCGGTGAGCTCGACAAGGAGATGCCAACAGTTTTCCCTGTGTGTGCTGTCACACGTTCAATGTCTAAAGTAACAGTTCCCTCAGACAGAAATGTACCGAATGTAAGAGTTGATGAAAGGGATGATGAGAGTGTGAATGATGCTCCAACTGTGCCTGATGATGTGACTGAGGTGGATTTATCTGACACCTTTATGGCTCATCTTGACCCTAACGATGACCATGAAACCCCTCCAAATTGTCCTAGTGACCTGGTAGAGCTACAGAGAGATGATAGTGAATGCAAGGAGTTAGCTGCCAGGTCCGTGAGTGAAGAGGAATGTGAGAAGGAGGGTGGTGAATGTTTCTACCTCAAAGGAGAAGTATTGTGGCAAAGATGGACACCGCCACACAGACCAATCGATGACGGGGCTTGGGACGTCCATCAAGTAGTAGTCCCCAAACCTTGTCGTAGAGATATCATGGAAATGGCACATTGTATACCATTGGCAGGACACCTAGGTGTGAGAAAAACTCTAGACAGAATCAGAGCCCACTTTTACTGGCCAGGAATGCGTGCAGATGTAGTGGAGTTTTGTAGAGTGTGTCACACTTGCCAGATGACAGGAAAACCCAATCAGAAGGTGCCTGTACATCCTCTGGTGCCCTTGCCCATTTTCGAGAATCCTTTTACTCGGGTGGTAGTGGACATTGTAGGCCCATTGCCTAAGACTTCCCAAGGTAACATTTATTTATTAACTATCATGGACATGGCAACTCGCTACCCAGAGGCTATACCCTTAAGGACTACCTCTGCTCCAACTGTCATCAAGGAACTGCTCAAATTCTTCACTAGAATGGGTTTCCCCCATGAGGTGCAAAGTGATCAAGGAACTAATTTTACCTCTAACATTTTCCAGCAGTCCCTGAAGGAGTTGGGTATCGAGCATGTTAAGTCTAGCACCTACCACCCAGAGAGTCAAGGGGTTCTCGAACGATATCATCAGACATTAAAGGGAATGTTACGTAAGTATTGTACAGAGACCGGAGTTGAGTGGGATAAGGGGGTACCTTTTCTTTTATTTGCTACTCGTGAGGTTCCGACTGAATCCCTGGGTTTTTCCCCTAATGAGCTAGTTTTCGGTCACCAGGTAAGAGGTCCTTTGCAACTATTGCAGGATAGCCTAGTTGGCCAGGAGGGGAACCAAAACCTCCAAGTATGTTTCAGATTTCAAAACCTGGCTGAGATCCTCATGTGAGTTTGCCGGTCAAAACTTGACAGTGGCTAAAAGCTCCATGAAGAAATGGTATGACAGAAAAGCCCGTGAGAGGGAGTTTCAGCCCGGTGATGAGGTTTTGGTCCTGCTCCCCCTTTTTGGCCAACCTTTATCTGCCAAGTTCAGGGGCCCATATAAGATCATTCGGAGGGTGAGCATTACCGATTATCTAGTAACTACCCCAGACAGGAGAAAGCCCACGCAAGTATTCCATATAAATATGTTCAAACCCTACCATAGGTCCCCTGATTCCTCTCCTCCAGATTCTCCCACTGTGGCAGTGAATGTCAGGACCTGTGGACAGCCTGGTGCGGACAAAGTCTTCAGTTCTCTTACTGACCCGCAACAGACTGTTCCAGAGCCTGAAGGTATCCATACAGACTTTGACTTGTCATGTAGCCTATCCAACTTTCAGTATAATTCAGTGGCTTGGAGGGAATTACCATCTAAACTATGTCATCTTCCCTCTGATCAAGCGAACCAACTAATCTCTGTTTTATCTCAGTCTCCCAGTGTGTTCCGTGATACTCCAGGGCTCACTTCTTTGGCCTTGCACGACATCGATGTAGGGGATGCAACTCCCATTCAACTATCCCCCTACCGTGTCTCACCACAACGCAGGAGTATACTGCAGGTCGAGCTTGACTACATGTTGTCAAACAAGCTGATCAAAAGGGCCTTAAGCCAGTGGAGTAGTCCGGTCATACTTGTGCCAAAGCCAGACGGGAGCCATAGGTTTTGTAGGGACTATAGGCAAGTCAATGCTGTCACAAAGAACGATACCTACCCACTGCCACGGATCAAAGATTACATTTACCAGGTTGGCCTCATACAGCAGTAAGTTTAGTTTAATGAGAGGATTTTGGCAATTAGCTCTCCCTTGTAGCGAGGTAAATATCATGCTTTTGTAGTGCGCTTTCAAGCCTTCAGCTGTGAGATGCCTTGCAGTTCGAATAACGCTCCAGCTACGTTCCGGCTATGTTCTGATGTGGTACCTGGAGACGTTGCCTACTTTGGGTGATATCCTTATTATATCCTCATTATGATCTTGCTGTTGCCAATCTAGTGGTGAATCTATTTATGTATTATGTTTAATATTATGTACTATACTCCTTAAACTCTTTTCTAGGGGGGAGGTCTGACATACGGAGCCCTGTATGTTAATTTAAGAGTTAGAATTAGAGTTGAAGGAGTCACACTACCCAAACGGTGAAGCAAACTAGCGAGCGAACAAGCGAGTGGGGAAACCAGCTCGCCGCATACCAGCAAACAAGCCTTCACACCTGCGTGCGTCATAGGGGACCCTGCAAACTACTTGATGACCGACGCTATGACGTATGATCGACGCGAGGAGCTGTGAATGGACCAGGCACCTGTTATGCGACTCGAGGAGCTATGATTGGAGCGGGCACCACCCCCCGCCTCCTGATTCGTTCCTACACCATCATTGTTTAGTATATAAGACCCGAGTTGTGGGCATTCAAATCAGTCTCATTTGGAGTTGGGGAAGGTGAACTTACAGCTGGAGAAAGACGGGGTGAAGTATTATAATGGGATTGTGACTGTCAGTCAGATTATATAAATGTGTGTTAAGTGTGTTCGGTGTAAACACTTACGTTATGTTGGTTAGTGAGATATGTGATTGGGACGTTAACGCTACTATTATGTGCTTAACTATTTGATTGGGAATTAACGTTAACGCTACTATTATGTGTTTAACTATTTGATTGCGAATTAACGTTAACGCTACTATTATGTGCTTAACTATTTGATTGGGAATTAACGTTAACGCTACTATTATGTACTTAACTATTTTAGTTGACTAACTTGTGGACTAAAGCAACTCTTTAAGTAATTGAGTTATGATGAAAGTAATACTATTGTTTTATATTAATACTTACGAGTTCTTTCATTTTCTTTGAATTAAGCTTACATTGCTTAACGGTGCTTAGTACCGTGATGCTATTGTCTCGTATTAGTAATATCGCCTTAGACTAAAATGGCTGTGTTAATATTACTTCTAGTGATTTCCTAAGCTGAAGAAAATTCTTTTAGCTTCAAAATATTATTTGTGCTTTTCATATTATTTGAGTGAGACCTGAATCGAATCTATGAAGCGATCCTGTAACTTTATTTACTCCTAATTAAATCTCATTGTTACGTGGTTAAGAAATACATTTAACTAATTATTAAATATATATCTAACTTTTGTTGTGACTTTGATATAAATCCTGATGATAATAATAATATAATACTATTAACGTAAGACAAGAACCAAGAATAATTACATTAAATATAAATAAAAGGACATATAATAAAACTATCTATTCATTTCAAAAAGGGTAAGAGACAGAAATATTCTTACTTTAATGTTTATCTTTCAAGACTTTTTATAGAATTAATAGTCCTTCTTTAGATATACTTCTTCGGTTCATAACCATAGCCTACTAAGCTTCGGTTAAATAATAATTCTTTATAAATACTACATGACTTTAATTAGTTTCAGTATTTTTCATAATTAAAGAGTATCAGTCAATAAAGGATACTAAGTCCTAAGATCCAAAAGGAAAGGAAGCAACAACAGGAAATAATTTTATTAGATTTTACTTTTGTTTTGCCTTCAGCTGACTGATACCTTAATATATATCTCTGTGCTATCTAGATTCATCAAGTTAACCACTTGAGGATCAAGATACGTAACAATATATAAATATTAATATATATATACCGGTATATATATATATATATATATATATATATATATATATATATGTATATACATATGGGAAGATATTATTGGGATGGAATTTGTGCTGTACCTAGTATCAGTGCATTACCACAAAGCCCACCGAAACGTCAATAAAATACCCTCATTGTTCCCTGATTAAATAGCACTGTATGAATATTCCCATATTCAAAATATGCTATAGGGGTGCAATGCCTGGTGAGTTATCTGCTCAACAGGTGGCGTTGTGTGTGTGTAAGTGTGAGAGTCCGAGTGTAGGGAGTGAGACAGTGAAGCACGGGAACGAGGTGGCTTCAGAGATTGGGTCGTTTTGGGCCATGAGTGAGCACCGTGCCTCATGTGAAGGCAAGATGGCAGGTGCTCGTTGTACTCTACGTGCTTCACATGTCACTCCCTAGACTGGAACAAGACCTCACGGGCTTCACTGTTCATTGTAAAGCGGTGAATGTTAAGTCTCAGCCTATGCCCGAGAGGAAGTAAGTTGGAATATAGAAAAAAAAAAAAAAAAAAAAAATATATATATATATATACAGTATATATATATACTGTATATATATATATATATATACCGGTATATATATATATATATATATATATATATATATATATTTATTTTTACAGCAAACTATATTTGTACATTTTTCGATAGCAAAATGTCTCCGGCGAAGCCAGATTTCTCCATACAATGCTGGCTCGCTATCGCTCGCCAGGAAGAAATTGACACCTGGATGGGGATAAACGTCTTAAAACAGTTGACTGAATGGGGCCGAATGGATACAAGCCAGAGAAAGAGAGAAAAGGAGAGAAAGAGGAACAAAGCAGGTGACCCCCCTTAAACAAAATACAAAGAGCTGTCTACTACTTTTGTCACAAGCTAGGTAAACCTGAGAGGTCCTTTTGACAGAGCCAATGTGTTTCCGTTATTGATAGTAATACGGATGGGTTGCCGATTGAAACGTATAGGCTAAATTATTTACAATGAGGTAAGAGAACATTTTAAATGTGTGAGCGAGCACTTATATGTGTGTGTGTGTGTGTGTGTGTGTGTGTGTAATACTAATATTAATAATAAATAAATAATGATAATAGTAATAATAACCATAATTTTTGGATTATTGCTCAGTTGTAGCTCTGAAGTTGGATATCGACAGACTTTCCTAACATACAGTAGGTACAATACAATGCATATCTTAACTTTATCTACGAGGACACAAGTGATCTTTGGCGACCGTGAGATGCCTGACTTCCGACCATAGCACATACGCAGATGCACTAGTGAAGCAACATGCTGGGTAACACAAGCCCGATCCCGATGAGAGAGTGTGTGTGTGTGTGTGTGTGTGTTCTCATCGTAGGGAGGAATGGGACCTTCAGCAAGTGCCAGGGTAATTGAACACATATTGGAAAAGAAGCGCCAGCAGAGAAGTCAAGTTATGATATGGATGAGATGCAGGCTCTCCTTCTCTCTTCTTAGGTCTGCCCTCCTGTGTTTAGGGGTACAAGGTCCTCCCCATTACAGAGGACAAGGGTGTGAGACCTGAATTTTGATATGGCTGTGGCAGAGGGCTGCATTGGTCAGCAGTTTGGTTAAGTGTACAGAAGTAAAATATGATAAAATATAAGGGAACTAAAGAAAGCTAGGTAGGACACCCTTTTGTAAAAAGAAAACAAGGAAAAAAGGAAAACAAAAGTGTTGTGTGTGTGTGTGTGTTAAGAGTGAGGAACTACATGTGTATGTGTGTTACTACTTGTGTTTGTGAATGGGTGTCCATGTTCTGTATATGAGGGAACTGTATGTGCGTTTGAGGGTGCATGCATGTGTTCGTATCTGTGTCTGTATAAAGCCGGTATCACACGAGAGCTTTTATAGTCAATATTCGATAATCAACATTTGTGTGGCAACATTTCTGGAATATTTTGCTTTGGTATCGGAAACTAGACTGATGACAGATGAATTTAGATGACAGCAATATTACAAATGTTGACTACAGAAGCTGCCAGACCAGTGTTAAGAATAAATGTTGATGGAAAATGTGTTCGTGTGATACCGGCTTAAGCGTATGTCGGTGTGTGTGTGTGTGTGTGTGTGTGTGTGTGTGTTTGGCGCACCGTGCTAGCCAGTAAGTAAATGACAAGAGGCAGTAGTGCATAATACAGATGGTGCTAGACAGGAGGGTATAATGCGAGAGTGGTTGTTGAGGAGGGAGGTATACAGTATATAATATTATGTAGTGTTGTCCAGCCTCACTATGATCTCTCTCTCTCTCTCTCTCTCTCTCTCTCTCTCTCTCTCTCTCTCTCTCTCTCTCAGACAAGCCCCCGGATCAGCCTGGAAGCCAACCCACCACTCCTCCATCACTTTGAAAGGCTGCAGGGGAAACAACAATTATTTGCAATTTTACAGGCATAATTTTCAGTTATGCTTAGAATTCCTTGTTTTAGCACTTCCCAAAAGTATGCCCTTTCCTCCTGGGACACCATGTATATATATAAACATATAATATATATATATATATATATATATATATATATATATATATATATATATATATATATATATACACACAACATATATACGGTATTTGCTGACATTAACAGGTGAATCATGGCAATTGTGATGCCAAGAGTTTTACGATGGGATTGGATTTCATAGCGAGTTAGAGATAGATTTCAGTCACATGCTTTCACATATTATGGCACAGAGTAATGACAGAGTAAGCAAAGAGTAATGACAGAGTATGACAGAGTAATTTAGTATTATCATATGCACGTGAAGTCTATCTAACTTTACATATGTTTGGCTTAAAAGGAAAAACAAAAGTTTGCGTGCTGTCACCGACTATACCCAATTGCATGGATACATTGATAATTACCGTAAGCAAGTCAAACAGTATCTAACCTTTCATATATTTGCCTCTGATGTAAAAACAAATCCTTGATACCCAAAATGAATGCAAATGTCGCATACAAAATTCCCCCATTTTATATTCTAGCAAGAACACCAAGCTATCTGGGTAAATCTGTATCATTCAGAACGAGTTCGGGTTGACAAGGTTGTATACTCGGGGAGAAGACATTTTTAACACGTAGTACACAAGAGCATCTCCCCTCAACTTGTTTTGTTCTCGCAATTTGATCTGACAGCTTCCGAAATACGCTTATAAAAAAAATGGTATCCTATAATAATCTACCTACAGTGTATAGTCTATTCGCTGTAAGTATACGGCGATAAATCATGACCTCTAACCTCTGCAACTCAAAAACTACTAGAGTAATCGAGCTAATATTTCTACCATTTGGGAAGAATCAGTCGAGGAATAGATGGGCAAATTTACAGCCAATTTGCTCAAGCCCTTTCTGAGTTACAGAGGATAGAGGTCATGATTTCTCGCCTACTAACAGCGAATAGACTATATAGCTGCCAGTACTATTGCAAATTAGTAACAAAATGTTGCCATAAAATGTTACGGGTCAAAATTTGACAGAAAAAGTTATCGTGTGATACCATAGTAAGACCGGTATCACACGAGAGCTTTCATAGTCAACATTCGATGATCAACATTTTTCTGGCAACATTTCTGGAATATTTTGCAACGGTATCGGAAACTAGACTGATGATGGATGAATTTAGGCAACATAAATATTACATATGTTGACCACGTAAGCTGCCAGACCAGTGTTGAGGATAAATGTTGAGTGTAAAAGCGCTCGTGAGATACTCGCTTTTAGTCTAGCTGGTTTCCGAGCCATGACGCCAAGCCTTAGAATGCTCAAGGCAGCCAATTTTTCACCGGGACGAGGGACTTGCTGGTTGAGGGCAAAACAAATGTGTGTGTGTGTGTGTGTGTGTGTGTGTGTGTGTGTGTGTGTGATCACCTATTTGTATTCATCTATTTGTAGTTTACAGGAATTGAGTTGCACTCGTGTTGTCCTGCCTCAGTTCCTATTGACTATCTAGTTTACTTTTATGGTCTTGGATATTTCTTGCTTCTACAACCTCCGCACTTAAGTTATTCCACCTAGCTATCGTTCTATATGGAAAGCTAAACTTTTTTACATTTCACTTGCACCTCTCGTTGCTTATTTTAAACTTATGTCCTTATGTGTGTTTGTGTGTGTGTGTGTGTGTGTGTAACAAACACACACATACAGTAACAAGAAAATACACTCACATACTGTACTAACCACACACATACATTAACAAACACACACACACACACACCCAGTAGCAAACATACACATACAGTAACAAACACACACACACACACACACACACACTGTAACAAACACACACATACACACACCTACAACAACACCAAGGACTCCTACTTGCCCTGCAGACATCCAACACAATTTTCACAGCAGGCAAAACCGGCGAGCATGTCACGTCAAATCAAACATGATAAACACATTTCACATGGGGAGGGCTAAATCAAGGAATTGTATTGCAGCTACCCACCTGGGATTGGCACCTTCAACTTCTGTCTCTAAATTAACACCTGGATGGGGATAAACGTCTTAAAACAGTTGACTGAATGGGGCCGAATGGATACAAGCCAGAGAAAGAGAGAAAGAGGAACAAAGCAGGTGACCCCCCTTAAACAAAATACAAAGAGCTGTCTACTACTTTTGTCACAAGCTAGGTCAAACTGAGAGGTCCTTTTGACAGAGCCAATGTGTTTACGTTATTGATAGTAATACGGATGGGTTGCCGATTGAAACGTATAGGCTAAATTATTTACAATGAGGTAAGAGACAATTTTAAATGTGTGAGCGAGTGCTTATATGTGTGTGTGTGTGTGTGTGTGTGTAATACTAATATTAATAATAAATAAATAATGATAATAGTAATAATAACAATAATTTTTGGATTATTGCTCAGTTGTAGCTCTGAAGTTGGATATCGACAGACTTTCCTAACATACAGTAGGTACAAAACAATGCATATCTTAACTTTATCTACGAGGATACAAGTGATCTTTGAAATTAATGTGTCATGAAATTAATATACTTGTCTGGCTGTAGCAATTATTACTCTCTCTCTCTGTCTCTCTGTCTCCCTCTCTCTCTCTCTCTCTCTCTCTCTCTCTCTCTCTCTCTCTCTCTATCCATATTCAAGGATACCATACAGGCATTTTTACAATTTTCCGCACGCAACTCAAGTTATAGAGATTTCATTTCAGCCAAACACTGAGAGACATTAATATCAAGTATATCTCACAAATACACGTGAGCTACTAAATGTGTGTATACTCCCAGCCGGACTCGAGCCTCCGACACTCAGGACGGCTGTCCAAGCCGGAGGTTTGAGTCCGACTGGGAGTATAAGCACATTTAGTAGCTCACATGTATTTGTGAGAGTATAGAGAATGATGTATTTGATGTAGTAGATTAATTGCGAGATATCAGGGTGAATATAAACACTGTAAGAGTATAGGTTTGAATGTGGTATTAACCTCTCGGCTGCGCAGCCCCTGTAGTATACACCATACCCCTGTGCGTAGGTATTTTGATTCATTCCTCACTAAAATCGTTAATTTACCATAAATATAATTAATACTTATCCATATGCACATATTTTACATTTAATATGAAGATAGTAACATGTGACAACAATAAAACAAGTGGGATTAGTGTTTGGGGGTGACAAACATGAAATATTGCCGAGCGTTTCATTCATGGAGTTGACAGGGAGCGAGAGTACACCCTCCCTCCACGAACTCTAAAGCGAGACTGGAGGTACTGTGGGCTACTCTCTCTCCCTCTCTCTCCTCCCTCCAAACCCTCCCTTTCTACCTTGGAACCAGGTGGGGAGTTTTGGCGCCATAAAATAAACCGATAATCACAGGAATAAGAGAAAAATAGGTGATAATTGAAAGGGGGGGAAGGAGGGGACTTTGACAAATGTGAAGGAGTGATTGGAGGTATGGAGGGGAATTATCTCACTTAAACACCATTTTTTTGTTTTAAGTGCCACTAGGGTGTTTTAAGCGTTTTTTTTAGGCCTAGGATCTTAGGAGTCTCCCCGCAGACGCCCAGTAAAACCTCTTAAGAGTCTCCCCGAAGCTGCCGGGTTTAGGGAGCCCACCTCATTTTGTTCTCTCTTTCTCACTCTCTCTCTCTGGGTTGTATCCATTTGGCCCCATTCAGCCTACTGTTTTAAGACGTTTACCCCATCCAGGTGTCAATATTTTCCTGGCGAGCGGTAGCGACCCTGCATATATACTGTATATTTTGTTTTTACAGCAAGCTAAATTTGTAAATTTTTCGATAAAAAACATTCTCCGGCGAAGCCGGATTTCTCTATACAATGCTGGCTCGCTATCGCTCGCCAGGAAGAAATCGACACCTGCATGGGGATAAACGGCTTCAAACAGTTGGATGAATGGGGCCGAATGGATACAAGCCAGAGAAAGGGAGAAAAGGAGAGAACGAGAAAAAAAGCCGGTAACCACCCTTAATGGGTTTGTAAAGTGATCGTAATATTTCACTATATAAAGGTATATTAATAGTAATACTTCCAAGTAACATGAAAATGGAATGGTATATTTATCACAGGTAGAGCACTATCATTAAGGGAGGTCACTTGCTTTTTTTCTCTGTCTCTCCTATTCTCTCTTTCTCTGGGGCTTGTATCCATTCGGCCCCATTCAGCCAACTGTCTTAAAAAGTTTATCCCCATCCAGGTGTCGATTTCTTCCTGACGAGCGATAGCGAGCCAACATTGTATTGAGAAATCCGGCTTCCCCGGAGAAATGTTTCTATCAAAAAATGTACAAATATAGCTAGCTGTAAACAAAAAATATATATATGCTGGCTTGCTACCGCTCGCCAGAAAAATATTAACACCTGGATGGGGTAAACGGCTTAAAACAGTAGGCTGAATGGGGCCGAATGGATACAAGCCTAAGAGAGAGGGAGAGAAGAGAAAAAAAGCGAGGTGGGCCCCCATAAATCTAGTTATATATATATATATATATTTTTTTTTTTTTTTTTTTTTTCTATATTCCAACTACTCCCTCTCGGGCATAGGCTGAGAGCCTGTACATTCCACCGCCCAACACGGTGAAGCCCGTGAGGTCTTGTTCCAGTCTGGGGAGTGAGACATGCGAAGCATCCATCATGGCTCGAAGCAGCTCCATCTCTGAAGCGGCCGGTTGCTTCGCTCAAGTGCTTCACCGTCTCACCCTCCAGACTCAGACCCTCACTCTCAGAATGCCACCTATTGAGCAGTGAACTCACTAGGCATTGTCCCCCTGTAACATATTTTGAATATGGGAATATTCATACAGTGTTATTTAATCAGGGAACAACGAGGGTATTGTTTTGGCATTTCGGTGGGCTTTCTGGTAATGCACTGATACTAGGTACAGCACAAATTCAATCCCAATAATATATATTTACTATTAATATACTTCTGACTGTTTACAGTGTACACTCGGATGCCATAGTCTCCAACCCACCCGTAAATATTCGTGAACTTAACTCATTTCTAATTATGGAAGTATATTTCTGGAGACTACTTTATGAATATAATTTTCTGTTCATGAACTACAAAACTATATAATATATAGTTTTGTAGTTCATGAATTTGTGGATAGAACGTGATTTTCAATAAATTGTATATTATACAATTTATTGAAAATCACGTTCTATCCAAAAATGTATCCAGATAGTTATAGGGCATGGCAAGTAAAGGGTTAAGAGGTAATATAAATAAATCAAAGGTTTTACACAGTGGATTAAGGCTAGGAAAGCTAAAACAAAAAAGTGGGGCATACCCATGCGCAGAAAAGGAGTGAGCGTGAACTCAATACAGTGTAGCGTCTGCTGCAGCTGGGTACATCACACTAAGAAGCACTGCATTATAATAAAGGGACCTCTACCAAGGAAGAAGTCCGAAATTGAGACATTTGTATGTATAGTATGCAAAGGTGAGCTTGTATTCAATGACCGTGTTCGAGAGTTAACTTTGGCAATGAGGCACTGGAGATGGTGGACAAGTTTTACTACTTGGGAGATACCATCTCTGGCGGTGGTGGTACCCTGGCAGGCACTATCGACAGAATAAGATGCGGCTTGGGAAACTTTAGAGAACGTTTGCCACTACTCACAATGAGAAGACTCCCTCTCCCCTTGAAGGGAAAGGTGTACGCTTCATGCGTTAGAAGCGCAATGACATATGCTTCAGAAACGTGGCCTGTCAAAGCGGATGATACCAACAAAATGGAACACAATGAGATGAGAATGGTGAGATGGATGTATGGTGCCAAACTGCAATATAGGATATCAAGTGTGGAGCTTAGGAGAAGGTTAGGTATTAAGAATATCAGTAACGAGATGCGTACTAGCAGGCTTGGATGGTTTGGACATGTGGAGAGGATGGATGAACAGAGCTGGGTGAAAACATGCAAGTCCATGAATGTGGAGGGAGTTTCAGCAAGGGGCGGACAAAAGAAGACGTGGGATCAGGCCTTGTGGTCTGATCTTTAATCAAAGAACCTGACACGTGAGGCAGCTCTTAACAGGGCTAACTAGAGCGCCGCCATTAGGACGTGAGAAAGGAACCATGCTTCATGTGAAGTACTCGGTCTTTAAATGTGTGTATGTATAGTTGTATAAACAAAGGCATAGGGGATCCATGAATTCTTTTGAGTGAGCTAGAGACTATGGTATCCAAGTGTACATGGTTAAATACAAAATGCAATACATGCAAACAAAACCTTAACGGAAACCACATTGGTTCTTGGTATGTACATTTTGCTTAATTTCAAATTTATTTTCAATCATTATAATAATAATAATAATAATAATAATAATATTTATTCAGTTAGCAATTTACAGAGTTGGTACCACATAGTATGTTACAAATATGACATGTACCAGCTTTGTATAATTCCAACTAAGGATAGCCCAATAAGGCCGTTAGGCGTATTTCCATTGGGGTCCTTGTGGGATTAGGTTAGCTGGGGAAAAGGGGAGGATAAAAGAAATAGATACTTTAGAGAAAGTATTTCTAGGGGGTTATTTTAAGATACCTTACATCCTATAGTAAATATTAGTAGTCCGTAATCAGTAATAATTTCAGTTTGGTTTGCCTATCTTTTATGTCGTATTTAGTAGTAGACATAAGCTTGGTGCTCCCTTCTCGCAGCTGTCCGGTTCAGGTGTTCCTTCAGGCTACGTCTGAAGGAATACAGTGTTCTCTTTTCACGGACTGACTGGGGTAGGTTGTTCCAGTCTTTGATGGCAGTGAAGAACAATGGTTGCTTACCCTGTCCTTGGATTCTCGGGACCTTAAAATTAAACATCCTGTTTCTTGTATTATGTCCAGTCCTCTCATTTGCTTTAACAAAATCACTCTTTAGATACTCTGGAGCTCTGTCATAGATAATTTTGAAGTCATTAGTGAGCCTGATTTGTTTGGCCCTGTCAGACACATTGAGCATACCTAGTGACTGAAGTTGTTCCTGGCCAACATGTGATCTGGGTCCTAGGTTCAGCATGAACCTAACCATTTTATTTTGAGTGACCTGAAGTTTGTGCTGTGCTGATTTAGATGATGCAGAGTACCAGGATGACACAGAATAGTCAAAATGACATTGAACAAGCGCTTGGCATAGGGTCTTTTTGGTCGCCGCTGGCAAGCATCCCACCTGTCTATACAAGTATGTTATACATGCTCTACACTTACTCACGATAGATTCCAAAATTGTTTCACCTGACAAACTCGAGTCCAGTTTCAGTTCGAGATATTTAATTTGTGACACTGTTGTTATAGGAATATCATTACAGTTGACCGAGAAGCCCACAATGTCTTTCAGTTTGCGTTTTGTTCCACATACGACGGCTTCCGTCTTGCCCAGGTGAAGATATAGTCTATTGTCCACTAGCCATTCACTACATGATTCTAGTTCTTTGGAAAGTGAAGCGGCAATACTTATTGGGTGTTTTTCTGAAACCAGAAGCACGCTGTCGTCAGCATACAGTAATAATTTACACGAGACGCTAAGTTCCATGTCGTTCACATAACAGAGAAAGAGTAAGGGACCAAGGATGCTTCCCTGCGGGACCCCACAGTTAATTGGCATAGGATCAGATATAGTTTCATCAATTTTGACTCTTTGTGTTCTACCACTAAGATAAGATTTACCAGTTTACTGACCCAATGCCCATTGCTTGTAGTTTATTACATAGGATATCATGGTCTACTGTGTCAAAAGCTTTTTGTAGATCAAGAAGAACCATACCGGTGTAGTTACCTTTAGACATTTCTTTACGAATGTGATCTGTTAAGTGGATGAGACATGAGTCTGTCAAGTACATGCATCTGAAACCTGATTGGAACTTATGAAATAGATAATTTTCTTTGAGGTAGTGTTCAATTTGGGTGTATACCGCTCTTTCAAGGATTTTAGATACAATACATAATATGCTAACTGGTCTGTAGTTGCCAACTTCTAGTTTATTTCCTTTCTTGAATAGAGGGGTTACAATAGCTTCCTTCAGTTCATCAGGTACAGTGTTGGTGTTAATTGACAGGTTGATGATGTGGGTTAGGGGACCTGCTATACCAATGGCTCCATCTCGTAGAAATTTGGCAGGAATTTTGTCTGGTCCTGTGCTTTTATGTACATTTAGGTTAGAGAGCTCGTCAAAAGTGTATTTTGTTGTAACATTTTGCAATCCAAGTGTGTTCGGGTGTATGCCTTTATCTCTGTAGAAATTTCGAAAGGTGGCCGTTGTTGTCGTGTATATATTGAGAGGTTGCGGTAGGTTCTGTGCAAGTGTGTTTGCTATGGAGGTGAAGGTGTTGAAGTAGGTTGAAATTTGTCGTTTATCGTGGCAAACCTGACCATTAATGTTGAGAGCAATATTAGTGTTAGATGAATCCCTTGCCTTGTTGCTGTAGCCTGTTGTTTTTAGGTGCCTCCATAGTTTCTTTGGGTTATTCTGATATTCCTCTGCCTTATTGTGGAAATAATTAGTTTTCGCTGATTGTATTTTTCTACTTAGTTTATTCCTGGCCCTGTTGAACTCATGTTTCAGACCTTGATCCTGTCTATGTTTCACTAGCCTTTTTAACAGATTGTCTCTGTGTTCCAGATGGTGTAGTATGTCATTGTTGATCCATGGGTCTGACCTTGCTGTAATTCGTATGTCTTTCAGAGGAGCTATTTCGTCTAGGATGTTTGTGATGATGGTTCTGAAGCCAACCCATGCGTCATTAACGTTTGTACTTTCAAACACTGGAGACCAGTCTGTATTCCATAAAATGTCCAGAAATGTTTCTTTGTAGTAGTTTCTGAGTGACCTTGTTTTGATAACCTTGTGATTCTCTAGGGTAATTTTTGTGGTTTTCCGTGTGCAATATGTGACGAAGTGATCACTTATCCCAGTCTGTATAACCCCTGATTGGGATATTTTGTCCTCTCTGTTACAGTTTATGTGGTATAATATTGTGGCAGTGTTCTCAGAGATACGTGTGGGGGTTGTGATGAGTTGTTTGTGGTTGTGCATTGTCAGTATGTGCCTATATTCTCGTACAAGCCTATTATTTCGTTGTTTGTAACACAGGTTAAAATCCCCTAGTATAATGGATTCATTCCTAGGGTCTAGCGATGACAAAGTTCGTTCAAATTTGGTCAAGAATTGTGTGTCGTCTGGTGGCCTATAGCACACCCCAATTGTGATGGGTCTTGTCCTTGACAGGTGTAGGTCGATCCACAGAGCTTCGTGATTTTCTACATGGAGGTCGGTCCTAGTTGTGTGTGTGAGGTTGTTTTTTACAAACAGACATACTCCTCCCCCTTGCCTATTGCGACCATTCCTAACCATGTTGAAACCTTGAATGTTTATTTCACCATCGTTTATACTTGAATCCATCCAGGTTTCTGTGATTGCAATTATTGAAGCTTTGGCCTTATTAGCTAACAAGTTTATTTCTGACAATTTATGGTACATTGATCTGGCGTTAATGTGGATAAGATGGAGCCCTTTGTTGGTGAACACTCTGTATTCATCTTTGATTTATAATGTGTCCTGGCTGGATTCTGAGCTGTTAATACTTGGTTCATTTACATTAATATTCGGTAATGAATGCAAGGCACACGTATTGCATAGGAATTCCCGTTCTTCACTGTTGGTCTTCTTGGAGATGCACTTCATGTGAGCTACATTCATATTACTTTTTTTCTCAAAAAGCGTGGGGTGAAAAGGAAGAAAAATTTGTTTTGCTGTATTGTAAGCTATATATTTATGAACCATTTTTATTTTTATTTTTTATCAGAAAAGAAAGGGTAGGAGCAGACTGTATTTATTCACAATGGTGCTGACAATATAAAAATTACTTTTTATGTCCAGCATTCATGATTTTTTGCATATGTTCTGGAACAGTAGAATTATATTTACTTCGGCCTTTGTTGTATGTTATCACCTAATATCTCTCTCTCTCTCTCTCTCTCTGCACCCCACTCACCTCTCTCTCACATTCTCTTTCCAGACTCCCCTTACTTCGAGCTCCCAGTCCAGAACGTGACGGCACAGGTGGGAAGAACGGCCAAGCTTACGTGCGTCGTCGAAAACTTGGGTCATTACAAGGTACGTATCTGGCAGAGAGAGAGAGAGATTGAGAGTGAGAGAGAGAAAGATAGATAGATAGAGTTATATAGATACACAGACTACACAGACCTTGCGGTCCCTACTAGGTAGTCCGGACTTAATGTCAAAATAAAATTTGCTACAAAGTGGAAGGCAAGGATAGCAAAAAAGAAGGCCCTCTCCCAACCACCTCACCCTCCGACCTCCGAGAGAGAGAGTGTGTGTGTGTGAGAGAGAGAGAGAGTTACAGAGTTACACAGATACTCAGACCACACATACCTTGCGGCCTTAACACTACTAGACAGGGACAGTTTATAGTGAGAGTGAGAGAGAGAGAGAGAGAGCAAATTTCAAAATGATTATTTCCTTTTCCCTTCGTTTATTTGATGGCAATATATTGGCCGATTTTTAATTTTCAAATCTTGCCAAGGACCATCAATATAATTCAAAATTATTTATGTTTCTACCTGTTTATCTGGATGACCTCGTTAACAAAATGTATTCATGTATTCAAGGTACACCCTTGTGTACCGGTGACGTTCTTCACATTAGATTCTGGTAACTACTAGATGATTGTAATCAACTTAAGAAGGACGTCTACCAATTAAAAGGCTATAGACTATCTCAATAAGTTCTTTTAGCTACCATATATCCTTCTTACGCTTCAATTTTGTTTTCCAAATATAGAAGAAATAAAACAATAAGCCGTCGCCGGTACAGAAGGGGTTAATAAGCACTTGTTCTACATTTCAAACCATTGATCTTTTTCCTGAATCATAATGTGGGGATCTGGGAAGGCAGTAATCAATATGCGCGCCATGTACGGGTGGCTCCAGATACGGTATTCACCTATATCCAAACCCTTTAAGGGGGTACTACTCGCTTGATATGGACCCCCTTCTTCCTCATGTTTACCATATTAGTTTTGAGGTTTTAAGACGTTCGTTCCGTTACTTTGGCGAATTTGAAACCTTTCGCCTCATTTTGTTGCCAATATAAAGACCTTTCGTGCTCTTCAGGTGTCAATTTTTTCCGGGCGAGCGAAAGCGAGCCTCTAATTTTAGAAGGAACCGGCCTTCGACCCTCAGTTTTGTTAACGATTTTTTTTACAAATATATCTTGAAAGGGGGTCAAGGGGGTGTTTTTTTAAGCTTGATGGAGGTCTAGCGAGGAAACTCAAAAATATAATAATAAATAAATATATAGACCAAAAACCAAGCACTACCCCCTTAAGCCGAGATCCAGTATGACTCGCGTCATTGTTACTGATTCTGTTCCAGCCTCAAGCCCAACAATAGGGGGATAATACCACGTCCACGATATTCACGGACGGTTGCTGACATTAGTTCCGCTCCATCCGGTCCTCATAGGTTTGTCAGTATCTATCTATCTAGCTATATACTCAGGCCCAATCCCCACTTTTCTTTCTTTTTTTTTTTTTTGGGGGGGGGGGGACTCAAGACAGAACCAGAATAGGGACAACATAACCTAAAACAATGAACACACAACATCAAAACACAAATTCACACACATCTACAGTAGGTCATCCAGTAGGAAGACAAATTATACAGTAATTCGATTTGATTATGAGAGTTTAATCAAATTGCCTACAACCAAGAATAATGGCAGGATAATTCAATACTCAGGATGTTGACGTACGGTTGCTGACATTAGTTCCGCTCTATCCGGTCCTGATACGTTTGCCAGTAGGAAGATAAATTATACAGTAATTTGATTTGATTATGAGAGCTTAACCCCTTCTGTACAGGCGACGTCGTCTATACTTTATATTGGTCTAGCAGGGGTACCCGGCGTTGCCCGGGTAATCACCATAATCACCATCACTACTACCACCACTACTACTACCACTACTACCACCACCACTACTAATCACCATCATCAATCACTACTACCACAATCATCACAATACTACTACTATCATAATCACCGGCCTCGACCTCCCTGTTCTTCATTAAACGGCGACTTCGATTTCGGCCGCTAAATGACCTCCGATTTTGGATCTGACCTCATCCGTACCCCCATTTTGGGGGGCTGCGAACAACTTTCGGTCCATACACCTTTTCGATCGGAGGCCTCCTTCTGCCCCAACGGCCATTTTTCCGATTTCGCGCCCATTTTCTCCATCCCTTTCACCCTGGGAATTCTATGTTTTCACTAAAATATGCCTAGGGGCCCCCTTACTATGCATACCAAGTATGAACGCTCTAGCTTAAAAAATGTGGCCATGCATAAAGAACAGACAGACAGACACACACACAGACAATCAAAAATATTATATAGACTAGCAGGGGTACCCGGCGTTGCCCGGGTAATCACCATAATCACCATCACTACTACCACCACTACTACTACCATAATCACCATAATTACCACAATCATCACAATACTACTACTACCATAATCACCGGCCTCGACCTCCCTGTGCCTCATTAAACGGCGACCTCGATTTCGGCTGCTAAATGACCTCCAATTTTGGATCTGACCTCATAACTACCCCCATTTTGGGGGGCTGCGAACAACTTTCGTTCCATACACCTTTTCGATCGGAGGCCTCCTTCTGTCCCAAACGGCCTTTTTTGTCAATTTTGTCATTATTTTTTCAATTTCGGCCTCGAAACGACCTCCGATTGTGGCCTCGCCCCCTCTATGACCTGACCCAGGTCAATTGACACCCACATGCAAAGTTTCAGCTCCCCAGGTCCAAAACTGCGGCAGCCTATTAACCCTTAAAGAGCAGCGCTCGACTTAAGTCGTGCAGTAATTTGCAGCAAGTTAGGAGCATTATTAAGGTTTTTAAAGGGTTAAAATCGAGTGCAAATGGCCGGGAGCGCAGCAGGCCACACGTCCGACACCCAGGGCTTACCGCCACCCACTGACTCACGCTCCCTCTGTTCTCGAGAGGACGGCAGTGTTACCATTAGTGAGCGTTGTGGGAAAAAATATGCCGCTATACGCTAAACTCCCATGTTGGTGGCACCACTGCATGAGAACCATGAGTGCTACGTAGCTCGTTCTGGTCTCATTTTGAAGCTTTTAGCGCCTAGTTTTTTGCTGAATACATTTCTTTTCATGCAGATACTTGATTGATCATTCAGGAGGGCCTGAATATGCCCAAAATAGCCCAAAACACCCCGCTAGAAAAGGGTTAAGAACACACACACAGACAACCGAAAATATTATATAGAATCACCATCACTACTACCACCACTACTACTACCATAATCACCATCATCACCACAATCATCACAATACTACTACTACTACCATAATCACCGGCCTCGACCTCCCTGTGCCTCATTATACGGCGACCTCGATTTCGGCCGCTAAATGACCTCCGATTTTGGATCCGACCTCATCCGTATCCCCATTTTGGGGGGCTGCGAACAACTTTCGTTCCATACACCTTTTCGATCGGAGGCCTCCTTCTGCCCCAAACGGCAATTTTTGTTCAATTTTTTTTCAATTTCGGCCTCGAAACGACCTCCGATCGTGGCCTCGCCCCCTCTATGACCTGTAGTCCAGTAAATCTAGCAATCATTTAACTGGACCTAGAACAAATTGTAATAGAAGGTTTTTTGGCTTTAACTTGTTTATTAGGTCCCTCTGATGAACATATAAAAAGTCTCCAACTTTTGGACACCGGGAAAGTGGTTAATTTGCATAAATTCAAGATGGCCGCCGTCCAAAGCTTCAATTTACAGATAACTTTTTTCTGGTTGCTCCTAGACCCTATAAATGTATTACAAACAACGTTTTTTGGCTTTAACTTGTTTATTAGGTCCCTCTGATGAACATATAAAAAGTCTCCAACTTTTGGACACCTGGAAAGTGGTTAATTTACAGCCGAAAAACCTTACAGACAGGCTGAACTGTCTCTTTCACAAGGGGTGACACAGGCACTTTGTGCTTGTATGGGTTTTTTGACCTGTTGTCCCTCTTTTTTATAAAAAAAAAAAAAAAAAAACATGACGTAGTATGACGTCATTCAGAGCCAATTATGTAATTCATGATAGGAGTTCGTATTCACTTGGATCATCGGTGCTTGCATCAAAGTTGCTATTTTGACAGAGTCCTTTACAATGACCACATGCACTGGAACATTCAAGCTCATTCCGTTTGCAACTACAGCGTTGAGTGTCACAGTTGCCCTTACACTGACATCTGACCAATTTCAGTAGTGAATCAGGAGCCACTGGCGAATCCATCGTCTTCGGTTCAAGCTGTCCCTTCCGCAGACACCAGCCCCATTTCTCGGGGTCCACACAGTTCCCCATCCATTCCTGGACCTGACAATAAACTCGGAACGAGTGGTATTTGGCTGCATCGGTTGTTGGGGGAAGGCTGTGAACTTCAACGGTAGTTGAACTTTTTGCCACCTTGTTGCAAAACTTTGTCTTTCGCAGTCCGTCAAGGGTGTCATTTCCTTTTCCCCCGTACAAATAAACCAAGGCCTTTTCACCAGCTGATGATATCGCGTCTTTACT
This sequence comes from Paralithodes platypus, assembly GCA_032716605.1. Classification (NCBI taxonomy): domain Eukaryota; kingdom Metazoa; phylum Arthropoda; class Malacostraca; order Decapoda; family Lithodidae; genus Paralithodes; species Paralithodes platypus. Next base: position 29,809,643 of record CM064482.1, read on the forward strand.
TCCACTTTGGCAACAGAATGCTTCTATACATTTCAAGAAACCGTTGTCTTCCCTCACTTTCCTCAAGGCAGCCCCTTTACCAATACCATACAGTCGTGAGGTTGTGTCACATCCACAGAGTGCATGGACAACTGGCAGGACACGACAGATGCTTTCACCGAGAGCTTCTGCTACTGAGTTAATATGCCAACATTTCCCACCTTCCTTGCTCGACTTGAAGTACAAATCATTCATCCCTCGTTCCGCATAATGACACAACAGCACCAACAAGTCTGTGTCCTCACCTATCACATATGTCACGGTTTCCCTTGCATGCTCAATTCCCTTCTTCGCAATCATGACATCTGCATCTGCTGGCGCATTGACACAGTCAATTCCATTTGCCTTGAATGTTTCACACAATAAGTCAATGAAGTTTTGCTTATTGTCCGAGTTTGACAAGAAGTTTTCCTTTTTTGACCGAAGGGGCATGGTTGGAGTGAACATCACCTTTTGACCAAAGACTCCTTTTGATCGTCGATTGTGTGTCATGTCCTTGGTAGTAGGTCCTGATTTATAACCGTCGAATACAACCACCGGGTTGAGAAAGTTTTTGGAAACATGCTTCATGTACATGCTTGCAATGTCCTCAAATGTGTCACCCTTCTTCCATGGAATCCTTTGCAATAAGGAACCACCATCCAGAACATGGGTCACAGTCCTTTCTTCCTCAAATGATTCCAATGACGACTTGGGAACAACAGCAGCTATCTCATCTCCTAGCTGTGGTTTATTGGCTTCCCTGAGCCTCCCCCACTTATCGAACAGAGCAGTAGGGTAGCTAGACAACTCATACGCAAAGACCTCTTCAACACCTAAGTCCCTGTTATTAGCAAAGATGAGGAGCCTCTGGAAAAGGAGCTGTGGGTCGATTGGTACTTTTTCAGCACTGATTGTAACCTTTGCACCCAACGACTCAACTTGATCTTTCTTCCTAAATGAAAAGTCAAAAGCATTGCTACCTTCCATCTTCTGCACAATGTTCATACCAACCTCATACAGTAAATGAGGATTGGCCGAGGCTGGTCCTGTCACACCGTTGGCAATATTCCTGAGTTCATTTGATTCTTGAAATGGATCATAATCCTTGAAGAATGCGAGAACCTTCTCTGTGTCCTTCCTATCTCGTTCACGCCTTGCTTCAGTAATTTCTTTGTGCTGCTCAGAGGTGTGGAAATGCTTCCCTGTCAGTTCTTGCATAACTTCACTCACCTCAGCGCAGGCTGGCATAGCAAGTAACCAGCGCAGGCGTTGCGTTTCCTCCATGCCCCTACCACGTGTCAATCCACCATTCGTTTTCAAAGAGCGCATCAAAACCTGCTCTATAACCAAGTCGCTTGGCAGTCCTGCCCACAGCCGATCACTTCGGCGGATCACAAATAGACCGGAGTTCAATTGACAGAACATGTCTGGGTTGAGCTGCTCAAGTTCAATCATGTCTTGAATGTACACATGGGCTGACTTGGCATAATTGTTATGACCACACGCTGCAAAGTACGGCAACATCTCCTGGAGTGTTCCGAGGTACAGTAGGAAATCGCCCATTCTCAGTGCCCTCAGGAAGCGACGCAGCAGGTCAATCATGTCCATGTATTGAATCCATAGCTTTCCCATCTTATGCTCTGCTAAGGAGCTCTTCTCAGCTTTAAGTTTTTCAGAAATTCTGTTGAAAACGTCTTTACTGCAGACTTCATCCGGTGAAACGTCTTCACGCAACAGCTTATCCAAAAGATCTGCAGCCTCCTGGAAGTCCTTGCATGAAACAAGAAACAAGATGATGGGATTAGTATAGGCCTAGGCAAAATGTAATAGACAATAATGTGCAGTAAAGGTAGGGCTTGACCTAGAACAAATTGCAATAGAAGGTTTTTTGGCTGTAAGGTTTTTTGGCTGTAAATTAACCACTTTCCAGGTGTCCAAAAGTTGGAGACTTTTTATATGTTCATCAGAGGGACCTAATAAACAAGTTAAAGCCAAAAAACGTTGTTTGTAATACATTTATAGGGTCTAGGAGCAACCAGAAAAAAGTTATCTGTAAATTGAAGCTTTGGACGGCGGCCATCTTGAATTTATGCAAATTAACCACTTTTCCGGTGTCCAAAAGTTGGAGACTTTTTATATGTTCATCAGAGGGACCTAATAAACAAGTTAAAGCCAAAAAACCTTTTATTACAATTTGTTCTAAGTCCAGCCCTACTTTGACTGGTCTACTGACCCAGGTCAATTGACACCTACATGCAAAGTTTCAGCTCCCCAGGTCCAAAACTGCGGCCGCCTATTAAGAACACACACAGACAACCGAAAATATTATATAGATACTACTATACAGTATGATTGTATTCAGTTTAAATAGAGGTTCCAACAATTAACAGGCTTCGAACTATCTCACTGAACCATTTTTACTGCCACCGATCCTTCTTAAACTGCCCACAATCGTCTAAATATAGCTAGAATAAACTAAAAAGGCGTCGCCGGTACATAAGGTGTTAATCAAATTGCCTACAACCAAGAATAATGACTGGATAATTCAATACTCCAGGATGTTGACGAACGATTGCTAGAAATACACTATATCCGCTGCATGCTATATTGATAAATTGGGCCTGAGTTACAGTCTGCCTAATAACGTGTTTGTAAATTTCATTAATCGATTTTAGGAGTATAGTTGGTTGTTGGAAGGAACATAATAAGTGATGTCTCAGCACCAATTATATTTTGATCAATAATGGGTATCAGAAATATTTACACATGATTTCTTCTTTTTGAGTTAGATAAACTAACATGTTCCTACACTTACCCACCCTATGCAACATCTGACAGACATTAACACAGCACAGAGCAAGCCCAACGTAATGACAGTTGGGACATGACTTATTAGCGCGACCGTACAACTTGTTGTGTAGGCCTGTATTTCTTAACATTATATTTACAAATGCGAATTTCAAGCCAGCTATTTTAATTTTAATGAGTAGTTCATAGTTGTTGTTGTTGTTGTTGTTCCCCAAGCTGCCTGGCCGAACAGCCCCAAGGCCCCGAGCAAGGCCAAGGCCATAACCGAGCGCCCCCACAGAACCCTCCCTGCCGACCACAATAAAGCCTGGGTGACCGAAGCCACTCCATGGCGGGGAGCTGAGGAGGGTGCGGAAACGCCCGGGAAACCAAAGTCCCACCCAGGGCCCTGTGCCCCTCAGCAATTATGAAGAGAAATACGTCGCCGGTACAGAAGGGGTTAACAATATATGTGTAACTACATTTTAATGAAATAAGACACATACTTTCGATCATTGTACATAATTCGAATACAGACAATCAGGTACAAAGATTTAATGTAGGCATAATGAACCGTTCGACTTGTATACCTAATATGTAAGTCTATTTGCCTCCAGTTGACGGTATATTGTCATGAAACCATAATGAATACTCAGCTATGATGACGATATTGTAGAGGGTGGTGTTAATTATGAACACTTGACATTAACCCCTTATGTACCGGTGATGTACTTTTCATTATATTCTAGCAACTATTAGATGATTGTGTACAGCTTAGGAAGGACGTCTACTCATTAAATGGCCCGAATCATACTATCTAACAGAAGTATATATTTCAAGAAAGACACAAATAACAAGTTATATCAGGAAGGTTACACAAACTCCAATATTCTCACAGCACCGACCCCCCATCGCGCAAACAATTAATTGTCAAGTGGCCCAACTACATTACAAGGGTCCCGTCTGGATTATTCACACCTTGACTTGATGGTGTAATGGTTAGAGTGTGTTGGTTCTGTATGTGTTATCCTAGGTTCGAACCCTGGGAAGATCAAATGCTTTCATTAATTTAATTTGGTGGCTTATTGGTGTTAAGGGGAGATTTTCACTTGAGGCAACCCAATTCACACTAATAGAAAACACAATTAAATCCAATAAAATATTATGATATGTAAACACAATTAAGGGGAGGCAGAGGGTTTTTCTTGACACCCCTTCTCCCTCATGTTTAGCCCCATTAGTTTTGAAATTTTAAGGCGTTCCGACCATCTATCTATCTATCTAATGCCTGACGCCGGGATCCCCGAAAGGGTGGCCACGAACAAACCGCCCCCATGCACTTCTGTCCCCAGTCAGTACAAAGGAGTACAAAGGAAATCAAGCAACAACAGATCTAGTGACCCTTCTAGGTTGCTTGTCCTCCAAAACACTGAGGATCAAGTGTCCAAACAGTGGTTTAGAGTGGGTAAGGGAACATTGGAAAGGGAATTACTGCCCTGGAACTAATATCCGTGGCAGGATTAGGAAGTTAGTAGGGGACAGATGGGTTAGTAACTGAGGGGGGGGATAAAATAAAGTTATTCATTTACAAACGCAGTCAGTCGCGGGTTTGATGCAAGATATTTGTCTAGGCGGAGTTTAAATGAATCAACGGTGATGCAGTCTATAACGTTTCGGGGAAGCCCATTCCACAAGTTGACAACTCGATTGAAGAAGAAATTGTTAGATTCGTGTGAGTTAAAAGATTTACCAATAATTTTGCAACCGTTTCCCCGTGTGTAATTAGATTGGTCGATAGTGAAGTACTTACTACAGTTCATATTGTCGATGCCTTTGATGATTTTGAACACTTGAATTAAGTCACCTCTTAATCTGCGCTGGGTTAAAGGAAATAGATTTAATTCTCTAAGACGCTCTTCGTATGGTTTGTTCTTTAGGCTAGGTATAATTTTGGTAACTCTACGTTGAACTCGTTCTAGCTTGTTTATATCTTTTTGGTAATAAGGCCACAAGGATTGAACGCAGTATTCCAGAAGAGGGCGGACTAAGGAATTGTAAAGGGTTAGGATAACTTCTTTGGATTTATGCTCAAATGACCTGCCTATAAAGCCAATTATTTTGTTTGCCTTCTTAACAACTTCTGAACATTGTTGACTCGGTTTTAGGTTACTCGATATTGTTACTCCCAGATCGGTTTCTCTATTTACATTCTTAAGCTGAGTGCCATTCATCGAATAGTTTGCTTTCTCGTTTAGGTATCCGATATGTAGTACTTTACATTTATCCGTATTGAAACTCATTTGCCAAATTTGGGCCCAACATGACAATTTATCTAGATTGTGTTGCATATCGTCAACTTGTTCTTTTGAGAGTACGCTATTTGCAATTTTTGTATCGTCAGCAAATTTTGAGATTGTACAGGTGAGACCCTTATCTATGTCGTTGATGTAAATTAGAAAGAGAATTGGTCCTAATACCGATCCCTGGGGTACCCCGCTACTTACATTGGTCCATTTAGATGCCTTACCGTTTATGACTACTCTTTGCTTTCTGTCGCTGAGCCTATTTTCTATCCATTTCAACACACCGTCTTGTATTCCATGCGCTTTTAGTTTTAGCAGTAAACGTTTGTGGGGAACTTTGTCAAAGGCCTTTTGAAAATCAAGGTATATAATATCTACAGCTTTACTCTCATCGTAGAGGTTGAGGATATCGTAGAAGAAGTCTAAGAGGTTTGTTAAACAGGAAAGTTTTTTACGAAAGCCGTGTTGAGTATCTTTAAGTATGTTATTTTCCTCTAAGTGATTTACGAGTCTGTCTTGTATGACCGTTTCTAGCATTTTACATACAACTGAGGTTAAGCTAATTGGACGATAGTTACTGGGTAGGGATTTGCTGCCTTTTTTGAATATCGGTGTTACGTTGGCTAGCTTCCACTGATCAGGCATAGTTCCAGACTGCAAGGATTTATTGAATAGTAATGTCAGTGGTTTGGAGAGCTCATCCTTAGCTTCCTTTAGAACTCTAGGCGAGATTGTATCCGGTCCAGGCGTTTTATTTACCTTGAGTTTATCTAAACAATTCAATACTTCTCTCTCTGTAACGGTGATATTGCTTAGAACATCTGAATTATCAATCTGAATTGGCGATGGTGTAGGGATATCACTGAGGTCTTCTGTTGTAAAAACTGATGCAAAGAAGGTATTGAGGGCATTACTCATTTGTACTTTGGTGTATTCTCCATTTTCATCAACTAACGGTCCAACAGTTGAAGTAACTACTTTTTTCTTTCTGATATAACTATAGAATTCTTTCGGGTTTGTTTTACTTTGATTCGCAATATGTAACTCTAAGGTCTTTTTACTTTGCTAAATTAACTTTTTGGCTTTGCGTCGTAGCTCTACAAATTTCACCCGTTCTTCGTCATTTTGTGAGGATTTTAATCTATCATTAGCAAATTCTTTAGCAAGCAGGCAGTTTGAAATATCTTTATTCCACCATTTGGGCTTATTATTATGGCCTGGACGCCGTATTTTCGATGGTATGCAGCCTTGCACTGCTTTTAGGTAAGTGGTTTTGAATAACTTCCAAGATGTATTTATGTCGTTATTGTTAATTAAAAAGCTCCAGTCAGTTTCTTTAAACATAGCTCTAAGTTTATGGAAGTTTGCTTTCTTGAAATTAGGGACTTTTTCGATGCTACTATTTGGTTCGTTACTAGTAAACTTTAAAGTGAAAGTTATCGTACGATGGTCGCTGTTACTGAATTCATCACCAACATTCAAATTCTCTATTAATTCTTCTTTTGTAGCAAGTACAATGTCAAGAACGTTATTACCACGGGTCGGCGTTCGAACAAATTGATAAAGCGAACTCTCTTGCAAGTTCGTATACAAGTCATGTCCGGAGTGTGAAGTAAGAGTATCGCCCCACTTGGTCACGGGTAAATTAAAGTCGCCAAAAATTACGGTATCTTGTGAGTTACTTACATCTGCAATTTGTTCGTAAATTTCTCGGTCAGTTTGCACTGATTGAGCTGGAGGTTTGTATATTAATGCAAGTATTATTTTTGTACCTTTATTATTCTTTATTAGCACAAAAGATGCGTCGACGTTCACAATTTGAGGTTTTGACAAGAGGGTAGGGTTAAGACTTTCTTTGATATAAAGTAAAACCCCACCTCCATTTCGATTTATTCGGCTTTTCTCAAACATTACATAACCGGGAAGTGAATACTCTGCTAATAAGTCTCTATCTTCTGTATTGAGCCAAGATTCTGTTATGCCAATCACATCATAATTTTCTGTAAACACTAGCTCCTCTAAATCTGAAAATTTATTGCGTATGCTACGAGCGTTTGCATAGAAAACCTTTAAATTTTTTATTTTAGAACTCACGGAACGCTCTTTAATAATAATTTTGGTTCTTGTCGGATCTACATTTATGTTCATGGCTGTCCTCGGTCCCCGCTGTCTTCGGTCCTTATCGCTGGTGGTCCTCGGTTGCCTCTGTTTTTTCTTGGCGTTGGATGATTTATGTCACTGCTGCTTCTTCTCGGATGGCGTTTTTTGATCCATGGCTGCGGACTACTTCGTATAGGAGACGACTCATGCGTGCTGAACCCACAGGGTTTAGATGAGTGCCATCCTTGCGGAACAGAGTAGGCTGGTTGTAGAAGTTGTAGAAGTCAACGCCTCTCCTCCCAACCAGCACCGCCTTCATCCATATACTTCCTCATTCCATCCTTCCACCTCTCTTTCGGTTTACCTCTCCCTCTCTGTCCTTCCACCTCGCTCTCGTACACCTTCTTAGTCATTCTCTCGCTTCCCATACGTTCCATATGGCCGAACCATCTCAAGGTGTTTCTTTTCACACTTTCCAGCACATCTTCCTCCACACCACATCTCCTTCTTACTTCCTCATGCGTCTGTCTATCCCTCCATGTAACTCTGCACGCACTTCTCAAGTAACTCATTTCCACCCCTCTCACTCTTGGTCTGAGTCTCTTCTCAAACGTTGATGCTTCGCTTTCGTAAGTCAATGTCGGGATTACCACACTGTCATGCAAGGACTTCTTCACTTCCATACTGACCACCCTATTTCTTGTTACTGCTTTCAGCGTTCCTACAACCCTCTCCCACACTTCTTCATCCATAGTCCCATCTTTACTCAACACACTGCCCAGGTATTTAAATGAGCTAACAATCTCCATAGCCTGACCGTTCAACTTCACCTCACACTCTGTGGCTTTACCCCTTTCGAAGACCATAACCTTGCTCTTCCCCGCATTTCCTTCAGATTCCGTTTTTCGCACACTGTTCCAAACACATTTACCAGACCCTGCAACTCCCATTCATTATCGCTCATCAGAGCTGTATTATCAGCAAACAGCAGTACAGGCAGCATCCACTCATTTCCCTCCCTTATCAGTGATACACCAACATCTACTGCTCTTCCTTGTATTTCTTTTATTACTCCATCAATATATACAGTAAACAACCACAGGGACATCACACACCCCTGTTTCAACCTAACGGAACAGTTCCGACCATGAGTTTAGCTATTTTACCACTTTCGTCCCATTTCCTTGTCAATTTTAAGAACTATCTTACCATTTAAGTGTCGATTTTTTCCTGACGAGCGATAGCGAGACTGTATTTTTAAAAAGACTTGGCCTTCGGCCGGGACATTTTTCTATCAAAATTTTTACAAATTTAACAGTCTAGGGAGTGTTTTTTTTTAGCTTGATGGAGGGCTAGCGAGGACACTAATAAAATATATGAATGAATACAAAAATAGACTAAAAACTAACCACTGCCACCCCTTAATTCAGCAATGGGCCCACAGAACCAATTAACTCGATGCACCGTGTCCTTTCCATAATTGAAGTTGCGAGAGGATGTCCGATCGATCGCTATCTTGACTGGGAAGGGTGAATCTAAAGACCAAGTCATACGTACGATATATACGACAATACCTTAAGGGGGCCCACCTAATTTTTTTCCCTCTCTCTCCCTCTCTCTCTGAGTTGTATCCATTCGGCCCCATTCAGCCTACTGTTTTAAGACGTTTATCCTCATCCAGGTGCTTTGTTTTTCTTGGCGAGCGGTAGCGAGCTAGCATATTATTCAAAATGTTTTTGACAGCAGGCTAAATTTGTACATTTTTAGATAGAAAAACGTCTCCGGCGATGCCGAATTTTGCCATATAATGCTGGTTCGCTATCGCTCGCCAGGAAGATATCGACACCTGGATGGGGATAAACGTTTTAAAACAATAGGCTGAATGGGGCCGAATGGATACAAGCCAAAGAGAGAGGGAGAGAAAGGGAAAATAAGTGCCACTTAAGCCCCCTTAAGATATATGCAAGTTCAACCTAAAATAATTATCTTATATTAATCAATCCTTAACCCTTTCAGCAGCATGACGCCTCTTTACCTTTGATACTGGCTAACACTAGACGATTTTATACATTTTAAGAAGGACCTATGTTATGAAGAGGGTTTATCGAGATCGTATTTACCCCTTTGAGACCTAGAGGTAGATTATAAGCTAAAGGAAATCGTCTAGTGGTAACCAAAATATAAGGAAAATTACGTACTGGTGGTGAAGGGGTTAAGTATAATTGTCGATTTCTATACTCAAAGATCTCCAAATGTTGCTAGAAGATAATTGCTCTTCTAAAATTGCCGAGGAAATACGTTCGTGTGTGTCAATCTAAAGCCGGTATCTCACGAGAGCTTTTTTAGTCAACATTCGATGATCAACATTTTCTGGTAATATTTCTGGATTATGTTGCACTGGTATCGGAAACTAGACATATGGTAGATTAATTTACGTAACCGAAATATATATAATGTTGACCTCATAAGTTCCCAGACCAGTGTTAAGCATAAATGTTGAGGGACAAAGCACTCGTGTGATACCGGCTTTAATTATCGCGACGGTGTGTAAAAGCGGCGGAGTGTGTGGGACATATCAAGTTTACGTCTCTGGCAGTTATGTTGATAACCTTAAGGAGGAGGTAGTCGCTTTTTCTGGATCCCCTTCTCCCTCATGTTTAGCATATTAGTTTTGAGATTTTAAGACGTTTAATCAGTTAGTTTGCCGATTTTGAGACCTTTCATCCCATCTTGTTGTCAATAATTAAGACCTTTCGTGCCATTTAGGTGTTGATTTTTCCTGGCAAGCGATAGCGAGCTTGTAAATTTAGAAGGAACCGGCCTTTGGCCGGGAAATTTGTCTACCGAAATATTTGTACATTTATCTAGGGGTAGGGGTAATATTCTTAAGCTTGATGGAGGTCTAGCGAGGACACTCAAAAATAAAATAATAAATAAATATATAGACCAAAAAACAAGCACTATCCCCTTAATAAACCTCTAGTTTGCTATACCACTGTTACAGTTTGACGCTCAAAAGTCTTTTTCTCACTTCATAATGATAATACACGATACCCAGGTAGTAGACTTTTATACTCAAGTAAGTCTGTATATTGTCTTTACACAGGAAGAGTAGAATACAGTTGAAGTTGTTATGCTATGTTATGTGTTGGTGGTGTAATGGCTTAGATGCTTATGTTCTGGGTGTGGTGTCCCGAGTTGGAATCCCGGGAGGACCATATGCTTTCATTAGTTTATTCAAGTGCATTGGGGTTCGTAATTGATGATTAATGTTAGGGACGGGGTGTTACATAATTGGAGTGTGTGGCACAGCCGCAGTGAATAATGTTGATTCCTACATTTTCGAAGCTGTTTCGAGCTGAATTGAAACTATTTATTTATTAATTACCTGATACATATTTTCGGAAATTCCTTTAACATTGTTGATAAAAACAAGTAATTTAAAATATTGTCATAGTTATAGCTAAATAGGATCAGTTCCAACCATCTGATCTAAAATGCAAAAGCTTGACAAGTGAAGCAGCTCAGAGCAAGGTTCCCTGGAATACCACTAGCAGGACTTGACACTAAATCCGTGCTGGGCATGGATTACATAGTCTTTAATGGGGTTGAAGTGACGGGGTTGAATAGAACGGGGTCAAATATCACCTGTAGGATTGCTAGCCTGCAGGTGAACAGGAAGGAGAAGCGAGACACCAAATTGCAAAGAAGAAATCATCTACCAGAGTACCCCCGGTTACCAGGAAATTCCCATGCTCCAAATACCAGGGAAACAGAGGAGTACCCCATAGTCCCAGGAATTTCCCATGTTCTACAAACCATGGAACGAGATCATCTAGATCAGTCACCCAGACAAAAGGGTAAGAGTTGGATCCAATCACCGTCCAGCTCTCACACTGTCTTTACCAATCACCAGCCGTCATTTGCACAGCCACCAGATTTGCATTATGATGAGCACATGTTTATGCAAATGCAACACCAAGGACCCGAGTGCTATCGGGATAAGTGGACATAATAGGTCCTGTAATATGTTATCGTCCTGCTTAACTATCAACCACAGGGAGAAGATAAAGAAGAACTGAGTTATCCAAAGGATCAACAATAAGCCTTAATTCTAATATAATCACCAGAGTTTCGATTATATCTTTTCTAGGCTCAGTGACTCTCACCCGAGTATTAAATAAAATACCTATTATCATTATATATCCAATAATACCTATCATGTATGTTTAAGTTAAGTATTAACCTAACCAACTATATCACAACGATTCACTATATCCTTTTCACATTGAGTTCCTGTAAGTTAAAGATAAGAATTAATCCGAACATAGTCTTCATGAAACTGAAGGAAAGTTAAGCAAATATCCACTGGGGTAATGTTCTTAAGGCTGAAAAGCACGGAGCATCTAACAGCAGTGGAAAATTGTCTCCCCCTCCCCGCTTCCTCGAGAATACGACGAGCCCTGTTGTGTTCCCTCTGACGTCCGGATCCTGAAGTCCTGAGCGTGAGAAGCAGCGCCTCCTGAAGTCCTGACCAGTGAATCTACGTTCCACGTCAGCCAGACTTACTCTCGAACCACTACCCTCCTATATTACCCTAAGTGTCTCTGAGTATCTTACGTTGTGATTAATTGTTGTGAAGGTAAGGTAGAATATGTGAATATTGTAGTGCTACACTTTATATAGATCTGCGCTCAAGATCCTTAATTATTGCATATGTGTCAATCCTTCAGAACTTATATTTATTGTCATATAGATCTGTGTCCAAGATCTAGTGTTAATATTATACCTATAACTCTCTTAGAACGTCATACACATACATTACCTGCTCGTGTTTATTAATTACTTAGCCAAATACTCACAGATTTTCCTTGTATATGTCCATTCTGTTATGTATGTTACAAGTTGAAGTTGAAGTGTATTTCGTGTGTTTATTCCCTTCTTAAATCATATTTTTAGCTAAAACTTACGCTCAATTTCCTGTTCTTCATATCTCGGTCCCCGTCTTAAAGAAGATTTATTGTTGATTAATTAATCTAATTTCTTTGAGAAACCTTAAGTTACACTTATTTTGATATTAAGTGTTAATTTGCTTATTCTTTGAACAGTATATTCGTTCACTCCATTATTGATGTAGATAATTTCGATTCTTCTCTTCTAGGAATTCTAGTCTTGCATAGATCCGTTATCTAATTATTCATCATCTTGAATACAACGCCAATTTGTTCTGTATTCTATATAGGAATCTGTTAACTCGTTCAGACCTCCTTTTATACCTGATCAGGTATTTCCATCATAAGTACAACTTCGTTGTTTGCGCCATTTTCCGATTATTAGTATTATACTAATTATTCGTACACGCTAATTTTATTTACGTGTTGCTTCATATTTGTTAACTACTTTAGTTACGTTAACTATATTATTGATTTATTCCGTTCAAGGGATATTAAACCTTTGATTATTCATCAGTAGAGGTAAATTATTAAATCTGAATTCCTCGGCCCGAGAGATTATTATCACATATAATCGTTAGTGAATGATGTGCATATCATAATTTTGTCATCTTAATCTAAATATTTAAGAAATTGTAAAAACAATTCAGCATCCCTTTCCTTTTAACTTCAGTTGATTACTCCAAATACTAAGTACCGGTATATAGTCGCACTAACAATAAATATTATTTTTAACACCGCAGTACCTAGCATGACCTGATTGACCTACTGGGTTTGTTTTATCTTAAGCAGTAGTCTTTACACTACCTGCGCGCCACTCGCCACCCGTGAGCGAACGTTGAAACAAAAATCCTCGTGCGCTCCCCCTTTTGCTTAAACCTGATCATTCATACGTGTTTGTAGATTTCATCTTAACTTTAATTTACTTTCAAGAATACTACACGTTAGACACTCAACTCACATCAATATTATTATCAAGGGTTGATTCTATATGTAACCGTGTCCATATTATAATTGCATATTTCCCTATAATACTATAATATTATTAGTGTCTTATATTGTTGAGTAGAGACTGATACGTATGATTAAATGCATTCTACTGTTTGCTTGCTATTACTTATAATAGTTAAGTTAACTCTCAGTCCATACTTCAGATCTTGCCATACTCGTGAATTCCACATTAACCTGATTATGTCACGCATTGAAGATTCCCGTACTTATAATAAATCATAAGACGGAATCTGATTCATAACCTTCCTGCCATTAAATAAACTAGAAGTGTATAATTTACATGTGTGTCTTTATTGTGTTCTGTAGCACCTGATTGAGTACCTATTTGTGATTAAGAACGTGTTCGATGTGTTCCTGTTGAGGATATTTGGAGTCTATAAGTCCTGCGCAGCTACTTGCTCTGTTCAGGGCCACAGTGCGTCCTTGTATGGAGTATTGTTCTCATGTGTGGGGAGGATCCTCTCACACCGCACTCGTAGATAAAGTAGAAAGGAAAGCTTTTCGTATCATTAACTCCCGTCTACTCACCAATTCTCTTCAATCTCTCTCTCTTCGCCGCAATGTTGCATCTCTCTCACTATGCTATCGCTACTACAATAATCAGTGTTCCTCGGGCCTTTCCCAGAGTATACCACCTCCTCTACGTAGGGTACGTAGCACCCGCCTTGCAACACAATCCCAGCCCTACTCTGTGCAACTCTCCAACCCAAGAGTGAAACGCTATTCTCAGACTTTCTTCTATTCAACTGCTGAGCTCTGGAACTCTCTCCCAGAATCTGTCTTTCCCTCTTCCTATGACTTAAATTGCTTCAAACTCTGTGTGTCCAGGCATTTTAGCTCGAACGTCCCTTGATTTCGGCCCTGTCACTCTTTGGAATCTGGGGGAGGCACTCGTTACAGGCAGTTATGCCTTTTGTTTCCCTCATTCACATAGAAAATAAAAAATAAAAAATTATTTTAGTAAAGACCAGGTAAGGGTTAAACATATATATTATAACCCGGCATAACAGGGGTAGTACTCGCTTTTTCCGGACCCCCCTTCTCCCTCATGTTTAGCATATTTGTTTTGAGATTTTATGACGTTCGTTCCGTTAGTTAGGCGATTTTGAGATCTTTCGCCTCATTTTGTTGTCAATATTGAGAATTTTCGTGCCCTTTAGGTGTCGATTTTTTCTTGGTGAGCGATAGCGAGCCTCTAATTTTAGAAGTAACCGGCCTTTGGCCGGGAAATTTTTCTACCGAAAACTGTACAAATGTATCTTGTAGGGTTTTTTTCTTCTAAACTTGGTGGAGATCTAGCAAGGAAACTAAACAAATAAATTAATAGATAAATATATCGACCAAAAACCAAGCACTACCCCCTTAAAGTGTAGGATTGGATTTATTGATTTTGAAATATATAATGAATGCAATTTTCTACTTAATTTGTATTTAAATATGGGCCATCAATGATATTAAAAATAATTGTGTTATAATTTATTTGTAGAGTACGAGAAGGTATATACCACACTCACTAATGTTATAAGTGTGAATCATTGATTATCTAAAGCTTTCCAAGACTCAAAGACAATGTTGCTCAAGGTAGTTATATATAGGCTATAGCGAACTTGACAATAATCTTGAACCCTTAACTTCTTATAACTCGAATGAGTGAAAGCAATCGGGCTGACGTTTATATCATTTGGGAAGAGTCCACCAGGAAATAGGTGTGGATATTTATAGCCAGTTTGCTCTAGGCCCTTTTGAGTTACAGAGAGGTCAGGGATCAAGATTATTGTCAAGTTCGTTGCGCTACTTATAGTGATATTATTATGATGAAGAAAATTATGTAGGACAATTATTTAGGCAGTTAAATTGGAGATATTGTTTGTGTTATGCGACGACGCTATAATTGGAGATATTGTTTGTGTTATGCGACGACGCTATAATTGGAGATATTGTTTGTGTTATGCGACGACGCTATAATTGGAGATATTGTTTGTGTTATGCGACGACGCTATAATTGGAGATATTGTTTGTGTTATGCGACGACGCTATAATTGGATATATTGTTTGTGTTATGCGACGACGCTATAATTGTACACGCTTTATAGTGATTCCGCTTTTACCACCTTTGGAAAGAATGGGGAATCTTAACACTCTCACTGGAGCGTCCCGAGCTTCAAACGTTATTAATTATGTGCAAGAATTATCAATGACACAGAATACACAGTTCAGTTTCACACATTTTATTTCCTTAATGGTTAGGGTACAATTTAGGATCAAGTTAAATATTGTGTGACCTTCTAAGGTAAGGACACACGACAAGAACAATAATTGAAAACATAAAAGAATCAATAATAATAATAAACAATCCTTGGATATTCAATGTCCTACGGAGAATCAGGTAAACATAAATAGTAGTACAAATAAGTACTGATGATATATCCTATAGTAAATATAGAATGGAGTACACAAAGGGGTCTAATCTCAAACAATAAATAACACGATGGAAGGGGTTTCATGTAGGCGAGGTAGCTACGCGCGTTAAGGTAAATACTGGGTTGTCATATCGCCAGTACTGAGGTTACGCAAATTAACGTGTTATTTGACTTGCGATTTACTTTTACGTTAAAGAGACATAAACAAGATAATTAACTCAAATGTTCCAAGAGCTAAAAGAATTAATCAAAGTTCATAAATAGGTAAATAATAACAATAGTCATATGGGAGTGACTGACAATATCCTCGCCGAGTGTATGATTTATTTCGACGTTTAAAGCAGAGTATATAGTCTCAATTAAAGATAATTCGCAAATGTAGCGTGATGATTAACAATAGTCAAATAAAGACTGAAGGGGGGTAAAACTCTCTGTGAACACTCATCTATTCCATATACCCTGCTGATGATTTAGCATAGAGATAAGATCTACGTAAGAGTTCGCTAAGTTTTTACGTGTAGCGTGTTGGTATAAATTCCCGAACAAATAATTATATTATCCCTCATAAGAATGCAGGAGCCCGTATTCGAATAATTATATATATATTTATCCCATAGATAGAAGTGTAAATGGTCTCTCTAAGTCGAGCTAAGAATGTCTAGATAAAGTGAAGAATTGAAAATCTTCAGAGTTTACGGTAGAGTGAATCTTGATATATCTTATCGACGGTGACCGGTCAACTCAACCAGTAGACCATTTCAACCAGTAGCTCTCAACCTGTACCAAATCAACCAATACGGTTAGGTTAGGTTAGGTTAGGTTCGACCCTTCTTGCAATCTCCAAAATACTTTACCAAACAAATAGTCACTTAAAGGATTTTGAGCAGAGAGGGAAGGAGTCGTGGAGAATCTGGTACACTAGGTCGGGAGATCAGTTGTCCTTTCCTGTTTAACCCAGGGACAAGGTCAAGGTCCCCTATAACTTAGGTAAGCGACGCGTCCTCTCCCACGTACTATCTTCGGGGTCACAACACAATAGTTATTTGCACTATTCGATTCAGAGCCTCCAAGGATACACAGTCAACTTGGCAGGTGTCTGATCGCTAATTAATTAATTGCACTGTTCGATTCAGAGCCTTCACGAATACACAGTCTACTTGGCAGGTGTCTGATCGCTAACTAATTAATTGCACTGTTCGATTCAGAGCCTCCAAGGATACACAGTCTACTTGGCAGGTGTCTGATCGCTAACTAATTAATTGCACTATTCGATTCAGAGCCTCCAAGGATACACAGTCAACTTGGCAGGTGTCTGATCGCTAATTAATTAATTGCACTGTTCGATTCAGAGCCTCCAAGGATACACAGTCTACTTGGCAGGTGTCTGATCGCTAACTAATTATATAATTGCAATGTTCGATTCAGAGCCTCCATGGATACACAGTCTACTTGGCAGGTGTCTGATCGCTAACTAAGTTCATTGGATCGATTCAGAGCCTCCAAGGATACAGTCTACTTGGCAGGTGTCTGATAGGTAGCTAATTTAACTATAGGCCGAACGTACTTCAGGAAGTAGCCAGACGGTCTAGTTACACAATGGCAAGTTTTAAGGGGATAATGACTAACCCCTACGGAAGCTTGCACCGAACCTATTTGGCTACGGGCTGAATGGTATCACACTAAGGAGAAGCACTCGACCCTATAACCAAGCAAGTTTTGCCTACCTCTCTCAATCAATCAAATTGAGTAGTGAAAGGGAGTTAGGGGGAAGTGGGGATAGGACAAGAATTAGTTGGATGAAGTGAATTTTAGCAGGAGAAAAAGAGTCCAGGCTTAACTGGAGCTACCTGATGGTTTTCAGAGTTTGGGGGATCGGCATCACTAAAAAGACGGCTGGACCCGACCAGGAAGGCACTGGGTCGAGAGCTGGGAGGCTGGAACTGTGGGCTATTGTACGGGTAGGGAATTTAAGGCCATATATTTATCCTCCCGGCCCGACTGGGAGTCCTGTACTAATAGCCCGCTGGTGATGAGGTGTTGGTGAGGGTGATGGGTGGTGGTGATGAATTTACTTCCTCGAGGTCCAGGAAGCCTTGCTTCAGAGCTTGCTCCACTGTTAAGTGGCACGACACATAGTTGTTTTTGTCCTTCTTGTGGAAATAGCAATTGCAACTGTCTCGTTTCCAGTTGTTCATACAGAAGGACAGGAACCCGTGGAATTCAGCTGGGACACAGTCCATAATTATAAGCATAGCTCATGATCATGTTGAAGTCCTTATACATGTGTTTTAAGCAGACTTCCTCGAATAGTTGTTGAGGAGTCTTGGGGGTGTCTGGTTTCTTCTCCTCTAACTGCCTTGCTGGTTCGATCTCGATGATTGGCATGGAGGCCCCTTTTTCAGGTTTTGAAGGAGAAGCTGAAGGAGGCTCTGCAGGTGGGTTGGTGTTGACTGCAGGGGTCTCCTCCATCGCCTCTTCTTCTTCTGCTGCAGTAGTAGTTGGAGTTGGAGTTGAGTTTTCTTCAGCAGCTCCTCCAGTAGCTAGGATAAGCTTCTGGAGTTACTGCTTCAGGTTCAGGGGGACAGTCGTTTCTGTTTAGAGGTGCTTTGATGGTCAAGCGCCTCTGTGGAGTAGGTCTCTGTCTGACAGGGCCCCTCTGGGCATTGTCCAACAACCCTCCTGGTACAAGAATACCTGGGAGATTGTTGGCCTGAAGGAGGGCAGGTAGGTATTGCTGGAGGAGGGAGTTGATTCCTCCAGCAAGAGCCACGGCCGTCCTGATGATAATATCAATCTTAATTGATATATCATTAGGCAGGTCCATGCTCTTTAGTCTGTCAACTTTTTTCTTAATACCCTGCCTCTCCTTCAAGTCTCGGGCATGATATGAGCCCTTGACTGTTTTGCCCTTGGGTCCTGTGACCAGAGTGGCCTCAGGACCTCTTGCCCCTGTTTTGGTGTGGAATTCTACCCTCTCTCCGTCACCTAGAGAGGGCACAGACTTCCTGGGGTTGTTCTTCCTAATATTTTTGTGGTGTACAAAAATATCAGTGCTGTTGTCGTCCCTGGTGATAAATCCAAAGCCCTTCTTCACATTAAACCACTTTACAGTGCCGGCAACGAGTGTGGAAGTTGCGGGAGGCAGTGTGGTGGTGGTGAAGAGAGGAGGATATGTAGCTCTGCTCGGTGTGGCTGCTCAACTCAGAATGATTTGATTGAGGTCCTATGTACTTTTAAGAAAGGGTTAAGGGGCCGGCGTTTCAGGGCAGCAGGGGTCTGGTAAACAAGGGTTTTCCATTTATCATGCACTTGTTGTTAGTGCTAACAATACCAGGGCTATTTTTCCTGAATGGCTTATATATATCTTTCAACTATTATTTAACACTTTACCCCTGGAGATGGTCTATTCGATTAATAATAATAATGATGGTGGGTGAATTATTCATTTCCTCTATTGAATGCTGGTAACTCTATATTTAGTGTGAACTTTGATTTGTAATTGTCTTCCCCTTCCCTAGTATTTATTAGGTTACTTTTGGTGGTAGCCTATTGAGAAGTATTGCGGTTGTTGGTAGTGAAGTTGCATAAACATTTCTTCTGTGTACTGTAGGTCTGGCTGTAGGTCTTGCCGGGGGTAGGGTAGGTCCTGTTGGGGGTAGTGTTGTATGGGTGCGTCGGTTGGTACACCTGGTGTGGAGGTTGGTATACCTGGCGCGGAGGTTGGTATCCCTGTTACCCCTTTTCTGGAGAGGGGGGTGTCGCGTGCTTTATTACCTGCCTTAATTCGAGCGGTAACTGCGATGGAAGGTCTTGTGGTGGCTCGAGGTCGGCTGGACATTTTGTCTATGCGGCACTGGTTCATTTGATGGTGGATTTGGTGTGGGAGCACGTTCGGGTTGTCTTTTGATGTTTCCTTTTCAGGTCCCGGCACTTCAGGTTGCTTAACTAATACTATATGTTCTTAATTAGATAAGCTTGAAAGACAACTTTCTAGAAGTATAGCAGTGCGCTTAAATAATTGAACACAACTTTAATGATAACAGAACACAGTTCTAATTCACCTAAATGGTTTGACCATAATTGTGCTAGAGTAACTGAACAAAAAGCAATAGCCTACAATGCATACACAAGATCAAAAACTCATGAAGCCTTTAATTACTTTAGAAACATCAGAAATCATGCCAAAACTGTATTAAACCTAACTAAATCAAACTTTCTCCACAAGCAGGCAAATAAACTTCTAAATAATCCAAATGATAACAAAATATTTTTGTCTACTCTTAACTCATTTAAATCTTCATCCATTCCACCATTAAAATCTCCGACTGGCAATCTTGTAAGTGACCCACGAGGTAAAGCTAACCTTCTTGCGGATATTTTCTCCACCAACTCAACCTTAGATGAAATAAATCAAGATGTCCCTGTACTTAATTTTAATTCGCCTGAAATTCCCTCACTTAAGATCCACACCAGACATGTCAAAACTATTTTGCAGAATCTCTCAGTAGATAAGGCTCCTGGTCCAGATGAAATTCCTCCAATAGTACTTAAGAATTGCTCCTTGGTGCTCGCTCCTGTATTGGCAAAAAATTTCCGTCTGTGTACTCATACCTCATGCTTCCCAGTACCCTGGAAAGAAGCAAACATCCATCCAGTTCCTAAAAAAGGTGCCTCTTCAGATCCATCAAACTACAGACCAATAGCTATAACTTCCACTCTTGGTAAAGTCTTTGAAATTATATTAAATAATCACATAATTAAGCATCTTGAGAATAATAAATTAATCAGTGATAGGCAATATGGTTTTAGACGATGTCGATCAACTGCCGACATGCTTTGCCTTCTTACGCATCAAATCAACCAAGCTACAGACCAACATGGTGAAACACATACAATAGCACTGGATATATCAAAGGCATTTGATAGAGTCTGGCATCAATCCTTATTGTCGAAGATGTCACACTACGGCCTTGCATCATTAGTTCCACTAATTTCTTCTTATCTTCATAACAGAAAAATACGTGTAATGGTAGATGGCCTTTATTCTCAATTTCACTCAATAAATGCTGGTGTTCCCCAGGGATCAGTTTTGGCCCCAATTCTGTTCCTCATTCATATCAATGATCTCATAACTACCACTCATAATCCAATACATTCCTACGCAGATGACTCAACACTCCACAGTTCCTTCACATTTACCAATTCTTTCACCCAACCCGATCTTATAAATTCAAAAATAAACACTGCAATTTCTCTGAACCAGGACCTTTCTAGAATTAATGGATGGGGACAAAATAATCTAGTTTCCTTTAATGCACAGAAAACCAAATACATTAAATTTTCTAACCGACAGAATCTCACTGACTCCCATATATTTTTTAATGATGTAAATATTCCCACTTCCCCTAGTATTGACATTCTCGGTGTAACATTAACTACTAACTTGAGCTGGACAATTATGTTAGAAGCATTACTAAGAATGCCTCTAAAAAACTGGGACTCCTGTACAGAGTTCGAGAATTCTTCACTGACGAGCAGTTGCTGTGATATATAAAAGTCATGTGCGTTCTCAGATGGATTACTGTTCACCTCTGTGGGGTGGAAGTGGAGTGGTTGCATTGAGGCAGTTGGACAAAATTCAAAATAAAGCTATTAGATTAATCAATAACCCTGCAATCACACAGGACCTTCCTACATTATCCATACGAAGAAACGTTGCATCCCTTGCATTATTCTACAGATATTTTCACAGCAATTGTTCCGAGGAACTTGCTTCAATTGTGCCGCCTCTCCACATCTTTCCCCGTAGAACTAGGGCAGCTGAGAGCGCCCATGAATTTACACTTTCTCCTCCACAATGCAGAACTTCTGCTTATCAGAATTCATTTATCCCCAGAGCTACTACTCTTTGGAATTCACTTCCCTCGAATTGCTTTCCACAAACTTACAATCTACAAATGTTTAAATCCAGTTGTTACAAACATTTTATGAATGGAGGATGCCTTTAGGCACATGGACCTTTTTGTTTTATCTGTGTTTTTCCTTCCTCCGTTCATTGTCTCTTTAAAAAAAAAAAAAAAAAAAAAAAAAACAGTGAGCATTGAGCAGTGAAAACAATTTGCGACTCAATCAAGCTTACAAAGGCCCACGCAAATATTTCATAATTTACCACTTGCGAGTTTTGGTCTAAAAGGAAGTTGGAGCTGTGGCCACCAATATTTAGCAGAATTATCAGCTAAAATACAGTCATAATACATATATAAAAACAGTCATAATACATATATAAATACAGTCATAATACATATATAAATACAGTCATAATACATATATAAATACATATAACCAAATTGATAATTCTTGTTATCCATCAGAAACCCACTACATTCTTGTGTTTCTCTTTAACATCGATGTTTACGGCTCCAACTTCCTTGTAGCCTGAAACTCGCAAGTGGTCAATTGATACGCCTCATATTACTTACATGTTTCTGGCCACAACTCTACGATGAATGTCTTTTTTTTTTTTTTTTTTTTTTTCTATGTGATTGAGGGAGGCAAAAGGCATAACTGCCTATAGCGAGTGCCTCCCCCATAGTTGAAAGAGTGACAGGGCCAAAATCAAGGGACGTTCGAGCCAAAATGCCTGGACACACGGAGTTTGAAGCAATTTAAGTCATAGGAAGACGGAAAGACTGATTCTGGGAGAGAGTTCCAGAGCTCAGCTGTTGAGTAGAAGAAAGTTTGAGAGTAACGTTTCACTCTTGGGTTGGAGAGTTGCACAGAGTAGGGGTGGGATTGAGTTGCAAGACGGGTACCACGTGCCCTACGTAAACGAGGTGGTATGCACTGGGATAGCTCTGAGGAACACTGATTATTATAGTAGCGATAGAATAGCGAGAGAGATGCAACATTGCGGCGGAGAGAGAGAGATTGCAGAGAGTTGGTGAGTGGACGGGAGTTAATGATACGAAAGGCCTTCCTTTCAACTTTGTCTAGGAGAGCAGTGTGAGAGGAACCTCCCCACACATGTGAACAATACTCAATACAAGGGCGCACTATGCCCCTGTACAGAGCAAGAAGCTGTGCAGGGGAAAAGAACCCCCTAAGGCGGTTGAGCACACCCAGCTTCTGGGATGCTGCCTTAGCAAGACTGGTAATATGGTCCTTCCAAATGAGAGCAGAAGAAAAGAGACACCAAGAATATTGAGAGAAGATGAAGGGTTGATTTTTGTATTGTTGAAGAATAAGGGATAGTCCGCTGGGAGATCCTGACGGGTAGATAGATGGAGAAATTGGGTTTTGGAAGCATTAAAGTTAACAAGGTTTTCTCTGCCCCAATTGGAAATAGTATTTAGATCAGAATTTAAGAGTTCTATGGCTTCATTACGTTTGTCGTTGAGGGATTGCTGGCTGGGGCGTTCTGAAAAACTAATGGAGTAGTGCAAGGTTGAGTCGTCTGCGTATGAATGGATGGGAATTAAGGTACAGTTAAGGAGATCATTTATAAAAATTAGAAAGAGAATAGGAGATAGGACAGAGCCCTGAGGAACACCGGAGTTTATAGAGTGAGGAAGTGAACAATGGCCGTCCACAACCGCGGCTATGGAACGGCCGGAAAGGAAATTAGAGACAAAGGCACAGATGGAGGGATAGAAACCGAAGGAGGGTAGTTTAGAAATTAAAGATTTATGCCAGACTCTATCGAAGGCTTTCGATATGTCTAGTGCAATAGAAAAAGTCTCACCGAAGTCCCGAAAGGAGGATGACCAAGAGTTAGTAAGATATGAAAGAAGATCACCAGTAGAGCGACCCTTAAGGAAGCCATACTGGCGATCTGAGAGCAGATTATGAGAAGAGAAATGCTTAAGAAATTTGGAAGCAAGAATAGTTTCAAAAACTTTAGAAAGACAAGAGATAAGAGCAATTGGACGATAGTTGGAGGGTTGAGAGCGGTCACCCTTCTTTGGGACAGGTTGAATGTGAGCAAACTTCCAGCATGAAGGGAAGACGTTAGAGGATAGACAGAGACGAAAGAGTTTGCCTAGGCAGGGAGTCAGCACGGAAGCACAGTTTTTGAGAACAACAGGAGGAACACCGTCCGGACCGTACGCCTTATTAGTGTTAAGCCCAGAGAGGGTAGAAAGTACATCTTTAGAAGAGATTAGGATATTAGGCATAAGTAAGAGAGAGGAGGGCGGAGAAGGAGGAATAGCACCGGAATCATCCAAGGTGGAGTTTCTAGCAAAAGTTTGAGCGAAGAGTTTAGCTTTGTCAGAGGAAGAAGTGATGGTTGTGCCATCAGAGTGGGAAAGGGGAGGGAAAGACGAGGAAGAGAAATTGTTGGAGAGGTTTTTGGCTAGATGCCAGAAAGCTTGGGAAGAGCTAGAGTTGGATAGTTCAGTGCATTTATTATTGATGAAAGAGTGTTTGGCAAGTCGAAGAACAGATTTGGCTTGATTCCGGGCAGAAACATATGAAGAATGAGAGTCTTGAGTTTTAAGGCGTCGGTACCGTTTGAATGCTTCCTCCTTATTGCGGACAGCAGTAGAACAGGCGTGAGTAAACCAAGATTTTTTAGCATTAGTCTGAGAGAAAGAGAATGGAATGTATGCTTCCATGCCCGATAGGATTACCTCGGTAATGCGTTCAGCACTCTCCGAGGGTCCTCGGCCATGGAAGCAGAAATCATTCCATGGGAAATCAAAGAAGTACTGCCGAAGAGCCTCCCAGTCGGCAGCGCCAAAGTGCCACAAGCGCCGCCGGCTAGGAGGATCGGGTGGCTGTACTGGAGAGATAGGACAGGTGACAGAGATAAGTTTATGGTCGGAGGAGCCCAAAGGAGAGAAAAGATCGACAGTATAAGAAGAAGGGTTAGAAGTTAGAAACAGGTCAAGAATGTTGGGCCGATCTCCGATGCGATCCGGGATACGGGTGGGTTGCTGAATTAACTGCTCTAGGTCATTTAGGATAGAAAAGACGTAGGCTTGTTCACCAGGTGGATCAGTAGTGTGAGAGGAGAGCCAATGGCGGTGGTGAACGTTGAAATCTCCTAAGATGGAGATTTCTGAGAAAGGAGAAATGGATAGAATGTGTTCCACTGTAGAGTTTAGATAGTCAAAGAATTTGGGAAAGTTGGTAGAGTTAGGGGAAAGATAGACAGCACAGAAATATTTAGTAAGAGAATGACAGGAAAGTTTGAGCCATAAAGTTGAGAATTCAGAGGAGTCGAAATCGGGAACACGAGAGCAAGTGAGTTTGTTGTGCACATATGCACAACATCCGCCTTTGGCTTTGAAACTTGGATAGAGAAAGTAGGAGGATACAGAGAAGGGGTTGCTGGATGTTGCTACAGACACCTGAGTTTCGGTGAGGAAGAGAAGATCAGGTTTGTAGGAGGAGAGATGGTGCTCAACAGAGTGAAAGTTAGAGGAAAGTCCGCGAATGTTGCAGAAATTAATAGAAAGAGTAACAGGCCGAGGTCCAGGTAATTGTGTGGGGTCGTCAGGGGATGGTCGGTCGGGTGAGGGGGCATTTATGGTCCCCCCCCCTGGGGACTCCGAGGCTGGGCTACAATTCATCATTTTTTTTTTTTTTAATTTGGGTGTGGAAGAATGAAGTGTGGTGTGCATGTTTAGTGTAGTGAAGTGGATAGGAGGAGGTGTTTGTGAGAGCTAGCTGGATTGCTCTCAGTGTAAATGAGGCACAAAGAAAATCAGTAAGAGAGGCCAAGCAAGTGAAACAGGAGTTCCAGCGACTCTTTATCACATGCCTATAACCTCACCTGGGTCTAGCCCTGATCGATTGGTGCCTACAATCTCCCCACCAAGATCCTAGATCCTGTCTCTAGATCCTTAGAGACACAAAATGGCCGATACCGTGAATTGGGGGGAGGGAGGATTCTTCAGATTCTTCCTATACATGTCTTTGAACTTGAAACTCAAATGAGGCAGGAGAGAAGATATGTGGGTCAATGTCCTACCATTTACTGGGGAAGTGGAGCAGTGCGAGAGAAACTGTCTATAGATGCGTAAATGCAGATAAATTACGCATGTCTGCATTAAATAATATAATCACATTCACTGGCACATTCATATAAATAACCAAGCGCACACACACACACACACACACACACACATGTATGGCATCTCGAAGGGAAATTAATATCACCTTCCAAATGCGGAATGGGAAAATAAATTATTCATAAATTCAGAATTGTTGTGTAATGTCATTTATCACAACAGACTCGCTTATCACTTCTCAACTACGACATTATGATCAACTTTCGTACTCCAGAGAGAGAGAGAGAGAGAGAGAGAGAGAGTGCATTAGATCTAATCTTAACATACATGACTTAGTGATTAACCCCTTCTGTACCGAGTTGTGCATGTCATTATACTCTGGATATTATTAGACGATTAAATTCAGCTTGGGAAGGACCTTTAGTAGTAATAAGGCTTCAAACTATCTCAACCAACCCTTTTTACTACCACAGATCCTTTTTAAGCTGCACAAAATCATCTAAATATAGCTAGAATAACCCAAAATACATCCTCGGTAAGGAAGGGGTTAATTTCGTTATATTTTTCAGACTCGCAGATAAACAACATAAAAGCAAACATGTAGCCAACCAAATACAGGTACGTAATCGAAGACGTATAGACCCCTTCTACTATGACGAAATTCGGAGAGAGTAAGGGGTGAGAATTAAGGGGAGAAGGGTTGTTTTTCTGGTCTCCTTTCTCCCTCGTGTTAAGCTCCATTGGTTTTGAGATAATAAGACGTTTGGCCCATTAGTTTGGCGATTTTAACACCTTTCGCCCCATTTCGTGTCATTTAGATGTCGATTTTTTTCCTGGCGAGCGTTAGCGAGCCTGTATTGTTAGAGGAATCGGCCTTCGGCCGAGAAATTTTTCTACCGAAAACTGTACATGGGGTATCTTTCTAAGTTTGATGGACGTCTAGCGAGGAAACTCAGAAATAAAGAAATACATGAATTAATACACCCAAAAAACGGCCCATCTAATCGATAAGAGTGTGAGGACTTATATTTAAGGGGGGTCACCTGTTTTTTTTTATCTGTCTATCCTTTTCTCTCTTTCTCTGGCTTGTATCCATTTGGCCCCATTCACCATACTGTTTTAAAACTTTTATCCTCATCCAGGTGTCGATTTGTTCATGGTGAGCGATAGCGAGCCAGCATTGTATAAAGAAATGTGGCTTCGCCGGAGACATTTTTCTATCGAAAAATTTACAAATTTAACCTGCTGTCAAATAAAATAAATAAAAATATGATGGCTCGCTACCGCTCGCCAGGAAAAAATCAACACCTGAATGAGGATAAACGTCTTAAAACAGTAGGCTGAATGGGACAGAATGGATATAACCAAGAGAGAGAGGTGGGCTCCCTTAAGAGGAGAAGGGGGAGGGGGGAAGCGGTAGTGGCAGTGGCGGCGGTGGTGGTTGAATGGTGTTTGGGAGAGAGAGAGAGAGTTTAAGATAGGATCACTAGGCATATGAAATCCTTTAGTCTGATAATACTATGATAGTTCAGAACAAAAAATAATCATTGTAACCATGAATTTCCAATTGTAAACAAAGAAAAGAAAAACAAATAGAGAAAGAGAGAGAGAGAGATATACATAGGTAGGCTACACAGACCACACAGACTTCATAGTCCTTACTAGGCAGCCTGACTTTAGATATATACATTTTTCTAAATTACTGCAGCTTTCTCTAGATAAAGGTCTAGCGTCCTAAAAAACGTTAATTGCGTCGCTTTCCACCACTCTAGCTGGCCGTTTGTTCACTCCGTCACCACACTATAGGTGAACAAGATCTTTATCACATCAAGGTGTGCCTTCTTGTTTTTATATTTTCGTTCCATATCTGCGAGTTTGAGAAATATTATTAATTATGAATAGTGTATTTATATCGACTTAGTCAAAGCCTTTCAGTATCCTAAAGCACTCAACTAGTTCACCCTTCACTTTTCTCTTTTTGTGTGAGAACAGATTTGTTTAAGTCTTTCATAGTATGGTTTAGTTCTAGACGGTGTCATCATTGTCGCTCTACGTTGCACTGACTTGAGACTCGCAATGTCCTTGTTCAAATAAGGTGACCAAAACTGTATGCCATATTCAAGGTGGGGTCTTACCAAACTTTTGAACAATGCGAGTATCATGTTCTCATGTTTACGAGTATATTTTCGTTTTATGAATTTCAACACTCTGTTTGCTTTGCTTGCAGCTGCTACACATTAGGTTTTCAGAAATTAATATCCCCAGTTCTTTAACCCATTTGGTGTGGAGGATTCTATAGATAGGTCTTCGACCTAGCGGCTATTTTCCCGCCAATTGTGCTCAATATACGTCAATATAGCGCCATATCCGTAGCCCTGAGCGAATTGGAACAAGCTACAGTGAAAACATTGGGTTTAACTCTCCCAATAACAGTCACCATTCCTTCATTACCTCTTCACACTACCGAGGAAAATTTATCAATACTTTTCTGGTTTTGTAGCTAAAAGTACCAATGTACTAAGCATGCTGATATAAGTATGGGTGGCAAGCTCAGAACCTCCAGTAAACATTTGACAACAAGTGGGGTGGGTTGATTCAATCTACTCTGGCGATACTATCAAAATGTATATTTTGTGGTCTTTATTTGTTGGCCATTCATTTCATATTTTTGCTACCAACTTGCAGCAAATGACATTTATCAATATTGAAGGGCATCTGCCATTTTTCAGACCAATCTGTTATCTTGTTTAAATCAAAATGGAGCGCACTAATATCTTCTTCAGTTAGAACTGTATTTCATATTTTTGTATCATCAACGAAACTGGAGATGGTGTTGTTTATCATGTATGTAAATGAGAAACAAGATTCGTCCATGAACCGAACCCTGCGGTACTCCATTAGAAACAGGCTCCCACTCGCATTCTACTCCATTTATCACCACTCTCTGTTTTCTGAAGAGAGAGAGAGAGAGAGAGAGAGAGAGAGAGAGAGAGAGAGAGAGAGAGAGAGAGTACAAAGGAGCACAAAGGAAATCAAGCAACAACAGATCTAGTGACCCTTCTAGGCTGCTTGTCCTCCAAAACACTGAGGATCAAGTGTCCAAACAGTGGTTTAGAGTGGGTAAGGGAACATTGGAAAGGGAACTACTGCCCTGCCACTAACGTGGCAGGACTAGGAAGTTAGTAGGGGACATAGGGGTTAGTAACTGAGGGGAGGATAAAGTTATTCATTTTCAAACGCAGTCAGTCGCGGGTTTGATGCGAGATATTTGTCTAGGCGGAATTTAAATGAATCAACGGTGCTGCAGTCTATAACGTCTCGGGGAAGCCCATTCCACAAGTTGACAACTCGATTGAAGAAGAAATTCTTAGATTCGTGCGAGTTAAAAGATTTACCAATAATTTTGCAACCGTTTCCCCGCGTGTAATTAGATTGGTCGATAGTGAAGTACTTACTACAGTTCATATTGTCGATGCCTTTGATGATTTTGAACACTTGAATTAAGTCGCCTCTTAATCTGCGCTGGGTTAAAGGAAATAGATTTAATTCTCTAAGACGCTCTTCGTATGGTTTGTTCTTTAGGCTAGGTATCATTTTGGTAACTCTACGTTGAACTCGTTCTAGCTTGTTTATATCTTTTTGGTAATAAGGGCACCAGGATTGAACGCAGTATTCCAGATGAGGGCGGACTAAGGAATTGTAAAAGGTTAGGATAACTTCTTTGGATTTATGCTCAAATGACCTGCCTATAAAGCCAATTATTTTGTTTGCCTTCTTAACAACTTCTGAACATTGTTGACTCGGTTTTAGGTTACTCGATATTGTTACTCCCAGATCAGTTTCTCTGTTTACATTCTTAAGCTGAGTGCCATTCATCGAATAGTTTGCTTTCTCATTTAGGTATCCGACATGTAGTACTTTACATTTATCCGCATTGAAACTCATTTGCCAAATTTGGGCCCAACATGACAATTTATCTAGATTGTGTTGCATATCGTCAACTTGTTCTTTTGAGAGTACGCTATTTGCAATTTTTGTATCGTCAGCAAATTTTGAGATTGTGCAGGTGAGACCCTCATCTATGTCGTTGATGTAAATTAGAAAGAGAATTGGTCCTAGTACCGATCCCTGGGGTACCCCGCTACTTACATTGGTCCATTTAGATGCTTTACCGTTTATGACTACCCTTTGCTTTCTGTTGCTGAGCCAATTTTCTATCCATTTCAAAACACCGTCTTGTATTCCATGCGCTTTTAGTTTTAGCAGTAAACGTTTGTGGGGAACTTTGTCAAAGGCCTTTTGAAAATCAAGGTATATAATATCTACAGCTTTACTCTCATCGTAGAGGTTGAGGATATCGTGGAAGAGAGAGAGAGAGAGAGAGAGAGAGAGAAGAAATCGGAAGGAATAGGTATTGTCTTAGACCTCGCAATCCAGTCCAAACTATTTATGTAAAACATGATTCTATACCGGAGTTCAAGCATTGTAAAACGGAAGAACCAAAACTATCTACCCTCTGTTTACACTGCTCTTAAACTGATCTTATGTGAGAAGAGTTTTTACAGAAACTAGTACAACACTTTTCCAGATTTTCTTTCCAGCTATGGTTGAGTATTGTGACCAAACATTTTGTAATCTGGCCATCTATTATTCTTGCATTTTACTCTCTTATGCGACGGAATGTACGGCATACCTTATTTTGGACCCTTTCTGTTAGTTCTATATATTTTTTGAATGCTAGATATAAAATTCACGATACATATTTTAAAAGTGGCCAATTTACAGTAGAGCGTTGTAGTGACGTACATTAACCTTTTAAGTACGGGTGACGGCTATTGTAACTTATTCGGGTTTCAATGAACGATATTGATAACTTTAGGAAGGACAACAACTAATTAGAAGGTTCAAGACAACCATAATTAATTACTCTAAATTACCAAAGATACTTCCTAAGCTGCATAAATTGGTCTGAATAAAGCTAGAATAAAGCTTTCTTGTCACTCTCAAACTAAATATTTCTGCGCCGTTTATCTCACCTAATTCTACTGACTATCCACAATTCTCTGACTGTCTAACTTCTAAAGTGGAACACATTCTATCTATCTCTACCTTCGCAGAAATCTCCATCCTAACAACAACACACACAATAATCTCCTCCACTTCCCTATCAACCTTTGTTTTATTTTGTCAGTAAATATGTAAATCGAAACCTAAATACGGTTCCCGGACATCTCAACCAATAGACCATTTCAACCAGTAGCTCTCAACGAGTACCAAATCAACCAAGACCAACCAAACCAGTGCCAATATATAGTAATAACCTAACCTAACCATTCCATTTAGGTGTCGGTTTTTTTCCTGGCGAGCGATAGCGAGCCTGCAATTTTAGGAGGAATCGGCCTTTGGCCGGGACATGTTTCTACCGAAAAATGTACAAATCTATCTTGAGGGGGGGCTAGGTTTTTTGGTTTTGTCTATGCTTGATGGAGTTCTAGGGAGGAAACTGAAAACAATATATGAATAAATTAATTAATAGACCAAACAAACAGCCACTGTCCCCTTAATGTTATCAGTACATTTGTAAATGTAAGTCTAATACACACTTACATTTGTGTATTGCAGGTAGCGTGGGGTTACAAAGGCACGGGGGCCGTCCTGACCGTGGCCACCCAAGTGATCACCAACAACAGACGCATCACCATCCAGCGGGAGCAGCGATCTACCTGGGTCCTCACCATCACTGACATCACCAGGAAGGATCAAGGCTGGTACTGGTGTCAAGTTAACACCACGCCACCCAGGTCCATCAATGGTTACTTGGCGGTTGTTGGTTAGTGATTCATTTTAAGTTACTCCCTATATCCATTCGGCCCCATTCACCCTACTGTTTAAAGGCGTTTACCCCATCCAGGTATCAATATTTTCCTGGCGAGCGGTAGCTAGCCAGCATGTATATATATTTTTTGTTTTGTACAGCAAGTTAAATTTGTACATTTTTCGATAGAAAAATGTCTCTGGCGAAGCCGTATTTTTCTATACAATCCTGGCTCGCTATATATATATATATATATATATATATATATATATATATATATATATAATATATATATATATATATATATATACTATATATACAGTATGTAAATTTCAGGATAGGGCAGAAATTTACATGAAACATTGAGTAAGGAAAAAAGATCTTGAATAATGTGTAAGAGAGAGGGAGAGTGAGCTTCAGACGGGGCAAAAGACAGAGTGGAGAGATCAAGAGGATGGGAAGGAGGGAGAGAGAGAGAGAGAGGGCCAAAGACAGTGGTGAGAGAGAGAGAGAGAGAGAGGAGAGAGAGAGAGAGAGAGAGGGCCAAAGACAGTGGTGAGATCAAGAGGATGTTAAGGAGATATTTACATATATTTACATATATACACTGACCACACAGACCTTACGATCCCAGCGAGGTGGTCAGGACTTAATTCTAGTAGAGATAGCTAACCCGAGAGTAAGGTACAGTGGAAGGAAAGGATAGCAAAGAAGAAGGCGAGAGAGAGAGTACAAAGGAGTACAAAGTAAATCAAGCAACAACAGTCTAGTGACCCCTCTAAGCTACTTGTCCTCCAAAACACTGAGGATCAAGTGTTCAAACAGTGGTTTATAGTGGGTAAGGGAAAATAGAAAGGGAACTACTGCCCTGGAACTAATGTCCGTGGCAGGATTAGGAAGTTAGAAGGGGGCAGAGAGAGAGAGATGGAGAGACGCACACACATATGCAAACAAACAGCTATGTAAATAACTAAAGACAAAAATGATACTTACGATAACAATCATACACAATTGCAAAAAAAATGTGTTCAATTGCAGAACAGAATTGATAGAGTAAAACAATAGTAGACGATGAAAGAGAACGACAGATAGATAGGTACATACATAGGTAGAGAGACCGACAGGTGAACAAGCGGATAATAATAATAATAATAATAATAATAATAATAATAATAATAATAATAACGGATAAAAATAGACAGATACGGTGAGAAACAGAAAGGAGGATGGCTAGAAAAGGGAATAGATATATAGATAATATTTATTTGTTAGAGCGAATCTGGTTATTGGGGAGTTCTACTAACAGGAAGATATCTGTATTTAAGGGGAGGCTGACGGACTGTTGAGGTTAAGGGGAGATGGGTCGTTCTTCTGGTCCCCTTTCTCCCTCGTGTTAAGCCCCATTTGTTTTGAGATTATAAGATCTTCGGCCCACTAGTTTGGCGATATTAACACCTTTCGCCCCATTTCGTTGTCAATTTTAAGACTTTTCGTGCCATTTAGAATTTTGATTATTTCTTGGCGAACGATAGCGAGCCTGAAATGTTAAGAGGAACCGGCCTTCGGCCGGTAAATTTTTCTACTGAAAACTATTCAAATCTATCTTGAAGGGAGGTCTAGGGGGTGTTTTTCTAAGCTTGATGGAGGTCTAGCGAGAAAACTAAGGAATAAAGGAATACATGAATTAATAGAAAGCAAAAAAGGTCTGCGTCCCCTTAATACATTACTACAATCAAACACAAAGGCAAGTCATGCAATGGGTACGGAATATATATATTTTTTTTTTTTTTTTTTTTATACAAAACTGTATACAAAACTGTATATATCATCCCACAATAATATAAATAAGGTTGTACAGTCGTCCTAATAAGTGATGTCTCGGCACCAAATATGTTTTGATCAATAATTGGTATCTACAATATTTAAGCTTCATTTCTTCATAGCGAGTGAAATATACCAAAATGTTCCTACACTTTCCCACCCTATTCAACATCTGACAGACATTAATACAGCACAGAGCAAGCCAAACGTAATGACAGCTGGGACATGACTTATTAGTGCGACCGTACATAGAACAGAAATATACACAATTCACAAGGCTAGTTAAGAATGAGTCATTAATTAATTTAAGTTATAGGTAAGAGGGCGCGCATGCTTTCAGACGCGTGCTCTAAAGTACAAGCTGAACACTTGCGTGATTAATTTATGCAATAATTTAATTACCCACGTTCTTATAATTATTCACACACTTTTTTTTTTTTTTAAATATACATATATATATTAAGTTACTACAATCATATTGAAAATGGTGAAATAGTGTTCTTATGTTAGAGTTTGGCTTTAGCTATGTTAGTCATTATTTTCATCTAGAGTTCACGTTTTCTCTATAATATGTTTTTTGACTAAAATTTCTAGATCAAGTTAATTATAATATGAATATTTTTTTATAATTATGAGAATCGCTAAAATAAAGGTATGCGTGATCGGGTGTGGAGTGTTTTTGCAATGAAGTTTCAACCACTTAATATTGAAAATTATGTCGAATCGGGAATGGTCAATCGTATTAATAAGAACATTATATAGTGAAACACAAGGATGTAAATGTATTTGTGTGTGTTTTTCTGTGTGTTTCTCCCGGAAGGGCGAGTGTACTAGATAGCAAAAAAGAACTCTAACAATTAGAGGCACATTACTATTAGTAGTAGTCTTTGGGGGAGGGGGGGGCTTTCCTCCAATTTTGACTCAGTTTAACACGTTCTCTCCTCCTACAAACCTGATCTTTACTTCCTCACTGAAACCCAGGTGTCTGAGGCAACTGCCAGCAGCCCCTTCTCTGTACCATCCCACTTTATCTATCCTAGTTTCAAATATTTTATAAATTGACAGGATAATGGAATTAGTTAGTTACTTAGTTACATAGAAACATAAGTAGATACATGAACAGAAAGGGGGATGTGAGGAAGGAAACAAGACAGGCAAACAGACACTGTGAAAGAGGCAGATCAAGGAAGAAAGAAGGAAAGCAAGAGAGAAAGCGAGAACAAAACGCCGAGCTTAGGATTCATAAAAGGTAAGGTACGAGGACGTCTCTCTCCATTTCCTTTCTTATTTACTTGGTAATTTACAGAAAGGAGGGATATCAGGGGTAACGCCTTCACACACACACACACACGTGCATGTGTGACTCTCTCTCTCTCTCTCTCTCTGTAATCCCAGCTTGATCCCTCATTTTGTGTACTAGATCCTTTACATTTCTTTCTTATGCTTACAATCCTACAATATTCTACTTCTTCCGGGACCCAATCTCTCTCCTACGTATATAACTTCAATAAATAACTTCCATTGCAAATCTGCTTGAAGTATATTTATATGTAGAGCATAACAATAATGTTGAATTGGCAACCATTATAATCTACTTATTCTCTTCCCTGGGTTTGTTCATTATACAGTATAGTGTTTGCAGATCATTTTTATCTCCTTGCTTTTGTATCTATAACTTTGTATGTCAAAGTATAGAATGATTAATTAATATCCACATCCATGCAGAGGTACAAAACACTGTAATGTTGTTTATATATATATATATATATATATATATATATATATATATATATATGCGGCAAGCGCCTGTAATATACCAAGTGTAGTATGGTATATTTGTGTAATATACCAAGTGTAGTTTGGTATATTAGTGGTTTATTATAAATGAAATATAATATAGGGAGTAAAGAAAACTGGGTTGAGCTATATATATATTGAGTTATATTACTACAACGGTTACTTATAAATCCTAAGTGGTTATAGGTGAGTTATTAATATTGAGTTACTTAGACTTAAAGGGGGTTGGTCTTAGAGTGTAGAGTATAGTGTAGTCTGAAGTGTGAGTTGATTATACTACAAGATTAACTTGTCTTGATGTAAGGTGTAGAATGCTTAAAGAGATGGAAAATGTTAACTATCAGGAGATACTAAGGAGTAAACCTACCCTTGTCTGAATCCTGGTGTAGAGTGAGTAAGTGATAGGGGAAAGGGGCGAATGCAGGAGGAATAGTGTATATCTTCCCTGATTCAGATCCCTAGCTGGAGTGATCTATTAAGCTACCTCTATATTAGAGGTAAGGTGTGATTAACTCGTCAGCGTTCATTAGCTAGGTCATGTGTTGGTTGAATGTTTATTATTGACATCCTGTGCCGTCTTTGTATGCTTAGTACTGGCATCATGTGATGTCTATGGGGATAAGATGTTTATGCTAAGTTGTTTATACTTCGTAAGTATAAACAATTTAGACAGTTATATCTCTGTTATGAGATTAACTTGGTGATTACGATTGTGTAGTGATATATGTGATTAATTAAAGGGGTTAATAGGTTATATTAGTATTACATATTATGGGGTATAATACATATACTGTATATACAGTTATATTTAATCATCTTAGAATGCTGATGGAACATAGGATGGTTAAATTGATAGGGAGTATTGATAAGATTGGGCATATCAAGTGATTGAGTCTTGGTTGCCTGCATATATATTTAAGTGTAATATGCAGGTTTCACACCCGACAATGTGAGAATTTACTCTCAAAGAGCGGGACCGTTTGTAACATCTACTACCTGCCAAGCGGGCATATTTACCCTAAAAAAGCTTCATTCCATGCTCTTTTTCATGCATAAAGAAGAGCCAGAGCGTAATACAATTATGTATCCGTGAAAGGGCGATAATACAGCTTTCCAATGACACCTGAATTATCCTTGTATGACCACAGGTTATCCTGTAGCGATCGCGCAACGAGAGGTGAAAAACCCTAAAATAAAGTAATTTCCCCAGTTTTTTCCTGGTCTCGCAAGGCCGTGGATGTGGAATATTGCAGTGGGGGCTCAGTCCCGGCTCTGTGGTCATGCCGAACGGTCAGAGCCCATCCATCGTCCTCCCAACGCGTGGACTCTCTCTCAGAGCCGATAATGTGCTCAAAATGCCGCCCGTCATATGACGGGTACCGCCACATTGTCCATTGTTCTCTAGCCTGTCATATGACGGGTACCGCAAGTTAGGTGTTATTTAATTTGTATATGGCGTACTTGTTATATGTTAAATCTTACAATAAATATATGATCAAAGTAATAAAAATTATATATTAATACCCACATCTATGTAGAGGTACAACAACCTCTAAATGTTATTTTCATACGAATGCGAATGCGGCAACGCCAACAGGCGATATGAACTGCAAATATTTGTATTTCATAACCAAGCAACCTTCATTTGACGTTTGTCAGTGTTGTTGTGGTCCTGCAGCAACCTATTGATATTTGTATAAATCGGCTTATCATTTGTATATAAATATATCCATAATTACATTAACATTAATTTTTGAGGTATTCTGTATCGACAAAGTTTCGATCGTATAAACACAATGTTGGTTCATGTTATCTTCTATTTATGAACATTCTATATCAATTTATATTAACTGCTATAAATAGATTCGAAATTTTAGTTGTAATTTTGTTTGGAAATGTACATGGACGTGGAATTTTAAATGCAACATATTTAGATTGCCGAAATTAGCCTGCTCTTTTTCTTTGTCTTTCGTTGGTTGTTGGCCAATTGAAAAAATATCACTACATCCTCATTTTCAATAATTGTTCGGTGTACTTATTTTTTTTATTTTTTTGTTTACCCATAGGTGGGTCTAAGGGGGGGAAAAGAGAGGGGGGGGGGGTGAGAGGGAAGAGAAAGGAGGAAAGTATGAAGGAAAGTAGGAGAGTAACAGTTGGTGGGCAGACCACCTTGCTATGTTGTGTGTTTGAAACATATGTTTTTGTGTTGGGGCAAGTGGTGTATTTTCTTTATGTTTGTTGTTTGGTAGCTAGCTAAGGACGAAAGTGTGATTGTTATTATTATCATTATTTGTATTATTATTACTGTTTGTGTATAGTTGAGTTCACTATTTTTCTTTTTGGTTTGAATTTTATTTAGTATTTGTTTTTATTAATATATTGGATCTGGTTCCTCTATTTCATTTATTATCTTTAGACTACTTTTGAACCAGGTGTGTTGTCTGAGGTCTTGTTGTAATTCATGGTTATTTATTATATTTACGAATATCGGGTCTTGTAGGTGTTCTAGTCTGCTCCATATTTTCGTTGCCTGTTTGTGGATGCGTATATTAAGTGGTAGAGTGTTTGTGTGTTCGTGTATCTGGATAGTTGTCATCGTATATGGGTAACGTTGGTTAGTGGCAAATCTTAGTGCTTTATTTTGTATTATTTGTAGTTTTCTGAGTTGTGTTTTACTCAATGTATGTGTAGGTACGGGGGGATAGTCTAGGATTGGTAATATGAGTGTTTTTACTAGGTGTGTTTTTATGTTGGTGTTAAGAGCTGAGAAGCGGTATAGTTTGTTCAAGGCTATTTGTGCTAGGTTTTTCCTCTCTGTTACATTTTTGGTGTAGCCATTTGTGCTAATTGTTAGGCCAAGGAGTCTTCCATTATTGTTGTCTTCTATTTGGTTATTATTTATATGTATTTGGGTTTTCTTTTTTACTCCTAGTTGGATGACTGTGAATTTATTGACGTTTATTTTAATTTTCCAGTTTTCCTCATAGTTGTTTATTATCTCTGCTTCTCTTTGGGTCTTTCTAGCCATGATGGCTCTGGATGGCCCTCCGTATCCTACGATCTGTGTTATATCATCTGCATATGCAATGTTTGTGCCTGTTTGTGAGGGAGGGGTGTCGCTTGTGTAGATGGTGAATAGTGTTGGTGATAGTACTGATCCCTGAGGGACACCACAGCTTATGCTGATTTTGTCACTTAGGGTTGTCTTTATTTTAATTCGGGCTGAGCGGTTTACTAGGAAATTATTCAGTAGCTTTTCTATTATTATTGGGAGATTTAGGTTTAGTATCTTATATTGCAACCCTAAGTGCCATACCTTGTCAAATGCTTTTGATATGTCTCTCAGGATGACATGGCATTGTCCTTTGTTGCTCATGTTGTGTGCTATTGTTTCTGTTGCCAGAGCTAGGGCGTGTGTGGTGCCTCTTCTTTCCCTGAAACCATATTGTGCGGTGTTGTATAGGTTATGTGTAGTTAGATATGTTCTTAGTCTTTTGTTTATGATTCTCTCGAATATTTTCCCTGGCACTTCTAGTAGTGATATTGGTCTTTGGTTTTCTTTGTGGTGTGGGTTTTTATTTTGTTTGGGGATGAGTTTTATTGTTGCTTCTTTCCATTTGTCGGGGAAATATCCTATGGAAAGTGCTGCATTTAGGATACTTTTTAATGTGTTTAGGGCTGAGTCAGGTAGGTTTTTAAGGATTGTTTTGTTTATTCCACTTTGTCCTGGGCATGTCTTTTTGAGCTTTGTTATGATTGTTTTTATGTCTTCTGTGTTTATTGGTCTGGTCAGTTGGTTGTTAATGTCAAGTCTGTTAATGTCTATGTCCTCATATGGGATGGTTCTGTGTCTGT
The DNA here is from genome assembly GCA_032716605.1 of Paralithodes platypus. Taxonomy (NCBI): domain Eukaryota; kingdom Metazoa; phylum Arthropoda; class Malacostraca; order Decapoda; family Lithodidae; genus Paralithodes; species Paralithodes platypus. The sequence continues at coordinate 29,848,541 of CM064482.1, forward strand.
TTATCTGAATGAAGTCTTTAATGTAGTCATGTCTTGGTAGATCGTTGCCCCCATCATTGAGTATACTTTCCCAATATTCTTTATGTATCTTTGTCTGTTCTTTGATGTCATATATTTTGTTCCCCTGAGGGTCTATTGTGTAGTTTGTTGTAGGTGTGTCATGTCCTTGCATCATTCGTATTTTTTTCCAGAACGTTTCTGGGTCAGTGTATGAGTTGGCTGTTTCTGTTAACTGTTGTCTCCACATTTCGTTGTATTCTTGTATCATATTTGTCTTGAGGCTGTCTTGCATCTATTTGTATTGTCTGTAGTGGTTATATGTCCATCCATGATTGTGTGCATGTTGTCTAATTATGTTGTATTGGTTCAGTATCATTTTAGTTTGTTGGCTCATTTTAGGACTATTTAGAGTTTTATGGTGTGTTGTGGGGATATGTTTTTTCACATTATCTTCAATTATGGTGTGCCATTCATTTATTTTGGTGTCTATGTTTTCCTTTTTTCCGTTGTTTAGGTCAGTGTTTAGTTGTAGTTTTAGGTCAATGTCGGTTTTGAATAAGTCCCAGTTCGCTGCTTGGAATTTGGGTCTTGGAGGGGCAGGTATTATTATTGGTAGGGTGGATATTGTGGTTATGATGGGGATGTGATCGCTAGTGGTGAGTGGTCCGGGGGTGAAGTGTATGTTGTGGTAGGTTTTATTGTTGGATAGTGCTATGTCGGGGTTAGTTGATGAGTGTGGGGCGTGGACGGTTGGGAAGTGGGGGCCTATGTGTCTTATTAGACCGTTAGTGATTAATGTGCCTAATTGTTTTCCCACAGTGTTTTGGGTCCTATTATTCAGTGGGTGGTGTTTCGCGTTTAGGTCACCTATTAGGTATACTGGTATGTTGTTTCTGAATAGTCTGTAGAAGTCTGGGGTGGGTAAGTATGGTCTTCTGGGAGGTAAATAAACTGTGGCTATTATTATTGGGCCAGTGTCAGTCATTATTTCTATAGCTAGGAGGTCAGATATAAAATCATCATGTATTTTATGTGTGATAGTTTCTAGTACTGCTATAGCTGTACCGTCCATGGGACTGTCAAGTATGTTTTTTTTTTTTTTTTTGTAGCCTTGTATTTTTAGTGATTCGCTATTAGGGACACCGTGGCTGTTAATGAGTATTATGTGTGGTTTTATAGTGCTATATATGTTGCTTAAAGTGTGTCTTCTATTACTCCAGTGTAGGACGTTGTGTTGTAGTATTTTTAGTGTGTTCATGAATTTTGTTTGATAGATGATCTTGTTTGTGTTTTGGTTTGGGGTCGATTGGAGTTAACGATTAGTTTTCCTTTTGTGTAGAATGCTTCATTTAGGGTGTTATCTGTGTAGCATTTGTGAAAATAGTTAATAGCTTCATTTGGTTGCCATTGGGTACCGTCTATGTCCTCAACTATAACCTTTTTGAGGGGGAGAGTTTTCCTTAGTTTATCCCATAGTTGGCTGTTCTTTAGGTTTTTGAATTGTTCATCAGTGTGTATCATTATTTTGTAAGAGTGGCCTGTTTCATGTTCCTCAAGACTGGGTAGTTCTACATCGAGTGTTTCTTCATCACTGCTTGATTCTGTGTCTGTCTCTTCCTCATTGTCTTGCTGGTCGGGAGTGTTTTCTTCCTCTTTTGTTGTATTATGGGGGAGTTGGCTAGTTTCTGGGTTCATTGTTGTGGTTTGTGTGTTGAGGTTTGGGGGTGTCCAGATTGTGAATAGTTGGAGTATTTTTCTAGATTCTTCTTTGGTATATTCTAGGGGTTGGTATGGGGGCAAGTTGTTCTGTTGCAGACTCTTTGCCATTGCTTCTTGCATGGTTGACTTTTCGGTTACATTGCACATGTGGGCTTCCATTAGACTAGTGAAGTACTGTGCATTGTTTATGTGGTTTGTGTTTGTGGCAGGCATTTGTGGCTGCCTGTTTGGGGTGTTGTTGCTTGTAATGTTTGCGTAGGTTTGGGATTTCTTTTCTTGTCTTTCTGTTTGTTTTGTTTTGAGAATGTTTTTTCTCTTTACACATTGCATTGCGAGGGTTCTATGTTCCTCTCCGCAGTTTATGCATTTTTGTGTTTGTCCTGGGGGGCAGTTCTTCCAGTCATGACCGGTTTGACCGCATTCAGAGCAGATTTTGTACTCTGAGTTTTGTGGGCATTTGTAAGTGGGGTGTTCATCTAAGGCATAACATTTCATACAAGTTTCTATGTGAATGTATTCGTCCTGTCTGATGTCCCATTTGGGAATGGTCAGGTGGAACATCTTTAGGCCGTCCAGGGCCTTCTCTGCCATCTTTACATCTTCGAATTCTATTTTGACATAATGTGCACCGAATTTGGTAACATTTGTTATTTTGGCGAATGCATTTTTCTCTTCTGCTTCTTGTTTTATGTCTTCGGCTGCATTGTCAAAGATCATTTTGTCCACCTTTGAACATATGACACTTCTCTTGGCCTTGATGTGCATAGGTAGTATGGGGGAGAAGCCGTCATTTTCTAGTGTGTTGGTTGCTTCCTTGGTGAATAATTTCTCAATGTCTTGGTCTGTTGGGGTGATGACAATTAAGTGGTCATTATTGTGTTTTACTCTTGTTATTTGGATATCTAGCGGGGATGTTGTGTGCAGAAATTTGTTGGGAGCCTGTTTATCATTATGATGTTTTAGTTTAATTTTGACCCTAGCCATTTTTCATTTTTTTTTTTTTTTTTGGCCCTCTACCTGCCTAAAATACGTGGGAGGTAATGCTAGTGTCTCAGGGTACCTTTTTTCCGGCTAAGTGGTAAAAGAGGTTCCTGGACTTCCCTTCGTATTTCCTATTCCTATCAGAGTTTTTGCCACCCTTACCTTACTTACTTAGGCCCCTATTCATCTGTATATATATATATTTTTTTTTCTTCTATATTCCAACTACTCCCTCTCGGGCATAGTCTGAGAGCCTGTACATTCCACCGCTCAACACGGTGAAGCCCGTGAGGTCTTGTTCCAGTCTGGGGAGTGAGACATGCGAAGCATCCATCATGGCTCGAAGCAGCTCCATCTCTGAAGCGGCTGGTTGCTTCGCTCAAGTGCTTCACCGTCTCACCCTCCAGACTCAGACCCTCACTCTCAGAACGCCACCTATTGAGCAGTGAACTCACTAGGCATTGTCCCCCTGTAACATATTTTGAATATGGGAATATTCATACAGTGTTATTTAATCAGGGAACAATGAGGGTATTTTTTTGGCATTTCGGTGGGCTTTGTGGTAATGCACTGATACTAGGTACAGCACAAATTCAATCCCAATAATATCTTCCCATTGACATATCGGGATTTGAACCCGGGTCCATTGGATTACCAATCCAGTGGCATGACCACTCCACCACACCTCCCCTATATAGAGATAGGGGTGTCGTATGTGTGCTGCCCGTAACAAGTGTCTCACCCAAAGTGGAGAGTGTGATAGAGAGCATGATTCAAGGTACGTTAGTATCAAAATGTCTGGACAACCGAAGCTTGAAGCAGTTTAAGTCGTAGGATGAGTGAAAGATAGATTGAAGGAGTGAGTTCCAAAATGTAATTGTTGAGCAGAAGAAAGACATACAAAATACACTTGGAGGGCTCAGAAGAACACTGATTATGAATACATACACTAAATGAGAAGGAGCACTTTATTGACAACGTTACGCAGATAGCTTCTTCAGGTCAGTAACAGATGCTAGGTCCTTGAACGCCTTAATTATTTGTTATGACAGGTAGTGTTTATATTCATGTTGTCAACTTTTCTAAGTTATTTGAAAATACTGATTATTGTAATAGCAGTGGAAGAGTGTGAGAGATGCAACATTGCAGCGTTTAGTGAGAGAATATAGGGATTAGTATTAGGAGGAGAGTTGATGAAACGAAATGCTGTTGACTGTACCCTTTCAAGCAGTACAGTATGGGTGGACCCTCCCCACTACAGAGGCGGTTGAGCACACCTGACTTCTAGGAAAATGATTTGCAACAGTAGCTATATGGTCTTTAGAATATATATACCGGTATATATAATTATATATATATATATATATATATATATATATATATATATATATATATATATATACAGTATATATATATATATATATATATATATATATATGTTAGTAAAGCCAGGTAATACATTTTCTTTAATACATACAAGGTTGAAAGAAATGGCAATTTCTGCGTTGAAAATTTTATTATTCAAAGTTTCCAGGTATCTGATGAGTTTGCACTGGGTGGCAGGAAGTAGATGAATGAGATTAGCAAAATGCATGGTGGTACAGGGTTACATTAATGTACACCCAGAAGTGAAAGTCCCTGCATAGGGTTTACCCCCCTACTCCTACTACCCCAGAAGCTAGGAACGGGGTGGTCCCTGCCCAGTCCCCCTTACTACTCCTACCGCAGGCAGAAGGGGCAGGCATACTAATTTGCGACATAGATACCAACACCAGACACAGTACGGTGTCGTCTTTTGCTGATGACACAAAATTAAGCAAGATAGTAAACACACAAGAGGACACGGGCCGACAGCAGGAAGACATGAATGTAGTGTTCCAGTGGACCAGGGAAAACAACATGCAATCCAATGAGGAAAAATTCCAATTAATACGGTACGGAGATAATAATGGTGTTAAAGAAATTACAAATTACTTAACAGAATCAAACCACATAATAGAACGGAAAGACAGTGTGAAAGACCTTGGAGTATTAATGTCTGAAAATATGGGTTTCAAAGTACATAACCAGGTCAAAGTGGCGGCTGCGAAACGTCTAACGGGTTGGATTCTGCGTACTTTTAAAACACGCGGTGAATTGCCTATGATAATGCTCTTCAAATCTCTAGTGCTACCGCGGCTTGAATACTGTAGCGTATTAACATCCCCATACAAAGCAGGTGAAATAAATGACGTAGAGAGTGTACAAAGAAATTTCACTTCGCATATAAGTTCGATAAAACATCTACACTATTGGGAGCGTTTAAGAGCACTGAATCTGTACTCACTGGAACGTAGAAGAGAACGTTACCTAATAATATACACGTGGAAAATCGCAGAGGGTTTAGTACCAAACCTACATACTCCGATAGTCATGAAATTCAGTGATAGGAGAGGCTGGGAATGTGAAATCCCCCGGATGAATAACAGGGGTGCTATGGGCTCTCTGCGAGAGGGCTGGTTATCATACAGAGGCCCACGTCTCTTCAACAAACTCCCACGGCGAGTAAGAGACATAAGGGACATCTCGTTAGACAACTTCAAGAGAGCCCTAGATGTCGAACTGCAAAAAGTGCCAGACGAGCCCATCCTCGCAAGGGAGCGAGCTGTCGCTTCAAACAGTCTACTGCACCAAATCACCACCCATAACGAGGGGCGTCACGCTCCTTGGTGCCGCTAGAGGAGCGGCGAACACATCCAAAGGTATCCAAAGGTAAGGTAAGGTGTGCCTGTCTGTCACCCCTTCCTTCCCGTCCCCACCCATTAAGAGAACAAACTACCCCCCCCCCCCACGCACACTTGCACCCCACCCCAATGCCAGACAGGAGGTTGACACACACACACACACACCATTATCAATTTCATAAGTAACTAGCAGGGGTACCCGGCATTGCCCTGATTTAAATTCTACCCTTTATTTATGAACACATGAAACATCTATTTACCTTAACACAAACACATAGAATCAATAATAATACTATACCACCATAATCACCATCACTACTACCACCACTTCTACTACCATAATCACCATCACTACCACCACTACTACCACCATAATCACCATCACTACCACCACTACTACCACCATAATCACCATCACTACCACCACTACTACCACCATAATCACCATCACTACTACCACCACTTCTACTACCATAATCACCATCACTACCACCACTACTACCACCATAATCACCATCACTACTACCACCACTTCTACTACCATAATCACCATTACTACCACCACTACTACCACCATAATCACCATCACTACCACCACTACTACCACCATAATCACCATCACTACCACTACTACCACCATAATCACCATCACTACCACCACTACTACCACCATAATCACCATCACTACCACCACTACTACCACCATAATCACCATCACTACTACCACCACTTCTACTACCATAATCACCATCACTACCACCACTACTACCACCATAATCACCATCACTACCACCACTACTACCACCATAATCACCATCACTACCACCACTACTACCACCATAATCACCATCACTACCACCACTACTACCACCATAATCACCATCACTACCACTACTACCACCATAATCACCATCACTACTACCACCACTTCTACTACCATAATCACCATCACTACCACCACTACTACCACCATAATCACCATCACTACCACCACTACTACCACCATAATCACCATCACTACCACCACTACTACTACCATTATCACCATCATCAATCACTACTACCACAATCATCACAATACTAATACTACCATAATCACCGGCCTCGACCTCCCTGTGCCTCATGAAACGGTGACCTTGATTTCGGCCGCTAAATGACCTCCGATTTTGGATCTGACCTCATCCGTACCCCCATTTTGGGGGGCTGCGAACAACTTTCGTTCCATACACCTTTTCGATCAGAGGCCTCCTTCTGCCCCAAACGGCCATTTTTTTTTTTCAATTTATTTCAATTTCGGCCTCGCCCCCTCTATGACCTGACCCAGGTCAATTGACACCCACATGCAAAGTTTCAGCTCCCCAGGTCCAAAAGTGCGGCCGCCTATTAAGAACACACAGACAGACACACGAACTGATTTAATAATATAGATGGTATCGTGTTTACCTTCATTAATTTAACCTCTGACGGTTTTGACGCATTTTGAGTGTTTATCCTGGCTATAATTAGACGAATAATGACAGCTTAGGAAGGACCAATATGAAATAATGTCCTTATCTGAATTAAATCGTCTAATAATAGCCATAAAGCAGAAAAAAAAGAGTGTCATCGATTCTCAGAGGCTTAATATATGCTTTGTTTTACATATATTATTATGTAGAAATTATACACAATAATACAATAGCTACTCGCCTTACATTTGACAGCATAACAATATGCCATGTTTGCTATTTGGTAGTATTATAAAGCAGTATAATCTAGTAATGAATTATTGTATTTTATGGTGTCTCGGTGTATAACACCTATTGGAAAATATTATCAAGGAAGTGGGTTACTAAATAGTATAGCAAACTGCATAGGCCTACAGTATATATTTCGTGCATAACTCAATACTGTAAAATCACATATATATATATATATATATATATATATATACTGTATATACATATATATATATATATATATATATATATATATATATATATATATATATATATATATATATATATATATATGTATTACCATCGAGGAAGAGCTAGCTGCCCAACGATCCGCCGTCACGGCGGGTCGTTGGGCAGCTAGCTCTCCCTCGATGGTACCCATAAAAAAGTTCGCAAAAAGAACACAAAAATTACGAGGCCGTCTTAAAAGAAATAATCTCCAAGCATGTCCACCCAACCAACCCGGAAAACAAAATCAAATTAATAATTTATTACAAATCCCCCAAGACCTCCAACCTCGTTCTCCGCAACAAACCAGCTTCCACCAAGATAAAGAGTCCGATGACCGACGATCACGTCATTTACCAACATACCTGTAACTATGAGGACTGTGGACCTCATTCCTATATTGGCATGACGCAGACTCGTCTTTCACGTCGGTTAACTCTTCACCTTCAGGCTGGAGCCATCAAAGACCACTATCTCACCCCTAACCACCCCCACCTCACATGCAACGAGTTAGAGAAACACACCACCATACTCGATAAAGAAAGTGACACAAGGAGATTACCTATACTCGAAGCGTTATATATCCAAGCCTTACACCCTAACATCAACAACCAAACTCTGGCGCTACCTCCCGCGCTACCTCCTTCAGCTTCGTCTTCTGCTGGCGCCACACGTACTACGCAACTTAGGGCACGCCCCTCAACATGCAGCCAATCAGCTTCGACCCCGCCAACCGACCACCACCTTCCCGCATCCAGTGGGCCTGCGTGACGCGGATCTCTCTTTAACTCTCCCAGAATACTCCTCCACCAATAGCAGACTTTTACCCCCTGATTTTCGCCTCCTCTGATCCTCCACCCTCTATATATACCCTTCCTGTTTACCTTTTATATAATTCTATCTTTACTTGATAATGCTGGTTGTCCAGTGTGACGCTCACTGCTTCCGCCAGAACCGCATGGCTTACTCGCTAGGACTCGCCAGGGCAGAGAATATAGCTACAGTCTACCTATCATTGTGTACTTTCCTTCTCGAGAAAGCTTGTGTTGCAGACAGTTCAGAACTGTTCTTTATTTTCGTCTGTCACAATCCTTTCTATTTTATTTAGTCAATTGAAAGTATTGTGTTAAGTAGTTGAATGATGGGAAGGCGAGCGGGAGAGAGAGAGAGAGAGAGACAAGGTGGTGTGACTTGGTAGCGAGTGTGGCGCGTGGCTGGCCCACTTACATAGGCCTCGCGGGATTCGTTGCCTCCTGCCTAACACTGCCTACTACACGGCTGCTTACTGGGCGACTGTCGCGCGCCCTCGTGCCATTCTTGCGAACTGGTACTCCAGCCAGGAGGTCCATGGGAATATCCTTGTCAGATCCTTCCCAGACAGCATACTCTAAGCATCTCCCTTGAACTGTCCCACACTCTTGTCTTAGAATCTTTCTCTCCTACTGCCTCTATCATTTCCACTACTTCCTCACCTTCTATTAATATCAATTCCCCTCTGGTTCTCTGCATCCACACCTTGAATTGGTGGCCAGACTGTATTATATGCTGGAACTCACATTTCTTGTGTACTAGATTAAGGTTGAAGATAGTCATTGTCTTTTTGGGAGATTGTATTGCTCAGACTGTCTCCATCAATCACTAATGTTTCTACAGGGTTAAATAATGCTAGACTAGGGATCAGGTACCTTGCTGTTGGTGTTTTCAATGTGTGTAGGCTACTTTTGAGCTACATGACACTACGGATTCTGTGGGTTAGCTGGGTGGATCTTTTGTCTGTGTACCTTGGAGTTTAGACTGTGTAGTGCATGAGGGCTGCTTGCCTAATCCACCCAACACTGTTCTAACTCAGATGAAATTCCTCAGATGAAATTCCTCCAATAGTACTTAAGAATTGCTCCTTGGTGCTCGCTCCTGTATTGGCAAAATTTTTCCGTCTGTGTACTCATACCTCATGCTTCCCAGTACCCTGGAAAGAAGCAAACATCCATCCAGTTCCTAAAAAAGGAGCCTCTTCAGATCCATCAAACTACAGACCAATAGCTATAACTTCCACTCTTGGCAAAGTTTTTGAAATTATATTAAATAATCACATAATTAAGCATCTGGAGAATAATAAATTAATCAGTGATAGGCAATATGGTTTTAGACGATGTCGATCAACTGCAGACATTCTTTGCCTTCTTACGCATCAAATAACCAAGCTACAGACAACATGGTGAAACACATACAATAGCACTGGATATATCAAAGGCATTTGATAGAGTCTGGCATCAATCCTTATTGTCGAAGATGTCACACTACGGCCTTGCATCATAGTTCCACTAATTTCTTCTTATCTTCATAACAGAAAAATAAGTGTAATGGTAGATGGCCTTATTCTCAATTTCACTCAATAAATGCTGGTTCCCCAGGGATCAGTTTTGGCCCCAACTCTTTTCCTCATTCATATCAATGATCTCATATCTACCACTCATAATCCAATACATTCCTACGCAGATGACTCAACACTCCACAGTTCCTTCACATTTACCAATTCTTTCACCCAACCCGATCTTATAAATTCAAAAATAAACACTGCAATTTCTCTGAACCAGGACCTTTCTAGAATTAATGAATGGGGACAGAGATCTAGTTTCCTTTAATGCACAGAAAACCAAGTACATTCAATTTTCTAACCGACAGAATCTCACTGACTCCCATATATTTTTAATGATGTAATATTCCCACTTCCCCTAGTATTGACATTCTCAGTGTAACATTAACTACTAACTTGAGCTGGACACATTATGTTAGAGCATTGCTAAGAATGCCTCTAAAAAACTGGGCTCCTGTACAGAGTTCGAGAATTCTTCACTGACGAGCAGTTGGCCGTAATATATAAAAGTCATGTGCGCTCTCAGATGGATTACTGTTCACCTCTGTGGGGTGGAAGTGGAGTGGTTGCATTGAGGCAGTTGACAAAATTCAAAATAAAGCTATTAGATTAATCGTCACACAGGACCTTCCTACATTATCCATACGAAGAAACGTTGCATCCCTTGCATTATTCTACAGATATTTTCACAGCAATTGTTCCGAGGAACTTGCTTCAATTGTGCCGCCTCTCCACATCTTTCCCCGTAGAACTAGGGCAGCTGAGAGCGCCCATGAATTTACACTTTCTCCTCCACAATGCAGAACTTCTGCTTATCAGAATTCATTTATCCCCAGAGCTACTACTCTTTGGAATTCACTTCCCTCGAATTGCTTTCCACAAACTTACAATCAACAAATGTTTAAATCCAGTTGTTACAAACATTTTATGAATGGAGGATGCCTTTAGGCACATGGACCTTTTTGTTTTATCTGTGTTTTTCCTTCCTCCGTTCATTGTCTCTTAAAAAAAAAAAAAAAAAAAAAAAATTTGCTTTTACTTTTGAGGGTCGCCAGGAGGATACTCAATACTTGTGATCGAGAATCCTCAAGAGAGCACCCCTTCATATTAACGTAATCAGGCCACACAGACCCAAGGTCCACACAAGACTAGGAGCTGCCTTGCTCCACCAGAATTCTGTACCTTTGCGCATCCCAGCTAGACTTTATTAACCCGGGTAGACATTAGCTGGATTAGATCATATACTCTTTTATGCATACCCATTATTTTTACAGAAGCATTTTGAGGTCTAGGTTGCTGTAGAGAGACACAACCAGCATAGACCGGTTTTGTTAATAGGAGTACTACTTTTTCGTGGCGAGCATTATTACAGTTGCACCGCTTATAATATTCTTGTGTCCAATAACATTATATGTCCAGCCTTTGTGTGTATTTAGCCTACACGTGCATTGTCCTGCCTCCTGCTATTTTGTGGTTCCATTTCCGATACGTTCTTCTTAGTAGCATCCGACATTATTCAGAAGATTCCTTGTTCGGTGCTTGAGGACTTTACAACACTTTCTTTCATAAAGGAGTGACAGATATTATTGATTAAAGTAACGTTAAGTAAACCTTCTTCTTGTTTGCATTAGATCACTCTTGTGATTTAATTAAGTTAACTATCTTTTCCTTGTGTACCATAACTAAGCAACCATATATTATAGGTAATAGGCTGTTTCAGAGAACATCAACCTATAGTAGAAGCACATAGATACTGAGAGTTAAGATACCCTGCTATCGCAGATATAACTCTGGAGGGTATATGTGTTCTTTGTTCGACGGGATTATATATCAGGGGTTGGATCTAGCGTTTCCGTTGTTGCATTTATGCCAGTCAAGTCCAATGTATAAGAGCCACTGATTTATACGAGACCCGATCGTAACAAATGGCGACCTAGCTCAGGATTTGGTGAACTGACATAATATAATTGCAGGTTATTGTGCAGATTTTTCTCACAATTTAGGCAGTGAACATTTGTTGATTTTGTGGAATATTTTTTGAGGACATGCAAGAATTATTTTTTTAGCAAAGTAATATAGCACTTAAGCTGTCTCTGAGAATTTTGTATTGTGAATATTGTGGTATAAGAGTTTGGGGTACTTGTTTTTTGTGTATCAAGTGAAAAATCTTAAGTGAGCATCATGTCTTATAGCGGATCAGTGCAGGATGAAGACACAGTACGTGATGTAGAAGCTGAGGAGCAGCAGCATGGGCAGGTTGTTAACTTGGTGAACAGTGAGGAGGATGCAAGGAATTTTTTACAATGGCCTGTTACTTCCGACCGGTTGGTGGGTATGAATCGGTACGGTCTACAGTGCTTAGCCGCAGCTATCGGTCATGTATGTACTAGTGGCATGACCAAGGATGACCTGATGACATGTGTGCTGGGTGGGGTGACTGGCGTACGAGGTATGGTGAGTGCTCAGAGCCCTTTGGCCGAGCTTCCCCTTCACTCGACTCCCAATCCTCCTATTGGAGTACCCACCCTGAGTACGCTTCCGCAGGTGGGTAGTGACTGGCAGGGTGGTTTGCCCCTGGGAGGTTCACTGGGTATTTCTAACATCATTGCATCTCCTCCTCCTCCTCAAGGTTTGACCGCAGAGATGCTCTTTCAGCTCGAGATGGCAAAGATACAACATCAGAGTCAACAGCAGATAGAGCTAGCTAAGATAGAAGAGAGAAAAGAGCTGACTAGAATGAAGCAACAGACGAGGGAAGCTGAGCTTAGGACTGAACTAGAATCTACAAGATACTGTGCCGACATGGATTTAGAGAAGTCTCGTATTGAGATGACGGGATAGCGACTCGGTACTGGAAACCGTGCGCATGATCAGTCTCTGTCGCACCTTCTCAAACTGGTCCCTGTATTTGATGAGTCTGGTGTCACAGAGTTTTTCAATAGATTTGAGAAGAAGTGCCGGGAGCATCAGTGGCCTGAAGTTAAGTGGGCGGCCCTTGTGTCCTCTAGACTCGTAGGTAAGGGGCTCAAGGCTTACGATGCACTGCCTTTGGAGTCCTGCGTTGTTTATGAGGAGCTCAAGGAGGCTGTCCTGCGGGCATACGAGCTACAACCCGAGACATATAGGTTAAAGTTCCGGGGTGTGACTAAGGGGCAAGAGAGTACCTTCTTGGAGCACGCCCGGGACCTGTCCGATGCTATGGGAAACTGGCGCAGATCAGAGAAGACAACTACGTTTGATGAGATGAAACAGTTGATGCTTCTAGAGCAGTTTTATAAGTGTACGGGCGGCGACTTGACTTTAACCTTAAAGAGAAGAACCCAAGAAGTCTCGTAGAAGCAGCAGAGATGGCTGATTTTCGGTTGTCACTAATTCGGGGGTGCGGCTCTGCACAGAGAAACGATGTAGGCGTTAAGGAGCGTTACCCTCCCCCTCCCCGGAATATGGACACACATAAATTTAAAAGCAATGACACCAAGACTGATCACAAACCTAGCACCGCCCCGTTTAAGAAGGGTCAGGGGACTTTTACACCTCAGTATAAGTCCAAGGGGAAATTTGAGTTTTATCACTGTCACAAAGAGGGGCACATGGCAAAAGCTTGTCCGAGCAGACCTCCCACGGCGGCTGTGTCATTGGCTCGCAGCATTGGGGTGTTCCAGAAGTCTTTTGTGTTTGCTGGAGGCATAAGATCAGAGGATGGAGCACCGCCAGTGAAGAAGGATCCGGAAGGCTTGAACCCTGTCCGCGATGCCTTTTGCGACCATAGAGGGCATGGCTGCGTGAAGTGGGGGGGCAAGAAGCACGGGGTACAGCTTTTGCGTGACACAGGTGCCTCTCAGACACTCTTGAAGAATTTCACTGGTAGACCCATAAATGCGGCGCGGCTAGTTGTGGTGCAGGGAGTTAATGCAACTAGGTCATACCCACTTGTTAGAATGGAGCTTGAAGTTGACGGTGTGACTCGCGAACTGGATGTGGGAATCGTGGAGAAATTGCCTGTTGGGGGCGTCGACCTCCTTCTCGGCAATGACTTTGCGGTGGCTGCTTCTAAGGTTTCACCCTTAATCGTTGCCGAGGGGCCGGCCGACGTGAGTAGGGAGGAACAGCAGTGGGTTGACAAGTGTCAGGTGCAACCAATGGCGTGTGTTGTAACCAGATCTCTCGCATCCAGGGAGTCACAGCCTAACCAACAGTCTTCAAATAAGCGGAGGAACGGTCACGAGAAGGTGCTGAAAGCTGATACGGTGGAGAGTCTAGTACCAGCAGCGCTTCTCGGGGACTCAGTATTAGCAACGTTATCAGAGTCTGGAGAAGCACAACCACCTGTCACTGAGAGTGTACAGGCAGGGCTTAAAGAGACTCAGAGGCAGCAACGGTATACACGGAGAGAGCAACGGGAGGCAAAGTTCGATGTTGGGGGAGGGCATGAGTCGTTTCGCAAACACTTAGACAGGCTAGCTCCCTCAGATATTCTCAAATTGCAGCTAGAAGACCCGGAGGTTCTAAAGTGTAGTAACGGTGCTGTCGAACTTGGAGAGGTACCTTGGGAGAGTTTGGGGTTTAGCCCTAATGAGCTTGTGTTTGGACACCGCGTCAGAGGGCCTCTCCACATGGTAAAGGAGATATGGGAAGGCACCGCTAAACCATGTTCTATGCTTAAGTATGTCCTTGAGAGTAGAGAACGAATGTTGCGTAGTCTGGAGTTGGCTGGCCGCAATCTGGTAGGCTCTCAGGCCCTCATGAAGGACAGGTACGACCACAAGGTGAAACTCAGGGAGTTTCACGTGGGTCAGGAGGTGTTGATACTACTCCCTCTTTTAGGTCACCCCTTATCCGCAAAGTACGCTGGTCCTTATAGGGTAGCAGAGAAGCTCTCGGACTTAGATTACCTGGTGGCCACTCCAGACAGGCGTAAGAGGAATCAGTTATGTCATGTCAACCTGATGAAGGAGTATGTGAGTCCCCCAACTGAGCCTCTCACTGTCCCCGTGATGACTTTCAGCAGTCAAGGTGGAGAAGGAGAACGGGACAGTCATGCGCAGGTGGATGACAACTGGGATTATCATGTTTCTGCAGATCAGTGGGCGGGAAACACGAGACAGGCGGCTCATCAGGCTTTGCAACACCTACCTGAGCAACAGCGTGTGGCTGTCGAGCGCCTATTCGGTTTATACCCTACTGTATTTGCGGAACACCCAGGCCTCACTACTCATGAGGTGCACGACGTTGACGTCGGAGACCACCCACCCTTCAAATCAGTGCCCTATAGGGTGCCCCCTATTAAACTTCCGGCCCTCCGGGCGGAGTTGGAGTATATGTTGCAACAGGGACTGATCGAGAAGGGGGCGGTAAAGTGGACATCTCCCGTAACGCTGCAACCTAAGCCGGATGGCAAGGTGCGCTTCTGTGTTGATTACCGCAGGCTAAACAGCTTGACTCCCACCAACCCATATCCTCTTCCCCGGGTCGATGACTGTGTAGACAAGATTGGCAGGGCCAAGTTCTTGACCAAGGTGGACCTGGTAAAAGGTTACTGGCAGGTGCCTTTGTCTGAACGGGCGAAAGAGGTGTGTGGTTTTGTGGTGGATGGTGTTACATATCGTTGTAATGTCATGCGGTACGGTCTAAAGAACGCACCAGCGACCTTCCAAAGCTTGATGAACGAGTTGGTGGCTGACATTCCGAACTGTACCGTGTACCTGGACGACGTCATTATCTACGATGATGATTTCAAGAGCCACTGTGAACATGTAGAATCCCTATTTAAGAAATTAAGCGAGGCAAACTTGGTGGTCAACCTGGGAATGTGTGATTTTGTGCGGGCTACCGTGCAGTATCTGGGGTTCATGGTGGGTTTGGGCAAGGTGTGCCCCCCACAGAACAAGATATTGGCTATTAACCACTTCCCCAGGCCATCCACCAAGAAGCAGATCATGAGGTTTTTGGGCATGATTGGTTACTACCGCCGCTTTATAAAGGGCTATTCTACTGTGCTGGCTCCTGTGACGGACCTATTGGCCAAAGATAGAAAGTTTAAGTGGACGCCTGAGTGTGAGAGGGCTCTTTTGCTAGTAAAACACCTGATGTGTACTCACCCAAACCTCAGGGCCCCGGACTTTAGCCGACCATTCCAGCTGGCAACTGATGCCAGTGGTGTGGGGGCTGGTGCCGTTCTGATGCAATCAGACGAAGATGGGCTGGAGCACCCAGTCAGTTTCTTCTCAAAAAAGTTCAACTCGGCGCAGAAGAACTATTCAGTAGTTGAGAAGGAACTATAGGCGATTGTGCTAGCGCTCAGGCACTTTGAGGTGTATGTTCCAGCCTATGGACCAGTTGTGGTGATCTGCACCGACCATCACCCCCTCATGTTCCTGAATCAATTCCATAACCAGAATATGAGGCTGACCAGGTGGTCAGTAATGTTGCAGGAATACAACCTAGACATACGCCATATTGCCGGTTCTGAGAATGTGATTGCAGATTGCTTATCGAGGGTGGAAGACCCGGGGTATATCATCACAGGGGTAGCCTCCTACTTTGGTTTGATTAGTATGTTTACGTCTGGTGCTTGTTGGCTCGCGTGTGTAGCCCAGCGTATTGGGTCGTAAAGTAGGAGTTGCTGTGTTGGTATAGAAGTAAAAACTAGGCTTGCCCCTGTAGTGCAGCCGCCATAAACATATTAAAAATATAAAAATCCTATAAAAACTCTTTCTTTGATAGTTAATTTTTGTTTAAGTATGTTATAGCAGAAATTCTGAGTTGTACTACTCTCAGAAGGCTGGGCTAGTGAAGCTCGCTTTTATGAGCAAAACTATGTTATTTAATCTATTGTGGGAAGGGAAGGGTTGTTAAATTTTATAATGTGTTATTTTGATGAGAACTGTGCTTTACATTTCATTGTCGCTAGGTGGCTAGGAGTGGCGAATTTTGAATGGGTTCTGCGTGTCAGATTTAGAGCTCATAGTTGGAGTCTCTTAAAAATCTTGGGTGGGGTGTGACGCTCACCGCTTCCCCCAGAACCGCATGGCTTACTCGCTAGGACTCGCCAGGGCAGAGAATATAGCTACAGTCTACCTATCATTGTGTACTTTCCTTCTCGAGAAAGCTTGTGTTGCAGACAGTTCAGAACTGTTCTTTATTTTCGTCTGTCACAATCCTTTCTATTTTATTTAGTCAATTGAAAGTATTGTGTTAAGTAGTTGAATGATGGGAAGGCGAGTGGGAGAGGGAGAGAGAGAGAGACAAGGTGGTGTGACTTGGTAGTGAGTGCGGCGCGTGGCTGGCCCCCTTACATAGGCCTCGCGGGATTCGTTGCCTCCTGCCTAACACTGCCTACTACGCGGCTGCTTACTGGGCGACTGTCGTGCGCCCTCGTGCCATTCTTGCGAACTGGGACTCCAGCCAGGAGATCCATGGGAATATCCTTGTCAGATCCTTCCCAGACAGCATACTCTAAAGATCTCCCTTGAACTGTCCCACACTCTTGTCTTAGAATCTTTCTCTCCTACTGCCTCTATCACTTCCACTACTTCCTCACCTTTTATTAATATCAATTCCCCTCTGGTTCTCTGCATCCACACCTTGAATTGGTGGCCAGACTGTATTATATGCTGGATCTCACATTTCTTGTGTACTAGATTAAGGTTGAAGATAGTCATTGTCTTTTTGAGAGATTGTATTGCTCAGACTGTCTCCATCAATCACTAATATTTCTACAGGGTTAAATAATGCTAGACTAGGGATCAGGTACCTTGCTGTTGGTGTTTTCAATGTGTGTATGCTACTTTTGAGCTACATGACACTACGGATTCTGTGGGTTAGCTGGGTGGATCTTTTGTCTGTGTACCTTGGAGTTTAGACTGTGTAGTGCGTGAGGGCTGCTTGCCTAATCCACCCAACACTGTTCTAACTCTATTTGCTTTTACTTTTGAGGGACGCCAGAGGATACTCGATACTTGTGATCGAGAATCCTCAAGAGAGCACCCCTTCATATTAACGTAATCAGGCCACACAGACCCAAGGTCCACACTAGGCTAGGAGCTGCCTTGCTCCACCAGAATTCTGTACCTTTGCGCATCCCAGCTAGACTTGATTAACCTGGGTAGACCTTAGCTGGATTAGATCACATACTCTTTTATGCATACCCATTATTTTTACACAAGCATTTTGAGGTCTAGGTTGCTGTAGGGAGACACAACCAGCATAGACCGGTTTTGTTAATAGGAGTACTACTTTTTCGTGGCGAGCATTATTACAGTTGCACCGCTTATAATATTCTTGTGTCCAATAACATTATATGTCCAGCCATTTTGTGTATTTAGCCTACACGTGCATTTTCCTGCCTCCTGCTATTTTGTGGTTCCATTTCCGATACGTTCTTCTTAGTAGCATCCGACATTATTCAGAAGATTCCTTGTTCGGTGCTTGAGGACTTTACAACACTTTCTTTCATAAAGGAGTGACAGATATTATTGATTAAAGTAACGTTAAGTAAACCTTCTTCTTGATTGCATTAGATCAGTCTTGTGATTTAATTAAGTTAACTATCTTTTCCTTGTGTACCATAACTAAGCAACCATATGTTATAGGTAATAGGCTGTTTCAGAGAACATCAGCCTATAGTAGAAGCACATAGATACTGAGAGTTAAGATACCCCGCTATCGCAGATATAACTCTGGAGGGTATATGTGTTCTTTGTTCGACGGGATTATATATCAGGGGTTGGATCTAGTGTTTCCGTTGTTGCATTTATGCCAGTCTAGTCCAATGTATAAGAGCCACTGATTTATACGAGACCCGATCGTAACACCAGTGAAACGCATCGTATATCCTGTATCATCATGTACATTAATGTAACCGTGTACCACCATGAATTTTGCTAATCTCATTCATCTACTTCCTGCCACCCAGCGAAAAATCATCAGAGACCTGGAAACTTTGAATAATACAATTTTCAACGCAGAAATTGCCATTTATTTCAACCTTGTATGTATTAAAGAAAAAACATATGTTTTTTTTTATATATAATTATATATAACCACCGAAATCACCGAATACACCTAGTCACATTACCAACACCAGCCACTCACACCACCAACAAAACCCACTTACATCACCGACACCACCCACTGACACCAACAACAACAACCACCCACTGACACCACTAATACTAACAACACCACCCATTAACACCACCAACAACAACCACCCACTGACACCACCAACACCGCCCACTAACACCAACAACACCACCAACAAAAACCACCAACCGACACCAACAATACCACCCACTAACACCAACAACCACCCACTGACACCACCAACACCACCCAGTAACACCAACAACAACAACCACCCACTGACACCACCAACACCGCCCACTGACACCAACAACACTACCCACTGACACCAACAACACCACCCACTGACACCAACAACAGCACCCACTAACACCAATAAGACCACCCACTAACACCACCAACAACTATCACCCATTGACACCACCAACCCCGCCCACTGACACCAACAACACCACCCACTAACCCCACCTACAGCCACCCACTAACACCACCAACACCGCCCACTGACACCAACAACACCACCCACTAACACCACCAACAACAACCACCCACTGAAATTACCAACTGACACCACCAACACCGCCCACTGACACCGCCAACAAAAACCATCCACTGACACCAACAAAACCACCCACTGACACCACCACCCACTGACACCAGCAACACCACCCACTGACACCACCAACAACAACCACCCACTGACACCACCAACACCGCCCACTGACATCACCCACTTACACCACCGACACCATCCACTGACATCACCGACACTACCCACTGACATCACCCACTGACACCACCAACACCACCCACTTACACCACCTGACATCATCAACTGACATCACCGACACCACCCACTGACATCACCAACACCATCCACTGACATCACCGAAACCACTCACTGACACCACCAACACCACCCACTGGTCCTCGAGTGGCGGCGTCTACGCCGTGGGACCACCTCTCAGAGCTGCCGACCATGGATGGCTGCCGACCCTCCCGGCTGGGGACAAGATCTACGACCAGTGGAGGACAGCTGGCTGCCGACCGTGGGGAGCAGTTTCCAGGAGCCAAACCGCAACAACCAACCCCTGTCCCCTCCCTGGGGGTACGAGTCCTTGGAGCGGCTACGGTCTCGCCGGGCAACTACCACACCTCTCACACCACACACTCACATTTCACTGTTTTTTCTACACCGAGAAATGACTCTCCGGCTGTCATTTCTCAAAGTATCCTTCTAGCCGGAGACCTCGAGAGCAACCCAGGACCCACCTACACATACATATATTCAACATGCTCAAAACCCATCACTTCGAGTTGCCACACGAAGGGTTCAGTTCTCTGCAATTCATGCGGGAACGGGACCCATCTCACCTGCACGACACTTGCCTCCACGAAACCCTTCACGAACACCTGGACCTTTTCCTCATGCCCTTCCCTCTCCCAGTCAAATCCCTCCCATAAAACCCGTACACCTCTCCTTCCCAACCCACCTAGCCTTTCCATACCCTCCAGATCCTCAACCCCACACACCACACCCCAACCTAATCCATTCCTACCATCATCACCTGTATCCCAATCCCCACCCCCACCACCACTTCACCCATCTCAATCCTCCCCACCCCTACCATCACAGCCACCCCATCCTCGTGCAGCAGCACCCAACTTACACCGTGCACACAACATTAACATTCTTCAACTAAACATAGATGGCATCAATACAAAGAAACACGAACTCTCACACTTCATCAAACAACACAGCATACACATTGCCATCTTACAAGAAAAAAACTCTGCACAACACAAAAAACACCTACATTCCATGATTTCACCGCCAAGACCGGGCCGTTGGCGGTGGCGGTGGCCTCATTACCCTGGTACACAAAGAAATAACCTATACAGTCACCAGTGCACATACCAAATTCCTCCTCCCCCAAAATGATAACACAACAGAAATACAATCCATTAAAATACGCACTGGCAACAATTCCAACATAACCATCATAAACACATACATCCCTCCCCAAACATCCCCTACAGTACCCAATGAATACAGACCACAATTCCAACATAACCATCATAAACATATGCATCCCTCATCCCTCCCCAAATATCCCCTACAGTACCCAATGAACACAGACCACAATTCCAACATAGACATCATAAACACATACATCCCCTACAGTACCCAATGAATACAGACCACAACTACAACAAATCACAAACACCCCACACATCATCCTGGGTGGTGACTTCAACTCCAAGACGTCGGCCTGGTTTGTCGACAACCCGGACACAGACAGAGGGCTGGCCCTACAACACCAATCAGATAACCTCTTCATCCTCTATGACATCCACCAACATACCCATACTCCCCACCAAGCCCTCTACGACCCATCATCTCCAGATATCACATTTTTCCTCCTCAGAACTCGCCCCCACAAAATCCTGGAGGGTGGTTAAAACCTTAGGCTCCATCCACCTCCCGATCATTATCACCATCAAAACCAGACTCACCCCAGCTAGCCACAGATACACTTACACCAACTATAAAAGAGCCAACTGGGAAGCTTTCACAAACGAGACAGAACAACACTTTGAAACCCTAAACAGCGCACCTATCACTAACATCAACAATGCTTTCCACATATTCAACACAACTATCCAAAACACTGACAAGAAACATATTCCAAGAGGTAATAGAAAAAGACGCAACCCCAACTTCTCACCAGAAATTCAAAACCTCGTCAGACAACGCAACACACTGAACATTCCCCAGCACCCCACACACAAAACATCACACAACAAATCCAAGCACTCAACAGTGCAACACCCAGATTAACAACAAAATACAAGAACAACTAACACTAAATTGGAATAACTTCCTACAAACACTTGATCACAAATCAAACCCCAAAAAACTCTACAAAACACTAAACAGCATCACACTTTCCAATAGCAACACAACACAATCACAAGCTTCAATCACAACAACAGACTCTACTCCTTCTTGTAAACAACAAGCAAACACTCTCATTAATCACTTCTCTCATGTCAGCCACCTAAATCCCCATAATGACGACCAACATGTCATCCGAAGAAAGAGACAATTCCCTACAGACCCTGACTATGCACCCTTCACCAACAACCAGACAAAGCACATCATCAACACTCTCAAGCACTCACCCGCCTGTGGCCAAGACAACAAAAGCAACATACACCTCAGACACCTGGGACCACAAGGCATACAAGCACTCACTAACATATCAAACTACAGTTAATCACACAACACAATACCAGACATCTGGAAGCATGGTATCATCATCACATTCCCCAAACCCAACAAAGACCCAACGCTACCCTCCTCACACCGCCCTATCACACTCCTTTGCACCCCCTCCAAAGTCATAGAATGCCTTGTACTACAACTGATTACACACGCCCTACCCCTAGCTCCAACACAACATGGCTTCAGGCCACTGCACTCCACAAACACTCTTCTTACAGACATTACAGAATGAGCTTTTGATGGCATCAACTCAGCCAGACCACCACACAGATCACTACTTGCCACACTCGACATTAGTAAAGCCTTCGATGCCATCCCCGCCACAACCTAACAAACAAAATCTATGACACAACCATGCACAACAACACAAAAAGGTGGCTGGCCAACTTCCTAGCAGGCAGATGTGCAATTGCACACATATCTTTTGCCGGTCAGTCATCTATCTTCAGAAATTTCCCAAATGGAGTCCCGCAAGGATCCGTCCTGTTGCCTGCACTCTTCAATCTGTACATGCATGATATAAATACACCCCAAATAAACATAGCCTCCTACGCAGACGACATAACACTCACATGCACACACCAAGACCTAGACACAGCAACACATCTCCTTCAACCCTATCTCAACACATTACATGACTGGTGCACCACAAACAGACTCAGCCAAATCCACCGAAACACTCCTCACAAGCTGGACAGAACACAAATACACCCCGCAGCTCACCATAAACTACACACCCCTAACACACACACGGTCACCCAAAATCATAGGGGTAACATGACATTCAAACAGCACACTACAAACATGAAAAAGAAACTTAACGCCCTCAATCACTTTCCCACGCAAAATTTGGACACAACAAAGAAACCACCACCACAGTTTACAAACAATACATAAGATCAGTGATGGAATACACAAGCCCGGCCTGGGCTTCTAACCTAGCTGAAACACATCTTAAGACCTTACAAACTATTCAAAATATAGCCCTAAAAATCATTACAGGCTGCACAGCTACTACACCTACATCAAGAAACCAAAGTCCTCAAAGTCAAAGACCATCTGGACATGAAAGGCACTCAATGCGTAGCAGCAGCCTCCACGAACCAACACCACCCACTACACTACATGGCAACACACCCACAGACACCAAGGAATATCAAAACAACACCCAGCACACGGTATCACACACAAATACTGTCTTCTCTCCCTCCCTGCCCAACCCAAACCAGCTTCCAGAAGCACATCCATACTCATATCTCTCGCCGTTCCATCCAATCACTCATAGACAACACGCAGCTGCAGGCACGACTTCCCGAAATCCACTCTTATGAATCCACCCTTCCTTGCGAGGACAGAGTTAACCTGTCCAGGCTGAGATGCGGACACCATCCAGCTCTTCTGAGCTATCAGAAAAGACTGGATGATTTCGTCGTCGAACACCTGCCCGGAATGTAACACAGCACCTCATACCATTAAACACATCATAGAAGACTGCATTTCACACAATCACTTACGCCAACAACACAATCTACACTCCTTGAGAGCTCTGTGGGAAAGCCCGATCGTGGCCATGGCCTCGGGGTTGTTCGGCCAGGCAGCTTAGGGAACGACAACAACAACACCACCCACTGACACCACCAACTGACATCACCCACTGAGACCTCCAACACCACCCACTGACGCCACCCACTCACACAACTGACACCACCCACTGACACCATCAACACCAACCACTCACACCACCGACACCACCCACTCACACCACCGACACCAACCACTCACACCACCGACACCACCCACTCACACCACTGACACCACCCACTGACACCACTGACACCAACCACTGACACCACCAACGCCACCCACTCACACCACCGACATCACCCACTCATACCACCCACTCACACCACCGACACCGCCCACTCACCGCACTCACACCACAACACCACCATTGCCCACTCACCACCCACTCACACCGACACCACCCACTCACACCACCCACTGACACCACCAACGCCACCCACTCACACCGACACCGCCACTCACACACTGACAACATCACACCACCCACACACACCACCGACACCACCCACTCACATCACCGACACCGCCCACTCACACCACCGACACCGCCCACTCACACCACCGACACCGCCCACTCACACCACCAACACCACCCACTCACACCACCGACACCGCCCACTCACACCGCCGACATTGCCCACTCACACCACCCACTCACACCACCGACACCACCCACTCACACCACCGGCACCGCCCATTCACACCACCGACACCACCCACTCACACCACCGACACCGCTCACTCACACCACTGACACCGCCCACTCACACCACCCACGCACACCACCGACACCACCCACTCACATCACCGACACCGCCCACTCACACCACCGACACCGCCCACTCACACCACCGATACTGCCCACTGACATCACCAACACCGCCCACTCACACCACCCACTGACATCACCAACACCACCCACTGACATCACCAACACCATCCACCCACTGACATCACCAACACCACTCACTGACATCACCAACACCAACCACCCAATCACACCACCGACACCGCCCACTGACATCACCAACACCACCCACTGACATCACCAACACCACCCACTGACATCACCAACACCATCCACCCACTGACATCACCAACACCACTTACTGACATCACCAACACCAACCACCCAATCACACCACCGACACCGCCCACTGACATCACCAACACCACCCACTGATATCACCAACATCATTTAATTTCACCACTGACACCAACTACTTACACCACTGATACCAACCACATACACCACCCACCCACCCTCAGGACATTATCTACCATTTCTCTCACTACCTCATAACCTGCCTCCAGGGGGAAATATTACACGCCATTTTCTATGACGTCTTCCCTTCATAATACCTCCCTCTTGGTTTTCTTACTCCTACTCCTACTCTCTCTCTCTCTCTCTCTCTCTCTCTCTCTCTCTCTCTCTCTCTCTCAGTCCTGATACTACCTGATAGCAGCCTAGAGGGGTCACTAGATCTATTGTTGCTTGATTTCCTTTGTACCCTTTCATGGTGTTCCTTCTTGCGTGTCTAGTGTGGATAGCATTCTTTGTGTAGATAATTAAACACAGGTGATTTCGAAATGTATTACTTTCATGCCCACCGGATTTATACTAAGTTTCACAAATGTATAATACTATTAAAAAAAAAAAAAAAAAAAAAAAATATATATATATATATATATATATATATATATATATATATATATATAGTTTATATATATATATATATATATATATATATATATATATATATATATTATATATATATATTTGTACTGTATATATATAATTATATATATACATATATATATATATATATATATATATATATATATATATATATATATATATATATATATATATAGTATATACATATATATATATATATATATATATACCGGCCCCATTCAGCCAACTGTTTTAAGACGTTTATCCCCATCCAAGTGTCGATTTCATCCTGGCGAGCGATAGTGAGCCAGACATTTTTCTATCGAAAATGCACAAATTTAGCTTGCTGTCAAAATAAAAATATATATAAGCTGGCTCGCTACCACTCGCCAGGAAAATATTGACACCTGGATGGGGGTAAGCGTCTTAAAACAGTAGGCTGAATGGGGCCGAATGGATACAAACCAAAGAGAGAGGGAGAGAAAGAGAAAACATGCGAGGTGGGCTCCCATAAATCTACATATGAACAGAATAGTCAGGAGATATGGCTTTAATGGCAATCTCCTTTAATGTAGGTCAAGGGGCAGAGGTCAGTTGGAGTAACCTAGATATAAATAGCTTTGTTTACCACGATGTTAACCCTTTCAGTATTATGGCGCACCTTTTTACTATAGTCCGGCTAACATTAGACGATTGTATTAAGGGCTGCTGCTTATGTTTTGGCCTGTATCTTTATATACATTATTTTGATTTTGTTTTAGTGTCCCTGCTAGACCTCCATCAAGCTTAGAGAAACACCCCCTTAAACCCCTTTCAAGATAATTTTTACATTTTTCGGTAGAAAAATTTCCCGGCCGAAGGCTGGTCTCCTTCTAAAATTGTCGGCTCGCTATCGCTCGCCAGGAAAAAATCGACACCTAAAGGCCACGAAAGGTCTTAATATTGACAACAAAATGAGGCGAAAGATCTCAAAATCGCCAAACTAACGGAACGAACGTCTTAAAATATGCTAAACATAAGGAAGAAGGGGGTCCAGAAAAAGTGAGTACAACCCCCTTAAGGATTTGGAAGGCCCTCAATGGATCAAAGGTGCAATATTATATTCTAATTAACCGTCTTCAGTACCACAATCCCTCCCTAAGGTCAACCAAATCGACTAATAAGGGAGACAGGCATAATAAGACACTTAAGGAGGGTAACCTGCTAATTGCTCTCTCTGGGTTGTATCCATTCGGCCCCATTCAGCCTACTGTTTTAAGAAGTTTATTCCCATCCAGGTGTCAATGGCGAGCGATAGCGATCTTTCATATTTTGGATAATGAGTTAAATAGCTGGCTAAATTTGTACATTTTTCGATAGAAGAATTTCTCCGGCGAAGCAGCATTTCTCCAAAAATCGTCACCTGGATGGGGATAAACGTCTTAAAACAGTTGGCTGAATGGGGCCGAATGGATACAAGCCAGGGAGAGAGAGAAGATAAAAATAAAACCGGTGACCCCCCTTAATTAAAGGACTTATAATACCCTAGAACCTCCATGTCTCCCAGTTATATAATGTAAAGAAATAAGCAGATTTGTATTATATTACGAGTGTAGTTTGCAATAAAGAAGTTCATTTGCATGCTTTACTAATGTGTTCATTGTTTTCTGTTGTGTTGTCCCTATTCTGGCTCTGTCTTGAGTCGGCCACCCTAAAAAAAAAAAAAAAAGGAAACGAGGGAACAAACAAGATAAGCAAAATAGGAAAAGTGGGGATTGGGCCTGAGTATAGGATAGGACTAATCGGCTTAATACAAATCCACAGTTTCAACGTAGTAACGCAGTAACGTAAGATATATTATTCTGAGAGGAGACATTCAGAGTTCTGTGAATACTTGAATGGCTAAATGACAGCATCATGACTGAAAAAACTTTTATTATGATAACAACACAATACAAAGTCTTTCCATCATGTGAGTATACATTTTCTCACTCTCTCTCTGTCTCTCTCTCTCTCTATAATGTCGGTGGTAATTACTTTTGTTTTGCCAGTCAACATGACACACTATAGTCCGTTCATTCTAGGTTGGGCAGAAATTGTAACCCCTAACCTCTCATAACTCAAAAAGGACTAGAGTAATCGATCAAATATTTCTACCAAATACAGTAGGAAACTTGGCTAGGTAATATGTGTATAAATTGACAGTTTATTTGCTCTAGCCCTTTTTGAGTTACAGAAGTTAGAAGTTACGATTTCTGCCAAAACTAGAATGAACGGACTTTAGTGTATCATTTGACTGGCTATGAATGCTGCAGAACCAACAATAATGGAGACTGTTGAGGAATATATTCCAGAGAATACAGTTTATGGAGAAATGGTTATACAATACATCAATACACTCATAATGTACGATATAATGGTTATACAATACATCAATACACTCATAATGTACGATATAATGGTTATACAATACATCAATACACTCATAATGTACGATATAATGGTTATACAATACATCAATACACTCATAATGTACGATATAATGGTTATACAATACATCAATACACTCATAATGTAGGATATAATGGTTATACAATACATCAATACACTCATAATGTATGATATAATGGTTATACAATACATCAATACACTCATAATGTATGATATAATGGTTATACAATACATCAATACACTCATAATGTACGATATAATGGTTATACAATACATCAATACACTCATAATGTACGATATAATGGTTATACAATACATCAATACACTCATAATGTATGATATAATGGTTATACAATACATCAATACACTCATAATGTACTATATAATGGTTATACAATACATCAATACACTCATAATGTACGATATAATGGTTATACAATACATCAATACACTCATAATGTACGATATAATGGTTATACAATACATCAATACACTCATAATGTACTATATAATGGTTATACAATACATCAATACACTCATAATGTATGATATAATGGTTATACAATACATCAATACACTCATAATGTATGATATAATGGTTATACAATACATCAATACACTCATAATGTACGATATAATGGTTATACAATACACTCATAATGTACGATATAATGGTTATACAATACATCAATACACTCATAATGTACGATAAAATGGTTATACAATACATCAATACACTCATAATGTACGATATCATGGTTATACAATACATCAATACACTGATAATGTACGATATAATGGTTATACAATACATCAATACACTCATAATGTACGATATAATGGTTATACAATACATCAATACACTTATAATGTATGATATAATGGTTATACAATACATCAATACACTCATAATGTATGATATAATGGTTATACAATACATCAATACACTCATAATGTACGATATAATGGTTATACAATACATCAATACACTCATAATGTATGATATAATGGTTATACAATACATCAATACACTCATAATGTACGATATAATGGTTATGCAATACATCAATACACTCATAATGTACGATATAATGGTTATACAATACATCAATACACTCATAATGTACGATATAATGGTTATACAATACATCAATACACTCATAATGTATGATATAATGGTTATACAATACATCAATACACTCATAATGTATGATATAATGGTTATACAATACATCAATACACTCATAATGTACGATATATGGTTAACAATACATCAATACACTCATAATGTACTATATAATGGTTATACAATACATCAATACACTCATAATGTACGATATAATGGTTAACAATACATCAATACACTCATAATGTATGATATAATGGTTATACAATACATCAATACACTCATAATGTACGATATAATGGTTATACAATACATCAATACACTCATAATGTATGATATAATGGTTATACAATACATCAATACACTCATAATGTACGATATAATGGTTATACAATACATCAATACACTCATAATGTATGATATAATGGTTATACAATACATCAATACACTCATAATGTACGATAATGGTTATACAATACATCAATACACTCATAATGTATGATATAATGGTTATACAATACATCAATACACTCATAATGTACTATATAATGGTTATACAATACATCAATACACTCATAATGTACGATATAATGGTTATACAATACATCAATACACTCATAATGTACTATATAATGGTTAACAATACATCAATACACTCATAATGTACGATATAATGGTTATACAATACATCAATACACTCATAATGTACTATATAATGGTTATACAATACATCAATACACTCATAATGTACGATATAATGGTTATACAATACATCAATACACTCATAATGTATGATATAATGGTTATACAATACATCAATACACTCATAATGTACGATATAATGGTTATACAATACATCAATACACTCATAATGTACTATATAATGGTTATACAATACATCAATACACTCATAATGTACGATAATGGTTATACAATACATCAATACACTCATAATGTACGATATAATGGTTACAATACATCAATACACTCATAATGTATGATATAATGGTTATACAATACATCAATACACTCATAATGTACGATATAATGGTTATACAATACATCAATACACTCATAATGTACTATATAATGGTTATACAATACATCAATACACTCATAATGTACGATATAATGGTTATACAATACATCAATACACTCATAATGTACGATATAATGGTTATACAATACATCAATACACTCATAATGTATGATATAATGGTTATACAATACATCAATACACTCATAATGTACGATATAATGGTTATACAATACATCAATACACTCATAATGTATGATATAATGGTTATACAATACATCAATACACTCATAATGTACGATATAATGGTTATACAATACATCAATACACTCATAATGTATGATATAATGGTTATACAATACATCAATACACTCATAATGTACGATATAATGGTTATACAATACATCAATACACTCATAATGTACTATATAATGGTTATACAATACATCAATACACTCATAATGTACGATATAATGGTTATACAATACATCAATACTCATAATGTACGATATAATGGTTATACAATACATCAATACACTCATAATGTATGATATAATGGTTATACAATACATCAATACACTCATAATGTACGATATAATGGTTATACAATACATCAATACACTCATAATGTATGATATAATGGTATACAATACATCAATACACTCATAATGTATGATATAATGGTTATACAATACATCAATACACTCATAATGTATGATATAATGGTTATACAATACATCAATACACTCATAATGTATATAATGGTTATACAATACATCAATACACTCATAATGTACGATATAATGGTTATACAATACATCAATACACTCATAATGTATGATATAATGGTTATACAATACATCAATACACTCATAATGTACGATATAATGGTTATACAATACATCAATACACTCATAATGTATGATATAATGGTTATACAATACATCAATACACTCATAATGTACGATATAATGGTTATACAATACATCAATACACTCATAATGTACTATATAATGGTTATACAATACATCAATACACTCATAATGTACGATATAATGGTTATACAATACATCAATACACTCATAATGTACTATATAATGGTTATACATACATCAATACACTCATAATGTACGATATAATGGTTATACAATACATCAATACACTCATAATGTATGATATAATGGTTATACAATACATCAATACACTCATAATGTACGATATAATGGTTATACAATACATCAATACACTCATAATGTACTATATAATGGTTATACAACAATCAATACACTCATAATGTACGATATAATGGTTATACAATACATCAATACACTCATAATGTACTATAATGGTTATACAATACATCAATACACTCATAATGTATGATAATGGTTATACAATACATCAATACACTCATAATGTACGATATAATGGTTATACAATACATCAATACACTCATAATGTACGATATAATGGTTACAATACATCAATACACTCATACTATATAATGGTTTACAATACTCAATACCTCATAATGTATGATATAATGGTTATACAATACATCAATACACTCATAATGTACGATATAATGGTTACAATACATCAATACACTCATAATGTACTATATAATGGTTATACAATACATCAATACACTCATAATGTATGATATAATGGTTATACAATACATCAATACACTCATAATGTACGATATAATGGTTATACAATACATCAATACACTCATAATGTACGATATAATGGTAATACAATACATCAATACACTCATAATGTACGATATAATGGTTATACAATACATCAATACACTCATAATGTACTATATAATGGTTATACAATACATCAATACACTCATAATGTATGATATAATGGTTATACAATACATCAATACACTCATAATGTACGATATAATGGTTATACAATACATCAATACACTCATAATGTATGATATAATGGTTATACAATACATCAATACACTCATAATGTATGATAATGGTTACAATACATCAATACACTAATGTACGATAATGGTTATACAATACATCAATACACTCATAATGTACGATATAATGGTTATACAATACATCAATACACTCATAATGTATGATATAATGGTTATACAATACATCATACACTCATAATGTACGATATAATGGTTATACAATACATCAATACACTCATAATGTATGATATAATGGTTATACAATACATCAATACACTCATAATGTATGATATAATGGTTATACAATACATCAATACACTCATAATGTACGATATAATGGTTATACAATACATCAATACACTCATAATGTACGATATAATGGTTATACAATACATCAATACACTCATAATGTATGATATAATGGTTATACAATTCATCAATACACTCATAATGTATGATATAATGGTTATACAATACATCAATACACTCATAATGTACGATATAATGGTTATACAATACATCAATACACTCATAATGTACGATATAATGGTTATACAATACATCAATACACTCATAATGTACTATATAATGGTTATACAATACATCAATACACTCATAATGTACTATATAATGGTTATACAATACATCAATACACTCATAATGTACGATATAATGGTTATACAATACATCAATACACTCATAATGTACGATATAATGGTAATACAATACATCAATACACTCATAATGTACGATATAATGGTTATACAATACATCAATACACTCATAATGTACGATATAATGGTTATACAATACATCAATACACTCATAATGTATGATATAATGGTTATACAATACATCAATACACTCATAATGTACGATATAATTGACCAATTGCGAGTTTTGGTCTATGAGGAAGTTCGAGTCGTACACATCGATATTAATAAGAAATGCGATAATAATGTAGGTTTCTGATAGATAAAAAGTATGTTGAATTAATTGTTATGTATCTATGTAAATATAAATGCACTATAACTGTATTTTAGCTGGTAATTCTGCTAAATATCGTTGTCTGCAGCTCCAACTTCCTTATAGAACTAAACTCGCAAGTGGTCAATTGGGTGTTCTGAAAGGCTAGTAATCCCCTTAACAATAATATAACAATAAAGATGATGGTGGAGTTTGGGGGGAGGGAAGGGGGGCAGTCTGCTCTTGCCGTGATCACTTATTCACCGTCAGTTACCGGCGGCAGCGTTGTATAGGATAGCTAGATAAATAGTTAGTGTGATATATTTTGAGAGTGTGGGTTGATATATTGTAGGTGGTTATATAGATAGATACTGCAGATAGATAGATAGCTAGATAGTTTGTAGGACAGATGAATTTTAGGTGGATAATATGCTTGAGATAAGGATTAAATTATCTCCCCAACTCGAAATTATTTCTTTCAATTTACAATATTTGTTTTGGAGAATTACAATGTACAAATTAATAGACAGGCAGTTAGCTAGATGAATATATAGGTATATACACAATAATATATATTGATGGCTATACAATACTTGTTGTCTCTTATATTTCCAGCAGATGATAAATTGGGTAAATTGTAATGTCCTCGTCTATATCACTCACTTATCAGGAAGTTCTTGTAGTAGGTCGATAAAGCCGAGATTGCAACATGGAAGATTTGATTGCTTGCGCGAAGCATGCTGGTGGCATATGGCGTCACCCAGGATGCTGCCCATTAACTCTATTGATGCCGTAATATACAGTATTTCCATATTCTCTGTACCTACCCTGTCTCAGTCCACCCTCCTGACCCTAATCAATATATCGACAGTCCTTGTTCCACATTCATTGTTCTTTCCTCTCACTAAAACATTACGCTTTCCATAATGCAGTTGGGTTGAGTACATGATTAGATTGATATCCAACATTCGAAAATGGATATTAATCGTGATCGTGTATTCAACCTTTAACTGCGTTGGTGATGTAATGGTTTAGATGCTTATGTTTTGGGTGTGGTGCCCCGAGTTCGAATCCCGGGAGGACCATATGCTTTCATTAGTTTATTCAAGGGCATTGGGGTTTGTTATTGATGATAAATGTTAAGAACGGGGTGTTAATTAATTAATCTATTTATATATCTATCTCTCTATCTACCCCTTCAGAGCCACCAGTACTTGACGGAGGCGACGAAGAAGTGACTATAACTCGGGGTGACTCTGCCAACCTGACCTGTCGCGCCCACGGCACCCCGACTCCCACCATCAGATGGATCAGGGAGGATTACAAACCCATCAGAATCTCAGACACCATTCTGGGTAAGGGACCAGTCATTTATTTTTTGTTTCAATTTATTCTCATTTATTAATATTTGTGTTGTAATCAGTCGAAGAAATGTATGTGAAAATAATTAAGGGAGCCCACCTCGCTTGTTTTCTCTTTCTCTCCGTCTCTTTTTGGCTTGTATCCATTCTGCCCCATTCAGCCACCTGTTTTAAGACGTTTACCCTCATCCAGGTGTCAATACTTTCCTGGCGAGCGGTAGCTAGCCAGCATAAATATATATTTTTGTTTTGACAGCAAGCTAAATTTGTACATTTTTCGATAGAAAAATTTCTCCGGCGAAGCCGGATTTGTCCATACAATGCATGCTCGCTATCGCTCGCCAGGAAGAAATTGACACCTGGATGGGGATAAACGTCTTAAAACAGTTGGCTGAATGGGGCTGAATGGATACAAGCCAGGGAAAGAGAGAAAAAGGAGAGAAAGGTAAAATAAGCCGGTGACCCCCCTTAAGTTGAATATTGTCGTCTCTGGAAGCTTTGACACAATAGTCCTCCTGAACAACTGCCTCTACGACTTTGAACACTAAGACCAAAGTCGTTCGCAGAGCCAAAATGAACAATGTGAATTTGTCGGATTTCCACTACACTGGCTAAGTAGATAGTTTCACTGAGTTTTGTCGTCTCCAGAATCTTTGACGTAGTACTCCTCCTAAATGACTGACTCATTGACATTGAACACCAAGACCAAAATTGTTTGCAGGGCCAAAATGAACAAAGAGTATCTGCCAGATTTCCACTACCGACTGTGGTGTTTTTTGCAACGCAAGGTTTGTCGTTTCTGGAACCTTGATGCACTACTCCTCCTAAGCGGCTGCCTCCACAACACTGAACACTAAGCCTTATGTTGTTTGCAGAGCCATAATGAACAAAGTGAATCTGTTGGGTTTCCACTACCAACAGTGGTGGCTTTTGCACCGCGAGATTATTTTTTTGTATGTGTTCTCTCCTGTACCTTTGATGCCCTACTCCTCTTAAATGGATGCCTCCATTACATTGGAGACCAAGTCCAAAGTTGTTCACAGAGCCAAAATGAACAGAGTGAACCAGCCAGATTTCAGCTACCAACAGTAGTAGCTCTTGCATTGCAAGATTTTCTAAAAAGGGATGTAGCGGAATCGGGATGCAGCAGATTAATCCGACCGTTTGTGTATTATTATTGAGGATTTCAATTGTTGATGCCATTTTCGAGCTATGTATTTTTAGTTTTTCTGTCCCCTAAACTAAAAAGAATACCAGTCTACCCCGACCTACTCCAACCTTAAAAAAGAAAAAAAAAAAAAAAAAAAAAAAAACCGCCCCCCAGACCCCCATGAAGCTAAATATATACCTTTTTCGGTAGAAAAATGCACTACCCAAAGGCTGATTTTACCAAAATTGTAGGCCTTGGAGAACGGCCCAACATTCTTGACTTATTTCTAAATTGCAATCCTTTTACTTACGCTGTAGAACTTTTCTCTCAGTTGGGCTCCTCCAATCACAACCTTATCTCTGTTACCTGTCCTATCTCTATAGTATGTTCATCTAATCTTCCAAGCCGGTTGCGCTTGTGACACTTTGGTGCTGCCAACTGTGAGACTCTTCGGCAGTACTTCTTTGATTTTCCAAGCAATGGTTTTTGCTTCCGTGGCTGGGGATTCTCGGATTGTGCCAAGTGCATAACCAAGATAATCCTCTCGGGCAAGGAGGCGTACATTCCATTTTCTTTCTCTCAGTCTAATGCAAATCAAATCTTGGTTTACTCACGCTTGTTCTACTGCTGTCCGCAATAAGGAGGATACATTCAAACGGTACCGTCGCCATCAAACTCAAGAATCTAGGGGTTCTTATGTTTCTGCCCGAAATCAAGCCAAATCTGTTTTTCGAGTAACCAAAAACTCCTTCATCAATAACATTCCAACTCTAGCTCTTCTCAAGCTTTCTGGCATCTAGCCACTGCTATGGAACAGCCTGAAAGGAAATTAGAGACAAAGGCACAGATAGACAAATAGAAACCGAAGGAAGATTGTTTGAAAATTATAGATTTGTGCTAGACTCTATCGAAGACATTCTATATGTCTCGCGCAATAGACAAAGTTTCACCGAAGTGCCAAAAGGAGGATGACAAAGAGTTAGTAAGATAAGAAAGAAGATCATCAGCAGAGCAGCTCTTAAGGAAACCGAATTAGCGATCTGAAGGTAGATTATAGGAAGGCAATTGCTTGAGAAATTTTGAATTAAGAATAGTTTCAAAACTTTAGAGATTGAAATAGTGAGAGCAATTGGACGATAGTTGGATGGTTGAGAGGGGTCACCCTTCTATGGAACAGGCTTTATGAGAGCAAACTTCCAGCAAGAAGGAAGGACATAATACAGAGATGAAAGAGTTTGCCTAGGGAGGGAGTCAGCACGGAAAAACAGTTATTAAGTACAACAGGATGAACAACATCCGCCCTTCCTAGTATAAGCATATATATATATATATATATATATACCGGTATATATATATATACAGTATATATATATATATATATATATATATATATATATATATATATATATATATATATATATACTGTGTCAAGAGCATTGCAACGTCCCAAAGCTGCTTGTCAGTACAGCTAT
Source organism: Paralithodes platypus (assembly GCA_032716605.1). Classification (NCBI taxonomy): domain Eukaryota; kingdom Metazoa; phylum Arthropoda; class Malacostraca; order Decapoda; family Lithodidae; genus Paralithodes; species Paralithodes platypus. Next base: position 29,885,411 of record CM064482.1, read on the forward strand.
TTCTTTAGTAATATAAGGGGACTTCACTCTAACATCAATTCTGTACACCAATTTCTTCAAGCAGAATCCCCTACTCTCCTTTTTTTGACAGAGACTCAAGTAACATCCACATCTGACACATCTAGATTTAATTTTCCAGGTTATCAACTGCTCCAAAATTTCAGACCTAAAGGTGGTGTATGTTGCTTCGCAAAATCTGAAATTGCCCTGGAGGAGGTTACTAGTTTCAATTGTCCCTATTTTGATTATTCTATATACAAATTAATTTCTGCTGGTAAATTTAAATACATATGTTGCATCTACCGTTCCCCAAATACTCCTCCAGAGCAAAGTCTTTTTGATTCTCTGTCCTCACAACTCAGTGTCCTCAACTTAAATGCTTCTTCTGAAATCACTGTGTTGGGTGATTTTAATGTCCATAATGTTGAATGGCTCACTCATTCAGCCAGGACTGATGATGCTGGTCTTGAATGTGAGCTATTTGCAGACTCATTTAATCTCATTCAACTAGTCAACCAACCCACCCGTGTACCAGATAATCCTAATCATAATTCCCACCTACTGGACTTATTTTTAACAACCAATTCAGAAAATTATGATGTTACAGTGAGGTCCCCACTTGGATCTTCTGATCACTGTCTGATACAGGCCACCTGTCTATCACCTACCACACCTTCCCACTCTGAACCTGTTTTGGTGACTAAATGGCATTACGATAGGGCAGACTGGGAGGGTCTTCAAGGTTTCTTTATTGATATTCCCTGGACCTCTTTCTTTTCTAATGATGCACACTCCACCTTGAGCCACATACAAGATTTTGTAAAAATTGGAATGGAAACTTTTATTCCTCATCAAAAGTACAGTAAAAGATCTAATTCACCTAAATGGTTTGACCATAATTGTGCTAGAGTAACTGAATAAAAAGCAATAGCCTACAATGCATACACAAGATCAAAAACACATGAAGCCTTTAATTACTTTAGAAACATCAGAAATCATGCCAAAACTGTATTAAACCTAACTAAATCAAACTTTCTCCATAAGCAGGCAAATAAACTTCTAAATAATCCAAATGATAACAAAATATTTTGGTCTACTCTTAACTCATTCAAATCCAACTTCACTACTGCTTCATCCATTCCACCATTAAAATCTCCGACTGGCAATCTTGTAAGTGACCCACGAGGTAAAGCTAACCTTCTTGCAGATATTTTCTCCACCAACTCAACCTTAGATGACATAAATCAAGATGTCCCTGTACTTAATTTTAATTCACCTGAAATTCCCTCACTTAAGATCCACACCAGACATGTCAAAACTATTTTGCAGAATCTCTCAGTAGATAAGGCTCCTGGTCCAGATGAAATTCCTCCAATAGTACTTAAGAATTGCTCCTTGGTGCTCGCTCCTGTATTGGCAAAATTTTTCCGTCTGTGTACTCATACCTCATGCTTCCCAGTACCCTGGAAAGAAGCAAACATCCATCCAGTTCCTAAAAAAGGTGCCTCTTCAGATCCATCAAACTACAGACCAATAGCTATAACTTCCACTCTTGGCAAAGTTTTTGAAATTATATTAAATAATCACATAATTAAGCATCTGGAGAATAATAAATTAATCAGTGATAGGCAATATGGTTTTAGACGATGTCGATCAACTGCAGACATTCTTTGCCTTCTTACGCATCAAATCAACCAAGCTACAGACCAACATGGTGAAACACATACAATAGCACTGGATATATCAAAGGCATTTGATAGAGTCTGGCATCAATCCTTATTGTCGAAGATGTCACACTACGGCCTTGCATCATTAGTTCCACTAATTTCTTCTTATCTTCATAACAGAAAAATACGTGTAATGGTAGATGGCCTTTATTCTCAATTTCACTCAATAAATGCTGGTGTTCCCCAGGGATCAGTTTTGGCCCCAACTCTGTTCCTCATTCATATCAATGATCTTATATCTACCACTCATAATCCAATACATTCCTACGCAGATGACTCAACACTCCACAGTTCCTTCACATTTACCAATTCTTTCACCCAACCCGATCTTATAAATTCAAAAATAAACACTGCAATTTCTCTGAACCAGGACCTTTCTAGAATTAATGAATGGGGACAAGAGAATCTAGTTTCCTTTAATGCACAGAAAACCAAGTACATTCAATTTTCTAACCGACAGAATCTCACTGACTCCCATATATTTTTTAATGATGTAAATATTCCCACTTCCCCTAGTATTGACATTCTCGGTGTAACATTAACTACTAACTTGAGCTGGACACATTATGTTAGAAGCATTGCTAAGAATGCCTCTAAAAAACTGGGACTCCTGTACAGAGTTCGAGAATTCTTCACTGACGAGCAGTTGGCCGTAATATATAAAAGTCATGTGCGCTCTCAGATGGATTACTGTTCACCTCTGTGGGGTGGAAGTGGAGTGGTTGCATTGAGGCAGTTGGACAAAATTCAAAATAAAGCTATTAGATTAATCAATAACCCTGCAATCACACAGGACCTTCCTACATTAGCCATACGAAGAAACGTTGCATCCCTTGCATTATTCTACAGATATTTTCACAGCAATTGTTCCGAGGAACTTGCTTCAATTGTGCCGCCTCTCCACATCTTTCCCCGTAGAACTAGGGCAGCTGAGAGCGCCCATGAATTTACACTTTCTCCTCCACAATGCAGAACTTCTGCTTATCAGAATTCATTTATCCCCAGAGCTACTACTCTTTGGAATTCACTTCCCTCGAATTGCTTTCCACAAACTTACAATCAACAAATGTTTAAATCCAGTTGTTACAAACATTTTATGAATGGAGGATGCCTTTAGGCACATGGACCTTTTTGTTTTATCTGTGTTTTTCCTTCCTCCATTCATTGTCTCTTAAAAAAAAAAAAAAAAAAAAAAAATATTAAATCAGTTCGTGTGTCTGTTTGGTTCTGTCTGTGTGTTCTTAACAGGCGGCCGCAGTTTTGGACCTGGGGAGCTGAAACTTTGCATGTGGGTGTCAATTGACCTGGGTCAGGTCATAGTGGGGGCGAGGCCACGATCGGAGATCGTTTCGAGGCCGAAATTGAAAAATAAATCAGTTCGTGTGTATGTTTGTCTGTCTGTGTGTTCTTCATAGGCGGCCGCAGTTTTGGACCTGGGGAGCTGAAACTTTGCATGTGGTTGTCAATTGACCTGGGTCAGGTCATAGAGGGGGCGAGGCCACGATCGGAGGTCGTTTCGAGGCCGAAATTGAAGAAAAACATTACAAAAATGGCCGTTTGGGGCAGAAGGAGGCCTCCGATCGAAAAGGTGTATGGAACGAAAGTTGTTCGCAGCCCCCAAAAATGGGGGTACAGATGAGGTCAGATCCAAAATCGGAAGTCATTTAGTGGCCGAAATCGAGGTCGCCGTTTAATGAGGCACAGGGAGGTCGAGGCCGGTGATTATGGTAGTAGTAGTATTGTGATGATTGTGGTAGTAGTGATTGATGATGGTGATTATGGTAGTAGTAGTGGAGGTAGTAGTGATGGTGATTATGGTAGTAGAAGTGGTAGTAATAGTGATGGTGATTATGGTTGTAGTAGTAGTGATTGATGATGGTGATTATGGTAGTAGTAGTGGTGGTAGTAGTGATGGTGATTATGGTGGTACAGTATTATTATTAAATATCAAAGCCTGTCATAATATAGAGCGATATTGATTTTGTAAAATGATCCTCAACTTATAATAATAAATATATATTAATAATATATATATATATATATATATATATATATATATATATATATAATATTATATAAATTGATTTTGAGAAATCCTCCATCGCATATTTATTCAAAATATTAATAAATAATAATAAATACATGGTAGAATTTAAACCCGGGCAACGCCGGGTACCCCTGCTAGTATATATTATAAACATACACATATACATAATATATAAATGGGAAATTCAAGGATTGTCAACCTTTATTCTTAAGAGGATTAAAGAGGATTACAAATCATGTGTTGTCATTCTAGGAAATGTTGTTGATCTCATTGTTTGTCTCCCATTATTCTAGGAAATAAATATATATAATTTTATAAAATATTAAAACACTTGATTTAGTACTTGAAAACAAAACATTACAGCACAAAAGTGGTTGCTGCATTACTAGAAGTAAACGTAGAGGTGATACATATTATCTGATATAATTTGAAGTGTATGTAGGTTGTGTTTGATACTGAGATAAGAAATTTTAAAGCATATGCATATATTGCTAACAACATTGGTTAGGAGGAGGCTGTAGGCACCAGCCGAACAGGGCGGTACTCCCGGGGTGTGCTAGGTAGTTTATAAATACAGCTGGAACTCCTGTTTCACCACCTGGCCTCCCTAGCTGATCCTTTCTGTGCCTCATAAATATTGAGGACAACCAACTTAATTCACCAACTCTCTGAACTACAAAGGAAAATTGTAAGAAATGTTGAAGGAAGTAATATAAATATAATTAATAATGAGAATGTTGCTTCATTCAACCTTGTTTGTATTAAATAAAATCTACTACCTGGCTACACGTATATATATATATATATATATATATATATATATATATATATATATATATATATATATATATATATATATATATATATATATGTATGTATGTATGTGTGTGCGTGTGTGTGTGTGTGACTTGTGATATAACTATTGACCGATGAAATGTTTAACAGCAACAGAAGGCTCCATTATCCTCTTACGATAAAGGTGGACCATGAGCTGTAGCACTCTTACACTCAGAGTGCGAGTATTATATATTATAAAGGTGGACCATGAGCTGTAGCACTCTTACACTCAGAGTGCGAGTATTATATTATAAAGGTGGACCATGAGCTGTAGCACTCTTACACTCAGAGTGCGAGTATTATATATTATAAAGGTGGACCATGAGCTGTAGCACTCTTACACTCAGAGTGCGAGTATTATATATTATTTTATAGAATCCTCCATCCTTCTCTCGCTTATTCAGATTATGGCGTTCATATTTGAACTGTTCTTCTTAGGCAGGTGTTTAGGTATAATATTCATATATACCATACTGTAGATCGGTTTAGCGAAGACGTGCAGAAGTTGTTTCAATCAACATCATGAAATTACCACGTCTTGACTGCGTTCCATTTGGTCAAATTTAAACTGGAATACATATTGTATGACTATAATTAAACTGGAATACATATTGTATGACTATAATTAAACTGGAATACATATTGTATGACTATAATTAAAGAAAAATGAACATATATATATATGCATTGAATAATCACTCTTGCATGTAAATATATTTGTGTTTTTGTAACATCATACACACTAGCTCATGTTCACTATCATTAACGTCTCGAAATAATCACGTCGTGACTTCATCCAACTGGATACGTCCTAAAAGAAAATTTGTATTAATTTATGCATTGAACATTGAATCCTTCAGGCTGTTATATAAACATCTCCATACTCTCATACACTATAGCTCATTTTCACAATTTACATCTCGGAATTAGCCCGTCTTGCTTTGCTTCATTCGGATACCATAGTCTCTAGCCTATTTCTAATTATGGAAGTATTTCTCTGGAAACGAATTTATGAATATATATTTCTATAAATCAACTACAAAACTATTTATACTATTTATTGAAAAGCAAGTTCAATCCCCAAAATCAGTCCAGCTAGTTATAATTTCATAAACAAAACTATAGGGGGTCCACAGATTCGTATGAGTGGGCTAGAGACGATGGTATCCGAGTGTACCATTCGGCCACACTCGGTCTTTCCCCGTGTGCAGTAAATAACAGGTCAATCCCAGGTGCCGTCGACACTTTAGGGAAGACAGACCGTTTTTCTGGACCCCCTTCTGCCTAATATTTAGCCCCACTAGTTTCGAAATGTTAAGACGTTGGTTCCATTAGTTTGGGGATTGTATGACCTTTCACCATATTTCTTTGTCAATATTAGGACCCTTCGTGCCATTTATGTGTCGATTTTTTCCTGGCTAGCGATAGCAAGCCTGTTTTTTTAGGAGGAATCGGGCTTTGACCGGGAAAATATTCTACCGAAAAATGTACAAATCTATCTTGAAGGGGGGTCTAGGGGGTGTTTTTCTAAGCTTGATGGAGGTCTAGGAAGGATACTAAACAAAAAATATGAATACATGCATTAATAGACCAAAACAAAACAGCCACTGTCCCCTTAAGTGGTTCAGTCAGGAGGTACCAGGCCCTCGGGAGATTTACGGCACAACACGGCCTGGTGCTTGTGAGAACAGCCCCATTCTAGATCTGGTAAGTGGGACTCCAGGGTGTTGATGGCTGTAATGGGGTGTAGTAGGTGTTGTTCTATATTTGTAAATGTAAGCGAGAGAGAGAGAGACAGAGAGAGAGAGAGAGAGAGAGAGAGAGAGAGAGAGAGAGAGAGAGAGAGAGAGAGAGACTGACATAAGTGATTATGGCTAATGGTTGTTGTTGTTGTTGTTGTCCCCCAAGCTGCCTGGCCGAACAGCCCCGAGGCCCTGAGCAAGGCCAAGGCCATAACCGAGCGCCCCCACAGAACCCTCCCCGCCGACCACAATAAAGCCTGGGTGACCGAAGCCACTCCATGGCGGGGAGCTGAGGAGGGTGCGGAAACGCCCGGGAAACCAAAGCCCCACCCAGGGCCCTGTGTCCCTCAGCAATTATGAAGAGAAAGTTGAGGGGCAAGGGAAAAATGTGACGCTTTGGCTTCCAATCTTGGTAGATTGGGAGGTCAATCCACGTTAGAGACGCCGTCACTTGAGATCCAGAAAACATATAAGCAAAAGGAACAGTCAGAGCAAGCTATGGGTATGGCAGAGATTGCTCAGTTCTCACCCTAATAGACCAGCCCATCACCACATGACTAGAACCCAATCCTCTCAGCATCAGCTAGGAAAGGCCCTAGAAAGCCGCCTTTGGCGGGGGGATAGCTCCCCTATTTCAACCCTTTTCGGGGTTGGGCACCCGCCGTGGCTAATGGTTGTTAGAATAGGCCCACTTTAGCTCTGGCATGTAGAACTGCAGGGTGTTGATGGCTGTTTGGGGCATAGTGGGGGTTGTGTTGGTTAGTAGAGAGGTGTCCTGACCAGGATTCGATCCCAGTCACTCCAGGCATTCTTGGAAGAGTTGGGCACCGTATCCACTCGTCCACTCGTATATATATATATATACTGTATGTGTGTGTGTGTGTGTGTGTGTGTTAACAGCGGAAATAGTTGGCTTCGAGCTACTATTCTTTCATATTCTCAACATAATTAAACAATATAAAATTGTAAACCGTGAAGTTTAATATGAGTGTCAGCTTCATGGCACCCTTGTCAAAACTTGCAAGACGAAAAGTTTGGCCCGCAATGGCTTCTGGAAATTATATATGCATGGAACTTTAACCCGTTCAGTACCGTTGAAGTCCTTTTCATTATATTTTGGCAATTGTTATATGATTTCATTCAGCTTAGGAAGGACGTCTACTAATAAAAAAGCTAAAGACTATTTCAATTCATACTCTCAGCTACCCCACACCCTTCCCAACCTTAATATAAATGTCTAAATGTAGCAGAAATTAAATGGAAGAGACGTCGCTGGTACAAAAGGGGTTAACATTAATTAATATATCAATAAATATTACACATGAATGGGTTGCCATACGCATTTATAAACTTACAGACGTTCAATCGCGCTAATAAGTGTGGTCTCGGCACCAAGTATGTTTTTTTTTTTTTTTTTTTTTTTTCTATATTCCAACTAGTCCTTCTCGGGCATAGGCTGAGAGCCTGTACTGTACATTCCACCGCTCAATACGGTGAAGCCCGTGAGGTCTCGTTCCAGTCTGGGAAGTGAGACATGTGAAGCATCCATTGATTCCATTCATGGCTCAAAACAGCTCCATCTCTGAAGCGGCTGGTTGCTTCGTTCAAGTGCTTCACTGTCTCACCCTCCAGACTCAGACGCTCACTCTCAGAATGCCACCTATTGAGTAGTGAACTCACTAGGCATTCTCCCCCTGTAGCATATTTTAAATATGGGAATATTCATACAGTGCTATTTTATCATGGAACAATGATGGTATTTTTTTGGCATATCGGTGGGCTTTGTGGTAATGCACTGATACTAGGTACAGCACAAATTCAATCCCAATAATATCTTCCCATTGACATAAAATTATCGGGATTTGAACCCGGGTCCATTGGAATACCAATCCAGTGGCAAGACCACTCCACCATACCTCCCCTGTGATCAATAAAATTGATTGGTATCAGGAATATTTAAGCTTCATTTCTTCATATCGAGTGAAATATATACATATGTTCCTACACTTACCCACCCTATTCAACATCTGACAAACATTAATATGGCCCAGAGCAAGCCAAACGTAATGACAGCTGGGCCATGACTTATTAGCGCGACCATACATTAAGTTTAATATATTATATTTTTTACATGTGTGAAGTGAATTATTTTTCTCAGAATATAAAAATATGGGTTTTCATTCTAAAAGTATTTTTCTTGTTCTTTATTGTAATCAATATTTTATCATAGTCTCCTGAAATTAGTACACTTTTGTTAACACCTTATTGGCGGGCTAGGCGGTAAATAATATGTAGCCACCAGCGGGGTGTTTTTACCCAAAATAGGGCTGTTTATGTGATCATTTTCATGCCTAAATAAGACCCAGAGCGTAAAACAAGTATCTATCCCTGAAAGGGCATAAACAGAGCTTTCCAATGACATCACAACGATCCTTGTATGACCGCTAGTTTTCTTGCTACAACCGCGCAACACGAGTGCAAAAAACATGTAATTCGGTACTTTCCCCATACAATTCACTATGTAGCGAGTGTGAGAGGGTGGAGGAGGGTGGGATTCATGTCAGTTTGTCCACCGCGGTGGTCTGGAGCAGTCATACGCTCGCTACTCTCCTGCCGCCACTTGTCTCTCTCTCTCAGCAACATTACGTGCTGAAAATGCCACACGACTTATGGTGTGAGCCGCCACATAGTCCAAATTTCTTTCACTCGACATATGATGCGGGCCGCCAGTTAAGGGTTAAGGGAGCCGACCTCGCTTTCTTATCCCTTCTCTCCCTCTCTCTTTGGCTTGTATCCATTCGGCCCCATTCAGCCTACTGTTTTATGACGTTTACCCCCACCCAGGTGTCAATATTTTTCCTGGCTAGCAGTAGCGAGCCAGCATATATATATTTTTGATTTGACAGCAAGCTAAATTTGTACATTTTTCGATAGAAAAATTTCCCCGGCGAAGCCGGATTTCTCCATACAATGCTGGCTTGCTATCGCTCGCCAGGAAGAAATCGACACCTGGATGGGGATAAACGTCCCCTGGACAGGAAATGCCGTTGCCTATTTGCACAGGCGTGGTGCGCAAAACATGTTTTTTTGAGTCTGCGCAGCCCACATGGCCATTGTCTCAGTTATCGGCATGCAGGCAGTCATTGTGCTGTGGGCCCCAGTCGGGTGTGGAGGTGCTGCTCGCCCAGTAACATGATAACATGCCAAAACAGGATATATCCGTTGCAAATCTGCAACATATGTACCTAGTAAGTTACATTTACTTATATCGAAAAGTGTACAATAAGTGATATTGTGACTTGAGATATTGATCTGGGAGTGATAGGCAATATAAGCCCCATTTGTTTAGAGATTATAGGATGTTCGGCCCATTGGTTTGGCAATTTTAACACCTTTTGCCCCATTTCGTTGTCAATTTTAAGACCTTTCGTGCCATTTAAGTTTCGACTATTTCCTGGCGAACGATAGTGAACCTGAAATTTTAACAGGAACCGGCCTTTGGCCGAGACATTATTCTACCGAAAAATGTACAAATTTATCTTGAAGGGGGGTCTAGGGGGTGTTTTTCTAAGCTTGATGGAGGTCTAGTAAGGAAACTAAGAAATAAAGCAATAAATTGATGAATAGACTCCCCCCCCCAAAAAAAAAAGGTCCGTCACCCCGTAAATAGTAAGGCAGTTACCTTTCTGACATTTATAGGTCCTTCATTAAACAATTAATTCATGTATTTTAACTACAAACAATATTATATTACTCCATTTGTTTTGAGGGGTTTAATTGTGTGAATAAGGGGGCCCACCTCGTTTTTTTCTCTCTCTCTGGGTTGTATCCATTCGGACCCATTCAGCCTACTGTTTTAAGACGTTCATCCCCATCAAGGTGTCGATTTTGTCGATTACAGCATAAAATATCTGTAATATGTTTTTGACAGCAGGCTAAATATGTAAATTTTTCGATAGAAAAATGTCTCAGGCGAAGCCGGATTCTTCATACAATTCTGGCTCACTATCGCTCGCCATGAAGAAATCAACACCTGGATGAGGATAAAATCTTAAAACAGTAGGCTGAATGGGGCTAAATGGATACAACCCAGAAGAAGAGAGAAAAGGAGAGAAAAAAAGAAGGTGACCCCCCTTAATCCTTTCTCCATTTGTCTTCCCCAGTGCCAGAGGTAGTGGGTGGGGTGCTAAGCCTACGTGACGTGAGCCCTTCCAGCTCTGGTGGTTACCTGTGTATCGCCAGCAACGGACATCCGCCTTCCGTCAGCAAGAGGGTCAAGGTAAAATTGATGGATTTTACGGCCCGCATGAGCTACTTCAGTAACTCTGTTACTTTTGGTCTTGCATGAAACTTATCAACCAATTACTGTGTCTGCATTTATTAACCCAGCAAAGGCTAGATTATGGTAATTGAAACATCCCGCCATGCGGAGGTACCTGGCAATGGCTAGATTATGGTATTTGAAACATCCCGCCATGCGGAGGTATTTTGGTTCACATATGTAGGAATGGTAGCAAGTAATGGAGGGGAATTATCTCACCTAATCACATATTGCTTTGTTTTGAGTGCCACTGGGGTGTTTTAAAATACTTTTGTTTAGGCCTTGAATCTTATGAGGACCTTCGCCTTTGCCCATCAAACCTCTTATGAGGATTTTCGTCTTTCTCGGATTAAATCAGAAACAGTGGTAAGATGGCCACTGATCGTCACACTGTCCTAAAGTATCTGTAGGTTGATAGGTGGTGCTGGAGCTGTATTGTAGTTGGAACCACTACCACAAGTGCCACTTCTGGTTTACCAAGGCTCACACGTATATGCATGTATGTCATGTATGCGTGTATCTAAACCATATAATATTATATATTCATAGTTTTTAGCCAACCAACTTTACTTCTAAGCTCAATTAATTAAATCAACAAATACATGTGGCACTCCAAGGAATCAAACCTAGGATACTCACATCGAAATTCCGCGCATTTATGCATTACGCCATCAAGACAGTTAAAGAATTATGCACAAGCCTATGATTTATTATGTAGTTTCGAATCATGCATATTAATCTGAGCATGTAACATACATTTCAACTGCGCTATGGTAGCCTAATGTATAGACGAATAGATAGAGCAATCAATGGGGCACTTAACCCTTGGGAAGGCCTCTCTATAAATTGCTCCTGAACCAGAATTAATTCATATTTTTTCACCAACTAACTGTACTTCTAAACTAAATTAAGTAAATCAACAAATTTAGTATTAACCAGACAAACTAAATGGGTTCCCCCGGTACTTTCAGGTCGGCGTGAACTATCCCCCTGTGGTCCACGGTCCCAAGGGTACTATATGGGCACTACTAGGAACCACCATCAACCTCTCCTGCCTGTACGCCGCCCACCCCAGCCCGCGGGTACTGTGGCGGAGGGAGAACCACTTGGGGTCGGAAGTGTTGAACCACGAGTACTTCACCATCACCCCGCAAGATGGACATCCACCCTTTACGTGAGTTGTTAACCCTTTGAGTACCAGTGACGTGTGCTATATATTATTCTAGCTATATTAAGACAATTTTATAGAGCTCAGGAAGGATCTGTGGTAGTTAAAAGAGATATGCTGAGATAGTTTGAAACCTAATTAATTGCTAGAGGTCCATCCTAAGCTGAATAAATCGTCTAATAGTAGCCAGAACACAATGAAAAGTACGTCATCGATACAGAAGGGGTTAACCTTGTCAGCATTCGTGGATTTGTTTTTGTTTTCTATTTTGGTTAAGGGAGCCCACCTCGTTTTTGTTCTCTCTCTCCCTCTCTCTCTCTCTGGGTTGCATCCATTCGGCCCCATTCAGTCTACTGTTTTAAGACGTTTACGCCCATCCAGGTGTCGATTTTTTTCCTGACGAGCTGCAGCGAGCCAGCATATTTTGTTTCAATGTTTTTGGCAGCAGGCTAAATTTGTAAATTTTTCGATAGAATACATTTCTCCGGCGAAGCCGGATTTCTCCATACAATGATTGCTCGCTATCGCTCGTCAGGAAATAATCACCTGGATGGGGATAAACTTCTTAAAATAGTAGGCGGCATGCCCCATGCAGCCTACTATTGAGGTGTTGAACCACTACTACTTCACCATCACCCCGCAAGATGGACACCCGCCCTTTACGTGAGTTGTTAAGGGGAGGCAGTTGTTTTTTCGAGTCCTCCTCCTCCCTCATGTTTAGCCCTATTTGTTGTGAGATTCAAAACATTCGCCCCATTAATTTGCCGATTTTCAGACCTTTTGCCCCATTTCTTTGCCAATATTAAGAACTTTCGTGCCATTTAGGTGTCTATTTTTTTCCTGGTGAGCGATAGCGAGCCTGTATTTGAAGAGGAATCGGCCTTCGGCCGGGAAATTTTTCTACCGAAAAGTTAGGATAGAGGTTTAGAGAGCAAACTAAACCCCTTCCTTAAATCATTGAGCCGAACCAGTTCATACCGTCTGAGCTCCCTTAACTCTCTGACCCCCACACCTCCTTCCTAATCTGAAACATAGTCTTCTAATAACCAGGCAGAAGGAAGTATGATGTCCCCGAATATTGAAAACGTTAAGGCAGGTCAACTGTTTTTGTTTTCTCTCCTTTTCTCTCTTTCTCTGGCTTGTATCCATTCGGCTCCATTCAGTCAATTTCTTTAAGACGTTTATCCCCATCCAGGTGTCGATGTTTTCCTGGCAAGCGATAGCGAGCCAGTGTATGGAGAAATCTGGCTTCGCCGGAAACATTTTTCTATCGAAAAATGTACAAATTTAGCTTGCTGTCAAAACAAAAATATATATATATGATGGCTCGCTACCGCACGCCAGGAAAATATTGACACCTGGATGGGGGTAAACGTCTTGAAACATTAGGCTGAATGGTGCCGAATGGAAACAAGCCAAAGAGAGAGGGATAGAAAGAGAAAAAAAGGCGAGGTGGGCCCCCTTAAGATTTGTTGTTTGCATAATACAGATAAAGGATAACAACGTGGGATTGAGATAGACAACTGGAATATAATACGGTCGGTCGGTCGGTCGGTCGGGCTAATAAGTCATGTCCGATCTGTTATTACGTTGGGCTTTCTCTGTCCTGTAGTAATGTCTGTCAGATGTTGAATAGGGTGGATAACTGTAGGATCATGTTTGCACATCTCACTCAAAACAAATAAATCAAGTTTAAGATATTATTGATACCAATTATTGATCAAAACATAATTGATTCCGAGACAACACTTATTAGGCCGACTGTACATGTATTTTGTCACAAGTTGAAGTAAATAGTAGTGGAAGAAAAATAAACTTGGACATACAAATTGTACCTCCGTTACAAGTTGAAATATTATAAAGCAAAACAATAGCTTCAAATAACAGGAATAAATTGCGCGTACGGCTCTCTCTCTCTCTCTCTCTCTCTCTCTCTCTCTATATATATATATATATATATATATATATATATATATATATATATATATATATATAATACATATTTATAGTGTGTGTGTGTGTGTTTGAGAGTGAAGAGTGTTCACGTTCATAAATATACCGTCCAACGTTACATTAATTCAAACACAAGAAGACTTAGTATATAGTGTATCAAATCATAAGCAAATACACGGAGCTTTGCCAAACCTGTAGAGGTAACGTCGTCTACCTATTAACCCCTTGAGGATTATGACGCGTTTTGACAGTCTTTTTCTAACTATTATTAGACGATTTTATTCAGATTAGGTAGGGCGTATGGAAGTCAGAGGCTTAATAATGATAGTCTTTACGATATTGATTCGTACAGATCCTTCCTCAGCTGTATAAAATCGTCTTATGATAGCCAACATATACTGTCAAAAAGCGTCATAATCCTCATGGGGTTAAAGTATCGTTGACTTAAGGGGGTACTACTCGCATTTTATGGACCGCCTTCTCCCTCGTGTTTAGCATATTCGTTTTGAGATTATTAGACGTTCTTTCCATAGTTTGGCGATTGAATACCTTGCGCCACATTTCGTTGTCAATTCCAAGACCCTTCGTGCCATTTAGGTGTCGATTATTCCTGAGGAGCGATAGCGAGCCTATAAGTTTAACGCCTTACGAGCGGGCCCGTCAATAACTTCTACTACCCGCCAAGCGGATGGTTTTACCCTAAACGACCTTGTTTCCATGTTCTTTTTCATGCATAAACAAGAGCCAGAGCATAATACAATTATGTATCCCTGAAAGGGCGATAATTGAACTTTCCAATGACACCAGAACCATCCTTCTACGACCACGCGTTCTCTTGCAGCGATCGTGCAAGACGAAGGAAAAATCCCTAAAATAGGGTAATTTCCTTACATAATTCCCTGTGTAGCGAGGCAGTGAGTGTGGGTGTGTGTGGAAGCAGGCCCAGTGCTGGCGCGGGAGCCGTACCGAACGGTCAGAGCCGACCTACGCTGCTCCCACCGCTCGTCTCTCTCTCAGAGCCATATATTGCTCAAAATTGCACACCGCCTGAAGTCGGTCCCCGCCACATAGTCCTTTCTTCTCTAGACCGACTTAAGTCCGGCGCCGCCAGACAAGGGTTAAGAGGAACCTGCCTTCAGCCAGGACATTTTGCTATCGAAAAATGTACAAATTTATCTTGAAGGGGTCTAGGGGGTGTTTTTTTTAGCTTGATGGAGGTCTAGCGAGGAAACTAAAACATAAATAAATTAATTAATTAATAGAAAAAAAAAAAAATGGCCACTGACCCCTTAAGTTTATCACTATACTATCATGCTTTTCACACGTACATTTCTGTATATGTTGGGTAGACTATTACGCACATATCTAAATACACACTCTCACATAAATATGTGTACATGCATATACTGTATATATGTTTACATGCAATTTTGTGTATGTGTGTGTGTTTATTTTGTGTGTGTGTGTGTGTG
Source organism: Paralithodes platypus (assembly GCA_032716605.1). Classification (NCBI taxonomy): domain Eukaryota; kingdom Metazoa; phylum Arthropoda; class Malacostraca; order Decapoda; family Lithodidae; genus Paralithodes; species Paralithodes platypus. The sequence goes on from CM064482.1 coordinate 29,900,678, forward strand.
TGTGTTTATTTTGTGTGTGTGTGTGTGTGTTTGTTGATATGTGAGTGTGTATGTGTGTGTACGTCTCTGTGTATGTGTGTGTACACGTGCGTCTAGGAGTGCTTGTGCTGGCGGATAATTCGCTGGACTCGCAGCTTTTGATCATTTGTTCTTTTAGCGTCTCACTCCCAGGTGAAACTCCACTATAAAGCGAGTCAAAGAGTGAGAGAGAGAGAGAGAGAGATACATTTACATATATTTACATAGATACACTGGCCACACATATCTTACGATCCAAACGAGGTGGTCAGGACTTAATTCCAGTATAGATGGCATATCCTATAGAAAAGGAAAGTTGAAGGAAAGGATAGAAAAGAAGAAGGAGAGAGAGAGAGAGAGAGAGAGAGAGAGAGAGAGAGAGAGAGAGAGAGAGAGAGATAGATAGAGATAGATTAGGATTATTGTCAGTTTGTATTACTATAGTCTGTTCATTCTAGGTTGGGCAGCAATCGTAAATTCTAACCTCTGTAACTCAAATTGGACTAGAGTAATCGAGCTAATTATTTTACCAAATAGAAATAATTGGCTAAGGAATATGTGTGGAAATTTACAGCTCATTTGCTTTAGCCCTTTTTGAGTTACAGAGGTTAGAGGTTACGAGTTCTGCCTAACCTAGAATGAATGGACTATAGATAAAGTGTATGTTACCTCTGGCTGAAATGGGTTTCCGTTGGTGTGTATTTTGGGAGGAAGTTAGAATGGTTCGTAATACAGTCTATTTTTGGGAGGAAGGTAGAATGGTTCATAATACAGTCTATTTTGGGAGGAAGGTAGAATGGTTCATAATACAGTCTATTTTGGGAGGTAGGTAGAATGGTTCATAATACAGTCTATTTTGGGAGGAAGGTAGAATGGTTCATAATACAGTTTATTTTGGGAGGTAGGTAGAATGGTTCATAATACAGCCTATTTTTGGGAGGAAGGTAGAATGGTTCATAATACAGTCTATTTTGGGAGGAAGGTAGAATGGTTCATAATACAGTCTATTTTGGGAGGAAGGTAGAATGGTTCATAATACAGTCTATTTTGGGAGGAAGGTAGAATGGTTCATAATACAGTCTATTTTGGGAGGAAGGTAGAATGGTTCATAATACAGTTTATTTTGGGAGGTAGGTAGAATGGTTCATAATACAGCCTATTTTTGGGAGGAAGGTAGAATGGTTCATAATACAGTCTATTTTGGGAGGAAGGTAGAATGGTTCATAATACAGTCTATTTTGGGAGGAAGGTAGAATGGTTCATAATACAGTCTATTTTGGGAGGAAGGTAGAATGGTTCATAATACAGTCTATTTTGGGAGGAAGGTAGAATGGTTCATAATACAGTCTATTTTGGGAGGAAGTTAGAATGGTTCATAATACAGTCTATTTTGGGAGGAAGTTAGAATGGTTCGTAATAGAGTCTATTTTTGTCCAGATGATGGTAAATTCAGTTCCTTAGCAGCTGATTTCCCAGTGCATGATGGGAATTAACCCCTTCTGTACCGGTGATGTCTTGTTAACTTTATTCTGGCTACTATTAGAGGATATTATTCAATTAAAAAAGGGACTCCAGAAATTAACAGGCTTGGAACTGTCTCTCTTAACTGTTTTTACTACCACAGATCCTTCTTAAGCTTCACATAATCGTCTAAATATAACTAGAACAAAGTTAAAAAGACGTCCCCGGTACAGAAGGGGTTAATAAAAGTACTATGTATCTGCACCATGTAAATACAAAGTTATCAAAATTAGCAATATATCTCTCTATACAATCTTCATAATAACAGAGTAGGCTAATCAAGAAGAGAACATGTGAATTGACGATTTGCGAGTTTCAGGCTATAAGGAAGTTGGAGCTGTGAACATCGCTTGTAAATAGAAATGCAATAATTATCTATGCTTCTAATGGCTAAAAAGTGTGTTGAATTGGGTGTTATGTATTTATAAATGTACTGCAACCGCATGTTAACAGTTAATTATGTTGAATATCAATATCTACAGCTCCAACTTGCTTATAGCCTGAAACTCGTAAGTGGTCAATATTCCAGCAGCTGAAAATATACATATTATATTAAGAGGATAGCCCATGTGTGACATGCTACGCTGGCCAGCTTGCCAGAATGCGCTCGTAACTCGCTAGCGCTCGCCAGGGCAGTGAAATGGGCTACAATAATCGTAGAACGATGTTCTTTCTTTCATAGAGTTCATGTTGTCGCAGACAGATCAGTGGTGATCTTCATTCTTGTCTGTGACACTTGGAAGTATATTTTATCAGTGATAGAATATAAGATGCATTGTGTGAAGTTAAAGAGAAAGAGCTAGGTAGACAGCGAGGTGGTAGTATGTGCGTGTCTATGTATGTGCTGCCTCCCTCGCTCAGAGGAGTTTTCCCACTCTCCTGATTGGCAGGCGGGCCTGGCGAGTAACTGACTTCTGCTCCTCGTGACGTAGTCGTCTGTGATTGGGTGCCGCTGCCATTGTTAGTGCTGGGGGGCTCCTTCCCGCGTGTCTCCTGCAGAGCTTGGCGTAGCGTGCATTGTCCTACATGTCCTTTGCAATCTGTCCCCCCCATCTAACCCCCTGTACTACTATCTCTCTCTCTGAACTTCTTCTTTTTCATACTTCCATCTTTATTCAATTATTTATCCCTTCTGGTTGTGCATACGACTTCCATAGTCGGCCAGTCGTATTACCAGCACCAGCTCTCACATTCATGTTTGCACTAGTTTTAGGGAGTAGTAGAGTCATAGTCATATGGTAGCCTAGTGTTGGGGTGCTTCTAATTATTGGGCTGTTCTCTCTTATTATTTAATGCTAGACAGTGGAAGGTATCTTTGGTCGTTGTCTGAGTTATGTATGTGGCAAGTCAGAGCCTGTACAACATCGACGAAGCTAGCTAGCCTGTAACCCTTGTGCATATTTTCCTTTGCGAGTGTAGCAGTATACAAGTGAAGGGCTTTTGCCTACTCTCACCTGCATACTTGCTACCTCATTGTGTTGACCTTTGTGGAGCGCCTGGGTAGACCAGATACTTGAGATCTGGACTTACCAAGAGGGCCTCCATGTCACGTAACATAACATAAGGGAAATCTGTTCAAGGGGAGACAGTAGGCTACGAGCATGCTTGCGCTCTGCCTAGTTTCCTAGTACCTTTTGTGCCACTGCTAGACTTTATTAGTGAGAAAGACAGCATTGTGTTTATTAACTTTCATTGTGTATGCTTTAGGAATTATTCACACTTTATTTTAGCAAAGGTTGATGCATAGTGCACAACCCAGTTTGGCTGTTACGTTGGCTAAGGAAGTACTGTTTCTGAGTGGTTATTATTAGTGCTGTCACAGAGTTGTTGCACTCCCTTGTTATATATATATGTATCCTACTTATTGGTGTACTTAAGATACACGCTTTGGTATCCTGCCCTTGTATTTATTTCTGTTCTGTATTAACGAGCATCTTAGAGCATCAGACGTTTTCAGAAGATTCTATACCTGATTGCTGTAGGACTAGACTTCCAGTGCTTTCATAGAGCATTGTAGAGGTTAGTGTTGAGTACAGACTCACACTAAAGTTAACGTAAGCATATACTCCTTTATGAAATCTTATTATAGTTTATTCAAGCATTGTTATTACTTAACCCTTATTTAGCGGCGAGCAACATAAGTCGAGTTAAATAAAGCTGGACTATGTGGCGGCGCTCGACATAACTCGAGTGGCAATTTCAGCACGTAATGTGGCTGAGAGAGAGAGACAAGTGGTGGCAGGAGACTAGCGAGTGTATGACTGCTCCAGACCACCGCGGCGAACCTACTGACACAAATCTCAGCTCCCTCCTCCCTCTCTCACTCGCTACATACTCAATTATGTACTGAAAGTACCGAATTACCTGCTTTTTGCACTCGCGTTGCACGGTTATTGCAAGAAAACTATCCATCATACAAGGATCGTTATGGTGTCATTCGAAAGCTCTGTTTATGCCCTTTCAGGGATAGGTACTTGTTTTACGTTCTGGGTCTTATTTAGGCATGAAAATGATCACGTAAACAGCCCTATTTTGGCTAAAAACACCCCGCTGTGCGGTACACATAAATGAACCGCATAGGCCGCTCGTAAGGTGTTAAGAGTATTTTATTAGCGTAAAGTACTCCTTTTGTGAGTAGGCTTTGCCGTCATCGGCAAGCCTTTGTAGAAGTGCACTAAAACCCAGTTAATTGATACCCCGTTATCCAGGAGATTAACTCTGGAGGGTTTAAGTGTTTTTGTTCACCGGCGTAATAGTTCGAGGGTTTGGAATTAGTGTACCGTTGTTGCAGATATAGCCTATCATCTAGTCCATTCTTAACCATCTCATGTCCTTGACACAATTTTGAGCCTATTAGGGATACTTTAAAGCCTTTGTTACCATCATGGATATTTAAAAACCTTTAGTTTAGTTACTTCAACCTCTGCAGTTGTCTTTGAGTTAGCTGTGGGCAGAAAACTAATTTTGGAGAGGTAATTATAAGAGTGAGAGAACTCTATTTATTATTGCTAATCTGGCAACCTCTGCGTCATATGGTAGTGAGAGTGTTAAGTGCCCTTGTTTATTTCGTAGTGCCGGTCGTAACAAATGGCGACCTTAAACCAATATATAGTGAACTGAATATTGCATTTTTTTTGGGAGAAATCTTATTGTCATTTGGGGTTGAATTTATTTCTCGCATTGTTAGCAGTAGACATTGTATTGAGGATATATAGAACTTGTTGGAGTTATTGGTGACCTAGTATTGCACTCAAGAACATCTTCGAATAATTTTTGGTGAATAAAGCTCCGCGAGAGTTTGGCTACTTTTGTCTTGACTGAGATTTTTTTTTTTTTTACTCCATCATGTCACTGGACGGGTCTGAGCATAGTGAGGGAACAGTGTGAGAGGCAGGCGAGGAGGTGGAGAAGGTGGAGTTGCTTAGCGGCGTTCGGGTGGTGAATAATGAGGAGGATGCTCGGAGATTTTTGGAGGAGCCTGTGTCAGTGGATCGTGTGTCGGGGCTAGACCGGTACGGACTGCAGTGTGTGGCCACGGTCTTAGGGTTTCCCGGTACTAGCGGTTTGTCGAGAGGTGAGCTGGTTACCTGTGTGCTCGGTGGGGTGCATGGGGCTTCGGGTGGAGCGGGAGCTGGGGCACCTTCGGCCCAGTCCCCATTCCACTCGACTCCTACCATGGCGCCCCCTCGGGCTCCGGAGCCGGGTACGTTCCCGCAGGCCAATGCCCGTTGGCGGTTGGGTATGCCTCTAGGTGATTCACGGGGTGGGTCCCCAATAGTAGCACCCCCTCCTCAGGGTTTGTCTTCCGAGATGTTGTTTCGGCTTGAGCAGCAGAAGCTTGAGCGCGAGCAGCGGGAGCATGAGGCTGAGCTTGAGCAGCGGCAGCGAGAGGCTGAGCTCAAGTATAGGTGTCAGGCTGAGTCTGCAAGGTATTGTGCCAATGTTGATCTAGAGAAAACTTGTGTAGAAGTGACAAGGAACCGGGTCGCCCAGGGGGGTCGAGCCCATGACCAGTCCCTGTCGCATCTACTTAAGTTGGTTCCAGGGTTTGATGATTTAGGAGTCACAGAATTTTTTCTCCGGTTCGAGAAAAAGTGCCAGGAGCACCAATGGCCCGAGGAGAAGTGGGCAGCCCTTGTTTCTTCACGATTGACGGGGAAAGCACTCAAGGCGTACGATGCTTTGCCCCTAGATTCCTGTGTGAATTACGAGTTGTTGAAAGAGGCTGTCCTGAGGGCGTATGAGCTACAGCCAGAGACCTATAGGCTGAAGTTTAGGGCAGTTCCAAAAAGAAAGGAGAGTACTTTCCAGGAACACGCTAGAGAGCTGTCAGATGCATTTGAAAATTGGTTAAGGTCGGAGAAGGCAACTACTTTTGATTCAGTAAAACAACTAGTGTTGGTGGAACAATTTTTTAAATGTACTGGCAGTGACTTAACTCTTTACCTTAAAGAAAAGCGACCGAAAACTCTTCAAGAGGCGGCTGAGCTGGCTGACCTCAGGTTGTCACTGATTCGGGGGTGCGGGTCTACACAGAGAGCTGAGGCAGGTAACAAGGGGCGTACCACTCCACCCCCCTGAATTAGTGACACAAACTATTATCCATTCAAGAGTACTGTTGCCAATTATGATCCCAAGTCGAAACCCTTCCCGTTAAAGAAAGGCCAGGGCCCTTACCCATCTCAGGGGAAGTCCAAGAGTGAGGTGGAATGTTTCAAGTGTCATAATAAGGGGCATATTGTGCGCTCATGTCCGAGCGCACCGCCTAGAGCAGTGGTGTCACTAGTGAGCAACATTGGCGTGTCTTTGAGGTCTTCCGCGTTTGCCCGGGGTAAACAGTCGGTCGAGAAGTCATCGCCGGTGCAGAAGTAGCAGGAGGGCTCGTGACCCGTCCGTAATGTTTTTTGTGGTCATAGGGGGCACGGCACTGTGAGGTGGGCTGGTTGAGGTATAGGCTTGAGTTGTTGCGTGATACGGGCGCTTCCCAAACACTTGTTAAGAATTTTACTGGCAAGCCAATTAACGCGGCTCGGGTTGTGGTGGTTCAAGGCATCAATGCTACGCGGTCTTACCCGCTGGTCAGAGTGGAGCTTGAGGTAGACGGTGTGACACAGGAGTTGGATGTGGGTGTGGTGGAGAAATTGCCAGTCGAGGGGGTCGACCTCCTTCTCGGCAACGACTTTGCGGTGCCCACTTCCGAGGTTCCACCCTTAGTCGTTGCCGAGAGGGCGGCCGACACGAGTAGGGAGGGGCAAGAGTGGCTGGAGAGGTGTCAGATGCCGCAGATGGCTTGTGCTGTCACCAGGTCTCAGTCCGCTCAGGTGTCACCCAAGTTCTAGGCCAGCGGAGGAAGGGTCGGAAGGAGAAAGTCAAGGCTGATCAGGTTGAGAGTTTGGATCCAGCGACACTCCTTGGCGACTCGGTCCTTGCACCCATTATGAGGTCCGGAGTGGCCCCAGAACCTGTCCCCCCTAGTGACATGGTTGGGCGTGATAGCACTCCGGACAGAAACGTTCCCAGGCGAAGCAGGCAAGGCTTGAGCAGCATAGTATTGGGGGTGGTCACAAGTTGCTTCAGAAGCACTTAGATAGGTTGGCACCCTCGGATATATGTCGGTTGCAAGCTGAAGATCCGGGGCTTGAGAGTTGTGGGAACAGGGCGATTGAACTCGACGAGGACGGGGATGCAAAGTCGGGAGATTTTTTTCATGTTGGGGGAATCCTGTACCGCCGTTTTTTGGATCCCAGACGTAGTTGGGATGGTGGGGCAAGAGTGGTTGACCAGTTGGTGGTTCCTGAGAAGTGTCGTGATAGCCTGTTGCGGTTGGCGCATGATATTCCATTGGCAGGTCACTTGGGTGTGAGAAAAACCTTGGCTTCGTTATCTAGGTTGTTCTGGTGGCCAGGTATTAAAGCCCAAGTTTCGGCATGGGTGGCGATGTGTGGTACCTGCCAGAGGGTGGGAAAGCCCAATCAGAGCATACCTAAAGCTCCGTTGCACCCAGTGCCTGCTATTGGTCCGCCCTTCAGCAAGGTTATCATCGACATGGTAGGCCCTCTGCCTCCCACTAGTGCAGGTAATAGGTTTTTGCTAACCCTCATGGATGTCTCCACTCGCTACCCTGATGCATACATACCCTAAGAGAAATGGCAAGTCTAAAACTGTTGTGCGAAATTTGCTGTTGTATTGCTCGAGGTACGGCTACCCGCAGGAAATTCAGTCGGACCAAGGGTCGAATTTCACATCCACACTCTTCAAACAGCCCATGCAGCAGCATGGGATTCGTACGTTTGTCTCTTCAGCTTATCACCCAGAGAGTCAAGGGGTGTTGGAAAGATGGCATTCCACTTTGAAAAGCATGTTGCGGTGCTACTGTTTGGAGAACGGCAAGGATTGGGACCTGGGGCTACCATACGTTTTGTTTGCGGCAAGAGAGGTACCTGGGGAGAGCCTTGGGTTTAGTCCCAACGAGCTAGTTTTCGGGCATCAAGTTAGAGGTCCTCTGAGCATGGTTAAAGAAATCTGGGAAGGGACTGTACAGCCATGTTCTCTAATTAAGTATGTCCTCGAGAGTAGAAACAGGATGCTGAAGAGCCTGGAGTTAGCAGGGAGAAATTTGGTAGATAATCAGGCCTTGATGAAGGATCGATATGACACTAAGGCAAAGCTCCGGGAGTTTGTGGTTGGACAGGAGGTTTTGGTCTTATTGCCCTTAGTAGGCCATCCCCTGTCGGCTAAGTTTGTCGGTCCTTACAAGGTCATGCGCAAGTTGTACATACATACATACATAACATTTTAAGACTGAGTGTTCCACACATAAGTGCAGTTTCAGTCTCTTGTCCTAATGGCGGCGTTCCAGGCAACCCTGTTAAGGGCTGCTTCACTTGTCAAGTTCTTGGATTTGAGATCGGCGCGTATAGTCCGATCCCAGGTCTTCCTCGGTCCACCCCTTGGTGCAGCTCCCTCCACAATCACAGACCTGCATTTTGTCACCCAATTTTGTTCATCCATTCTCTCCACATGTCCATACCATCCCAGTCTACTTGTACGCATCACCTCGCTAATACTCTTTATACCTAAACGTCTCCTCAGCTCAACATTTGTTATTCTATCCTGTAGCCTGGCCCCACACATCCATCTCACCATTCTCATCTCATTACGCTCCATTCTGTTGACATCCTCTACTTTAACGGCCCATGTTTCTGAGGCATACGTCATTGCACTTCTAACACATGAGGCATACACCTTTCCCTTCAGGGGGAGAGGCATTCTTTTCATGGTCAGGATTGGCATCAATTCTCTGAACTTCCCCCAGCCACACCTAATTCTAGCAACAGTGGCAGCCTCGGCCCCACCACCGGCAGAGATGGTATCTCCTAGGTAACAAAACTTGTTCACCAGCTCCAAAGACTCATTTCCAAAATTCACAGCCACAGGATCATCACTTAACACAAGCTCGCCTTTGCACACTACGCACTCAAATTTCTCTATTTCTGACTTATCCTTCGGCAGGGGCCCCTTTATTCTACTACAGCGCTTACTCCCATGGTGTACCCAACATCGACAGATGCTACATTGAATTGAGTTAACGCCCACTCCCTTTCCACACACTGCACATGGGTATGCACCGCTCTTTTCCACATTGCCTCGTCTCAAACTACAATGCATAACCTTGGTTTTGTTAATATTGACTCTTAAACCCTTGCTCGCCATGCCCTCTCTCCACTTTCTGAATTTGGCCTCAGCATCCTGCATACTGTCAGCTATTAGGACTAAATCGTCTGCATAAAACAGTTCCAACGGGAGTCCGCCTCTAAAAACTCTAGACAGCGCCTCCAAGACCATAATAAAAAGGAGGGGGCTTAACACTGAACCCTGATGGACTCCAACACGGACTGCGAATTCATCACTCAGTACACCTTTCACCCTCACCGAACTTCGCGAATCCTCATACATCTTCATTATCACACGCACCAGCCACTCTTCCACACCAAGTTTCCTTAGATTGTCTAACTTAGATTACCTTGTGGCTACTCCGGATAGGCGGAAGAAAAATCAGCTCTGTCATGTGAACCTGCTAAAAGAGTTCGTGAGGTGCCAACCTGAGCAGCCTACTGTCCCTGTGTTGGCTTGCAGCGGCCAAGGTGGAGAAGGAGAGGGGGGCAGTGAGGCACAGGTGGAGGAGAGCTGGGATTGTCATGTCTCGGCGGATCAGTGGGCGGGGAACACGAACCAGGTGGCTGTTGAGGCGCTAGAGCACCTGCCTGAGCAACAGCGTGCAGCGATCCAGCACCTATTTTGTTCATACCCCACTGTGTTTGCCGAGCACCCAGGCCTCACAACTCATGCGGTGCATGATGTGGACGTTGGAGACCACCCCCCCTTTAAATCAGTTCCTTATCGTGTACCTCCCATTAAACTTCCGGCTCTCCGAGCGGAGTTAGGCTACATGTTGGAGAGAGGACTGATAGAAAAAGGGGTGGTTAGGTGGACATCTCCCGTCACTCTGCAGCCCAAACCAGATGGAAAGGTCAGGTTTTGCATTGACTTCAGGCGGTTGAACGGTTTAACTCCCACCAATGCCTACCCTCTTCCCCGCGTAGATGACAGTGTTGATAAGATCGGGTGTGCACGTTACCTCACCAAGGTGTATCTTGTCAAGGGTTGCTGGCAGGTGCCGTTGTCTGAGCGGGCGAAGCAGGTGTGCGGGTTTGTAGTGGAAGGGAATACTTACCGTTGCAACGTTATGCCGTATGGCCTGAAGAATGCACCTGCAACTTTCCAATGCCTGATGAACGAGTTAGTGGCGGAGATCCCTAACTGCACCGTTTATCTTGATGATGTGATAATTTACGACGATGATTTTGAGAGCCATTGCGAGCACATCGGGGCACTGTTCAGGAAGCTAAGTGAGGCTCATTTGGTGGTCAATCTGGGCAAATGTGATTTTGTTCGGGCAACTGTGCAGTATCTGGGGTTTGTGGTAGGGTTAGGCCAGGTGTGCCTCCCCCTCCCCCCCCCACCCTCCTTACCAAGATACAGGCTATTAACCAGTTCCCCAGGCCGACCACCAAAAGACAGATCATGAGATTCTTGGGCATGATTGGGTATTACCGCAGATTCATCGGCGGATACTCCTCGGTGTTGGCTCCTTTGACGGACTTATTGGTAAAGACAAAACAGTTTGGGTGGGCACCTGAGTGTGAGAAGACTTTTTCACTGGTGAAGCATCTGTTGTGCACTCACCCCATACTCATATACTTGTTATATACTGTATATGTATCCTACTTATTGGTGTATTTAAGATGCACGCTTTGGTGGCCTGCCCCTGCATTTATTTCTGTTCTGTATTAACGAGCATCTTAGAGCATCAGACGTTTTCAGAAGAATTTATACCTGATTGCTGTAGGACTAGACTTCCAGTGCTTTCATAGAGCATTGTAGAGGTTAGTGTCGAGTACTGTTACGGCTGGATCGGCAATACATATTCGGGATTCTTGATCGTAGGACAGAAATGGCTTAAGTGACAACGACACGCTCGATTCCAGTCCCAAATACTATATGCTCCAGACAACAAAAGCACCAACGCCCTACAGAGTTATCGTCTACGGTAACGAGGTACCTTAACTCGGCGAAAGTGTACAACAGGGGTAGGCTATGAGGCTAAACTCCCTCAGACATTTATAGGTTACGTTATTACTAAAGAAATGCAATACTCAAGAAACTACGTTAATATTAAGCCTCTAATAATGTAGAATAGAAGCAGGCTAAAGGTATGACAGTGAAATGCTAAATGACAAATGTACACGCCTACTTGAAAGCGCGTGCACTACACTAACTGTCCCCTACTAACATGCACTAGCATGTAGCATACAAGATGTTCATGATCCAGTAGATACCTAATAATACACATGGGAGGAACATAAACAGTAGTCACTTATTATAATAATGAATCTATACTTGGAATAACTAAAAGGTTGCAGGCAACAGTACTGCGCCGGTAGCCTACTACCGCATAGGCTACTTCGCTTCTCTCACTCTGTCTCCCCTCCGAGTCCGTATGCGCCCTACGCAACAGAACTCCGGACACAGCAGCAAAACGACAGTGCAGTTAATTGATACATGAAAGTATTAATAGTGTTGTCTTGTGTGTGAGTAATGTGTATTGTAAAGTGTTATAGATATATACTTAAAGAGAGCTGCAATGCATAGTAAAATAAAGATATATCCCACTCATCATCCCCATGTGTTCTAGCTAGCAGGCCAAGTCACAGGAACAACGAGTCCCAGCACCGAAAACGAGAACCCAGGAGAAGACTGTAGAGAACACAAGGACAGATAAATTACGTTACTCTACTATACCGGCACTACGAGCGAGCTGTAGTCTCGGGTGCTACACTCGCTCCTGGCTCGGTATGCAAATCAAGGCTAAGTCCTCGTCCCTCTACAGACAACTCCTGGGCATGGTCGGGCTCTTACACATGGCACCAGTCTAGTCACAAATGGATGATGAGCAGGGCATATAACTCGTGAACATGTAGAACGTTCACCAACTATCCTCATCAAGAAGATCGCTGTTCACATTAACCCCTTAAATCTAATACATGTAAATATATGCTTGTCCTAAGAGTAATACGAGAGGTGAGTGCTGAAACTCCTTTAGGACCTCAAGGGAAGGTTATGCATTTAAATAGAGAGAAGAATGAAATGAGAGTAATGTCGTCAGAGAGAAAGAGTGCAACCGTGAGAAGTGGGGAGAGAGAGCAAGGGATGTTAGAATCTCAAAGGTTCTAGGCAACCTGGTCAAGGAACACACAGCCAACCTCCAGGCAGTGTGCTGTACGACAACATGGGCCCAGCCCAGGCAGGCAACAATGGACTACCAACCCTATCGCGCCTAGCTATAAGGGCAAGGCTGCCAACCAGTCCATACGTCTGGCAACCACCCGGCCGACAGCGCGGCGCGTTGCTACCCTCTTGCTCTGAAGCCCAACTCACTCTCTCTCTCTGAATTCCCATTGTATTATCTATCAACTTCTCTATTGATACTACATATTAAATGGAAGGTCTCGACATGGCTTAAAACAAAACCCACCACTGGTTAGCACATGACGAGACCTTTGCAGAGATACAAAGAACATAGTTATAAGTTGTCACACTCAATATACATTGCTGCTGACGGTAGCCAGATCACGGGCGGTACAGTCGAGTACCAAGGAGTACAATCAGGTTGCGTTGCACAGCACTGGAGTGCGTCACAGCCCCCCCAAGATTTTAGATAATCGACCTTAGAAGCATTATCAAAATCTGACAGGCAACCAACCGACCTGCTACCCTTAGCTGCCACTAATTGCAAAAGGTGCACAACAACTGAAGTGTGAATTATACATAAAACACAATATCGCATGCCTCATGCTACAACAATAAAGACTTACAAAACTAAAAAAAAGAATGAGTTTTCTCGTTTATTTTATTGTTTTATAATCTTTTTGGATGGCGTTATGATAGCCTAATTTTACTCCTGCTCAACCCACACACCGTGCACGACTATCTTGGATCATCAACCCTTGATAGACAATCTGCTATCACGTTCTCACTCCCGGCAATATGCTGAATGTTGAGATTATACTCTTGGAGCATTAGGGACCACCTGGTCAACCGCATATTCCGATTGTGAAACTGATTTAGGAATTTCAAGGGATGATGGTCCGTATAAATCGTCACTACCGGGCCGTAGGCTGGAACATAAACTTCGAAATGTTCGAGCGACAAAACGATAGCCAGAAGCTCCTTCTCTATAGTCGAGTAATTCCTTTGTGCCGAATTAAACTTGCGAGAAAAGAAGCTCACTGGGTGTTCCAAGCCCTCGGAATCAGTCTGCAGTAACACTGCCCCGGCACCCACACCGCTGGCATCAGTCGCCAGCTGAAAACTCCTGGAGAAGTCTGGGGCCCTCAAAATCGGATGTGTACACAGCAGGTGCTTGACTAGGTCGAAAGCCCTCTGACACTCCGCAGCCCAACAGAACTTCACTGACTTCGACAGTAGATCAGTTAACGGTGCTAAGACAGTAGAGTATCCCCGGATGAAGCGCCTATAATAGCCTATCATACCTAGGAACCGCATGACCTGGCGCTTAGTGGTGGGCCTGGGAAACATATTGATAGCCTGTATCTTGCTCAGGGGGGGGCACACCCGGCCTAACCCGACCACAAAGCCAAGATACTGCACAGTAGCCTTTACAAACTCGCACTTCCTCAGGTTCACCACCAGCCCAGCATCGTGCAACTTCCCAAACAGGGTCTCTAAGTGCCTTAGGTGATTTTCAAAATCGTCACCATATACTATCACGTCATCAAGGTAGACGGTGCAGTTAGGGATTTCGTCACAAATATCGTTCATCAGGTTCTGAAACGTGGCAGGTGCGTTCTTAAGCCCATAAGGCATTACGTTACATTGGTAGGTCTTGCCATCTACCACAAAACCACAAACTTGCTTAGCTCGGTCCGACAGGGGTACTTGCCAGTAGCCTTTTACAAGATCAATTTTAGTAAGGTACTTTGCATTCCCTATCTTGTCCACACTGTCGTCAACTCGAGGCAAAGGGTAAGGGTTGGTAGTGGTCAAGCCATTTAGCCTACGAAAATCTATGCAGAACCGCACCTTGCCGTCAGGTTTTGGCTGCAACGTGACGGGTGATGTCCACTTCACATAACCTTCAGTGATCATCCCTCTCTCACCCATGTACTTTAACTCCTCCCGTAAAGCTGGCAACTTTACCGGGGGCACACGGTAGGGCACTGACTTGAAGGGCACATTATCACCGACGTCCACGTCGTGCGTTACCTGAGTAGTGAGACCTGGGTGTTCGGCGAAAACAGAGGGGTATGACCTGAACAGGCCTAGGACAGCAGCACCCTGGTGCTCAGGCAGGTGACCTACAGCTTGCCTAGCCTCTTGTTCAGTATTCCCCGCCCACTGTTCCGCGGAAATGACACAGTCCCAGCTATCCTCCTCAGCAGCATGACTGTCCCCACCTCCTTCTCCACCCTGGCCGCTGCAGGCCAGCACAGGGACAGTGAGAGGCTCTGAGGGGCGTCTCACATACTCTTTCATGAGGTTAACATGACATAACTGATGTTTTTTCCTACGGTCAGGTGTTGCAACGAGATAATCAAGGTCGGACAGTTTCTTAGCCACCACATACGGCCCAATGAACTTGGCAGAAAGGGGGTGTCCAGGCAAAGGTAAAAGCAACATTACCTCCTGACCCACCGAAACTCCCGAAGCTTCACCTTGGCGTCATACTGGTGCTTCATGACCGCCTGTGCATTAACCAAGTTATTACCTGCCGCTGCCATGCAACCTATAAGTCTCTCCCGGCTCTCATCCCCATCTTCCTCCAACTCTATGGCACCATTGCTATAACGAGCTAGGCTAGCGTCTTGCAGCTGCTGCTCACTAATGTCCCCGGGCGTCAATGCATCAAGATGGTTTTGTAATAAGACATTACCCCGGCTAGTAGGCTCTACTGCCTTAGTGGCTCTCGCTACAGCTCTTGCCTCACGCGAAGTCTTACCCAACTCTGCCTTGTTACACACCATCTCTGGGCCAGAGTCAACTCCCGTGTTTATTATAGGTCCAAGTACCGAATCACCGAGAAGTGCAGCAGAATCAATGTCCCTTTTCCTGCCCTTAGCAACCTTCTCCTGATCCTTCCTCCACTGTCCCCGAGGTTGAGTGCTAGGCTGTGCAGGAGCCGCAGAGCGAGATCGGGTTACCACACAGGCCATCTCATCCTGTTGGCACCTCCCAACCCATTCCCGATTCTCACCATCCACGTCGGCCGCCCTCTCGGTAACGACTAAGGGTGGAGTCCCGGAAGTGGGCACCGCAAAGTCGTTGCCGAGAAGAAGGTCGACGCCCTCAACTGGCAAACACTCAACGATCCCTACATCCAGCTCCCTGCACACCTCTCCCACTCTCAACTCCAACCTCACAAGTGGGTATGACCTCGTAGCATTTATACCCTGCACCACAACAACTCTGGCCGCATTTATCGGTTTCCCTGTGAAGTTCCTCAACAAAGTTTGCGAAGCCCCCGTATCCCTCAACAAGTCAACCCTCCGTAGTTCACTCCCCCAGCTCACAAACCCGTGTCCCCGATGGCTACAGAAAGTGTCCCGGACAGGTGTCGAGCCTTCCGTACGCTTGCTTACCGCGTGTGCCTCAGCTGCTGACAACCTACCCCGGGCAGTTGCTGCAGCCTTCAGAGACACACCGATACTGTGAACCAATGACACCGGCTTAGCGGGAGTGTTACTAGGGCACTCACGTGAATAATGGCCTAGCTTCTGACATTTGTAACATTTCACATCCCCAATGGGCTTCTTCCCTTGTGCGGGCGAAGAAGGGGCCTGACCTTTAGTAAACGGGAGAGGCTTGTGTTTGTAGGTGTTATTAGGTGCAATGCTTTTAGTGTGGTTATGTGTGTCATAGGATTTGTTATTATCGAAAACTCTGGTGGGTGGGGTATAGCGCCCCTTCTGCCCTGACTCAGCCCTCTGAGCGGCACCGCAACCACGAATCAATGATAATCTGAGGTCTGCCATCTTGGCAGCCTCCTCTACTGTCTTGGGACATTTTTCCTTAATGTTCAGCGTTAGATCGGTTCCAGTACATTTGTAAAACTGTTCCAGATAGAAAAGTTGCTTAATTTCCTCAGCCGACTCTGCGTGCTCGGACCGAAACCAGTTATTACATGCATCTGTTAAGTCCCGTGCGTGCTCCATAAAACTGACGTCGCTCTTCTTATTCACGCCACGGAACTTCAATCTATAAGTTTCGGGTTGCAGTTCGTAGGCCCGGAGCACAGCCTCCTTCACCAGTCCATACACGACACTCTCGTCCAGTGACAGTGCATCGTAGGCTTTCAACCCCTTACCCACTAGACGTGATGAAACTATTGCTGCCCATTTAACCTCCGGCCAGTCATACTCACGACACTTCTTTTCGAAACGAGCAAAAAACTCAGTCACTGCTGTCTCATCAAATGCGGGTACTAACTTAATTAAATGCGAAAGTGAGTCTGTAACCCGGTGCCCACCACCGAGATGACGCCCCATGGTCTCTACTCTAGACTTCTCGACATCCATTTCAGCCTGGTACCTGGTTGCATCCTGATTGGCTTGGATTCTAGCAACCTCTATGCGTTCTATACTAGCCTGTTGTATCTGAGTCTCCTGCAGCTTAATCCGTTCTATACTAGCCTGTTGTATCTGAGTCTCCTGCAGCTTAATCCGTTCTATACTAGCCTGTTGACTCTCTCGCAACTTAAGCTTAGCTAGTTCTAGCTGAAATAACATCTCAGGAGACAGGCCTGGGGGGGGGAGAGCACAAAATGGGGGATCCACACCGAGACGTGTTTACGGGTAAGCCAGCTTGCCATTGAGAACCCTCCTGCTGCATCGTGCTAAGACTCGCTGGCTGAGGGCCCAGCTCAGGGGTAGAGTGGAATGGAGGCATGGAGGGAACCCCCCAAGACCCCACTCCACCCACCGCCCCATCGCCATCACCCAACAAACATGCCACCAAATTCTTCTTGGGCCAACTGTCAGGACAGTCCCGCCCCAAAACCGTGGCTAAACAGCGAAGACCGTAACAATCAATAGCCTGCAGGCGCTGTTCTCGGTCAAAGGTGTCTGCAAAAATGCCCGGGCATCCCTCTCTCCACTTATAACACTCCCCTCCCTAAATATCTGCTGTACTTGCTGGTCACTAGGCTGTACCGTGTTATCCTCCCCCGTAAATGATGAGTCATTAGACATAGTGCTGGTTATACAATTGCTGTTAAAAAAAAAAAAGTGTTTATTACTAATTGCAGTCTCGACTCACAAAATGTTAAAGATGCTTGAATGACTCTACTCTAGACACCTAACGAAACAATCTGCAAGTCCACCAATACAATAATGACACAATAAAATTCCTCCAATATGCAAGAAAATTCTAGCCAGCTCTACTAGGTAGCATAGAATAGTTCTCCAAAAAACATGTGATAGGATACTACTGAATCTTGTGCAAGGTCGCCATTTTGTTACGGCTGGATCAGCAATACATATTCGGGATTCTTGATCGTAGGACAGAAATGGCTTAAGTGACAACGACACGCTCGATTCCAGTCCCAAATACTATATGCTCCAGACAACAAAAGCACCAACGCCCTACAGAGTTATCGTCTACGGTAACGAGGTACCTTAACTCGGCGAAAGTGTACAACAGGGGTAGGCTATGAGGCTAAACTCCCTCAGACATTTATAGGTTACGTTATTACTAAAGAAATGCAATACTCAAGAAACTACGTTAATATTAAGCCTCTAATAATGTAGAATAGAAGCAGGCTAAGGTATGACAGTGAAATGCTAAATGACAAATGTACACGCCTACTTGAAAGCGCGTGCACTACACTAACTGTCCCCTACTAACATGCACTAGCATGTAGCATACAAGATGTTCATGATCCAGTAGATACCTAATAATACACATGGGAGGAACATAAACAGTAGTCACTTATTATAATAATGAATCTATACTTGGAATAACTAAAAGGTTGCAGGCAACAGTACTGCGCCGGTAGCCTACTACCGCATAGGCTACTTCGCTTCTCTCACTCTGTCTCCCCTCCGAGTCCGTATGCGCCCTACGCAACAGAACTCCGGACACAGCAGCAAAACGACAGTGCAGTTAATTGATACATGAAAGTATTAATAGTGTTGTCTTGTGTGTGAGTAATGTGTATTGTAAAGTGTTATAGATATATACTTAAAGAGAGCTGCAATGCATAGTAAAATAAAGATATATCCCACTCATCATCCCCATGTGTTCTAGCTAGCAGGCCAAGTCACAGGAACAACGAGTCCCAGCACCGAAAGCGAGAACCCAGGAGAAGACTGTAGAGAACACAAGGACAGATAAATTTCGTTACTCTACTATACCGGCACTACGAGCGAGCTGTAGTCTCGGGTGCTACACTCGCTCCTGGCTCGGTATGCAAATCAAGGCTAAGTCCTCGTCCCTCTACAGACAACTCCTGGGCATGGTCGGGCTCTTACACATGGCACCATTCTAGTCACAAATGGGATGATGAGCAGGGCATATAACTCGTGAACATGTAGAACGTTCACCAACTATCCTCATCAAGAAGATCGCTGTTCACATTAACCCCTTAAATCTAATACATGTAAATATATGCTTGTCCTAAGAGTAATACGAGAGGTGAGTGCTGAAACTCCTTTAGGACCTCAAGGGAAGGTTATGCATTTAAATAGAGAGAAGAATGAAATGAGAGTAATGTCGTCAGAGAGAAAGAGTGCAACCGTGAGAAGTGGGGAGAGAACAAGGGATGTTAGAATCTCAAAGGTTCTAGGCAACCTGGTCAAGGAACACACAGCCAACCTCCAGGCAGTGTGCTGTACGACAACATGGGCCCAGCCCAGGCAGGCAACAATGGACTACCAACCCTATCGCGCCTAGCTATAAGGGCAAGGCTGCCAACCAGTCCATACGTCTGGCAACCACCCGGCCGACAGCGCGGCGCGTTGCTACCCTCTTGCTCTGAAGCCCAACTCACTCTCTCTCTCTGAATTCCCATTGTATTATCTATCAACTTCTCTATTGATACTACATATTAAATGGAAGGTCTCGACATGGCTTAAAACAAAACCCACCACTGGTTAGCACATGACGAGTCCTGATGTGGCGGCGTCTACGCCGTGGGGCCACCTCCCGAGGCTGCCAACCGCGGATGGCTGCCGACCCTCCACAGCCGAAGACAAAATCAACGACCAGTGGAGGAAAACCGGATGCCGGCCGCGGGGAGCAGTTTCGGGAGCCAAACCGTCACAACCATCCCCTGCCCCCTCCCTGGGGGCACGGGTCCTTGGAGCGGCTTCGGTCGCGCCGGGAATTTCCACACCTCTCACACCACACACACACATCACACAGTTTTTCCTACACCGAGAAATGACTCTCCGGCTGTCATTTCTCGAAGACTTCTTCTAGCCGGAGACATTGAGAGCAACCCAGGACCCACGTTCACATACATATGTCCAACTTGCTCAAAACCCATCACTTCGAGTCGCCATACTAAGGGTTCAGTTCTCTGCAATTCATGTGGGAACTGGACCCACTTCACCTGCACAACACTTGCCTCCAAGAAACACTACACAAACACCTGGACCTGTTCCTCATGCCCCTCCCTCTCCCAGTCAAATCCCTCGCCTAAAACCCGTCCACCTCTCCTCCCCAACCCACCTAACCTTCCCATATCATCCACTCCCCCCCCTAAAACCCGTCCACCTCTCCTCCCTAACCCCCCTAATCTTCCCATACCATCCACATCCTCAACTCAACACACCACACCCCATCCTAATCCATTCCAACCCCCATCTCCTGCTCCCCAATCCCCACCCCCACCTCACCCATCCCAACCCCCAGCCCCTCCCTCACCCCCCTCCCCACCCCATCCTCGTGCAGCAGCACCCAACGTACATCGTGCACATAACATTAACATTCTTCAACTGAACATAGATGGCATCAACACAAAGAAACACGAACTCTCACACTTCATCAAAACACACAACATACACATTGCCATCTTACAAGAAACAAAACTCCGCACAACACAAAAAACACCCACATTTCATAATTTCACCACCATCAGACAAGACCGGGCTGTCGGCGGGGGCGGTGGACTCATCACCCTGGTACACAAAGAAATATCATACATAGTAACCAGTGTACAAACCAAATCACTCCTCCCCCCAAATGATAACACAACAGAAATACAGTCAATTAAAATACGCACTGGCAACAACTCCAACATAACCATCATAAACACATACATCCCTCCCCAAACATCCCCTACAGTACCAAATGAATACAGACCACACTTACAACACATCACAAACACCCCACACACCCCACACATCATCCTGGGTGGTGACTTCAACGCCAAGACGTCGGCCTGGTTTGTCGACAACCCCGACACAGACAGAGGGCTGGTACTACAAAACCAAACCGATAACCTCATCATCCTTAACGACATCCATCAACATACCCATATTCCTCACCAAGCCCTCTATAACCCATCATCTCCAGACATCACCTTTTGCTCCCCAGAACTCGCCCCCACAACATCCTGGAGGGTGGTCAGAACCTTAGGCTCTGACCACCTCCCGATCATTATCACCACCAAAACCAGACTCACCCCAGCTAGCCACAAACACACATACACCAATTATAAAAGAGCTAACTGGGAACATTCACAAATGAGACAGAACAACACTTCACAACTCTAAACAGTACACCCATCACTAACATCAACAATGCTGTACACATACTCAATAAAACTATCCAAAACGCTGACAAGAAACACATTCCAAGAGGTAACAGAAAAAGACACCCCAACTTCACACCAGAAATTCAAAACCTCATCAGACAATGCGACATACTGAAACTCCCCAGCACCCCACACACAAGACATCACACAACAAATTCAAGCACTCAACACCCAAACTAACAACAAAATACAAGAACAACAAAAACTAAATTGGAATAACTTCCTACAAACACTTGATCACAAAACAAACCCCAAAAAACTATACAAAACACTAAACAGCATCACACTTTCCAACAGCAACACAACACAATCACATGCTGCAATCACAACAACAGACTCTACTCCTTCATGTAAACAACAAGCAAACACTCTCATCAATCACTTTTCACATGTCAGCCACCTAAAACCTCACAAAGACGACCGACGTGTCATCCGACGTAAGAGACAATTCCCCACAGACCCTGACTATACACCCTTCACCAATCACCAGACAAAGCATATCATCAACAATCTCAAGCACTCACCCGCCTGTGGCCTAGACAACATAAGCAACATACACCTCAGACACCTGGGACCACAAGGCATACAAGCACTCACTAACATATCAAACTACAGCTATTCACACAACACAATACCAGACATTTGGAAGCATGGTATCATCATCACTTTCCCCAAACCCAACAAAGACCCCACGCTACCCTCCTCGCACCGCCCCATCACACTCCTTTGCTCCCCCTCCAAAGTCATGGAACGCTTAGTATTACAACTATTACACCTGACCTACCCCTAGCTCCAACACAACATGGCTTTAGGCCACTGCACTCCACAAACACTCTTCTCACAGACCTTACACAAAGAGCTTTCGACGGCATCAATTCAGCTAGACCACCACACAGATCACTATTAGCCACACTCGACATTAGTAAAGCTTTCGATGCCATCCCCCGCCACAACCTAACAAACAAAATCTACAACACAAACATGCACAACAACACAAAACGGTGGCTGGCCAACTTCCTAGCAGGCAGATGTGCACACGTATCTTTTGCCGGTCAGTCATCTAAAATCAGAAACTTTCCAAACGGAGTCCCACAAGGATCCGTCCTATCGCCCGCACTCTTCAATCTGTACATGCACGATATAACTACACCCAATACGCCCCAAATAAACTTAGCCTCCTATGCAATGACATAACACTCACATGCACACACCATGACCCAAAAAGAGCAACAGATCTCCTTCAACCCTATCTCAACACACTACATGGCTGGTGCACTACAAACAGACTTAATCTAGCCCCAGCCAAATCCACCGCAACCCTGCTCACAAGTTGGACAGGAGAACACGAATACATCCCTCAACTCACCATAAACAACACACCCCTAACACATACACACACATCCAAAATCCTAGGAGTAACATATGATACTCATATGACATTCAAACAGCACACCACAAACATTAAAAAGAAACTGACACCCAGACTTAACGCCCTCAGGTCACTTGCTCACACAAAATTTGGACACAACAAAGAAACTACCACCACAGTATATAAACAATACATAAGATCAGTGATGGAATACGCAAGCCCAGCCTGGGCTTCTAACCTAGCTGAAACACATCATAAGACCTTACAGACTATTCAAAACAAAGCCCTGAAGATCATTACAGGCTGCACAGCTACTGCACCCACAGATCACCTACATCAAGAAACCAAAACTTCAAAGTCAAAGACCATCTGGACATGAGAGGCACTCAATTCCTGGCAGCAGCCTCCACGAACCAAGACCACCCACTAAACTACATGGCAACACACCCACAGACACCAAGAAATATCAAAACAACACCCAGCACACGGTATCACACACAATTATTGTCCTCTCTCCCTCCCTGCCCACCCCGAACCAACATCCAGAAGCACATCCATACTCATATCTCTCACCGATCCATCCACTCACTCACAGACAACACACAGCTGCATGCACGACCTCCCGAAATCCATCCTTCCGAATCCTCCCTTCCTCGCGAGGACAGAGTCCACCTGGCCAGGCTGAGATGCGGACACCATCCAGCTCTCCTGAGCTATCAGAAGAGACTGGATGACTCCGTTGTCGACGCCTGCCCGGGATGTAACACAGCACCCCATACCATTAAACACATCATAGAAGACTGCATTTCACACAACCACTTACGCCAACAACACAATCTACACTCAATGAGAGCTCTGTGGGAAAGCCCGATCGTGGCCATGGCCTTTCTCAGGGACTCGGGGATGTTCGGCCAGGCAGCTTAGGGAACAACAACAACAACAACAACATGACGAGACCTTTGCAGAGATACAAAGAACATAGTTATAAGTTGTCACACTCAATATACATTGCGGCTGACGGTAGCCAGATCACGGGCGGTACAGTCGAGTACCAAGGAGTACAATCAGGTTGCGTTGCACAGCACTGGAGTGCGTCACAGTACAGACTCACACTAAAGTTTAACGTAAGCATATATATTATGCTCCTTTATTAAATCTTATTATAGTTTATTCAAGCATTGTTATTACTTAAGAGCATTTTATTAACGTAAAGTACTCCTTTTGTGAGTAGGCTTTGCCTTCATCGGCAAGCCTTTGTAGAAGTGCACTAAAACCCAGTTAATTGATACCCCGTTATCCAGGAGATTAACTCTGGAGGGTTTAAGTGTTTTTGTTCACCGGCGTAATAGTTCGAGGGTTTGGAATTAGCGTACCGTTGTTGCAGATAATAGCCTATCATCTAATCCATTCTTAAGTGCCCTTGTTTATTTGGTAGTGCCGGTCGTAACAGACACTGTTTCTATTATTAATGTTCTAACTTCCCATCCCATAATCCAAGGCCCCCCCCCCCCCCACTCTCTCTCTCTCTCTCTCTCTTGGAATGAACCGCCTTCTTCTTGTCTATCCTTTCCTTTTCTATCGGATATGCCATCTCTAATAGAATTAAGCCTGACCACCTCGTTTGGATCGTAAGGTCTGTGTGGCCAGTGTATCTATGTAAATCTATGTTAATATATATCTCTCTTTCTTTCCATCATTAACTCCCTGTTCTGCTTTTCTCTCGTTCCAGACATAACATGACTTTACAAATGAGGAACCTGGTGCTCTCTGACTTCGGAGTTTATACATGTATCATCAAAAACTCACTGGGGGAAGAAAAGGCGAGCACTATCCTCAAAGGTACGTATTTATTTAACCCCTTCTGTACCGGCGACGTCATCTTAAATATATTTTAGCTATATTTAGACAATTTTGTGCAGCTTAAAAAGGGTCTGTGGTAGTGAACAGGGATAAATGAGATATTTCAAAGCTCCTTCTGATGTCATTTTGAAGCTATTTTCTTCTAGTTTTTGGCTGAATACATTTCATTTCATTCAGACACTTGGTCAATCATTCAGGAGTGCCTGAATGAGCCTAATATAGCGGAAATATGCCCGCAACGTAATTGTTAATATAACAAATTTATCTTTCTCCCTATTCGAAGAAAAAATTATCTTCACCACTAAACTTCTTATAATACATAACTTCGATAGCAACCAAAAAAATCAAAAGTCGAAGTTATATGACATGAAGCAAAAAGATGTAGTATACAACATATATAATCCAAAAGCTATACTAAACGACCTCCCTTTCTCTCCCAACCAGAACTAGTAACGACAACCACCACCACTACGACTACAACGACCACTATGGTTCCACCGCCGCGAATGGTTTATGGTGATTACGACGAAAATGCAAAAAACCTGACGGCTCCCTTGGTCGTCAACACCTCTCCTGATGCGGCCAAGGGTGAGTCTGGGGGGGATGTGTGTGTGTGGGGGGAGGGGGGGTCTTCCTTGGCACTGTAGAAATAGTGTGGATAGCCCATGTGTGACACCTTTTCTATTATTAATTTCCTAATTTTCCATCTCTTAATCCAAGCACCCACCCACCCTACACTCTCTCTCTCTCTTTCCTTCCATCATTAAATTGGAAAACAATTAACATGTCAACACCTCTCTGCATAATAAGTGGGTAATAATCCCTTCACAGTGACAATCAAACCCTGTTTAGGCTTTTAGTACACATACTTTATATGACTACACTGTAAACAATTGAATGCTCAATGGTATCACAAATGGTACCATCGCAGCACCATTCTATCACGGTCATTCACCATTGGCATACATTGGGGGGTCATTATCTAGCGTAACAGTACAATAGAACACTGTTTATCCAGTATGCAGATAAACGGAAGTCGTGACAGAAGTCAATACTTTTCATTCACTCATCTTTAACCCTTTCTGTACGGTGCCCATCATATGACGGGCACCATTTTGAGGTTATTATGAGCCCTGAGAGAGAGGACAACTGTTGCTTGGAGAGCAAGGGGGCTCCAACCGCCGGCCACAGGCGGCGGACACACACTGAGCTCTGAGAGAGTGCTCGCTCACTCATGTACAGCGTCACAATAGTAAAAACATTATAAATTGTTAATTTTTACTGATTTTGGCCTTCGTTTGCAAGATAGTTGCAAGATAACCCGATGGCGTACAGGGATGATTCAGGTGTCATTGGAAAGCTCTATCATTGTACTTTCGCGGATAATTGTATTACGGTCTGGCCCTTGCTTATGCATGAAAAAAAGCAGGGAATGAAGGTAATTTCTGGCAAATATGCCCACACTGAAGGAGTTAAATACTGTACAATCGCGCTAAGAAGTCATGACTCCCTTTTTCTAAGGATCGGACAATAGTCCCAAAATCTGGTTACTGCTGGCAACTCTCCACAGCCCGTCGGAGCCCGGTCTTTTCCAAATTTAAGACTATAGGTCTCTGGATATTCCCAATAGTTGGCCTACTGACAAAAATAACCTATTTATGCTCTCTAAATTATATTTATGTTGTAGTTTGAATAAATATAAGAAAGGTTTGCTTTCAATTTTTGTATAGAATAATGAAAGTATTTAATTTCCATGACTATCTGGCATCCCACGACCTGGAGGCCTAGGCCCTGCTGCTGCGGCGCTGCCCTGCAAGACGCATTCAATGACACGCAAGCGGCAAGTCAGTCACTGTCAGGATATGTGGGGGAGTGTATCACTTCTGCTTTTATATCTACCTTTGTCCTTAACACTTGCCTTTCCATCTTCTGTTCCTATATGGAAGTCCCTATGGGTTATTACATATTTTATAAGTGAAATTTCATCGTCTATCTATACAAATTACAAGCTGTTCTCGAGTATTCAAACTTTCTAACAAAATATGCTGGAGATGGCTCGGTCTTTCAAGCAGAATGTCGTATCGCTTAGAGAATTAAATGTGAAAACAAATACTGTTATATGTTTATTTACGTGATTTAATGACACTCATGGTTTGAATATAACTTTTAACAGTTTATTTTAATTTTACGAGATAATTTTCTCCCAGTATTGTTGGTTTAAAAAGTATTAAGAATGCATTAAGAGACTTCCTCCACATATTAATCCTGAATCTAGAGAGCGAAATAATACGAGTTTCACATTATTTCGTTTGGCTTAGTCTCAACTTTCGTATTATTTGGTTTGCTCTCACATAATGAGATAAATATATTGCAACAATACTTATGTAGGCTATCATGTTTTTGGATGTTTTTCCTTAAATACAGTTCTCCCCGGTGTGTAATAATTGTATTATTGTAGAACCTCAATAGTTGCCAGATTGCACTTTCTGAACGAAAGGTACTGGAAATCAAGTCATAACTTCTTAGCGCGATTGTACTGTTAACCTATTCATTACCGGTGACGTCCTTTCATCATATTCTGGAAAGTATATGACGATCATATTCAGCTTAGGAAGGACCTCTAAAGGTTAAAAACCTACAGACTGTCTCATTTTATCCTTTGAGCTACAAGCTGTATAAAATCGTCTAATAGTGTCCAGAATATGATGAAGAGGATGTCACAGGTACTGAATGGGTAAATACAATTTTATTTGTTTTACGTTAATTCAATCTGTGACTAATTCTTGATGTGATGAACTTGATTAATAATTATTTCACCATCATAACTAGCAAAAACGACTCAAAAGTGCTAAATATCTGTGACACGTATCTTTCCCCAGCCCCCTTACCATCACCCTTACTGCTAAACATGGGTTACTTAGCACACCCCAGCCCCCTACCCTAACCACCACGGCAACAAAAACACGTTACAATAAATCACTTAACTCCCCCGGCCTCTCACGTCAAGGCACAAAAAAAAAAAAAATACACTGATTTAATTGAAACAAAACAGTACATGTATGGGTAAAGTTTAAAAGCATATACACATATAGGATGAGAGGGAAAGGCTGGCTAATGAGATTTATATAATAAACTATCAATATGAGGATATATCTCATAAATATTCCTTGAGGGCTAGATATTTCAGTATTTACTATGCAATTAAACTCACCGGGCAAACAGGAATTGTAATACTAACTCTTTGAGGACCATGACGATAAGTATAGGATATTTTATAGTATATTAATATACTATATATATATAATTCAATACATAATATAACATTTGATCATCAAAATATACTATCATTTAATAATGTGCTATTTTAATAAAATAATATCATAACAATACATAAAAATATGTCTGGCAAAGAGAACATAATAAATAATTAGCACAATTGACACCAATAATATTGGTTAATAGAAGCAATCATCACTGAAGAAAATGGGTTATCATATGGATATATATACAAACTACGATGAATGATATGCTGCAAAACATGATGAGAATGAATATAACCACACATACAATAACATAATAAGTATTAATGCCCTCCTAAATATGCTCACATAGTGGCATTAACCATTGCATATGTCCTCGTCACGCCACCATGACACACACGTGACACACTCGTGTCACATTCCTACCTCTGTTGTCTGCCACTGTGGCACCGTTTTTTCAGGTCTTACTCGTTCGTGGGCGGCAGTCTTGACACTTGTGGTGCCATCATAGCGCCATTATATACCCTCTTGTTACCTTCCTTATACTGTCGTCCATCATAGCGCCATTATATACCCTCTTGTTACCTTCCTTATACTGTCGTCCATCATAGCGCCATTATATACCCTCTTGTTACCTTCCTTATACTGTCGTCCATATAGCGCCATTATATACCTCTTGTTACCTTCCTTATACTGTCGTCCATCATAACGCCATTATATACCCTCTTGTTACCTTCCTTATACTGTCGTCCATCATAGCGCCATTATATACCCTCTTGTTACCTTCCTTATACTGTCGTCCATCATAGCGCCATTATATACCCTCTTGTTACCTTCCTTATACTGTCTCCATCATAGCGCCATTATATACCCTCTTGTTACCTTCCTTATACTGTCGTCCATCATAGCGCCATTATATACCCTCTTGTTACCTTCCTTATACTGTCGTCCATCATAGTGCCATTATATACCCTTTGTTACCTTCCTTATACTGTCGTCCATCATAGCGCCATTATATACCCTTTGTTACCTTCCTTATACTGTCGTCCATCATAGTGCCATTATATACCCTTTGTTACCTTCCTTATACTGGGTCCATCATAGCGCCATTATATACCCTTTGTTACCTTCCTTATACTGTCGTCCATCATAGCGTCATTATATACCCTCTTGTTACCTTCCTTATACTGTCGTCCATCATAGCGCCATTATATACCCTTTGTTACCTTCCTTATACTGTCGTCCATCATAGCGCCATTATATACCCTTTGTTACCTTCCTTATACTGTCGTCCATCATAGTGCCATTATATACCCTTTGTTACCTTCCTTATACTGTCGTCCATCATAGCGCCATTATATACCCTTTGTTACCTTCCTTATACCGTTGTCCAACGGTCCTTAGCCGCCAAAAATAGCGTAATGATCCGCCGATTTTGAGAGCCGTGGCCCTTCACGGCGGTTGTCCTGCATGTGTGAAGAACCTTTGAGGGAAATTTCACTAGGCCATACCTAAGACATTTAGATTACGCCATATTTTTAATCATTCTGTACCGGCGATGTCTTTATAATATTATTCTAGCTACATTTAGATGATTCTATGAAGCTTAGGATGGATATCTGGTATCTAAAAGGGTTAATTGAGATCATCTGTAGCCTTTTCATTGGTAGACGTCCTGCTTAAGTTTCACAAAATCGTCTAAATATAGCTAGAATAAAACATAAAAGACGTCGCCGGTAAAGAAGGGGTTAAAACCATCTCATCCAAATTCTTGACAGTTATTATGATATTTTGTTTAATTATATTTGTTTAATTATATAAGGTTTTGATTGTTTATGGAATTTTCGGGAATTGTATTTTTAGGTTGCCACCTAGACTAAATACCCACCTCCCAGTCCACATTCACACTTAACCTAACAAGTGCGCATGGGGGTAATTGGAAATGTCCCCCTGTGCTGACGTATTTGAGGTGTTTCCGTCACTAAAATATTCATTGTACCATTAATAGCATTAATACTTTTCCATATGCGCCTATTATCGGTTGATTATAAAGGTATTAACCTGAAACAACAATAAAACGAGTGAAAACAGCGTTTGGATGGTCAAAATCGGAGATATAGCCCGCGAGTTGTATAATGTATGGGTGAGGCAAGCTGCTTTCCCACCAATTTCCCCCAAGGCCACTGAGACACAGTCGATCGATACTCTCTCTCTCTCTTGCATTCGCTTGCTATCAGTGATGACCACACCCTGTAACCGGATTTCTAATGTTAGCACGAAAATATACCTCAGAATAAGGGAATAACAGGGAAAATAGGTGATAACTGAAGGAGAGGAGGAAAGTGGGGAAGGAGGGGAGGTAGAGGACTGAGATTTTGCATGGCCCAGGGGCCAAAACAAAAAATACAAATACAAAAAATTAAAAAAATTCGATGTCAAAAGTTGATTTTTTTTTTCTCTGACTCTTAAGAGTCTCCCCGCAGTCCGCCGGGGGAACTCTTAAGAGTCTCCCCGCAGTTCCCGGGTTAAGAGGGGTCACCGTTTTTGTTTTAACTTTCTCTCATTTTCTCTCTTTCCCTGGCTTGTATCCAATCGGCCCCATTCAGCCAACTGTTTTAAGACGTTTATCCCCATCCAGGTGTCGATTTCTTCCTGGCGAGCGATAGCGAGCCAGTATTGTATGGAGAAATCCGGCTTTGCCAGAGACATTTTTCTGTCGAAAAATTAACAAATTTAGCTTGCTGTCAAAACAAAAATATATATACCCGGATGGGGGTAAACGTCCAAAAACAGTAGGCTGAACGGGGCCGAATGGATACAAGCCAAAGAGAGAGGGAGAGAAAGAGAGAACCAAAACAAACGAGGTAGCTCCCTTAAGAAATGCCTACCAGACCCTCTTCAAGGTAATCTTATACATTTTTTCGCTAGACAAAAGTCTCATACATTTCTCCTAAAATACTGGTTCCCTATCACTCGACTTAAATAAATCGATAAGTCTATGATACGGAATTACTTGACAAGGTTTAAGCAATACGTTAATTGCGTATCCGTGCGTTTAGTGACACCCTTTTGAATATGCAATTCGAGTATTCAAGCTTAAGGGGAGATTTCCACTTGAGGGATTTTTTTCTGGACCCCTTTCTCTCTCATGTTTAGCCCCATTGCTTTTTAGATTTTAAGACGCTCGCCCCCTTTAGTTTGGGGATTTTAAGAACTTTCACCCCATTTCTGTCAATTTTAAGAACTTTCGTGCCATATACTGTAGGTGTCGATATTTTCCTGGCAAGCGATAGCGAGCCTGTAATTTAAGAGGAACCGGCCTTCGGCCGGGATTTTCTTTTACCGAAAAATGTACAAATTTTTCTTGAAAGGGGGTCTAGGGGGTGTAATTTTAAGCTTGATGGATGTCTAGGGAACAAAGTAAATACCTCCCCTTAAGAGAATTAGGATACTTTTGTAACACATTGATAATGATTAGAGATAAGTATTGTTTATGCATTACTACTAAATTATTTAAATAATCAATATAATTATAATTCATTCACATAAAAGAGAGGAATTTGTGTCTATCAAATTATGTTTTCAGTTTAATTTAGACCATGTGACCAGTATACTAACATATATTTCAATATATGCACAAGATACTAAATATACAGAATAGATGAGGCCTAATGCCTGTTTATAATTCTGGTCACGGTGGCATAATTATATAAACCTTTCTGTATTTAAGGTAACCCCCCTCTTTTTTTTTTCTCTCTCTCCCTCTCTCTCTGAGTTGTATCCATTCGGCCACATTCGGCCTACTGTTTTAAGATGCTTAGCCCCATCCAGATGTCGATTTTTTCCTGGCGAGCGGTAGCGAGCCAGCATATAATATATGTTTTGACATCAGGCTAAATCTGTACATTTTTCGATAGAAAAATTTCTCCGGCGAAGCCGGATTTCTCTATATAATGCTGGCTCGCTATCGCTCGCCAGGAAAATATCGACACCTGGATGGGGATAAACAACTTAAAACAGTAGGCTGAATGGGGCCGAATGGATACAAGCCAGAGAAAGAGATAAATTGAAAAGGAGTGAAAAAAACAGGTGACCCCCCCCTGGTGGTCATTACGTTTGCATAATTCATAGAAGCTGTGGCCTGAATAACAAATGTCGGGGGTGACACATTGAGCTTCAGGAAATATCTTGGTAATTATATTTCAATAAGTCAGATTAGCTCCTACAAAACATATGGCCTCTCCTTGATTATGCTATTTGTTTCTGGTCTCCCGCACTGAGGAAATATATAGAGCGACTGGAAAGAATACGAGTCAGAGCTATAAAGTTAATTCCATCGATTAGAAGCCTGAGTTATGAGAGTTGAGAGCTCATAATCTGTTTTACAAGGTCAGCTCATTGAAGTATATACAATACATAATGGGTGTGACACTGTGGATTACAGCAACATTGTTAGCCTCAATATGTATACAACACGCAACCATGGTAGAAAGTTAGAATTAAATAGGTTCAGCACAAGTATTTGTAGAAACTTTCATATCTCAGATCTGCTTTACCTGGAACACACTTCCCTCAGAAGTTGTCAACAATTCATCAATAGAGCAGTTCAAGAAGAAAGTAAATATAATTGTTCACACTTTGTAATGAGTGTAACACCACACAATCTCTCTCTTTCCACTTCGAGTAATACACGGGAATAAACCGCAAGGTCATTGAGATACTAACTACTCCTTGTAACTCATCTCATTTGCTCCCTCCTTTTCCTAGCTTAACCATAAACTAATAAATAATCGCCCTCTCCCTCACTTTCTCATTTGACGTCCACCATGCATAACATCTCTCTCTCTCTCTCTCTCTCTCTCTCTCTCTCTCTCTCTCTCTCTCTCTCTCTCTCTCTCTCTCTCTCTCTCTCTCTCTCTCTCTCTCTCTCTCTCTCTCTCGTCTTTTCTATCCTTTCCTTCAACTTTCGTTTTCTATCGGATATCCCACCTTTCCTAGATTTAAGTCCTGACCACCTCGTTTGGATCGTAAGCTCAGTGGTGTGGCCAGTGTATCTATGTAAATATATGTAAATCTCTCTCTCTCTCTCTCTCCTCATTTCCAACTCCATATTCTCTTTTTCTCTTCACCCAAAACTTGTCAGAAGTCACTCTGGCCCAGGTGCCCGAAAACTTAGTATCTCACGAGGCAAGGGTCAGACTTTTCAAAGTTGGCGACAGGTTCTTCTTTGTAGTCTGCAGACACAAAGGCTAAACTAGAGATGTACTTTTCTCACATACAATTATATTAAAACTTTGTGAGATCCGTTGCTGATTTTCCAAAAAGCTCTAAAGTGTTATTACATTATATATATTTGTATTTTGTCTATGTGAGTGAGGGAGGCAAAAGGCAGAACTACCTGTAGCGAGTGCCTCCCTCAGAGTTGAAAGAGTGACAGGGCCAAAATCAAGGGACGTTCGAGCCAAAATGGCTGGACACACGGAGTTTGAAGCAATTTAAGTCATAGGAAGAAGGAAAGACTGATTCTGGGAGAGAGTTCCCGAGCTGAGCTGTTGAATAGAAGAAACACTGAGAGTAACGTTTCACTCTTTGGTTGGAGAGTTGCACAGAGTAGGGGTGGGATTGTGTTGCAAGACGGGTACCACGTACCCTACGTAGAGGAGGTGGTATACACTGGGTGAGCTCTGAGGAACACTTATTATTATACCAGTGATAGAATAGCGAGAGAGATGCAACATTGTGGCGGAGAGAGAGAGATTGTAGAGAGTTGGTGAGTGGACGAGAGTTAATGATACGAAAGGCCTTCCTTTCTACTTTGTCTAGAAGTGCAGTGTGAGAGGATCCTCCCCACACATGTGAACAATACTCTATACAAGGATGCACCGTGCCCCTGTACAGAGTAAGAAGATGTGCAGGGGTAAAGAACCCTTTGAGGTGGTTGAGCACACCCAGTTTCTGGGAGGGTGCCTTAGCAAGACTGGTAATATATATACAGTATATATATATATATATATATATATATATATATATATATATATATATATATATATATATATCCCCCCTGGGGGTTAGGGAATAGAATATGCCCACGTGCCTTCTGCGTGTCGTAAGAGGCGACTAAAGAGGTTGGGTCGGTGGGCTTGCGACCCCCACCCGGAAAAAATATCTAAGCAAAGAAAAACGAACGAACAGCCTCGGATGCGGACGGAACCAACGTTGACGAACCACGACCGACTAAGGACATGCCTTCGGACATTCTGAGAATGGCTACGTGGAATGTTAGTGGCATGAATGATGGAACAAAAGAGAGAGAGGTTCTGGAAGTGTTAGTGAATGCCCGGCTGGATGTATGTGGAATGACAGAGACCAAATGGAAAGGTTCAGATGTGAGAGAATGGGAATGTGGAATGGGTGTGTGTGCTGGAGTGAGTGAAGGAACAGCGAGAGAAGGTGCATGTTTGTTTGTAAGTAGCAAATGGAAGGAATGTGTAAGAGAGTATGGGTCTGTGGGTTCAAGGATTGTGTGGGTGAGAATGAAAGTAGGAATACAAACGTGGGTGATTGTATGCGTGTATGCCCCGACAGAGGATATACTTGAAAGAAAGAAAGAGGAGTTCTGGATGAATGTGGAGGCGTGCCTGGAGAAGTTTGACAAGAACGAAAGAATATTTCTGATTGGGGATATGAATGGTAAGGTGGGTGATAGGAAAGTTGAGGGAGTGGTGGGAGGGTGGGGGGTATACCATCAGAGGTGAATGGGAATGGTAGTGCACTTGTGGACGTATGTGTGGGAAGGAGGCTGTGGATAGCCAACACCTTCTTCCGACACAGAATGATCCACAGGTACACGTGGAAACGGATGTTGACGATGAAAGATAAGACAGTGGTGGAACGAAAGTCATTGATTGATTATGTATGTGTGGATGAACGAATGAAGAAATCTGTGATGGATGCTAGGGTGTATAGGGGTATTGGAGGGGGTCTGTCTGATCATTATGTAGTGGTAGCTAAGGTTAGGATACAAAAGAAGTGGGTGAGGAGAGCGGGAGGGAGGCGAGAGGAGGGTGGAATGGTGAGGAGGGTGGAGAGGTTGCAGGAGGAGGAAGTCAGGGAGGAGTACAGGAGAGCAGTGGAAGACGACTAGGTGGGTTCGACCTGGAAGTTATGGAGGAAGTGGAGGAGATGAGCAAGGTGTTTAAGGATGAGATCTGTGCAGCATGTGAGGAGGTGTGTGGAGTGAGGAGAAGAGGGAGGGGAGTGAAAGGTACAGCATGGTGGACAGAAGAGGTAAGAATAGCTGTGGAAGAAAAGAAGAAAGCATATAGAGTGTGGTTGGGTAGTAGAGGGAATGAAGATTCCGAGAGACAGAAACGAGCGAGGTACGTGGAGAGTAAGAGGGTGGTGAAGAGAGTAGTGAAGGAAAGTAAGAGAAGAGTAGATGAGGAATTTGGAAGGAATCTGAGTGTAAAATGGAGGGAGAGTAAGAAACTGTTCTGGAAAGAAGTCAAGAAAGTTAGGGAAGGTAGCAAGGGAAACAGTAAGGGTGTGAAAGATAAGAATGGGAGAATGCTAGCCGAGAAGCAAGAGAGAGTCGAAAGATGGAGGAGTACTTCAGTGAGTTGCTAAATGAAAGGAATGAAGAGCCAGCAAACATAGCTGGATATGGTATGGGAGGGAGAAGAAGAGAAGTAGTGGAGGAGGAGGTGGGGATCAGGAGGTCAGAAGTGTGGGAAGCCATGAAAAGAGTGAAGTTGGGGAAAGCACCAGGAACAGATGGAGTGTGTGGGGAAATGTTGAGGTATGGTGGTGAGATAGTGATAGAATGGGTATGGAAAATGTGCAAACTAGCATGGGAGAAGGGGAGTGCACCCGATGACTGGAAGACTGGCATAATAGTCCCCCTATATAAGGGCAAAGGGGAAAGAGGAGTGTGTGGTAACCACCGAGGAATATGTCTTCTAAGCGTAGTAGGGAAGGTATACAGTAGGGTAGTGATTGAGAGAGTGAGAACGGAGAAATGGATAGGCGACGAGCAGGGAGGTTTTAGGAAGGGAAGAGGATGTGTAGATCAGATTTTTACCCTGAATTGTGTTGTGGAGAAGTATCTGGAGAAGAAACAAAAGGTGTATGTTGCCTTTATGGACTTGGAGAAGGCCTATGACAGAGTGGATAGAGAAGGTTTGTGGAAAGTACTTAGAATATACGGAGTAGAGGGCAAGTTGCTGAAAGCAGTGAAGAGCATGTATGAGGGTGCAAAGGCGGCAGTACGTGTGGAGAGTGAGCAGAGCGAGTTCTTTGACCTGAATGTTGGTTTGAAACAGGGGTGTGTGATGTCCCCGTGGTTGTTTACTGTATATATGGATGGAGTCATGAAAGAAATACTATCAAGAGCAGTGAATGTTGGTGTATCGCTGAAAAGGGAGGGAATTGAGTGGAAGCTACCTATACTGCTGTTTGCGGATGATACAGTTCTGATGAGTGATAATGAATGGGAGTTGCAGGGTCTGGTAAATGAGTTTGGAACAGTGTGCGAAAAACGGAATTTGAAGGTAAATACGGGGAAGAGCAAGGTTATGGTCTTCGAAAGGGGTGAAGTCACAGAGTGTGAGGTGAAGCTGAACGGTCAGGCTATGGAGATCGTCAACTCTTTTAAGTATCTGGGCAGTGTGTTGAGTAAAGATGGGACTATGGATGAAGAGGTGCGGGAGAGGGTACAACAGGGGAAGAGGGTTGTAGGAACGCTAAAAGCAGTAACAAGAAATAGGGTGGTCAGTATGGAAGTGAAGAAGTCCTTGCATGACAGTGTGGTAATCCCGACACTGACTTACGGAAGCGAAGCATGGACGTTGGTTGAGAGACTCAGACCAAGAGTGAGAGCAGTGGAAATGAATTACTTAAGGAGTGCGTGCGGAGTTACATGGAGGGATAGACAGACTAATGAGGAAGTAAGAAGGAGGTGTGGTGTGGAGGTAGATGTGCTGGAAAGTGTGAAAAGGAACAACTTGAGATGGTTCGGCCATATGGAACGTATGGAAAGCGAGAGAATGACTAAGAGGGTGTACGAGAGCGAGGTGGAGGGACAGAGGGGGAGAGGTAGACCGAATATGAGGTGGAAGGATGGAGTGAGGAACTACATGAACGAAGGCGGTGCTGGTTGGGGGGAGGGGCGTCGACTGACTGGGGACAGAGGTGCATGGGGGCGGTTCGTTCGTGGCCACCCCTTCGGGGATCACGGCGTCAGGCAATAGATAGATAGATAGATATATATATATATATATATATGGGAAACACGAAATATATAGTGAGCAATAGTATCTAGTCGTAACAATAATAGTAAAAACAATTTAAGTAGGTAATAGAAGGTATTAAGTAGGCAAGGATATGACATATGACTGTTCCCTTCACTCCGGCGGAATAAGAGCCATTCGCTAGTAACATGCCATTCCGAGCCCAGAGCCAACCGGGGTCCCATGCGCCTTCTGATTACACTTAGCTAATATGCTCAGGGCCCCGTGCTGGTTCCTTACTGCCCATAACGGAGTATCAAGGAGACAGTAGCTGTTTGTTTGGTTTATTAATTCATGTATTCATATATTTTTTTAGTTACCTCGCTAGACTTCCATCAAGCTTAGAAAAGAACCCCCTAGATCCCCCTTTAAGATAAATTTTTAAATTTTTCGGAGGAAAAATTTCTCGGCCGAAGGCCGTTTCCTCCTAAAATTACAGGCTCGCTATCGCTCACCAGGAACAAATCGACACCTAAATGGCACGAAGGGTCCCATTATTGATAACAAAATGGGATTAAAGGTCGTAAAATCCCCAAACTAATGAAACCAACGTCTTAAGACCTCAAAACTAGTGGGGCTAAACATTAGGGAGGAGGGGGTCCAGAAACACAGTCTGTCTCCCCTTAATGAGCGTCCCTCAGGTTGCAGCTAAGTGGAGTGCGGAAGGGGTGCAAACAGGATCTGATTGGTGACCGTCGTACCGCTTCTGACTTGATGGTTTGTTTTCTGGTTGGAGAAAGAGAGAGAGAGAGAGAGAACATTGCAATGAGTTACAAGGAATAGTTGGCATCTTAAAGACCTTGTGGTCCATTCCTGGGAGATACCCGAAGTGGAAAGAGATACATCGTGTAGAGCACTGCACACATTATAGAGTGTGCAAACTACTGTCTACTCATTTCTTCAACTGCTCTACTGAAAAAATAATTACAACTTCTGAGGGAAGTTTGTTCCAAGTTAAACAAATCTTGCATGCGAAAAAGTGTCCTCATACACTGGTGCTGAATCTCTTTAAGATTAACTTCCAGTCGTTGTTGTGTGGTGTTTTTCTATTTAGGGTAAGCATTTCGTTAAAATCCACTTAGTCAAACTCTTAAAGTATTTTAAAGATTTCAATGAGTTGACTTCGTAATCTACTTGTTTCCAACGAAAAGTGATCAAGAGCTGTCGACAGCTCCTCATAGCTCAGTCTTCTTATAGCACAAGCTTTGTTGCCCTAGCTTTGACTCTTTCTAGTTGGTCTATATATTTCCTGAGCGCTGGGGGCTAGAATTGACTAGCATATTCGAGAAGAGGCCATATTAGAATATGTAGAGTGTAGTTTTGTATATTGGAACTATCTCTTAATATACCCTAAAACATTCTGGTCTTTCTTCTCTGCTTCAATACACTGCTTGGAAAACTTGATTTCACTACTAATCAGAACTCCCAAATATTTTTCCAAGTCAGTCACTTACAGAGTCTTTCTCAACAATAAATTATCTGTGTTGGATTTGTTTGACCAACATGCATCACTTTTCACATCTTCAAATTTAATCTCAACTGCAAACTTAGAGATCACACTCAACAGCCTAATATCAATGTCACTGACATACATGATAAACAGCTATGGGTCCAGGACAGATCCCTGTGGAACTCCAGAAGTTACCGAAGTCCACTCAGAATATAATTATACCATTGCCAACTATCTATCCAGTTTGTTACCTCTGTACTGATGCCTAATGCATTTACCTTCGACATTCGCATACGATGTGGCAGTTTGTCTGAAATACTTTGAAACATAAGTAAATGATATCTATGGCTCTATGTTTGTCATCCTCACTCAAAATTTCATGGACAAATACCATCAAGTTGGTAAGACATGATCGGTGTCACCTGAAGCCGTGTTGGGAATTTATAATCAAGTTGTGGATTTCCAGGTAGGCAACTATCCTATTTACTAGTATCCATTCTAACATTATTAATTTGATAGATGTCAATCTAACTGGCCGATAATTCTTGAGGTACTTATGATCCCCTTTTTTATAGTTTTGTAGTCACGTTGGCCAGCTTCCAGTCTTTGTGTACAATTACAATTTGTAATAGTTTATTGAAAATTTCCTCTCAATGGGGTGTCACTTGATCCCACGCTTCCCGCTTGATTCTGGGAAAATAGCCTTCTGGGCCAGATGACTTAAAGTTAATTAATTTGTCTATTCAGATTCACACCTCGTCTGGATTACATCTAATTATGTTGAGAGCTTTACCCACATGAGTTAATCCTGGCCTTGGAATGTTTCTCGTATCTTCCATTGTACAATAAATACTAATGAATAATATATAAAATATTATTATACAGATTTAACTATTTCAATGTCCGAGACTTGTAGATGGCTCGCTGCATTCTTATTACTCTTGAATAGTTTCCTGCTTTTTACATAGCTAAAGAACCCTTTGCGACTCTTTTTGGAAAGAGTTGTAACCCAGAGGTCTTCATTTCGCTTTGCTCCCTTTATTAGAGATTTCACTCTCCTGCAAACATTTCTTAAAGAGTCAAGGTTGCTTTGGTCCTTACTTCGCTTAGCCTTTCTGTAGGCAGCCTTTCTCGTTCTAACTGTCACAGCTACATCTCTTGTGAACCATTTTAGTTGAGGTGAGCCTCATGGGGTAGATTTAAATGGAATTAATGCAGTTTGGCGTTCAGGAACTGCTCCTTGAATGAAAACCAACTGGTATTAACATTCTCCCCCTCTAGCCCGATCTGTGCTATACTTTCCTGAATACCTTAAAAGTCTCCCCGATTATAATCTAGTATCTTACTTTATAAAGCTGTGACTATTTTACAAGAACTGCAAACAGATAATCTAGTTAGGTTGTGGTCTCTACCACCAAGTGATTTCCTGATGGACAAGCTAGTCACTCTTTCTTCTATGCCGAACACAAGGTCTTAAATGTTGAGTCCCTGATTCAAAAATTTATTACAAGCAAAGTCAACAAAAGGCCTACCTTAACCATTGGCAGTTCTGTCTTCCAGGCAATTGAAGTTGCCTAAAATCACACTGGTCTTTACCATCAACGGCACTTGTCAATGTTCTGTGCATGATTTCATCCTTATCGACAGGTTGGTGCTTTGGTCTATCCACCAGGACAAGCCTAAAGGGGGATTTGCCTAGATTAAGGTCCACTACTAACATATCATGTTCAGACATAATCTTGCCATCAACTGGATTCAGGTAGTCTCTAAGTTTTTTTTTTTTTTTTTTTTTAAGAGACAATGAACGGAGGAAGGAAAAACACAGATAAAACAAAAAGGTCCATGTGCCTAAAGGCATCCTCCATTCATAAAATGTTTGTAGCAACTGGATTTAAACATTTGTAGATTGTAAGTTTGTGGAAAGCAATTCGAGGGAAGTGAATTCCAAAGAGTAGTAGCTCTGGGGATAAATGAATTCTGATAAGCAGAAGTTCTGCATTGTGGAGGAGAAAGTGTAAATTCATGGGAGCTCTCAGCTGCCCTAGTTCTACGGGGAAAGATGTGGAGAGGCGGCACAATTGAAGCAAGTTCCTCGGAACAATTGCTGTGAAAATATCTGTAGAATAATGTAAGGGATGCAACGTTTCTTCGTATGGATAATGTAGGAAGGTCCTGTGTGATTGCAGGGTTATTGATTAATTTAATAGCTTTATTTTGAATTTTGTCCAACTGCCTCAATGCAACCACTCCACTTCCACCCCACAGAGGTGAACAGTAATCCATCTGAGAACGCACATGACTTTTATATATTACGGCCAACTGCTCGTCAATGAAGAATTCTCGAACTCTGTACAGGAGTCCCAGTTTTTTAGAGGCATTCTTAGCAATGCTTCTAACATAATGTGTCCAGCTCAAGTTAGTAGTTAATGTTACACCGAGAATGTCAATACTAGGGGAAGTGGGAATATTTACATCATTAAAAAATATATGGGAGTCAGTGAGATTCTGTCGGTTAGAAAATTGAATGTACTTGGTTTTCTGTGCATTAAAGGAAACTAGATTCCTTTGTCCCCATCCATTAATTCTAGAAAGGTCCTGGTTCAGAGAAATTGCAGTGTTTATTTTTGAATTTATAAGATCGGGTTGGGTGAAAGAATTGGTAAATGTGAAGGAACTGTGGAGTGTTGAGTCATCTGCGTAGGAATGTATTGGATTATGAGTGGTAGATATGAGATCATTGATATGAATGAGGAACAGAATTGGGGCCAAAACTGATCCCTGGGGAACACCAGCATTTATTGAGTGAAATTAAGAATAAAGGCCATCTACCATTACACATATTTTTTTCTCTCTCTCTTCTTCTTCTTCTTTTTTATCCTCTTCTTCGAATTTCCTTTTCTATCGGATATGCCATCTCTACTGGAATTAAGTCCTGACCACCTTGTTTGGATCGTAAGGTCTGTGTGCCCAGTGTATATATGTAAATATGTGTAAATCTCTCTCATTTCATAATAATAGAATTCCACCTCTTTCCCGCACAATCCTGTCTTTATGAAACATTTAATATCCTGGTATGTAAAATGATCCGGTAATATCTCTAGTATCGCTATGAATCCAGGATGCAGTGATACCCACTACAATGAAGCACTCGGAAGAAGTTTTGGCTTTGGAAAATGACGCTAAAAACTTTCTTTAATAAATAGGGTTAAATTGACTCGGCGGAGATGAAGCCTGGCCTGATAAGAGATGCAAGATTTGGGTTGAAGCCTTTGGTAATATGCTGAGCTTATGACTTACTGATAGTGCTTCAAGGCTATGAGGAGACCAGATGTAATGAAATGAGAGAGATTTACATATATTTACATATATACACTGGGCACACAGACCTTACGATCCAAACAAGGTGGTCAGGACTTAAATCAGGTAGAGATGGCATATCCGATAGAAAAGGAAATTCGAAGGAGAGGATAAAAAAGAAGAAGAAGAAGAAGAGAGAGAGAGAGAGATGTTGTGTGTTTGTGTGTGATTTGCGATGGCGAGGCAAGTTCCGTGTGTTTGTTGGGTGTGAATGGTGGCAATCATTTACTTTAAGGGGTAATGGTTTGTTTAGTTTGTAGTTTGTGGTTCCTCTGCGTGTACCTGTGTATATAAGAGAGAGAGAGAATATGTGTGTGTGTGTGTGTGGTAAGAGATTGGTGGCATTCATTCTGATTGTTAGTTTGTGGCTTCATGATTTGATTTGTGGTCTGTGTCCGAGTCTGCGTGTGTAGTGAAGGAAGTTTCGTGATTTTGCGTTTGTCTAGTGCCTCTAAGTGAATGTGTGTGTGTATGCATGTGTGTGTGTTGCTAATTTTATGTGTAGACATATTTTATGTGGTGAATGTATTGTACAGAATGTCTTTACTAACGATTAAGAGAGGCATGTGAGGAGAGGATAATATTATTGTGTAGAACAAATGTGGAGATGTATGTACATGGAGGTGAGCAACTGTATGGTTTTCTAGAGGATAATGCACATAGGGTAATATGCGAAAGGTATTCTCGGTGCTGATAGGAGAACAAATATAACTGAATCATTAGTATCATGAAGGTGGGTCACCGTTTTTTTTTTTTTATCTGTCTCTCCTTTTCTCTTTCCCTGGCTTGTATCCATTCGGCCCCATTTTGCCAACTATTTTAAGATGATTATCCCCATCCAGGTGTCGATTTCTTACTGGCGAGCGATAGCGAGCCAGCATTGTATGGAGAAATCTGGCTTCGCCAGAGACTTTTTTCTATCGAAAAATGTACAAATTTAGCTTGCTGTCAAACCAAAAATATATATATGCTGGATCGCTACCGCTCGCCAGAAAAATATTGACACCTGGATGGGGTAAACGTCTTAAAATAGTAGGCTGAATGGGGCCGAATGGATGCAAGCCAAAGAGAGAGGGAGAAAAGAGAAAAACAAGCGAGGTGGGCTCCCTTAAGATTTTCAGATATACCTGTGAGATTTCCATTGTTGTTCTTGCTATAATAATCATAATATTTAAACGATCAGCTGCAGTAATAAAACAAATATGTCGCAATAGAAGCAACTATAAATGGAGGTGGGTCACCGCTTTTTGTTTTATCTATCTCTCCTGTTCTCTCTTTCCCAGGCTTGTATCCATGCGGCCCCATTCAGCCAACTGTTTTAGACGTTTATCCCTATCCAGGTGTCAATTTTTTCCAGGCGAGCGGTAGCGAGTCGGCATATTTTTTAAAATGTTTTTGACAGCAGGCTGAATTTGTACATTTTTCGATAGAGAAATTTCTCCGGCGAAGCCGGATTTTTCCATACAATGCTGGTTTGCTATCGCTCACCAGGAAGAAATCGACACCTGAATGGGGAAAAACAGCGTAAAACAGTAGGCTGAACAGGGCCAAATGGATACAAGCCAGAGAAAGAGAGAGAACAAAAAAGCAGGTCACCCCCCTTAATTGAAATAGGATAACCACACCACAGCAATGTCTCCTAAATAATATACATACAAATATCAACTATCTAGGATGGTATGTACCTATTGTCAGGCTCGCCCATGGATTAGGACTCTTCACATAGCTACTTTAGTAATATAGTCTATTTTTTGTAAGTAGGCAGTAAAGCATGACCTCTAACCTCTGTAACTAAACACCGACTTAAATAATCGAGCTAATATTTCTACCATTTGGGAATAGTCAGTCAAGGAATACTGTATATGTGTAAATTTACAGCCAATTTGCTCTAGCCCTTTTTGAGTTACAGAGATTTAGAGGTAACGATTTCTCGCCTACTTACAGCGAATAGACTAAAGTAACTCCTCTCTCCCTCATTTCTCCTCGCTGTGGGTTTCCTTCGCTGGATTCCTGACCTCCCCCGGACCCTATCATCGATGTGTCTACCACCTACTCCCACCCCCTGCTGACTCTACTCCTGCTGTCTCTGCTCTCTGTGTGTCCTGACGAGTGCTGATCCAGGTGTGCAGTCAGCGCCCTCCAGAGAACAACCCTTTGGCACCAGAAAGTCCAAAAACATAGCTAGGATAACTATTTTAGACACCCAAGCAAGTAAGAGTCCATTTTGTTATTGGTTGATTGCGCTTTAACTGTTAAGGGGGGTCACCTGCTTTTGTTCTCTCCTTTTATCTTTCTCTCTTTCTTTGGCTTGTATCCGTTCGGCCCCATTCAGCCTACGACGTTTATCCCCATCCAGGTGTCGATTTCTTCCTGGCGAGCGATAGCAAGCCAGCACTGCATGGAGAAATTGGGCTTCACCGGAGACATTTTTCTATCGAAAAATGTACAAACTTAGCCTGCTGTCAAAACCATTTAAAATAATATGCTCGCTCGCTACCGCTTGCCAGGAAAAACCGACACCTGGATGGGGATAAACATCTTAAAACAGTAGGCTGAATGGGGCCAAATAGATACAACCCAAAAAGAGAGGGAGAGAGAGACAAACACGAGGTGGGCCCCCTTAAGGTACCCCTTATGGTATGCCACTTA
The DNA here is from genome assembly GCA_032716605.1 of Paralithodes platypus. Classification (NCBI taxonomy): domain Eukaryota; kingdom Metazoa; phylum Arthropoda; class Malacostraca; order Decapoda; family Lithodidae; genus Paralithodes; species Paralithodes platypus. Next base: position 29,944,845 of record CM064482.1, read on the forward strand.
CTTTAAGATTTAAATTTTTGCTAAAGATTCATCAACTAGCTCAAATAACTTTCTGAGGTCACTGAAGGTTCCTTGAATAATACCCATTATGTTACTTTACCTATGTACGGTCGCGCTAATAAGTCTTGTTCCAGCTGTCATTACGTTTGGCTCCCTTTGTGCTGTATTATTGTCTGTCAGATGTTGAACAGGGTGGGTAAGTGGAGGAACATGTTTGTATATATCACTCGATATAAAGAAATGAAGCTTACATAATTATTGCTGATACCAACTATTGATCAAAACATAATTGGTGCCGATTAATCACTTATTAGCGCGACTGTACAATTGCCAAAACATCTACCTGGGGCATACAGCGTGCAGAGCTTGCTGTACATTTCTACAAGACATTAATGCAGAGTATTAATGAAATTAAATTATCTTACCCACAACAAACATCATTATTACATGATCTCACGTACATTATATGTATATAAACTTGTGAAAATATTATATTATATCAGTTATTCACAATGCTTGTTCCAGGTTCATATCTTGTCAACTGTACAAAATCATCAGTGTCATATGTTGCATCGTTCTATGTGCTATTGATATATAAAAAATAATGCTAAATACACCGTCAAAATCCAATTTCAAATCCAGTTGTAATACTACACTGGTAAAATTATCTGATAACCATATCAGTTACGAAATAATACATTTGCAAGATATGAAATTGAAAAACATTTCTAGACAAATATTTCACCCATCTAACTAACTTTTCTAGTGTATATATATATATATATATATATATATATATATATATATATATATATATATATATATATATATATATATATATATACAGGGTGATTATATATAAATACATTTTTTGGAGGTAATGTGGAACAATGCTAACAATAGAAGAACAAACAGCCATTGTTTGTTCCACACAGTGGATTGTGGAATAACAAGCTCCCTATTAAGTCTCCTGGTAGATGCGGAACGGCTATGTGTGATCGCATTTGTTACACTTTGCATGGTTTCTGGCATTATGGCCGGCCTCCCGGGACGTTCTTCATCTGCAACACTACCAGTTCGCTTAAATTGGTTGCCAAGGTTCTTGATAGCTAGCCTGGTGGGGCCTGGCTTTCTGAATTTACGGGTGAAATCTGCCTGCACCTGTTCATACGACAATTCACGCAGACGGCCACCAACAACGGCTGTTTGTTCTTCTATTGTTAACATTGTTTGAGATTACCGGCAAAACAAAAGATTTAGTAACGATATCACTGAAATGTATAGGGACTTTATAATCTCCCTGTATATATATATACATACATACCGGTATATTTGTTTTCTTTTCTTTTTCTATGTAAGTGAGGGAGCATATAGTCAGAACTGCTTTGTCGATCGAGTGTCTCCCCCTCAGTTGCAATTTGTTGTATTTATTAAAGCAAGTGAAATAGGTTTTCCAACATATTTATGAAAAAGACATCCATTTTTCGTTTACTGTATACTATATAAAGTTGTTCCTATACTTTACAAGAACAGAGAGTCAGCTATATAGTTATTAACCCCTTCTATACCGGCAACGTCTTTTTAATAATATTCTGGCTTCTATTAGACGATTTTAATCAGTTTTAAAAGGGCCTCCAGTAATTAACAGGCTTCAAACTCTCTTCCTCCACCATTTATACTATCACAGATCCTTCTTAAACTGTACAAACTCGTCTAAATATGGCAAAAATTAAATAAAAAAGACGTCGCCGGTACAGAAGGGATAGTTGGTCCTCTCTTATCAGTAACCGCGAATTTGTTCTTTGTATAGGCCAACTGAAATGTTCTTCTAAAATAATAGATGTTGAACATACACTGTACTACTACTAATTCTACTATTACTACTACTAATAATAATAATAATAATAATAATAGCAATACTAATAATAATACCATTATTATCAACCCGTTCAATACCAGAGACGTCCTTTTAATCATATTCTGGCAACTATAGGACGATTTTATTCAACGTAGGAAAGACCTTTATCAACAAGGCTTCGAACTATCTCAACCAACCCTTTTCACTACCACAGATCTTTCCCAAGCTGCATCATATCGTCTAAATATAGGTAGAATAAAATATAACGCACGTCGCTGGTACTCAAAGGGTTATAATCATGATAATATTGACTGCTACCATTCTTTTCAGCTTCAAAGATCAACATTAAAACCGTAACCTACAGCGTACTGTAATTCCAATAATACAATCATTATCTTGTATATCTTTCTCAATGTGGGACAATGTTACGATGTATGAATGTTTTTATTTAAGGGAGCCCACCTCGCTTTGTTCTCATTCCTCTCCCTCTCTCTTTGGCTTGTATTAATTCGGCCCCATTCAGCCTACTGTTTTAAGACGTTTACCCCCATCCAGGTGTCAATATTTTCCTGGCGAGAGTTTTTTTCCTGGCGAGAGGTAACGAGCCAGCATATATGTATATTTTTTGTTTGAACAGCAAGCTAAATTTGTACATTTTTCGCTAGAAAAATGTCTCCGGCGAAGCTGGATTTCTCCATTCAATGATGGTTCGCTATCGCTCACCAGGAAGAAATAGACATCTGGATGAGGAAAAACGTCTTAAAACAGTTGGCTGAATGGGGCCGAATGAATACAAGCCATGGAAAGAGAGAACAGGAGATAAAGACAGAAATAGCCGATGACCCCCCTTAATTTTACTGAACACAAGAATGTGATTTATTAAAGTGACACCACATCTATCTCTTTTGTTTCAGACAGCGGCGCTCATCTAACTATCAGTGGTGGAGGAAGAGGTGTGCTGGTGGAGGTTATGATGGTGTTAGTGTGGTGGAGAATACCTGGTCTACTCTAGTAGTTCGCCTGCCTCGCTGCTTCAACCCTACATCAACCACAGCCGCACCACCCTCACCATTATTAAAGTACCCCACCTGCTTTGTTTCTCTAATTTTCTCTCTTTCTCAGTATTGTATCCATTCGGCCCCATTCAGCCTTCTGTTTTAAGACTCATATCCCCATCGAGGTGTCGATTTTTTCCTGGCATGCGGTAGTGAGCCAACATACTTGTTTTAAATGTTTTTGACAGCAGGCTAAATTTGTACATTTTTCGATAGAAAAATTTCTCCGGCGAAGCCGGTTTTCTCCATACAAAATCGACACCTGGATGGGGATAAACGTCTTAAAACAGTAGGCTGAATGGGGCCGAATGGATACAAGCCAGAGCAAGAGAGAAAAGGAGAGAACAAAAGCAGGCCAAGCCCTATTGAGGACATCAACCACAGCCGCACCACCCTTACCACTATTAACAATGATACAATCTATCGCTAGTTCTTCTTTTGGACGTTAAGGGAGCCCACCTTGCTTTTTTCTCTTTTTCTCCCTCTCTCTTTGGCTTGTATCCATTCGGCCCCATTCAGCCTATGTTTTAAGACGTTTAACCCCATCCAGATGTCAATATATTCCGAGCCAGCATATATATATTTTTGTTTTGACAGCAAGCTAAATTTGTACATTTTTCGATAGAAAAATTTCTCCGGCGAAGCAGGATTTCTCCATACAATGCTGGCTCGCTATCGCTCGCCAGGAAGATATCAACATGGATGACATGGATGAGGATAAACGTCTTAAAAGAGTAGGCTGAATGGGGCCGAATGGATACAAGCCAGAGAAAGAGAGAAAAGGAAAGAAAGATAAACAAAAAAGCAGGTGACCCCCCTTAACACTTAGAATCTCTTGCTATATCTTGTTTAGGATGTTAAGGGACCTCAGACGGTATTGTTCAGCATTATTTACTGGTTCGGCTCAATGGTTTAAGGAAGGGGTTTAGTTTGCTCTCTAAACCTCTATCAAACTTTTAAAAAAAATAAACACAAGACCCCCCTTCAATTTAAATTTGTACATTTTTCGGTAGAAAAATTTCCCCGCCGAAGGACGGTTACTCCTAAAACTACAGGCTCGCTATCGCTCGCCAGGAAAAATCGACACCCAAATGGCACGAAAGGTCTTAACCCGTCCAGCCCCGGCTAGTTTTGTAATGTTTGTTCACCAGAACCCGGCCGGTTTTCAATTTTTGTTTTTATTCCAGAAACAATAGCGAATGGGTTAGGAATGAAGGAAAAACCACGAAAAACCGCTCAAAAAGCTTAAACAATGGTCCTACAGAGCCCCCGAAAACGTATTTTACAAGAGTAAAAAATTGAAGGCAATTATCCCAAAAAAACAGGTTATTGTGCGCTCACGCGCACGCACGTGGACTTTGAGAGTTTTCAACCATCGGCACGGTTGCGTGGGTTACGTACACAGTTCCCATACAAATCTGAGCCCTCTTGAGTGGCTACACCTGAGGTTACGGTCGGCGCAATTAGGGTGACGCGCCAGGCGCGTCTCTGGGGCTGTGCGTTACATACATCGCCGACGCGTCAGGCGCGTCGCTGGGGCTGTACGGGTTAATATTGACAAAAAATGTGGCGTAAAGTCTTAACATCGCCAAACTAATGAGCCGAATGATTAAACATCTAAAAACCAATGGGACTAAACATGAGGGAGAATGGGGTCCATAAAAAGTGAGTGGTACCCCCTTAACATTAAGGGTTGTGTGTAGTAGAAAATGTACCCATATATACCAGTAATGTACCCATATATACCAGTAATGTACCCATATATACCAGTAATGTACCCATATACCAGTAATGTACCCATATATACCAGTAATGTACCCATATATACCAGTAATGTACCCATATATACCAGTAATGTACCCATATATACCAGTAATGTACCCATATATACCAGTAATGTACCCATATATACCAGTAATCCTTAGAGCAAACTTGTATGAAAATGCATGTATATACTTAATGCATGTATATACTTAATGCATGTATATACTTAATGCATGTATATACTTAATGCATGTATATACTTATTGCATGTATATACTTAATGCATGTATATACTTATTGCATGTATATACTTAATGCATGTATATACTTAATGCATGTATATACTTAATGCATGTATATACTTAATGCATGTATATACTTAATGCATGTATATACTTAATGCATGTATATACTTAATGCATGTATATACTTAATGCATGTATATACTTAATTTTATATACAAGTATAAACGAATGTATAATATTGTATAGAGTGTAAAGGCTGGGTATATTGGTGGTGTAATGGTGTAGATGCTTATGTTCTGGGTATGGTATCCCGAGTTCGAATCCCGGGAGGACCATATGCTTTCATTAGTCTATTCAAGTACCTTGGGGTTTGTAATTGATGATTAATGTTAAGAACGGAGTGTTACTTATATACAACAGTCCTATGACGAATGTTAAAATTAATATTTGTATATGTGTAAAATATTGTATTCGGAATGAAAATAACCTATGTTGCAGTATACAGGATGGTATACAATTCAGCTGCCCACCTGCCAGACATTGACACCGCTGCCTCCATATATATGTGTATAGTTAACCCGTTCAGTACCAGGGACGTCCTTTTCATCATATTCTGGCAACTATTAAACGATTTTATTCAGCTTAGGATGGACCTCTAGCACTAATAAAGCTTCAAAACTATCTCAGCCAACCCTTTTAACTAGCCCCAGATCCTTACTAAGCTGCATAATATCGTCCAAATATAGCTATAATAAAATATAAGACACGTCGCTGGTACTCAATGGGTTAAGAGGTAGCCTGCGTGAACTGCGTAATGGATGTTTTATTATAACAAACAATATCTGCACAACCATTCCATACATTGCCTCTTATATTACCTCATTTAATGCAGAATTGATATTAGAAGCTATTTGTATTATTAAATTATATTGCAAACAAACTTATATGAATAATGATGAGTATTAGACAAATTATGCACAATAATTGTTTCTTTCCTTTATAGTTTAGGTGAGTTGCCTCGTTAGACCTCCACCAAGCTTAGAAAAACACCCCTTTCACCCCCTCTCAAGATAAATGTATACATTTTTCGGTAGAAACATGTCCCGGCCGACGGCTGATTCCTTCTAAAATTAGAGGCTAGCTATCGCTTGCCAGGAAAAAATCGACACCTAAAGGGCACGACAGTTGAAAACACTTGCATGAAGTAGTTAAGGGGGGTCACCGTTTTTTTTTGTTTATCTTTCTCTCCTTTTCTCTCTTTCCCTGACTTGTATCCATTCGGCCCCATTCAGCCAACTGTTTTAAGACTTTTATCCCCATTCAGGTGTCGATTACTTCCTGGCGAGCGATAGCGAGTCAGCATTGTATGGAGAAATCCGGTGCCGGAGAAATGTTTCTATCGAAAAATGTACAAATTTAGCTTGCTGTCAAAACTAAAATATATATATATGCTGGCTCGCTACCGCTCACCAGGAAAATTTTAACACCTGTATGGGGGTAAACGTCTTAAAACAGTAGGCTGAATGGGGCCGAATGGATACAAGCCAAAGAGAGAGGGAGAAAGAGAAAACAGCGAGGTGGGCTCCCTTAAATAAGTCCAGAACTCGATGGGGTTATTCAAATTGTTGTAAGTATCGTATTTTCCCTTACATCGACCTATAATACAGCCTACTTTGATAGTGCCTTAACCCCCGCTGTACCGGCGAGGTTTGTTGTACTTTATGCTAGCTATATTTAGATGATTTTATGCAGCTTAGGAAGGATCTGTGGTGGTTTTTGTTGTTGTTGTTCCCCAAGCTTCCTGGCCGAACAGCCCCAAGGCCCCGAGCAAGGCCAAGGCCATAACCGAGCGCCCCCTAAGAACCCTCCCTGCCGACCACAATACAGCCTGGGGTGACCGAAGCCACTCCATGGCGGGGAGCTAAGGAGGGTGCGGAAATGCCCGGGAAACCAAAGCCCCACCCAGGGCCCTGTGCCCCTCAGCAATTATGAAGAGAAACTTGAGGGGCAAAGGAAAAATGTGACGCTTTGGCTTCCAATCTTGGTAGATTGGGAGGTCAATCCACGGAAGAGATGCCGTCACTTGAGATCTAGAAAATATATAAGTAAAAGGAACAGTCAGAGTAAGTAAGCTATGGGTATGGCAGAGATCGCTCAGTTCTCACTCTGATAGACCAGCCCATCACCACATGACTAGAGCCCAATCCTCTCAGCATCAGCTAGGAAAGGCCCTAGAAAGCCGCCTTTGGCGGGGGGGATAGCTCCCCTATTTCAACCCCTTTCGAGATTGGGCACCCGCTTCTGTGGTGGTTAAAAGGGTTGATTGAGATAGTTCAAAGGGTTATAATTGCTATAGATCCTTCCTAAACTAAATACAATCGTCTACTAGTTGCCACAATATAATGCAAAGGACGTCACCAGTACTATCTGTGTTGTAATATAGCCTACTTTGATAGTGCGTTAGGTGATAATTATAATATAGCCTACTTTGATAGTGCGTTAGGTGATAATTATAATATAGCCTACTTTGATAGTGCGCTAGGTGATAATTATAATATAGCCTACTTTGATAGTGCGCTAGGTGATAATTATAATATAGCCTACTTTGATAGTGCGTTAGGTGATAATTATAATATAGCCTACTTTGATAGTGCGTTAGGTGATAATTATAATATAGCCTACTTTGATAGTGCGCTAGGTGATAATTATAATATAGCCTACTTTGATAGTGCGTTAGGTGATAATTATAATATAGCCTACTTTGATAGTGCGGTAGGTGATAATTATAATATAGCCTACTTTGATAGTGCGTTAGGTGATAATTATAATATAGCCTACTTTGATAGTGCGCTAGGTGATAATTATAATATAGCCTACTTTGATAGTGCGTTAGGTGATAATTATAATATAGCCTACTTTGATAGTGCGTTGGTGATAATTATAATATAGCCTACTTTGATAGTGCGTTAGGTGATAATTATAATATAGCCTACTTTGATAGTGCGTTAGGTGATAATTATAATATAGCCTACTTTGATAGTGCGTTTGGTGATAATTATAATATAGCCTACTTTGATAGTGCGTTAGGTGATAATTATAATATAGCCTACTTTGATAGTGCGTTAGGTGATAATTATAATATAGCCTACTTTGATAGTGCGTTAGGTGATAATTATAATATAGCCTACTTTGATAGTGCGTTAGGTGATAATTATAATATAGCCTACTTTGATAGTGCGCTAGGTGATAATTATAATATAGCCTACTTTGATAGTGCGTTAGGTGATAATTATAATATAGCCTACTTTGATAGTGCGTTAGGTGATAATTATAATATAGCCTACTTTGATAGTGCGTTAGATGATAATTATAATATAGCCTACTTTGATAGTGCGCTAGGTGATAATTATAATATAGCCTACTTTGATAGTGCGCTAGGTGATAATTATAATATACCCTACTTTGATAGTGCGTTTGGTGATAATTATAATATAGCCTACTTTGATAGTGCGTTAGGTGATAATTATAATATAGCCTACTTTGATAGTGCATTAGGTGATAATTATAAGATAGCCTACTTTGATAGTGCGTTAGGTGATAATTATAATATAGCCTACTTTGATAGTGCGTTTGGTGATAATTATAATATAGCCTACTTTGATAGTGCGTTAGGTGATAATTATAATATAGCCTACTTTGATAGTGCGTTAGGTGATAATTATAATATAGCCTACTTTGATAGTGCGGTAGGTGATAATTATAATATAGCCTACTTTGATAGTGCGTTAGGTGATAATTATAATATAGCCTACTTTGATAGTGCATTAGGTGATAATTATAATATAGCCTACTTTGATAGTGCGTTAGGTGATAATTATAATATAGCCTACTTTGATAGTGCGTTAGATGATAATTATAATATAGCCTACTTTGATAGTGCGTTAGGTGATAATTATAATATAGCCTACTTTGATAGTGCGTTAGGTGATAATTATAATATAGCCTACTTTGATAGTGCGTTAGGTGATAATTATAATATAGCCTACTTTAATAGTGCGCTAGGTGATAATTATAATATAGCCTACTTTGATAGTGCGTTAGGTTATAATTATAGATGATTTATATTTTGTTTTTTCACCAACCAACTTCACTTCTAAACTCAATTCATGAAATCAACAAATACATGTGACAATCCAAGGACTCGACACTCACACCGAAATTCTGCACACTTATGCTTTACGCTAACACGCTAACACGCACTAGCAAATTAGGCTACATTATATTATGATCGATATATCGAAAATAAGAAACTTACTACAATTTGAACCCTTTGAGTACCAGCGACATGTGTTGTTTGTATTCTAGCTATATATTTAGACGATATTATGCAGCTTAGAAAGTATCGGTGGTAGTTTAAAAGGTTGGTAGAGATAGTTTGAAGCCTTATTATTGCTAGAGGTAATTCCTAAGATTAATAATATCGTCTAATAGTTGCCAGAATATGATAGAAGGGACGTCCCTGGTACTGTACGGGATAAGAACACCATGGTATTCTGGACATATTTATTCACTTCGTACAAGTGTTTTCAATTGTGGGACATTTCGGAAATAATCGAAAAACCGCCTAAATTTAAAAGTGAATATACAATTATTACTGTGCATAATTTGTCTAGTACTCATCATTATTCATATAAGTTTATTTGTATTAAATTTTAAAACTACAAGTAGCTTCCACCATCTTTTTTGGGTCCCCTTCTCCTTCGTGTTTAGCCCCATTAGTTTTCGGATGTTAAGACGTTCGACCCATTAAATTGGCGATTTTTATACCTTGCGCCCCTATTTGTTGTCAATTTTAAGACCTTTCCTGCCACTTAGGTATCGATTTTTTTCCTGGCGAGCGAAAGCGAGCCTGTAATTTTAAGAGAAACCAGACTTCGGCGGGAACCTTTTTCTACCGAAAAATGTATTAATGTATTAATGAGGTAACATGAAAGGCAATGTATGCAATGGTTGCAATGGTTGTGAAGATATTGTTTGTTAAAATAATGTATCCATTATGTGGTTCACTTAAGCCACGAGAGTTTTTTTGTACACGATAAATTTTATAGTCAACATTCGATGACCTACATTTTTCTGGCAACATATCTGGAATAATTTGCACTGGTATCGAAATCTAGACTGATGGTAAATTAATTTAGGTAACCAAAATATTTTAAATGTTGACCTCATAAGCTGCCAGACCAGTGTTGAGGATAAATGTTGAGTGAAAAACGCTCGCGTGATACTGGCTTTCGCGAGAGGCAGCGATGCCAGTGTTCTGTTTTTCTAAGCTTGATGGAGGTCTAGCGAGGAAACTCAATAATATATCAATACATTAATATATAAACCAAAAACCAAGCACTACCCCCTTAATGAGGATATTTGTAACCTAAAGATGAAAACCCTAATATTCACTGACTCTTGATAGCCATTTATAAATTGTTCCTTCTAATGCATTTTACATTTAGAAAATAATACAACTGTCCATTAATTAACGTTAATATTTAATTTAGTTAACTAATTTGGGTTAATTATGCAAACAAGATTAATATTACTGACATACTTTCACTGAGCTGGGCTTATGTTTTGATGTAAGGGGGTAGTACTCGCTTTTTCTGGAACCCCATCTCCCTCATGTTTAGCATATTAATGTTGAGATATTAAGACGATATTTCCTTTAGTTTGGAGATTTTGAGACCTTACGCCCCATTTCTTTGTCAATATTAACACCTTTTGTGCTATTTAGGTGTTGATTTTTTTCCTGGCGAGCGATAGAGAGCCTGTAATTTTAGAACGAACCGAAAAATGTACAAAATTATCTTGAAAGTGGGTCTAGGGGTTGTTTTTCAAAAGCTTGATTGAGGTCTAGTGAAAAAACTCAAAAATAAATATATAGGTAAATATCAAGGCCCAAAACCAAGCACTACCTCCTTAACTACCATTGAAATTGGTGATAGGCTTTACAATGGTTTGGGAGAATTGTCTGAAGGCTTCACGCAGGTTGAATAGCCTTGTGTTATCGAAAGTATAGTGTTGTCAAACCGAAAATTAGTTTTCATAATAAATGTCGACAATCTAGACAGTTGCTTTCCATATACTACTCATTGAATCTCCATTTACGATATATTTATATTTGTTGTTGCCAAGTTCAAAATAAACAGAATAATCATGAGAATGAGGAACGTCTGTCGAATATATAATTATGATATGTACTGGAATATAATATGATATGTACTGGAATATATATGATATGTACTGGAATATAATATGATATGTACTGGAATATATATGATATGTACTGGAATATATATGATATGTACTGGAATATAATATGATATGTACTGGAATATATATGATATGTACTGGAATATATATGATATGTACTGGAATATATATGATATGTACTGGAATATAATATGATATGTACTGGAATATATATGATATGTACTGGAATATATATGATATGTACTGGAATATATATGATATGTACTGGAATATATATGATATGTACTGGAATATATATGATATGTACTGGAATATAATATGATATGTACTGGAATATATATGATATGTACTGGAATATATATGATATGTACTGGAATATATATGATATGTACTGGAATATATATGATATGTACTGGAATATATATGATATGTACTGGAATATATATGATATGTACTGGAATATAATATGATATGTACTGGAATATATATGATATGTACTGGAATATATATGATATGTACTGGAATATATATGATATGTACTGGATTATATATGATATGTACTGGAATATATATGATATGTACTGGAATATATATGATATGTACTGGAATATATATGGTATGTACTGGAATATATATGATATGTACTGGAATATATATGATATGTACTGGAATATTGTTGGTTCCTATTGAAAGACTTTAAATAAAATTAATATGATTATATTCTAAACAGCTTTACGACGAGTGGTTGATATCAATCTGGCCATCATTAGACAAATTCACCTAACTTAAGGGGGGGGCACCGGCTTTTTTGTATCTTTCTCTCCTGTTCTCTCTTTCCCTGGCTTGTATCCATTCGGCCCCATTCAGCCAACTGTTTTAAGACGTTTATCCCAACCAGGTGTTGATTTCTTCCTGACGAGCGATAGCGAGCCAGCATTGTATGGAGAAATCGTGCTTCGTCGGAGACATTTTACTATCGAAAAATTTACAAATTTAGCATGCTGTAAAAACAAAAACATATATAATTATGTTGGCTCGCTACCGCTCGCCAGGAAAATATTGACACCTGCTTGGGGGTAAACGTCTTAAAACAGTAGACTGAATGGGGCCGAATGGATACGAACCAAAGAGAGAGGGATAGACAGATAAAACAAAGCGAGGTGGGCTACCTTAGGATAAATCTTGATAAATTGAAATGGGTATATGCTGCCTTTAATAATCCTTTGACACATCCAGACACTTGACAACTAGACAATCGTTTAATAATTAATAGCCAGAATATAAAGTACAATGAGCTATGTATATGAGTTAACTATAAACATTGTTTATAAAGGTTGTCGCAAACTTCTGAATGAGACTGTACCATGATATACTGTACATAGCCAAGCACAGTCGCACTAATAATTGATGTCTCGGCACCGCGTATGTTTTGATCAATAATTGGTATCAGCAATATCTAAGCTTCATTTCTTCATATCGAGTGAAATACACAAACATGTTCCTACACTTACCCACCCTATTCAACATCTGACAGACATTAATACAGAACAGATCAAGCCAAACGTAATGACAACTGGGACATGACTTATTAGTGCGACCGTAGAGTGAGTGAAAATGGCCATGTTGCATAATGGAAATGTTGTAATTGATATATGTGCCTATATAAGGATCTGTTTCAAGGGGGCCCACTTCGTTGTTTTCTCTTTCTCTCCCTCTCTCTCTGGGTTGTATACATTCGGACCCATTTATCCTACTGTTTTAAGACGTTTACCCCCATCCAGGTGTCAGTATTTTCCTGGCGAGCGGTAGCGAGCCAGCATGTATATAATTTTGTTTTGACAGCAAGCAAAATTTGTACATTTTTCGATAGAAACATTTCTCCGGCGAAGCCGGATTTCTCCATACAATGCTAGCTTACTATCGCTCGCCAGGAAGAAATCGACACCTGGATTGGGATAAACGTGTTAAAACAGTTGGCTGAATGGGGCCGAATGGATACAAGCCAGGGAAAGAGAGAAAAGGAGAGGAAGACAAAACAAAAGGTGACCCCCCTTAAAGTAATCCGAAGCTTGACATTCAAAAAGCGCTTTTCATTTGAGTTGTAATGAATAATATTGTTAACCCCTTCTGTACCGGCGACGTCCTATTATATATATTCTAGCTATACTTAGACGATTTTGTGCAGATTAATATGAATCTATGGTTGTAGAAAGGGTTAAGTGAGATAGTTCTAAGCCTGTTAATTGGTAGAGGTCCTATATAAACTGAATACAATCGCTTAATAGTAGCCAGAATAAAGTTAAAGAGACGTAGCCGGTACAGAAGGGGTTAATGGAATGCAGTTAAAAGTTATTTTCATTACCGTTTTCCCAAATATATTCATGTCTATAAATATAACCTCATACTACAGTCAATAACAATTTGCTTTCCAAAAAGTTTTTTTTTTTTTTTTTTTTGTTTTTTAAGAGACAATGAACGGAGGAAGGAAAAACACAGATAAAACAAAAAGGTCCATGTGCCTAAAGGCATCCTCCATTCATAAAATGTTTGTAACAGCTGGATTTAAACATTTGTTGATTGTAAGTTTGTGGAAAGCAATTCGAGGGAAGTGAATTCCAAAGAGTAGTAGCTCTGGGGATAAATGAACTCTGATAAGCAGAAGTTCTGCATTGTGGAGGAGAAAGTGTAAATTCATGGGCGCTCTCAGCTGCCCTAGTTCTACGGGGAAAGATGTGGAGAGGCGGCACAATTGAAGCAAGTTCCTCGGAACAATTGCTGTGAAAATATCTGTAGAATAATGCAAGGGATGCAACGTTTCTTCGTATGGCTAATGTAGGAAGGTCCTGTGTGATTGCAGGGTTATTGATTAATCTAATAGCTTTATTTTGAATTTTGTCCAACTGCCTCAATGCAACCACTCCACTTCCACCCCACAGAGGTGAACAGTAATCCATCTGAGAGCGCACATGACTTTTATATATTACGGCCAACTGCTCGTCAGTGAAGAATTCTCGAACTCTGTACAGGAGTCCCAGTTTTTTAGAGGCATTCTTAGCAATGCTTCTAACATAATGTGTCCAGCTCAAGTTAGTAGTTAATGTTACACCGAGAATGTCAATACTAGGGAAAGTGGGAATATTTACATCATTAAAAAATATATGGGAGTCAGTGAGATTCTGTCGGTTAGAAAATTTAATGTACTTGGTTTTCTGTGCATTAAAGGAAACTAGATTCTCTTGTCCCCATTCATTAATTCTAGAAAGGTCCTGGTTCAGAGAAATTGCAGTGTTTATTTTTGAATTTATAAGATCGGGTTGGGTGAAAGAATTGGTAAATGTGAAGGAACTGTGGAGTGTTGAGTCATCTGCGTAGGAATATATTGGATTATGAGTGGTAGATATGAGATCATTGATATGAATGAGGAACAGAGTTGGGGCCAAAACTGATCCCTGGGGAACACCAGCATTTATTGAGTGAAATTGAGAATAAAGGCCATCTACCATTACACGTATTTTTCTGTTATGAAGATAAGAAGAAATTAGTGGAACTAATGATGCAAGGCCGTAGTGTGACATCTTCGACAATAAGGATTGATGCCAGACTCTATCAAATGCCTTTGATATATCCAGTGCTATTGTATGTGTTTCACCATGTTGGTCTGTAACTTGGTTGATTTGATGCGTAAGAAGGCAAAGAATGTCTGCAGTTGATCGACATCGTCTAAAACCATATTGCCTATCACTGATTAATTTATTATTCTCCAGATGCTTAATTATGTGATTATTTAATATAATTTCAAAAACTTTGCCAAGAGTGAAAGTTATAGCTATTGGTCTGTAGTTTGATGGATCTGAAGAGGCACCTTTTTTAGGAACTGGATGGATGTTTGCTTCTTTCCAGGGTACTGGGAAGCATGAGGTATGAGTACACAGACGGAAAATTTTTGCCAATACAGGAGCGAGCACCAAGGAGCAATTCTTAAGTACTATTGGAGGAATTTCATCTGGACCAGGAGCCTTATCTACTGAGAGATTCTGCAAAATAGTTTTGACATGTCTGGTGTGGATCTTAAGTGAGGGAATTTCAGGTGAATTAAAATAAAGTACAGGGACATCTTGATTTATTTCATCTAAGGTTGAGTTGGTGGAGAAAATATCTGCAAGAAGGTTAGCTTTACCTCGTGGGTCACTTACAAGATTGCCAGTCGGAGATTTTAATGGTGGAATGGATGAAGCAGTAGTGAAGTTGGATTTGAATGAGTTAAGAGTAGACCAAAATATTTTGTTATCATTTGGATTATTTAGAAGTTTATTTGCCTGCTTATGGAGAAAGTTTGATTTAGTTAGGTTTAATACAGTTTTGGCATGATTTCTGATGTTTCTAAAGTAATTAAAGGCTTCATGTGTTTTTGATCTTGTGTATGCATTGTAGGCTATTGCTTTTTGTTCAGTTACTCTAGCACAATTATGGTCAAACCATTTAGGTGAATTAGATCTTTTACTGTACTTTTGATGAGGAATAAAAGTTTCCATTCCAATTTTTACAAAATCTTGTATGTGGCTCAAGGTGGAGTGTGCATCATTAGAAAAGAAAGAGGTCCAGGGAATATCAATAAAGAAACCTTGAAGACCCTCCCAGTCTGCCCTATCGTAATGCCATTTAGTCACCAAAACAGGTTCAGAGTGGGAAGGTGTGGTAGGTGATAGACAGGTGGCCTGTATCAGACAGTGATCAGAAGATCCAAGTGGGGACCTCACTGTAACATCATAATTTTCTGAATTGGTTGTTAAAAATAAGTCCAGTAGGTGGGAATTATGATTAGGATTATCTGGTACACGGGTGGGTTGGTTGACTAGTTGAATGAGATTAAATGAGTCTGCAAATAGCTCACATTCAAGACCAGCATCATCAGTCCTGGCTGAATGAGTGAGCCATTCAACATTATGGACATTAAAATCACCCAACACAGTGATTTCAGAAGAAGCATTTAAGTTGAGGACACTGAGTTGTGAGGACAGAGAATCAAAAAGACTTTGCTCTGAAGGAGTATTTGGGGAGCGGTAGATGCAACATATGTATTTAAATTTAGCAGCAGAAATTAATTTGTATATAGAATAATCAAAATAGGGACAATTGAAACTAGTAACCTCCTCCAGGGCAATTTCAGATTTTGCGAAGCAAAATACACCACCTTTAGGTCTGAAATTTTGGAGCAGTTGATAACCTGGAAAATTAAATCTAGATGTGTCAGATGTGGATGTTACTTGAGTCTCTGTCAAGAAAAGGAGTGTAGGGGATTCTGCTTGAAGAAATTGGGGTACAGAATTTATGTTAGAGTGAAGTCCCCTTATATTACTAAAGAAATAGCTGTACTGACAAGCAGCTTTGGGACGTTGCAATGCTCTTGACACAGTCGCATGATGACGACCGGGAGGGCCCTGTGTCAATAACCCAACCCTGCCGGGGGTGGATATCCGAGGGACCACCAGGTTTGCTCTTAACAATTGTACTGCCATATTTATAAGGTAAGTGTATGGTGTTACATGTATGATATGTAGTGGGAAGAGTAGTATTTTATGGATAGAGGATAGCGATGTAGGGCAATGTCGTGAAGTTGGATGTGTATGTTATATAAAGAGGGTTTTCCTGATACCCCTGATGTGTGAGGCAGAAAGATATGTATCCAGCTACCAAGGCCTGGGAGAGAAAATGGAATTCAGGCTATTCCCTGAGTCTCCCGAAACCTTGGCGGTAGTACTTCCCTGGGCGGGGCTGCCTACCCCTACTACCTACAAATTCTATAAATATGTATGTATTATACCTTTTCACCAACCATCTTCACTTCTAAGAGAGAAAGATAAAACAATATTTTGTTGACACCCCCTAACCACATGACAAAGGAAACTATACACAACACACTCGTGGGATTCCAGGTAGTTAGCCAATCAAACATTCAGTTAATGATACAGTAGTCAAGCAGTCAGTCCAAAGTTGATAACATTTACATACTACTGAATATTTATATATATACTGTATATATATATATATAAATATATATATATATATATATATATATATATATATATATATATATATATATACCGGTATATATATATATATATATATATATATATATATACGGTATATACTGTATAATTACATATATATATATTTTTTTTTTTTTTTTTTTTTTAGGTAATAGGCTATGAGCTACAACTATCTATCTATAATATAATGATCAGGCCCAATCCCCATAAACTACAACTGACAAGTGATTATATTATATGTGAGAATAAACTTTCATCATGAACTACATTGAAGGTTTTACATTGACAAAATAGTATGTATTTAACTAATTCTCACTTTATTCCAAAACATGTCTTGCTGTAATAAATAATTAATACGGAAAATCAAGTTGTGTTAAAAATAGTAATATCTAGACACAAAAACATTCATAGACTAGGAAGACTGAAAAGTGGTAGACTCGGAACATCAAAACATATGTTTCAAAATCGGAAAACGGAGGATTGTGAATCGTGATAACCCTATTGGAGTTTATAAACATGGAAGGTAGATTGCGAAAGGCATGCAATGTAGGTTGAGAAAGAATATACAGTAGAGTAGATTGAAAAACACTATACAGTAAGAAATATTAGAAGGCTGGAAAAACACATATTGGGATATTTTATAAGTCATAGTATGCAACTGCATAGGGTCAATTTCGAAGACGAGATGTAGCTTGGAAAACATTATGTTTAATTTAAGATAGATTGGCAAGTGGCATAAAGTAGATCGGGCACAGTAATAAGAAAATGAGTATAAAATAAATATATCGGAGATTAAAATAAGATAGATTATAATATTAACCCGTTCAGTACCAGGGACGTTCTTTTTATCATATTCTTGCAACAATTAGACGAGTTTATCCAGCTTAGGAAGGACCCTTAGCAAAAATAAAGCTTCAATATATCTCAACCATCCTTTTTAACTACCACAGCTAAGCTGCATAATATCGTCGATATAAAGCTATAATAAAATATAGCACACGTCGCTGGTACTCATAGGGTTAATCTTGCAAAAAGGTATGCATGAACTTGATTGTATAATTAGTATCGCCACGTGTCCGGAAAAGTGTCTATAAATCCAATAACCGAAACTATCGTCCTAATAAATAACTGTGTTGGTGGTGTAATGGTTTAGATGCTTATGTTCTGGGTATGGTGTCCCGAGTTCAAATTCCGGAAGGACCATATGCTTTCATTAATATATTGAAGTACATTGGGGTTTGTAATAGATTATTAATGTTAGAAACGGGGTGTTACTTAATACTACAGCCACGTCACGTACTGGAAACAGTGAACGTAGTGTTATATTTATAGGTAAACATGTCACCCCTGTATTGTAGTGGAGACTTTAAGGGGAGGCAGTTGTTTTTTCGAGTCCTCCTCCTTCCTCATGTTTAGCCCTATTAGTTATGAGATTCCAAGACATTCGCCCCATTAGTTTGTCGGTTTTCAGACCTTTTGCCCCATTTATTTGCCAATATTAGGACCTTTTGTGCCAATTAAGTGTCGATTTTTTTTTCCGGGCGAGCGATAGCGAGCTTGTATTTGAAGAGGAATCGGTCTTTGGCCGGGAAATTTTTCTACCGAAAAATTTACAAATTTACATCTTGTGGGTGTTTTTTTTTAAAGTTTGATAGAGGTTTAGAGAGCAAACTAAACCCCCTCCTTAAACCATTGAGCCGAACCAGTAAATAATGCTGCACAATAACGTCTGGGCTCCCTTAATTGTTAACTACTGCAGTACTCGAGGACGCATGGTTGAATATCATTACGGTTATCATCTGACGATTGTATATAATTTAAGGAGGACATTTAGGAATTAATGGGGTTAAATCTATCCCTTTTTAACTCTCAGCTCACACATTTTCTTCCTAAACAGAATATTATAGTTTAATAATAGGCAGAATAAAGCATCACTAACCGTCAAGGCCATCATGTCACGTATGGTCCAGGACAGCTCCCTCAACAAAGTATTTGATTAATTATGTGTTTCTTGTTGTCGTATTTTCATGTCTGCATAGCAAATATTAATATATAAATCATACAACTATATAATACTAACAGTGTATTAAAATAAAGTCACAGTGCTTTAACTAAAGAATATATATAATTATCACAAACACAAGTGATGCATCATAAACTTTGGAAATATTTTGTGTTCATGTTTCTTCTTATTATTATTGTTATTTGTATTATTATTATTAATATATATATATATATATATATATATATACAGTATATATATATATATATAATATATATATATATATATATATATATATATATATATATATACCGGTATATATATATATATGTATATATATATATATATACAGGGGGGGGGCTGATATACAGTATAATACGTGTATACAACTATTAGTAATATATAGCAATACTGGAAATGCTCCCACACTTTGAAAACATTTGTTATTTGCCGCACACCAGCATCTGATCGAAGCATAATTACCGCTGTGAACTGAAATATTTCGAATGTCAAATTTTTTGTAAATAAAAATCAGACGTCTACAATTTGTATTGTTAAGGGGACACTGACTGTTTTGTTTGGCCTTTACATTCATTCATTCATAAATTCTTAGTATCCTCGCTAGACATCCCTCAAACTTAGAAAAACATCCCCTAGGACCCCCCTCAAAATAAATTTGTAAATTTGTTGGTAGAAAAATGTCCTGGCCGAAGCCCGGTTCCTCTTACAATTACAGGCTCGCTATCGCTCGCCCGCCAGGAAAAATCTACACCTAAATGGCACGATAGGTCCTAACATTTATAATGAAGTGATACAGAAGGTCTTACAATCGCCAAACAAATGGGCCGAACATCTAAAAATCTAAAAAATAATGGGACTAAACACGAGAGTATAAGGGGACCAGAAAAACGACCGTCTCCCCTTAATCAGCTTAAAAAATGGATGTTATATTTGATATACTAGTGTTTGTTTGTCATTCCTACATGTGCTGACATATCAGGAAAATGGTATTAATCAAGTCATTTCATAAGAGTAGTTGAACATAAATTCTTTTACGGGGGGTCACCTGCTTTTTTCTCTTTCTCTCCTTTTCTCTCTGTCGCTGGCTTGTATCCATTCGGCCCCATTCAGCCAACTGTTTGAAGACGTTTATCCCCATTCCGGTGTCGATTTCTTCCTGGCAAGCGATAGCAAGCCAGGAGCATTGTATGGAGAAAACCGGCTTCACCAGAGAAATTTTTCTATCGAAAACATGTAAAAAATTTGCTTGCTGTAAAAAAAATATATATATATATATATATATATATATATATATATATATATATATATATATATATATATATATATATATACTGTATATGTGAACACCAGAAGATGGTTTCCAAAATGTAGAGATGCATTATCGGAAATTAATTGCATATGTTTTTTAACTATATAGAAGTTTATATTTAACCCCTTCTGTGCCGATAATGTATATTCATTTAATTCTGAAAACTACAAGACGATTGTGTTCAGCTTAGGAAGGACGTCTACCCATTAAAAGGCTACAGACGATCATAATTTTTCCTTTTAGCTACCATATGTCCTTCCTATGCCTCATAAAATCGTCTAAATGTAACTGAAATCAAATTAAACAAACGTCGCCGGTACACAAGAGGTTAAGTATATCAGATTAATGTATTTATATATTTTCATGCAGGTACAACATATTAGTAAACAGAGTTTTGTTTCTAAACATTTTAGGTATTATCAAAGTCTATCAAATTAAATAAATAACCTGGTAATATGTAGGCTATGTCTGTAAAATGTTGTTGCATAATTATGAGAAACAAAAATAATATTACCCTATACTAATATTACCCTATACTAATCGTAATACGAAACAATAATTTAGAAAACATTTAGTAGCTCAAGTTTTAAGTAATTATGTGATTTATGTGACTAACATTATGAATTATGCTATACGATTGAAGTTGATAGCATCACATTACTTATGATATAGGATACTGACATTAATTGAACACTTATAATATCATAATAAAATATGAGTATTAAGGAGAATTGTGTATGCATATAATTATATACACTATATATATATATATATATATATATATATATATATATATATATATATATATATATAATTATATATATAAATATATATCTATATATATATATATATATATATATATATATATATATAATATATATATATATATATATACCGGTATATATATATTATGTTTTTTTTTTATGTGATTGAGGGAGGCAAAAGACAGAACTGCCTATAGCGAGTGCCTCCCCCATAGTTGAAAGAGTGACAGGGCCGAAATCAGGGGACGTTCGAGCCAAAATGCCTAGACCGACGGAGTTTGACGCAATGTAAGTCATAGGAAGAGGGAAAGACTGATTCTTGGAGAGAGTTCCAAAGCTCAGCTGTTGAGTAGAAGAAAGACAGAGAGTAACATTTCACTCTTGGGTTGGAGAGATGCACAGAGTAGGGGTGGGATTGAGTAGCAAGACGGGTACCACGTGCCCTGCTTAAAGGAGGTGGTATACACTGGGAAAGCTCTGAGGAACACTGATTATTATAGTAGCGATAGAATAGCGAGAGAGATGCAACATTGCGGCGGAGAGAGAGAGATTGCAGAGAGTTGGTGAGTGGATGGGAGTTAATGATACGAAAGGCCTTCCTTTCAACTTTGTCTAGGAGAGGGGTGTGAGAGGAACCTCCCAACACATGTGAACAATACTCAATACAAGGACGCACTATGCCCCTGTACAGAGCAAGTAGCTGTGCAGGGGTAAAGAACCCCCTAAGGCGGTTGAACACACCCAGCTTCTGGGAGGCTACCTTAGCAAGACTGGTAATATGGTCCTTCCAAATGAGAGCAGAAGAAAAAGAGACACCAAGAATATTGAGAGAAGATGAAGGATTGATTTTTGTATTGTTGAAGAATAAGGGATAGTCCACTGGGAGTTCCGGACGGGTAGAAAGATGGTGAAATTGGGATTTGGAAGCATTAAAAGTAACAAGGTTTTCTCTGCCCCAATTGGAGATAGTATTTAGATCAGAATTTAAGAGTTCTATATCTTCATTACAATTGTCGTTGAGGGACTGCTGGCTGGGGCGTTCTGAAAAACTAATGGAGTAGTGTAAGGTTGAGTCATCTGCGTATGAATGGATGGGAATTGAGGTACAGTTGAGAAGATCATTTATAAAAATTAGAAAGAGAATAGGAGATAGGACAGCGCCCTGAGGAACACCGGAGTTTATAGGGTGAGGAAGTGAACGATGGCCGTCCACAACCGCGGCTATGGAACGGCCGGAAAGGAAATTAGAGACAAAGGCACAGATGGAGGGATAGAAACCGAAGGAGGGTAGTTTAGAAATTAAAGATTTGTGCCAGACTCTATCGAAGGCTTTCGATATGTCTAGTGCAATAGAAAAAGTCTCACCGAAGTCCCGAAAGGAGGATGACCAAGAGCTAGTAAGATATGAAAGAAGATCACCAGTAGAGCGACCCTTAAGGAAGCCATACTGGCGATCTAAGAGCAGATTATGAGAAGAGAAATGCTTAAGAAATTTGGAAGCAAGAATAGTTTCAAAATTTTTAGAAAGACAAGAGATGAGAGTAATTGGACAATAGTTGGAGGGTTGAGAGCGGTCACCCTTCTTTGGGACATGGTTGAATGTGAGCAAACTTCCAGCATAAAGGGAAGACATTAGAGGATAGACAGAGACGAAATATATATATATATATATATATATATATATATATATATATATATATATATATATATATATATTTATACAGTATATATATATTGCTCTCACAAACCCCTCCTCCTCCTATCTACTTCACTACATTTAACATGCACTCCACACTTCCTCCATCATAATTATTAAACAAAAAATTATGAACAAAGACACAGCCTCGGAGTCCCCAGGGGGGGGGGGGGGGGACCATAAATGCCCCCACACATGCCCGACCTTCCCCTGACGACCCATCTAAAAACTCTGGACCACGGCCTGTCACTCTTACTATCAACTTTTGCAATATTCGCGGCCTTTTCTCTAATTTTCACTCTATCGAACACCATCTCTCGTCCTTCAAACCTGATCTTCTTTTTCTCACTGAAACTCAGGTGTCTGAAGCAACTGCCAGCAGCCCCTTCTCTGTATCCTCCTACTTTCTCTATCCTAGTTTCAAAGCCAATGGCGGATGTTGTGCATACGTGCACAACAATCTCACTTGCTCTCGTGTTCCCGATTTCAACTCCTCTGAATTCTCGACTTTATGGCTCGAACTATCCTGTCATTCTCATACTAAATATTTCTGTGCTGTCTATCTTTCCCCTAACTATACCGACTTTCCCAAATTCTTCGACATTCTAAACTTTAAAGTGGAACACATTCTATCTATCTCTCGCTTCTCAGAAATCTCCATCTTAGGAGATTTCAACATTCACCACCGCCAATGGCTCTCCTCTCACTCTACTGATCCACCTGGTGAACAAGCCCACATCTTTTCTATCATAAATTACCTACAGCAGCTGGTCCAGTAACCCACCCATATCCCGGATCGCTTCTGAGATCGGCCCAGCATTCTCGACTTATTTCTGACTTCTAACCCTTCTTCTTATACTGTCAATTTTTTCTCTCCTTTGGGCTCCTCCGACCATAAACTTATCTCAATCACCTGTCCTATCTCTTCAGTACGGCCCTCCGATCCTCCCAGCCGGCGGCGCTTGTGGCACTTTGGCGCTGCCGACTGGTGGGCTCTCCGGCAGTACTTCTTTGATATCCCATGGAATGACTTCTGCTTCCGTGGCCGAGGACCCTCGGAGAGTGCTGAACGTATTACCGAGGTAATCCTCTCGGGCATGGAAGCGTACATTCCATTTTCTTTCTCCCAGTCTAATGCAAACAAATCTTGGTTTACTTACGCTTGTTCTACTGCTGTCCACAACAAGGAGGAAGCATTCAAATGGTACCGACGCCTTAAAACTCAAGAATCTCATTCTTCATATGTTTCTGCCTGGAATCAAGCCAAATCTGTTCTTCGACTTGCCAAGCACTCTTTCATCAATAATAAATGCACTGAACTATCCAACTCTAGCTCTTCCCAAGCTTTCTGGCATCTAGCCAAAAACCTCTCCAACAAATTTTCTTCCTCGTCTTTCCCTCCCCTTTTCCACTCTGATGGCACAACCATCACTTCTTTCTCTGACAAAGCTGAACTCTTTGCTCAAACTTTTGCCAGAAACTCTACCTTGGCTGATTCCGGTGCTATTTCTCCCTCTCCACCCCCCTCTCTCCTACTTATGCCTAATATCCTAATCTCTTCTAAAGATGTACTTTATACCCTCTCTGGGCTTAATACTAAGAAGGCGTACGGTCCGGACAGTGTTCCTCCTGTTGTACTTAAAAACTGTGCTTTCGTGCTGACCCCCTACCTAGGCAAACTCTTTCGTCTCTGTTTCTTGCTGGAAGTTTGCTCTCATTCAGCCTGTCCCAAAGAAGGGTGACCGCTCTCAACCCTCCAACTATCGTCCAATTGCTCTCATCTCTTGTATCTCTAAAGTTTTTGAAACTATTCTTGCTTCCAAATTTCTTAAGCATTTCTCCTCTCATAATCTGCTCTCAGATCGCCAGTAGGCTTCCTTAAGGGTCGCTCTACTGGTGTTCTTCTTTCATATCTTACAAACTCTTGGTCATCCAACTTTTGGGACTTCGGTGAAACTTTTTCTGTTGAACTAGACATATCGAATGCCTTCGATAGAGTCTGGGACAAATCTTTAATTTCCAAACTGCCCTAATTCGGTTTCTGTCCCTCCATCTGTGCCTTTGTCTCTAATTTCCTTTCAGGCCGTTCCATAGCTGCGGTTTTGGACGGCCATCGCTCAATTCTTCATCCTATCAACTCCGGTGTTCCTCAGGGTTCTGTCCTATCTCCTATTCTCTTTCTAATTTTCATAAATGATCATCTCAACTGTACATCTAGTCCCATCCATTCATATGCAGACGACTCTACTTTACACCACTCAATAGTTTTCCAGAACGCCCCAGCCAGCAGTCCCTCAAAATTAAAGGTAACGAAGCCATAAAATGCTTATCTTCTGATCTAGCTACTATTTCCAATAGGGGTAGAGAAAACCTTGTTTCATTTAATGCTTCCAAAACTCAATTTATCCACCTTACTACCCGTCAGGAATCTCTAGAGGACTATCCCTTATTCTTCAACAATACAAAAATCAACCCTTCATCTACCCTCAATGTTCTTGGTGTCTCTTTTTCTTCTGCTCTCACTTGGTAGACCATATTACCAGTCTCGCTAAGGCAGCCTCCCAGAAGCTGGGTGTGCTCAACCACCTCAAGGGGTTCTTTACCCCTGCTCAGCTACTTGCTCTGTACAGGGGCACAGTGTGTCCTTGTATGGAGTATTGTTCACATGTGTGGGGAGGATCCTCTCACACCGCACTCCTAGATAAAGTAGAATGGAAAGCTTTTCGCATCATTAACTCCCGTCCACTCACCAATTCTCTGCAATCTCTTTCTCTTCGCCGCAATGTTGCATCTCTCTCACTATTCTATCGCTACTACAATAATCAGTGTTCCTCGGAGCTTTCCCAGTGTACACCACCTCGTCTACGTAGGGTATGTAGTACCCTCCTTGCAACACAATCCCACCCCTACTCTGTGCAACTCTCCAACCCAAGAGTGAAATGCTATTCTCAGACTTTCTTCTATTCGACTGCTGAGCTCTGGAACTCTCTCCCAGAATCAGTCTTTCCCTCTACCTATGACTTAAATTGCTTCAAACTCTGTGGTCCCGGCATTTAAGCTCGAACGTCCCTTGATTTTGGCCCTGTCACTCTTTGAAATCTGGGGGAGGCACTCGCTGCAGGCAGTTATGCCTTTTGTCTCCCTCATTCACATAGGAAAAAAAAAAATATATATATACTGTATATTTCAATCCCTAAAGCATGTTAATTGACAAGAATGGCATTATTTAATTTGAGTTATAAGTAGAGTATTGATTCAAAGACCTAGGACGAATAATAAGCCTTTAGTAAGTGCATATAAGGACATTGATATATCCAGTATACTGTTTACTGTATATACAATATTTGGCAGGAACATGATCATCAGTCAGGCTGAACACATTGTATGAGCATGGCCTTTAAACCTTCTGTATATAGAGCTTAAGGGGGGGTCACCAGCTGTTTTGTTATCTTTCCTGTTGTCTCTTTCCCTGGCTTGTATCCATTCGGCCCCATTCAGCCAACTGTTTTAAGACGTTTATCCCCATCCAGGTGCCGATATCTTCCTGGCGAGCAATAGCGAGCCAGCATTGTATGGAGAAATCCGGCTTCGCCGGAGAAATTTTTCTATCGAAAAATTTACAAATTTTGCTTACTGTAAAAACAAAAATATATATATGCTGGCTCGCTACCGCTCACCAGGAAATTATTGACACCTGTATGGGAGTAAACGTCTTAAAACAGTAGGCTGAATGGGGCCGAATAGATACAAGCCAAAGAGAGAGAGAGAGAAAGAGAAAACAAAACGAGGTGGGTTCCCTTAATGAAATAATATGAAACTAAAATATTATGTACATTACCTTTGGGATTCATAGCTTATGTTGTTGTACTTAACCCCTTCTGTACCGATGTTGTACTCTGCATTATATTCCGGCAACTATTAGACGATTTTGTTCAGATTATGAATGACATTTACCCATTGAAAGGTTACAATCTATCTCAATTAATCCTTTTAGCTACCACATATTCTTCCTAAGCTTCATAAAATCGTCTAAATGTAGCTGAAATAAAATAACGAAGACATCGCCGGCACGGAAGGGGTTAATCTACCAGCACGTACAATTATAGTGAAAAGAGACTATTTTGCTATAAATGGTTATATATTAATATAATAAAGTGCTGTTTGTGTACATCTTGTTTACATTATCCTAGTATTAATTAATGTTTCCTAGTGGTATAATGATAATTGGATGTCTTAAGGGTGCCCACCTCGCGTTTTTCTCTTTCTCTCCCTCTCTCTTTGGCTTGTACCAGCTTGTAACAGCGCATTTTGAGCGACTGTACACTCTAGGGTAATTCATATAACCACTTATATAACTCACACCCATATAAGTTATTCACTTACTTAAGTAGACAACTGTACATTTAAGTTGGGAATTATCTCCTATAGAAGATCATCACCCCTATAAAAGGCCTTGGTATAGTTACTGCAACTCAGCATGGGTTCTCACGCTCCCTTCAGAGAGTTGCAGCAACACCAAGATGATTGCTTGCAACTAGTAACGTGTAACACCACTCGAGATAGGAGCCGGCCCGCTCCTGCCTCAGGCATTAGCCAGTAGCAGAAACACAGCCCAGCCATAAGGAGGGTCGAAACCTTAACCTGCTGAGGTAAATTATACAGTGACGTATACAGTGACAAGTGCGATACTGTGCGATATTAGTGTGTGTGTACCCTTTAGCTATTCTTAACTATTTTGAACAATTCTTAATCTTTCATTCTTTTACAGGAAGGAATACAAATTTACAGGAATATAACCCTAGCTAGTTGCTTTTCAAGCTTAATGCAAATTGTAGGTGTTTCCCAGTCGGGCAGATACAATACCTACAAAGACAATTAATAAATAAAACCAGCCACGTTTTCATAGTTATATTTTGCTGTTAATAAAATATAAAAATCCCAATAACTTTACTTCAAACCAATAAACCTTATCAATTCCTAATCTACATGTTTCCAGTTAGAACCTGATCAACAAGCATAATCAAGGAATTATAAGGTATGGAAGAAACAACTTAACCATAAAGCCACCGCTACATAAATGGTTGGCAGCTAAAAGGGATTCGTGTTCCCCTAATCGAAAACACAATTAAAAGACCTCCGAAGAGCAAACAAAGAAAAAGCATTAAGAAAAGCAACTAGAAAAACATTAACATTAATGAGCTAAGTGGAAGAAAAACATCGATGAATGATAAAAGATTAGAGTGAATTCAGAGTGAACTGGTACTACATCTCAGTACCCATCACATCAGCGCTGACCTCAGCAATCTCTTCACTGAGCCAATGAGTCACGGTTAGCCCGCGCGCTAGCACGCCCCAGCAACTCATCCCTAGACTCATACACACGCACGTACACCACACCCAGGCCAGGGTATGACGTGTGTATGATGTAACAACATTGGTGACGACGTAAGGAGAAATAGTCAGGAGTTCAACTCTACGGTGCCACCACTACAATTTTCGTTCTACAACAGCTGATTGGAAATAGACAACCAATTCAGAAGACCTTCAAAACATCGCAACGATAATTCAGCTTTGTATAGATTGGTCAAAACACTACAATACAAACTAAATATACTAGTAATTAGTACTAGTAAAAATCCTGTCAACACAACAAGCAGTGCCAAAGTATCTTAACTATTCTTTCAACTTATTCATGAGTATAGAGTATTTTAGACGGGACTGAACGTTCCTCATTAAATAAATTCATTCTATGAATTCAAGTTAGATCAACAAAATTTAAGTACTCTATATATTTGCTGTAACAGTCTCTCAAGTAATACTTAGCAGAGCGATCTAAGACAACTTACAAATACAGTTGTGAGAGATTGCGCAAGTAAGACCACTCTAGTCAGAGAGTGAAGTGTTCTATAAGAAATTGCGCAAGTAAGACCACTCTAGTTAGAGAGTGAAGTATTCTATACAAATCATCGTTCTGTTAACGTCACATATCTGACAGAGCAAGCCATTCCCCACGTACATCCTACTGGGCGAGTGAAGTATTCTATTAGTATCCCTACGAGTAGAATATTGCCCTTTCTCCCGAGAAAGATGGCCTGGTTAATGAAAGCCCTTCTTCTACTTGGAACACTAATTGTGGTTGATTCTACGACACCTCGTTCCTGAAACTCGGCGCCCTTGTAGCCCAAGTTGGAAGAGTGCTAATTGCGGAAGATGTAGTAGCAGTTCAGTATGATTTCGGAGACCTCTTTGCCATCTCCCATGAGGTTGAGACTCTCCAATGTCGCCTAGACAGATAACACTCTACTTTCACCTTCCTGCTGACTAATTAGACAATGCCCCGTGACTTGCGACTTAATTTTTTTTTCTTTTTTCTATGTGATTGAGGGAGGCAAAAGGCATAACTGCCTATAGCGAGTGCCTCCCCCATAGTTGAAAGAGTAACATGGCCAAAATCAAGGGACGTTCGAGCCAAAATGCCTGGACACACAGAGTTTGAAGCAATTTAAGTCATAGGAAGAGGGAAAGACTGATTCTGGGAGAGAGTTCCAGAGCTCAGCTGTTGAGTAGAAGAAAGTTTGAGAGTAACGTTTCACTCGGGTTGGAGAGTTGCACAGAGTAGGGGTGGGATTGAGTTGCAAGACGGGTACCATGTGCCCTACGTAAAGGAGGTGGTATGCACTGGGATAGCTCTGAGGAACACTGATTATTATAGTAGCGATAGAATAGCGAGAGATATGCAACATTGCGGCGGAGAGAGAGAGATTGCAGAGGGTTGGTGAGTGGAGGGAGTTAATGATACGAAAGGCCTTCCTTTCAACTTTGTCTAGGAGAGCAGTGAGAGAGGAACCTCCCCACACATGTGAACAATACTCAATACAAGGGCGCACTATGCCCCTGTACAGAGCAAGAAGCTGTGCAGGGGAAAAGAACCCCCTAAGGCGGTTGAGCACACCCAGCTTCTGGGAGGCTGCCTTAGCAAGACTGGTAATATGGTCCTTCCAAATGAGAGCAGAAGAAAAAGAGACACCAAGAATATTGAGAGAAGATGAAGGGTTGATTTTTGTATTGTTGAAGAATAAGGGATAGTCCGCTGGGAGATCCGGACGGGTAGATAGATGGAGAAATTGGGTTTTGGAAGCATTAAAGTTAACAAGGTTTTCTCTGCCCCAATTGGAAATAGTATTTAGATCAGAATTTAAGAGTTCTATGGCTTCATTACATTTGTCGTTGATAGATTGCTGGCTGGGGCGTTCTGAAAAACTAATGAGTAGTGTAAGGTTGAGTCGTCTGCGTATGAATGGATGGGAATTAAGGTACAGTTAAGGAGATCATTTATAAACATTTGAAAGAGAATAGGAGATAGGACAGAGCCCTGAGGAACACCGGAGTTTATAGGGTGAGGAAGTGAACAATGGCCGTCCACAACCGCGGCTATGGAACGGCCGGAAAGGAAATTAGAGACAAAGGCACAGATGGAGGGATAGAAACCGAAGGAGGGTAGTTTAGAAATTAAAGATTTATGCCAGACTCTATCGAAGGGTTTCGATATGTCTAGTGCAATAGAAAAAGTCTCACCGAAGTCCCGAAAGGAGGATGACCAAGATTTAGTAAGATATGAAAGAAGATCACCAGTAGAGTGACCCTTAACACCTAACGAGCGGCCTAGGCGGTAAAAAATATGTAGCCACCAGCGGGGTGTTTTTACCCAAAATAGGGCTGTTTACGTGATCATTTTCATGCCTAAATAAGACCCAGAGCGTAAAACAAGTATCTATCCCAGAAAGGGCATAAACAGAGCTTTCCAATGACACCACAACGATCCTTGTATGACTGCTAGTTTTCTTGCAACAACCGCGCAACACGAGTGCAAAAACCATGTAATTCGGTACTTTCCCCATACATTTCACTATGTAGCGAGTGTGAGTGGGTGGAGGAGGGTGGGATTCATGTCAGTTGGTCCACCGCGGTGGTCTGGAGCAGTCATACGCTCGCTACTCTCCTGCCACCACTTGTCTCTCTCTCTCTCAGCAACATTACGTGCTGAAATTGCCACACGACTTATGGTGTGAGCCGCCACATAATCCAAATTTCTTTCACTCGACATATGATACGCGCCGCTAATAAAGGGTTAAGGAAGCCATACTGGCGATCTGAGAGCAGATTATGAGAAGAGAAATGCTTAAGAAATTTGGAAGCAAGAATAGTTTCAAAAACTTTAGAAAGACAAGAGATGAGAGCAATTGGACGATAGTTGGAGGCTTGAGAGCGGTCACCCTTCTTTGGGACAGGTTGAATGTGAGCAAACTTCCAGCATGAAGGGAAGACGTTAGAGGATAGACAGAGACGAAAGAGTTATACTCCAACTCTCGCGTTTAGCTCGTATAAATCGTAAATTACGGAAGATCCTATTGGCCCTGCCTGAAGACCCTATCCAGGTAGCCAAACACGCTCACTCATGGCGTACAAAGAGAGGACTTTTCAATTTTGTTGGCCTAATCTCCCATGAGCTCTTTGGAACAGCACAAGCTTCTGATGTTGAAAAGCTGGGAAAGAGACTTAGTGTACTGGAGACGGCAGCAAGAGCCATGACTAGAGTCTTGAGTTACGACTCAATAGCAATGAAGGATGTATTCACGACAGTTAACTCGGTAATTTCGACAATGAATAACTTGACACAAGTAGTTAATTCCCTAGTTTCTGATGGCCATTCCACAGATAAAGTCATATATTTGTCCGAGATCCTGCAAGCTACTGAGGAAGATGTTACCAAATTCTTTCTGGGTACGAAGAGGGTTCTAGCAAATCTCGTTGATGCTGCCCTAAGCCGAGTCACCAGTGACCTAGTACCTGTAGAACATCTCAGTACGGCAATAGAGATAGCGAAAGACCAGTATTCTCTGATGCCGCTATTTGAAGCAGGTGAATGCGAGTTCTACTACCCTCTACTGGAAGCAGTTCTTACGCACTCATCAATTTTAGTCCACATCCCGTTCAAGTCCTCACATATGTTCAATGCTTGGAGAATTATCCCGTTCCCGTTTCTCTTAGACGGAAGATTACTAACCGTGACTGACACAGAGGACATGATGCTCGTCTCCGACGACCTTCAACTTGTGACTGTGACTGACAATGACGCACTTAACTTATGTAGGTCCTCGTATCTTCATCTATATGTGTTTCCAGCGTATGTGTTTTCCTTTATGTCCCCGGACAAAACTGCATGCGAACTTACCTTGACTCAAGCCACTGTGACTGACACTGGAGCTATGAAAGACTGTACATACGCCCCGGCTCCTGAGCTTCCCTTGTTTCATTAGCACTTGCTAGATTTACAGTTCTTTTACTTCCCTAACCAGACCCAGGTGTCTCTCATTTGTCAAGATTCTAGAAATGTATTTCATGCACAAGGGATGTATCAGGCCCCTGATCACTGTGAAGTAAGGAGTTCACTCATTCATACTCTACCTTCTCATCAACACATTGCCCTGATTACTAACCTCTCTTCTGAGTTTATCCCAATTAACATTTCTTTCACAGGCAACTCTTCAGACCTAATCATCAAGTCACGTAGCATTAAGATGTTAAATACATTGAATTCTTCTGAGTTTACTAATCTACTTAGTTCATCTCTCCCCATGTCCATCAGCCCGGATGTTATCTATCCTACAGTACTAACCCCTACCTTGGCTCTCTCAGTACTAATTCTAATCCTTGTAGGCTTCTTCCTTCGCCTATCATTCAGGGTTGATAGCCTGACTCATAGACGTAAGGCTAAGCTGGCAACTGCCGATGCAACGGTGTACGTTGGTCCTTCTTTGGCATTGCTATACACTGGGAACAGGGTTATGTAAGTCATAGGGATGATTATAATGTGTATCTATATATAAGTTAGCTATGCTTATTGTACACTTCAGTGGGCCTCAGTTTACGTGGCCGAGCGGTGTAACAGCGCATTTTGAGCGACTGTACACTCTAGGGTAATTCATATAACCACTTATATAACTCACATCCATATAACAGTTATTCACTTATGTTATACGATCCTTTCACTCATATTTAGACAACTCATAACTCAATTCATACTTGTGACACGACTTTTGTATATGCCTGTACAAGGAGCTGTTAGCTGTGGTCCAGAGGCAAGACCACAGGTGTCCTTATCAATAGCTAAGGTAAACATGCTGATTTATCATTTCGTTCCTATATTAACGACTTGCTAACCTAAACACCAGGAGACCCCTGGACTGGAGTTATGCACGATTATTCACTCGTCATGTATTATTATTCACTCGTCATTCAGGATTATTCACGCTTTCATCATTTGTTATGCATTCTCAGAAGGAGAGGTGCGGTTGAACCTAGGCATGACGGCGATCACACGAGAGAACTCTACAGACACGAGTCGAGGGCGGAGGTCCACTCACCACGCTCTCACACACCCCTTTCACCATTCTCACCACTTCATCATTTCACACCTAATTTGATTCCTGACTGTGTTCCTGCATACTTATACAACAAATAAAGGAAAGGCTGATTGCGTTGGTTGATTGATTCCAGACTCCTAATATGTCTATAAACTATTGGTGGTGGCAGTTTTCTACAAACATTATTCATCACAGAGAGGCCTACTGAAGATCCACCTCAACACGGTGTCATCGGAGTAAAGAACCTCACACTTACTTAAGTAGACAACTGTACATTTAAGTTGGGAATTATCTCCTATTGAAGATCATCACCCCTATAAAAGGCCTTGGTATAGTTACTGCAACTCAGCATGGGTTCTCACGCTCCCTTCAGAGAATTGCAGCAACACCAAGATGATTGCTTGCAACTAGTAACGTGTAACACCACTCGAGATAGGAGCCGATCCGCTCTTGCCTCAGGCATTAGCCAGTAGCAGAAACATAGCCCAGCCATAAGGAGGGTCGAACCCTTGACCAGCTGAGGTAAATTATACAGTGACGTATACAGTGACAAGTGCGATACTGTGCGATATTAGTGTGTGTGTACCCTTTAGCTATTCTTAACTATTTTTAACTATTCTTAATCTTTCATTCCTTTACAGGAAGGAATGCAAATTTACTGGAATATAATCCTAGCTCTTTGCTTTTCAAGCTTAATGCAAATTGTAGGTGTTTCCCAGTCGGGCAGATAAAATACCTACAAAGACAATTAATAAATAAAACCAGCCACGTTTTCATAGTTATATTTTGCTGTTAATAAAATATAAAATTCCCAATAACTTTACTTCAAACCAATAATCCTTATCAATTCCTAATCTACATGTTTCCAGTTAGAACCTGATCAACAAGCATAATCAAGGAATTATAAGGTAAGGAAGAAACAACTTAACCATATTTATATATATATATATATATATACAACCTTAGATATAAATCCATAGTTGAATAGACTTTACCTTTCAATCGACCATTCACTACGGGGATAACTTTGTTTTCATTAGATTATTTCAGATTTGTTCAGAGTAGGGAGGATCATAAAGAACTGAAGGGCTAGTTGAAATGCATTTTGCCTCTACATCTCTTTTCCCTTTCAGTACGGTGATTTGTTTTTTGTCTATCATTAGACGATATTATTCATATTATGAATGACAAGATGCAATGAAAGGGTTAGCTTAGATACTATAGTCTGTTTGCTGTAAGTAGGCGAGAAATCAAGACCTCTATCCTCTGTAACTCAAAAAGGGCTAGAGCAAATTGGCTGTACATTTCTACATCTATTCCTTGACTGACTCTTCCCAAATGGTAGAAACATTATCTCGATAAATCTAGTAATCTTTTAGTTCCCATGATCGTCATATTAAGAAGAATATTATGTTTAAGGGGGGTCATCTGTTTTTTCTCTTGCTCTCCTCTTCTCTATCCCTCGTTTGTATCCATTCGGCCCCATTCAGCCAACTGTTTTAAGACGTTTATCCCCATATATATATATATATATATATATATATATATATATATATATATATATATATATATATATATATTGGTGTAGCCAGGTAATACATTTTCTTTAAGGCAGGCGAGGTTGAAGGAAATACAAGTATCAGCATTAATTATTTTATTATTAAGGCTTTCAATAGAACGAACAGCAATTATCAGGTGTTCTGGGAGATTGTGCAGAAGGTGAGCAAAATTCATGATGATCCGACGCGTTTCGATAGACAACTATCATCTTCATTGAATGGAAGGTAAGTGAATAGGATATAACATAACAGCTTATTTATACATATTTGGTAGATCACAGTAAGGTTTATTGGGTGTTGGCTAGCATATGATAGGCTAGTTGGCGACCAATGAGGCACGCGCTTTTCCTGCCTCCTGGTTGGCTGGGCGGGTTCGTAGATGCTAGATGTTGTCGTAGGCAGTCTGCTGGGCGAGGGGGTGGCGGGGCCCTTGTGAGGGGCGGCGGGCCAGTTGTATCTCGGATTTCTGGTCCAGTTTGAAGGGTTTCTGGTCCAGTTTGAAGCGTAGGGTTGAGGGGCGGTGCGCGTTGGTTAAATGAAGTAGTAGGAGGGACGGTAAGGGGGGGAAAGGGAGGGGAGGAGAGAGGGGGTAAGGGCAGAGTTGGGGTGGTAAGGCGAGTAATGTTAGGGGGTGTTTGAGAGTAACGTTTAGCTGATGGGAGTATTTGGAGGTCGAGAGTTTGATTATTTATGGAAGGATTAAGAGTTTGAATATATAGGGCTTCAAGTATACAAGTCTTGTGAGTTTCAATGCGGATAAATGTAAAGTACTACATATCGGATACCTAAATGAGAAAGCAAACTATTCGATGAATGGCACTCAGCTTAAGAATGTAAACAGAGAAACCGATCTGGGAGTAACAATATCGAGTAACCTAAAACCGAGTCAACAATGTTCAGAAGTTGTTAGGAAGGCAAACAAAATAATTGGCTTTATAGGCAGATCATTTGAGCATAAATCCAAAGACGTAATCCTAACCCTTTACAATTCCTTAGTCCGCCCTCTTCTGGAATACTGCGTTCAATGCTGGTGCCCTTATTACCAAAAAGACATAAACAAGCTAGAACGAGTTCAACGTAGATTACCAAAATGATACCTGCCTAAAGAACAAACCATACGAAGAGCGTCTTAGAGAATTAAATCTATTTCCTTTAACCCAGCGCAGATTAAGAGGTGACTTAATTCAAGGGTTCAAAATCATCAAAGGCATCGACAATATGAACTGTAGTAAGTACTTCACTATCGACCAATCTAATTACACGCGGGGAAACGGTTGCAAAATTATTGGTAAATCTTTTAACTCACACGAATCTAAGAATTTCTTCTTCAATCGAGTTGTCAACTTGTGGAATGGGCTTCCCCGAGACGTTATAGACTGCAGCACCGTTGATTCATTTATATTCCGCCTAGACAAATATCTCGCATCAAACCCGCGACTGACTGCGTTTGTAAATGAATAACTTTATTTTATCCTCCCCTCAGTTACTAACCCATATGTCCCCTACTAACTTCCTAGTCCTGCCACGTTAGTGGCAGGGCAGTAGTTCCCTTTCCAATGTTCCCTTACCCACTCTAAACCACTGTTTGGACACTTGATCCTCAGTGTTTTGGAGGACAAGCAGCCTAGAAGGGTCACTAGATCTGTTGTTGCTTGATTTCCTTTGTACTCCTTTGTACTCCTTTGTCTTCTGGGTTCTGTCTCTTTATCAATTACGGAGGTGTTTTTATGTAGGTAAGAGTGAGTAAGGGCTTGGTGGTGGGGGGCTTTATGGTGGTCTTTGATAGCTCCAGATTGGAGATGGAGGGTGAGACGGCGTGATAAACGATTTTGTGTCATACCAACATAGGTTTGAGGTCCACAGTCCACATTATTGCAATTGCGTTGGTATATCACATGGTCGTCTATTTTCGGAGTCTTGGTAGAGATAGATCTGTTACGGAGGATGAGGTTGGAGGTTTTGGAGGATTTGTAGTAGATGATAAGTTTTATTTTGTGGTCGGGGTTGGTGGGGAGGACGTTTTTGGTAATGATTTCTTTCATGATGGATTTGTCGGTATTGTGATCATATGACATGTAGTTGCGGTAGAAGATAGTGATGTCGTTGGTTGGGTTGGTAGTAGGGGGGGCTTGGTTGTACCATTTATCAAGGTGTTTTCTTATGGTGTTGGCGACATCTGTGTTA
Source organism: Paralithodes platypus (assembly GCA_032716605.1). NCBI lineage: Eukaryota > Metazoa > Arthropoda > Malacostraca > Decapoda > Lithodidae > Paralithodes > Paralithodes platypus. The sequence goes on from CM064482.1 coordinate 29,982,037, forward strand.
GAGTATCCGTTGTTAACGAGTACCTGGGTAAGGCATTCTAGTTCCTTATGGGTGTCGCTCCACGTGGTGCAATGGGTGAGGGCTCTCCTGATGTAGGCTGCGATGGTGGACAGCAGGTATCGTTGGGGGCATTCACTTTCCTCGTTGAGGCATTGGCCATTGTTCGTGGATTTGGTGTAGACAGTAGTTTTGAATTCTTGATTATTAAACGAAACAAGGAGGTCGAGGAAGGGAAGCTGTCCATTGGTGATCTCGTCATAGGTGAAGTTGAGTCCTGGGGCGGCCATAAAGCGATGCTGGAGGTCCCTGAGTTCGTTGAGGTCCTTTACTAGTACGAATATGTCGTCCACATATCTGCAGTAGACCGAGGGGCAGTGGGCATCAAGGAGCTCCTCTTCTATAGTTCCCATGAACAAATTAGCGAACAGGACCCCCAGGGGGCTACCCATCGCTATCCCGTCTATTTGCTGGTACATGTTTCCACAGGGGCAGAGGAAAGGTGCCTCTTTGGTGCAGAGCTCCAACAGCGTCTTCAGTGCCTTCTCCGGTATGTCAAGATTGGGTGTGTCAGGGCAATGGTAAACTTTTTGCAGGATTAAGTTGATGGTCCTGTCCACAGGTACGTTGGTGAATAGGCTCTCCACGTCAAGAGAGGCGGTGATGTGGTCGTTAGTTCGGGGGGCGTCTCGTAAATTTTCTAGGAAATCATTAGCGGAGTTGAGGTTATATTGACGAGGTATGTAGAGGGTGAGGAGGTTGTTGAGGGATTTGGCGATCTGGTAGGTGGCCGTAGGTATCTGGGAGATGATGGGGCGGAGGGGGTTTCCTGGTTTGTGTGTTTTTACAGTACCATAGGCGTAACCAGGGGAAAATTCCCCGATGAGTTTTTTCATGTGTACCCCTTCAGTTTTAGCGTTGATGGCGGTGATGGTGGTGTTGGCTTTCCTTTTTATTTCATCTGTGGGGTTGCGAGTGATCCTTTTGAATTTATTTTTATCACTTAAGATGGTGTCCATTTTCTGCAGGTACTCCTCGTTTCCATGGATCACCAGACAGGAGGCTTTGTCAGCTCGTCGTATGATGATGTTAGGGTTCTCCCTGAGTTGTTTGGCTGCTTGGAAGTGATGTTTTTTGAGGATTTTACTTTGATGAGATCCTCTGGTCTTGGCCGCTTCTGCTAGTAGGGTGGGTTGTAAGGCTGGGGTGGTGGTGACTTTGCCAACTTTCTGGAGCCGTAGGACGTCGTCAAGAAGGACTTCGATTTCTAGACGTTTTCTGTGGGGTCCAGGTTTAGAGGTGTAGTGGTAATCCATTCCCTGAAGATTATAGTAGTCTATCGAAATGCGTCGGATCATCATGAATTTTGCTCACCTTTTGCACAATCTCCCAGAACACCTGAGAATTGCTGTTCGTTCTATTGAAAGCCTTAATAATAAAATAATTAATGCTGATACTTGTATTTCCTTCAACCTCGCCTGCCTTAAAGAAAATATATATATATACCGGTATATATATATATGTATGCTGGCTCGTTACCGCTCGCCAGGAAAATATTGACACCTGGATGGGGGTAAGCATCTTAAAACAGTAGGCTGAATCGGGCCGATTGGATGTAAGCCAAAGAGAGAGGGAGCGAAAGAGAAAAAAGCGAGGTGGGCCCCCTTAAGCCGTTACGAGTGCTATGATTCGTACCATTTCCAATAATAGTACCTTCATTATTCGCTGCTCCATCTACACCTATCACTATACAGCCCGCCAATATACCTTTAAAACAAATACCTCAATGACTCTCTACCAAATCATTACCACTCTCCAGCACCTTTAACCACAGCTTCAACGCCCTCCACCAAACCTCCAATATCCACCACGACAATTATCAATTCCTCAACCAAACCCAGATATCACTGCCACCACATAACCATGAACCAAGTCTCTAACACACACCAACCACACTACCAATACCACAACCTCTTAAAATTCTCCAGCCAATCCTTCATTCTTGTAATCAATCAACGTCCTTCACTACATCTTACCGGTATAGCCTTCCATAGCAGCCACTCAGACCATTTAATCAAGGCCTGTCGAACCCAAGCCGTGTATGAGAAGAATGATCCAAACCTTCTCTTTGTAGACACCAGCCATATTGATGAGCTTTCCTGACCTTGTAGCTAATCAATAACATTTTGTTATAGGACATCAGCATTTTCTAAAATGTATGTATCATGAGTTAAAACTGTTATATTTTGACTGATCTCATAACTAATTTAGATCATTATTTGTCAAAATCTTTATAACGGAAACAGGGTCTTGTCATAAATTTATTAGACATTTCTCAAGTAATCTATCTATCTATCTATTGCCTGACGCCGTGATCCCCGAAGGGGTAGCCACGAACGAACCGCCCCATGCACCTCTGTCCCCAGTCAGTCGATGCCCCTCCCCCAAACCAGCACCGCCCTCGTTCATGTACTTCCTCACTCCATCCTTCCACCTCATATTCGGTCTACATCTCCCTCTCTGTCCCTCCACCTCGCTCTCATACACCCTCTTAGTCATTCTCTCGCTTTCCATACGTTCCATATGGCCGAACCATCTCAAGTTGTTCCTTTTCACACTTTCCAGCACATCTACCTCCACACCACACCTCCTTCTTACTTCCTCATTAGTCTGTCTATCCCTCCATGTAACTCCGCACGCACTCCTTAAGTAATTCATTTCCACTGCTCTCACTCTTGGTCTGAGTCTCTCAACCAATGTCCATGCTTCGCTTCCGTAAGTCAGTGTCGGGATTACCACACTGTCATGCAAGGACTTCTTCACTTCCATACTGACCACCCTATTTCTTGTTACTGCTTTTAGCGTTCCTACAACCCTCTTCCCCTGTTGTACCCTCTCCCGCACTTCTTCATCCATAGTCCCATCTTTACTCAACACACTGCCCAGATACTTAAAATAGTTGACGATCTCCATAGCCTGACCGTTCAGCTTCACCTCACACTCTGTGACTTCACCCCTTTCGAAGACCATAACCTTGCTCTTCCCCGTATTTACCTTCAAATTCCGTTTTTCGCACACTGTTCCAAACTCATTTACCAGACCCTGCAACTCCCATTCATTATCACTCATCAGAACTGTATCATCCGCAAACAGCAGTATAGGTAGCTTCCACTCAATTCCCTCCCTTTTCAGCGATACACCAACATCCACTGCTCTTGATAGTATTTCTTTCATGACTCCATCCATATATACAGTAAACAACCATGGGGACATCACACACCCCTGTTTCAAACCAACATTCAGGTCAAAGAACTCGCTCTGCTCACTCTCCACACGTACTGCCGCCTTTGCACCCTCATACATGCTCTTCACTGCTTTCAGCAACTTGCCCTCTACTCCATATATTCTTAGTACTTTCCACAAACCTTCTCTATCCACTCTGTCATATTCTCAAGTAATTCGTCCCAAAAATATTCTGTATGATATACTTCAATACAAAATATAATCACAGAACACAACTGACAGAAAAACTAAATAACAACTAATGAATGCTGCATTACCCATAATATTGTTCTTTACATGATGTATTATGAAATTAATCTTAAAATGGCATGAAAAAATGATTTACCAAGTAAATTCACAAGTTTTTCAAGATCAAGATTCAGAATTTTAACAAGCCTGCTGTAGATCTACTGATTGAAGCTGGGTAGATTATTTGGATACTTCTAGATGGGAATGAAGACAAAAAGGATTACCCAGCAACCGCGATCGCCACACCGCCCATGACTCCCTCTCCCTTCTTGGGGAAACCAGAAAAAAGAGCAATCCTGCTGCTCTCCACACGATTTATCAGAATGCCTTCCCCGACACCCTCAGCTGATGCAGCTTACTGAATGCATACATCATGGGCAACATATACAGTACATACAGCAGGCATCCCCCACCATTTCAGGCCCCGTCCCCTTGATGTCTCTCAAAATAGAGACCCCCATGCTAACCACCGAGTTTACACCGCTAGCCACAGAGCTTAGCAGCCACTGTGTATGTCACAGGTCAAGGCAAGCCCCGGATGAATAGAGGAAGAAAACTTGGCGGATGATTGGCCGAAGACAAACACAGGAAGGCAAGTGCAAGGGGATTGGCTCCCAAGGATATAAAAACGAGAAGCCCATAATCCCCCAAGAAGAGCCAGTATTCGTTAGGCACCTTGCAAGCAAACAACCCTCTCCCTTCACTCCTCGCCTGCAACTACAACAGCCTCCTCTCCCTGCCTCCCGGCCAAAACCCTGTATGACACCTGGCCACGATCATGAAGCTGATTTCCAAATAGAAAACAACTATTGCTGCATCTGCCAACCCTAATCTCTACAAAGAGTTGCAACACCTGTGAAGGCCGATCACCTCATTCCCTGGCGTCTACTTCCTGAAAAGGAGGAGGGGATGGCAAACCTGGATACAATATTAAGAGAGTGTGGAGAAGATGACGAAGCACATAGCCTGCAACAGAAGGATAACCACAAGGTCGTAGAGAGGCTCTGTCCGTGCAACACATGGAGCAGATGTCGACCCGAGCAAGTCGAACCCTCATTGTGAGAGGGCACAGTACGAGGCAAGCAGATTCCCCCCCATGAATAACGGCGAGAACCCCCGTCTGTGAGTGTGTGTGAAACGCCAAGTCTACGACACAACATCTCCAAGAAGCAACGAGGCCCTGGACCGTGTAAGAAGATTATACAGTCATCTACGAAAAATATATCAAACCCTGCATATGTAAGTGTCAAATCTAGAATTACGCACCCAGTTAGTAATTTCCCTCCTTTTGTTTGCAACCACAGAAGCTCTTCCCTGGAGAATGTGTTAAATATTTGATAACCTTATATTTGCCCTGCCCCTCCCCCTTGTCCTTGTATTCAAGTCATAACCATAATACTGTAATCGAGTCCAGACCTTATTGTCTGCCTACCGTCAGTGTTAACTATTTCCCCCCCTTAGTCTCAGAGACTGAGATGATGCTTCACAGGTAGTCTCCAGTTGACCCGTTATAAGCCTCAAATGGTTTTCATGTCCAGGATACTTATGTATTTCTATTTTTTTTTCAGGATTTAATATATACTTATGTATTTTTATTTTGTTCAGGATTTAATATATACTTAACTATTTGCTATTGGTTCTTATGTATTGTCATTATAATATCACCGGTATCACAACATCCACAATACAAACAGTACCATCCCCTCCACAAGAACAACACATCACCAAACTCCCACCACCTCCATCACCATCACTCACGCCACCACCAAACTCTACTAGATTCTCCCCCATCCCTAACGGGAGGGGATGTACGCAGCCGGATACCTTACCCTCTACGAATGCGTGAAAATGTAAGCCTCCCTTGGACCCGCCCCCCATTCCCCGCGTTTAAATAAACCCTTCAAACCGTTCCAGCCAGCTCGCTCTGTAGTACAGTCACTAGAGCTCCCGCCTGGCATCCAGAAATCCAGTGTTCGATCCCATATTTTTTATTTTGTTATTTGTGTTATGTTATATTATATTATATTATATTAGGGTTAGGTTAGGTTAGGTTAGGTTAAGTTAGGTTAATCTAATCTAATATAATATAATATTTTTACATTTTCGGCAGTGGGCGGGGCCTGGGGTAAGGTATCCGGCTGCGTACTGACCCTCCCTCCCTAACCCTCACCAACACAACATCACAATTGACTACTTGCGAATTTCGTTCTATAAGGAAGTTGGAGGTGTAGACGTGGATATATAGCAGAATTACCAGCTAAAGTACGGTTGTAGTGCATATATAAAAACATAATACTCACTTCAACTTACTTTTTATTCATCAAAAACCTACATTATTATTACATTTCTGTTTTATATTCATGTTTACAGCTCCAACTTCCTTATAGCCTGAAACTCGCAAGTGGTCAAACGGCCCACTTTCCCCAAATGCGATGACAGTGGTAGGAGGAGGAGGAAAGGCGAGAGGATTGTTGGACCTAGAGAGCTACTGAGATATTGAGTTTTTATGTGGTTGGTAATGGCCATTGTCAGACGTGGAGCTTTGGGGGGGTTAAGGGGAGGCAGTTGTTTTTTCCGAGTCCTCCTCCTCCCTCGTGATAAGCCCCATTTGTTTTGAAATTAGAAGACGTTCAGCCCATTAGTTTGGCGATTTTAACACCTTTCCCCCATTTCTTTGTAAATTTTAAGACTTTTCGTGCCATTTAGGTGTCGATTATTTCCTGGCGAGCGATAGATAGCCTGAAATTATAAGAGAAACCGGCCTTCGGCCAGGACATTTTTCTACCGAAAAATGTACAAATTTATATTGAAGGGGGTCTAGGGAATGTTTGTCTAAGCTTGATGGAGGTCTAGCGAAAACAACAAATGAAATAAAGGAATACATGAATTAATAGACCAAAGAAAAAGAAAAAACGGTCCGTCTCCCCTTAATAGATGGTGCTACTGGGTGGTCTTTGGTATGGAAGGTGTTGAGGGTGTTGTGTGGATGAATTGATTTACAGTATTCTAATGTTAAGGGCCCTCACCGGATTTTTTTTATCTTTCTCTCCTTTTCTCTCTTTACGTGGCTTGTATCCATTCGGCCCCATTCAGACAACTGTTTTAAGCTCATTTATCCCCATTTAGGTGTCGATTACTTCTTGGCGAGCGATAGCGAGCCAGCATTGTATGGAGGATCCGGCTTCGACGGAGACATTTTATATCGAAAAATGTACAAATTTAGCTTGCTGTCAAAACAAAATATATATGCTTGCTCGCTACCGCTCACCAGGAAAATATTGACACCTGGATGGGGGTAAACGTCTTAAAACCGTAGGATGAATGGGGCCGTATGGATACCAGCCAAAGAGAGAGGGATATAAATAGAAAAAAAGCTAGGTGGGCTCCCTTAATCTCTGATAACATGACTGATAATGGCGAGGAGACAATAAAGGTTGAATGTTCGATGGTAGAGGTGATGTTGGTAATAGTAATAGTGGTAGTGATGATCTTATAGGTAGCACCAGCCAACTTGACAATAATCTTGACCCCTTAACTTCTTATAACTCGAAATGAATAAAAGCAATCGGGCTGACGTTTCTATCATTTGGGAAGAGTTCACCTGGAAATAGGTGTGGATATTTACAGCCAGTTTGCTCTAGGCTCTTTTGAGTTACAAGGAGGTCAGGGATCAAGATTGTTGTCAAGTTCGTTGGCGCTACCTATAGTGATGATGGTAGTGATGGTGCTGGTGACGATGGTGATACTATATAGTGCAGGCCCCAGCGAATGTGGTATGGTGACGGTGGTCATTCTGAATTTCTGAATATACAGCAGGAACCTTTCGCGGAGGTAAGGGGCGCTTCCAACGGTCGTAGTTGGAGGGAGTTTGGGCGCTGCTGTTGTGGTGATGGTGATAGTTTGGAGAGAGAGAGAGAGAGAGAGAGAGAGAGAGAGAGGGAGAGAGAGAAACAAATCAGTTTTGAAGATGATCACTGAGATATGAAATGATAACAAATCCAATAATATTACAGTGCTAATGATGAACAATATTTGAATAAAATAATGTTGTTGGAAGTTGTTAATAAATGTATATTTGTGTATTTATTTAACATCATTTGTCAACGCCAATGAACACTCATTTAATTTAAGGGGGGTTACCGGCTTTTTTATATCTTTATTTCCTTTTCTCTCTTTCCCTGGCTTACATCCATTCGGCCCCATTCAGCCAACTGTTTTAAGACGTTTATCCCCATCCAGGTGTTGATTTCTTCCTGGCGAGCAATAGCGAGCCAGCATTGTATGGAGAGATCCGGCTATGCCGGAGACATTTTTCTATCGAAAAATTTACAAATGTATATATATATATATATATATATATATATATATATATATATATATATATATATATATATATATATATATATATATATATATATACAGTATATATATATATATATATATATATATATATATATATATATATATATATATATACAGTATATACATACATAGTTACATACATACATATCATTTAAATACTGAGTGCTCCATACATACGTGCAGTTTCAGTCTCTTGTCCTAATGGCAACGTTCCAGGCAACCCTGTTAAGGGCTGCTTCACTTGTCAAGTTTTTAGATTTAAGATCGGCGTGTATAGTCCGATCCCAGGTCTTCCTCGGTCCACCCCTTGGTGCAGCTCACTCCACAATCATAGACCTACATTTTTTAACCCAATTTTGTTCTTCCATTCTCTCTACATGTCCATACCATCCCAGTCTACTTGTACACATCAACTCGCTAATACTCTTTATACCTAAACGTCTCCTCAGCTCATCATTTGTTATTTTATCCTGCAGCCTGGCCCCAAACATCCATATCACCATTCTCATCTCATTATGTTCCATTCTGTTGACATCCTCTACTTTAACGGCCCATGTTTCTGAGGCATACGTCTTTTGTTACGCTGGCCAGCTTGCCAGAATGCGCTCGTAACTCGCTAGCGCTCGCCAGGGCAGTGATATGGGCTACAATAATCGTAGAATGATGTTCTTTCTTTCATAGAGTTCATGTTGTCACAGACAGATCAGTGGTGGTCTTTATTCTTGTCTGTAACACTTGGAAGTATTTTATATCATTCATAGAATATAAGATGCATTGTGTGAAGTTAAGGAGAGAGAGAGCGGAGGAGGCAGCGCGGTGGTATTATGTGCCTGTGTATGTACGTGTGCCTCCCTCGCTCCAGCGCGGGCTTTCCCAGGCCCTTGATTGGCTGGCGTGCTTGGCGCGTCCTAACGGCGCCTGCATTTCATGACGTAGTGGTCTGTGATTGGGTGCCGCTGTCCTAGTGTTGGTGCTTGGGCTCCCGCCGCGTTCTCCGGCAGAGCTTGGCATAGGGTGCTTGGTCAAGGCCACCTAGAGTACCAGGCCGCACGGATGGGACCTTTAAATTATGTGACGTCGACAAAAGGAGTGCTGAAATGGTCACTACCCTCGCAGGTCAGTATACATTTTAGTGAGGTAGGGAGAGGTTGTCGCTGTGTTTTCAAACTATTTCCCCCTCATATATACTTTATAAGTACATTATTCCCTGTGATAGCTTCTCCATGATCATCAACAATGCCTTACACGTGTTTAGTGCCAAATTGCAAGGGGAATTACAGATCAGGACCGAAAGTGCACGTGTTTAGGTTCCCAAGGAATGCTGACCTTTCCAGCAAATGGCTTACAGCCATTCGACGAGTAGATTACACTCCAAATGAAAACAGCAGGGTGAGTAAAAATTATTCTACAATGTTATTCACGTGTCTAAGTATTGAGTACGGTAGGCTTAAACATTACATGACTAAATTTACTCATTCCTTCAGCAAGTTGAAATAGAAATAATAATAATGTTAATATAAATAATAATAATAATAATAATAATAATAATAATAATATTGATAATACTACTACTACTACTACTACTACTAATAATAATAATAATAATAATAATAATAATAATAATAATAATAATACTAATAATAATAATAATAATAATAATAATAATAATAATAATATTAATAATAGTAATAATAAGAATAATAGTAATTGAGTAGCTCAACAGTGGGAGTATATATATTTTCGGGAGTTTATTATGTGGTATATCGATGACTTCATTAATGATATAATAGATGTGTTACCTTTAATATAATTATTATTAATTTCATTATTGATATTATTATAATTACTAATATTAGTATTATTAGTATTATTAGTATTATCGACGAAGCAAGTTATCCATAACCACGGAGTAGAAGTTATTTTATTTTGTTTGTTGTGTATGTTTGACGACGACGCTGGCGGATGCATTGAATTGGATCCTCCTCCTGGATCAATGCTGCATAATGAAATAATTTTGTATTCCCAATTATGGAAAAATATATATACAAAATTTAAGCCTACCCAGTACTGTAATTTAAGTGTGGTATATTGAATTGTATATAATATTCATAAGTCAAATTACACACTGCTCAAAATCAGTGTATTTACTCCTTCGTGAATGATTGAACTACCAAGCAATAATATCGCTCGCAATACAATTATGCAACGATTTATGTTTAGCTTAGCTATATTGGAGCTTTCATCTCTTACAGGTGTATGAGCTCCATTTTAGACCTGATGAAATAAGGCGAGAGACTTCGTACTTTGACGAGAAGAGCGGAACTAAATTAGTGGCCAAGTTGACGTATCCTCAGCTCTGTGATGGTGTAATTCCATTACAATTGCCAAACTGCCCCTCTTACCTTTCTGGCCCATCACATGCTAGAGAAGCCCAGGACAAGAAGAGGAAACGAATGGAAGAGTCTGCCATTCAAGCTGCGGTAGCAAAGAGTATTGCAGATAACAATAAGTACAAACAAGACATAACATTTCATTCTTTAGATGAACTTAAAGACAAAATACAGTTCATTGATAAGAAATACTGGACAGTTATTGAAAACGAGGAAGATTTTCATATAATATGTCGAATTGTTCATTCCCCACAACCTAAAGTTATTTTGTCCTTAGTCATCAAATCAGACTGTAATGTTCAGGCTAGTGTACAGGCGGTGCAAATAAACTATCTAGGGGATTATAAGATTCCTTCAAAGGTCACTGACAATAATACACTTGAAGTGTTGCTTGATGCTTTGCGTAAGTGCGATATCAATAATCCTGCCTCAAACCCAATTAATGCAATTGTAATAATTCAACTTGTGATCTCCTTTTTGTCAACTATTGTACAGGATAATGGCTTCAAGTATCAGAATACACTCAAATTCGTTTGTGAACAGCTTCATTTAATGACTCTCACTAAATTTGATTACTCCTCAGAATTTTTGATATTCTCCTCTCTCTTGTATAATTGCTCACCTCAAGGTTACAGACTTCTGAGAGATAAGAAATGCCTAATTCTACCTAGCTATTCAACTATAAGACGAATATTTTTGTCCAAAACGTTTAACCCAGCTATCGAACACCGTACCAGCCATTTTCTTATGTATATTAAGAACAAATTTAACTCCCTGACAACCCGTGATAAAACGGTTACAATGATGGTTGATGAAATTCACCTGAAGCCTTACTTGGATTATAAAGCAGGAAATATTGTTGGTTCAGCATTTGACAGTGATGCAATTGCAACAAGCGCATATGTGTTTATGCTAAACAGTATTTGGTCAAAATACAGAGATGTTGTTTACATAATTCCAGCAAAGATAATTAAGGCAGAGACATTATATAACATTATGAAGAAGATTATTTTAGGGCTTGAGAAGATAGGATTTAGTGTCATTAGCATTGTAACAGACAATAATGCAATCAATGGCAAAGCTGTATCATATTTTGCCAATCCACCAAAACTGTCCATTGTTTACCCACATCCAGCGCAAAGTACCAGACCTCTCTTTTTCCTATACGACGCTGTACATATTTTAAAATGTATCAGGAATAATTGGCTAGGACAGAAAGATGAAGAAAACACTATGAAATTCCCACAGTTCCCAAGTAAAAATGTCCGTAATGAATCTAATAAGATAATGTATGCCCCTTTCAGTACTCTCAAAAAACTGTATTTCTTAGAGGAAAATTTGCTCCTAAAGCAGGCCTATAGGCTAAGCCTGAAAGCATTATCCCCCTCCAACCTAGAGAGACAAAATGTCAAATTAGTTCTCCAAATTTTTAATGAGTATATAATTCAAGCCTTGCTCAATATTGGAAAACATAATGGCCTAACGTTATTTTCAGATGTTGCTAGGTACATCGAAGTGTTTCTTAATTGGTGGAATATAATGAATGTGAAATCCCCATTTAAAGGTCTTAGGCACAATAACAAGTTATCTTGTCCATTAACAAATAGTACAGATGATGACCGATATCAGTTCTTGGATAGTTTCCTTAAGTGGTTAGATGCGTGGGATAGTCTTCCAGGATGTGGGGGGAAACTGACTAGGGAAACAATTAGAGCTCTGAAACATACGACCCATGCAATATTAGAAATAACAAATTATTGCATAACAGAACTGAATATGACCTACATACTAACAGGAAAATTTCAAACAGACAATTTGGAAGCAAGATTTGGTCAGTATCGACAGTTAGCAGGAGGAAATTACAATATTTCTGTACGCCAAATATATGAGTGTGAGAAAAAGATACGGATGATGTCAGTGTTAAAACTTAGTTTACCCATACTCGACAAGAAGGTCATTTTAAAGGATTTTGAAGAAATTGACTATGAGCAAGTAAAAACAGATGAGGAAATTGATTTTGGTTTATGTCATACGAATGTTGAAGTTTGTAAGGAGGATATTGACAGGTGTAAAGACATCATCCCCGTTATAGTTTATTTAGCTGGCTATTGTTGTTACTCCGTGATAAAGAAAATTAAATGTAATGCTTGTAAAGAAATGATTACGTGTTCAGATAGTGCTGAAGAAATCCCAGAAAATCTAAGTTACATTGCTGGAATTAGCAGAGGTTCTCTTATATACCCAGATAATGTGACTGCGAACATGGTCATGTATAACTATATTGTAATTAACAAACTTGCTAAGCTTCCTGCCTTTCGCAATGCTACTAGCCAAAGAAATATAGCAACACACCTCACAGTTACGGCTTTAGCAGATGCTGATCTCCTGTTCCCTAGTGATATCTGTGAAAATGGTCATAGCACCGAAAAAATAGAAAGTATGGTGGTATATGCTTCAACAAATGCAATTTTAAATAATTACTGTGCTAAAGAAAATAACATCCCAACTGCTAACAGAGCTAATAAGAATGTAGGCGTAAAGAGAAACCTTCAAACCCTAGAGAAATAGATAATGTGTACTGTATTGCATAGTATATAATATGATATCGTGTGTGTGTATGTGTGTGTGTGTGTGTGTACAAAGGAGTACAAAGGAAATCAAGCAACAACAGATATAGTGACCCTTCTAGGTTGCTTGTCCTCCAAAACACTGAGGATCAAGTGTCCAAACAGTGGTTTAGAGTTGGTAAGGGAACATTGGAAAGGGAATTACTGCCCTGGAACTAATGTCCGTGGCAGGATTAGGAAGTTAGTAGGGGACAGATGGGTTAGTAACTGAGGGGGGGATAAAATAAAGTTATTCATTTACAAACGCAGTCAGTCGCGGGTTTGATGCGAGATATTTGTCTAGGCGGAGTTTAAATGAATCAACGGTGATGCAGTCTATAACGTTTCGGGGAAGCCCATTCCACAAGTTGACAACTCGATTGAAGAAGAAATTTTTAGATTCGTGTGAGTTAAAAGATTTACCAATAATTTTGCAACCGTTTCCCCGGGTGTAATTAGATTGGTCGATAGTGAAGTACTTACTACAGTTCATATTGTCGATGCCTTTGATGATTTTGAACACTTGAATTAAGTCACCTCTTAATCTGCGCTGGGTTAAAGGAAATAGATTTAATTCTCTAAGACGCTCTTCGTATGGTTTGTTCTTTAGGCTAGGTATCATTTTGGTAACTCTACGTTGAACTCGTTCTAGCTTGTTTATATCTTTTTGGTAATAAGGGCACCAGGATTGAACGCAGTATTCCAGAAGAGGGCGGACTAAGGAATTGTAAAGGGTTAGGATAACTTCTTTGGATTTATGCTCAAATGACCTGCCTATAAAGCCAATTATTTTGTTTGCCTTCTTAACAACTTCTGAACATTGTTGACTCGGTTTTAGGTTACTCGATATTGTTACTCCCAGATCGGTTTCTCTGTTTACATTCTTAAGCTGAGTGCCATTCATTGAATAGTTTGCTTTCTCATTTAGGTATCCGATATGTAGTACTTTACATTTATCCGCATTGAAACTCATTTGCCAAATTTGGGCCCAACATGACAATTTATCTAGATTGTGTTGCATATCGTCAACTTGTTCTTTTGAGAGTACGCTATTTGCAATTTTTGTATCGTCAGCAAATTTTGAGATTGTACAGGTGAGACCCTTATCTATGTCGTTGATGTAAATTAGAAAGAGAATTGGACCTGGTACCGATCCCTGGGGTACCCCGCTACTTACATTGGTCCATTTAGATGCCTTACCGTTTATGACTACTCTTTGCTTTCTGTCGCTGAGCCAATTTTCTATCCATTTCAACACACCGTCTTGTATTCCATGCGCTTTTAGTTTTAGCAGTAAACGTTTGTGGGGAACTTTGTCAAAGGCCTTTTGAAAATCAAGGTATATAATATCTACAGCTTTACTCTCATCGTAGAGGTTGAGGATATCGTGGAAGAAGTCTAAGAGGTTTGTTAAACAGGAACGTGTTTTACGAAAGCCGTGTTGAGTATCTTTAAGTATGTTATTTTCCTCTAAGTGATTTACGAGTCTGTCTCGTATGACCGTTTCTAGCATTTTACATACAACTGAGGTTAAGCTAATTGGACGATAGTTACTGGGTAGGGATTTGCTGCCTTTTTTTAATATCGGTGTTACGTTGGCTAGCTTCCACTGATCGGGCATAGTTCCAGACTGCAAGGATTTATTGAATAGTAATGTCAGTGGTTTGGAGAGCTCATCCTTAGCTTCCTTTAGAACTCTAGGCGAGATTGTATCAGGTCCAGGCGTTTTATTTACCTTGAGTTTATCTAAACAATTCAATACTTCTCTCTCTGTAACGGTGATATTGCTTAGAACATCTGAATTATCAATCTGAAGCGGCGATGGTGTAGGGATATCACTGAGGTCTTCTGTTGTAAAAACTGATGCAAAGAAGGTATTGAGGGCATTACTCATTTGTACTTCGTCTTTGGTGTATTCTCCATTTTCATCAACTAACGGTCCAACAGTTGAAGTAACTACTTTTTCTTTCTGATATAACTATAGAATTCTTTCGGGTTTGTTTTACTTTGATTCGCAATATGTAACTCTAAGGTCTTTTTACTTTGCTTAATTAACTTTTTGGCTTTGCGTCGAAGCTCTACAAATTTCAGCCGTTCTTCGTCATTTTGTGAGGATTTTAATCTATCATTAGCAAATTTTTTAGCAAGCAGGCAGTTTGAAATATCTTTATTCCACTATTTGGGCTTATTATTATTGCCTGGACGCCGTATTTTCGATGGTATGCAGTCTTGCACTGCTTTTAGGGAAGTGGCTTCGAATAACTTCCAAGATGTATTTATGTCGTTATTGTGAATTAAAAAGCTCCAGTCAGTTTCTTTAAACATAGCTCTAAGTTTATGGAAGTTTGCTTTCTTGAAATTAGGAACTTTTTCGATGCTACTATTTGGTTCGTTACTAGTAAACTTTAAAGTGAAAGTTATCGTACGATGGTCGCTGTTACTGAATTCATCACCAACGTTCAAATTCTCTATTAATTCTTCTTTTGTTGCAAGTACAATGTCAAGAACGTTATTACCATGGGTTGGCGTTCGAACAAATTGATAAGGCGAACTCTCTTGCAAGTTCGTATACAAGTCACGTCCGGAGTGTGAAGTAAGAGTATCGCCCCACTTGGTCACAGGTAAATTAAAGTCGCCAAAAATTACGGTATCTTGTGAGTTACTTACATCTGCAATTTGTTCGTAAATTTCTCGGTCAGTTTGCACTGATTGAGCTGGAGGTCTGTATATTAATGCAAGTATTATTTTTGTACATTTATTATTCTTTATTAGCACAAAAGATGCGTCGACGTTCACAATTTGAGGTTTTGACAAGAGGGTAGGGTTAAGACTTTCTTTGATATAAAGTAAAACGCCACCTCCATTTCGATTTATTCGGCTTTTCTCAAACATTACATAACCGGGAAGTGAATACTCTGCTAAAAAGTCTCTATCTTCTGTATTGAGCCAAGATTCTGTTATGCCAATCACATCATAATTTTCTGTAAACACTAGCTCCTCTAAATCTGAAAATTTATTGCGTATGCTATGAGCGTTTGCATAGAAAACCTTTAAATTTGTTATTTTAGAACTCACGGAACGCTCTTTAATAATATTTTTGGTTCTTGTCGGATCTACATTTATGTTCATGGCTGTCCTCGGTCCTCGCTGTCTTCGGTCCTTATCGCTGGTGGTCCTCGGTTGCCTCTGTTTTTTCTTGGCGTTGGATGATTTATGTCACTGCTGCTTCTTCTCGGATGGCTTTTTTTGATCCATGGCTGCGGACTGCTTCGTGTAGGAGACGACCCATGCGTGCTGAACCCACAGGGTTTAGATGAGTGCCATCCTTGCGGAACAGAGTAGGCTGGTTGTAGAAGTTGTCCCAGAGGTTGATGAATTCAACTTCTTCCCTCAGACACAAATATTTTAGTCGGCTATTTGTGCTGAAGGCCTTGTCGTAGAATTTGTCAGGTGCGTCGATCTTGGGGAGAATGCCTGAGATGATGATATTCCTTGACTTGTTTTTGTAGTGCTGGATCATCTTGCGATATTTCTCCATCAACTCTTCGGATCTGGTGCGCATGACGTCATTTGAACCAGCATGGATGACAAAAAGGGTATTTTCATTTGCATCCTTTGTGGTATCTTCGAAGACTTCCACAATGTCGTCCAGTCCAGCTCCTGGGATGCAAAATCTTTTTCGTTGATTTGGGACTCTGTCGCAGAACTCTTCGACCTGTCCTCGTAGGATGGAATCCCCATCACATGTGTGTGTGTGTGTGTGTGTGTTACAGTAAATATATTGTTCATCTTCATACATATAGTATATAATTAAGTTACTTATATATATTTGTTCACGAATAATATTGGATGTCACGTAAATTGGCTCTTCAGTAAGGTTGTTTATGTCTTTGTATATAATATAGTAATGTATATATCATTGTGTTTTATTTTACTCCAATATAACAAAGTAATGAGATATACTTATAATAAGTTTTAATCTTGTACAACTACTTGTTCAAGGTATAAGTCATATGCATGAAATAACCAAAACATGTTGTTATGATATCGGTATCATAATATAGAGTATAATAAAGTAAGATATAGGTAGATAGTGGTTTTGCGTACACCTTAAACGTAAAATATATAATTTGTTTGTACGTTAATCTAAAATTTAACAGAGAAAAGAATAAAAGAGAGTATTTATAAAATGGGGACAGAGCACGGGCAGTGGATGTAGCACCCCATTGCCTACGTCACAGAATGGTCGGCACGGCCTGGTACTCAAGGTGGCCTTGGCTTGGTCCTACATGTCCTTTGCAATCTGTCCCCCCCTATAATCCCTATACTACTATTTCTCTCTCTGAACTTCTTCTTTTTCATACTTCTCATCTTTATTCAATTACTTATCCCTTCTGGTACTGCATATGACTTCCATAGTCGGCCAGTCGTATTACCAGCACCAGCTCTCACATTTATGTTTGCACTAGCATTAGGGATTAGTAGAGTAATAGTCATATGGTAGCCTAGTGTTGGGGTGCTTCTAATGTGACGTTAACCACTCCGTTAGAACCGCATGGCTTGTCCTACAGTGACTCGCTAGGATCGCCAGGGCAGTGGATGGGGCTACAGTTTATGTATTAGAGTGTGCTTTATTTCATATGAAAGCTCGTGTCATGGGCAGTCCAGAAAGGCTCTTTGTTTTCACCCATGTCAAGGCTTTATATATTTAATTGTAAAGTATAGGTTTTATCATTAACTAGTAATGATGGGATCTGGGAGAGAGAGAGAGAGTAGAACAGAGTGAGAGGGAGCGCGCAGTGTTTTTGTCCCGCTCGATGACGTCACGGCTGGCTGCCTCGTGGGGGTTGGTTGAGAGAGGTCCTTCCCATGCTGTTAGCTCCCTTGCTAGTGGCTAGAGGACTTGTAACCGCTTTTTTCCCACGCGCATCGAGCTAGTGCGAGTATATATACAGTTCCTCGCCACTCTCTCCCTCAGATCTGGTTTCTAGAACGCATCTATCTCATCCCTTGCTACCTGTCCCCTGCTCTGTACCTGAGAATCTTTTCCTCTGCCTACCTCTCTCTTTTTCATATCTTTCACCACCTTTTTATTAATATTATACCCCCTCTGGTTAACTCTGCAAAATCAGCTTCATGCTGGCCAGTTGTATTGTGCGTTAAGGTCTGATATAACCCATGTATGTTAGTTGTTAAGATAAGTGGATCACGAAGCATTGGTTGGCATTCATATTGTTTAGTACCGCTTCCTATCAGTATTAGTGTTCTGCTGGATTAGATAATGCTAGACTAGGAGTCTGATATTATAAGGTATTGTTTCCTATGAGTGCTGGCTTTAGGAAAAAGCTGCACGACATACCTGAGAACTGGAGTTGATTGAGTAAATTCTAGTCTGTGTGCCATTGAGAGTAGAGCATGCACGAATGAGGTCTTTTTGCCTATACCATTCTGCACTGTTCTAAGCTCGTTGTTTGTCTTTGAGGTACGCCAGGAGAACGCTTAATACTTCGGTATTAAGGTTTCTCAAGAGAGCTACCCTTCATTATAACGTAATATTTGATGCACAGACTTGAGATTTGCACTAGGCTATGCGGCATGCCATGCGCACCAGTATCTCGTATCATTGACTCTAGCTAGACTTTATCAGTCACAGTAGACATTAAGTATATTAATCCAATTACTCTTTTTATGCATACCCATTTATTATTACACAAGCTTTTCGCAGCCTAGTTTGATGTATGGAGACACAAACGACTTAGGCTCTTTTTGTTGATAGGAATACTGCATTGTCGTGGCGATTATTATTATTGTTGTAGTGTTTAGGATATTCTTGGCTCCGACGGCATTATATATTCTGCCTTTTTGTGTGCATAGCCTGCACGAGCATTGTTCCGCTGCCTGCCTTTTTGGGTTCCATTTCCGATACGAGCATCTTTATAGCATCTAACATTTAAAGAAGATTCCTTGTTAGTGTTGAAGGACTTTAGTGCACTTTCTTTCATGGAAGAGTGCCTGACCTTTATTGATTAAAGTAACGTAAGCTGTAACTTCTCTTACCACCTTACTTTGCATACCATAACCAAGCACCTTCGGTTATAGGTAGTAATAGGCTGTTTTCACATAACATTAAGCCTAGAGTAGACGCACATTTATTGAGAGTTTGATAGCCTATTATTGCATATAGAACTCTGTAGAGTATTTGTGTTCTTTGTTCACTGGGAATATACATCAGAGGTTGGATCTAGCGCTTTCCGTTGTAGTATTTATGCCATTACTAGTCCAATGAATAAGAGCCCTGATATATTTGAACCCCAGTCGTAACACTAATTATTGAGCTGTTCTTTCCCATTATTTAATGCTAGACAGTGGAAGGTATCTTTGGTCGTTGTCTGAGTTGTGTATGTGGCAAGTCAGAGCCTGTACAACATCGACGAAGCTAGCTAGCCTGTAACCCTTGTGCATATTTTCCTTTGCGAGTGTAGCAGTATACAGGTAAAGGGCTTTTGCCTACTCTTACCTGTATGATTGCTACCTCATTTTGTTGACCTTTGTGGAGCACCAGGGTAAGACCAGATACTAGAGATCTGGACTTACCAAGAGAGCCTCCAAGTCACTTAACGTAACATAAGGGAAATCTGTTCAAGGGGAGACAGTAGGCTACGAGCATGCTTGCGCTCTGCCTAGTTTCCTAGTACCTTCTATGCCACTGCTAGACTGTATTAGTGAGGAAGACAGCATTGTGTTTATTAACTTTCATTGTGTATGCTTTAGGAATTATTCACGCCTTATTTTAGCCAAGGTTGTCGCTTAGTGCACAACCCAGTTTGGCTGTTTCGTTGGCTAAGGAAGTACTGTTTCTGAGTGGTTATTATTAGTGCTGTCACAGAGTTGTTGCACTCCCTTGTTGTATATATGTATCCTACTTATTGGTGTATTTAAGATACACGCTTTGGTGTCCTGCCCCTGCATTTATGTCTGTTCTATATTAACGAGCATCTTAGAGCATCAGACCTTTTCAGAAGATTCCTTATCTGATTGCTGTAGGACTAGACTTCCAGTGTTTTCATAGAGCATTGTAGAGTTAGTGTTGAGTACAGACTCACCCTAAAAGTTAACGTAAGCATATCTTCCTTTATTAAATCTTATATAATTTATTCAAGCATTGTTATTACTTAAGAGCATTTTCATAACGTAAGTACTCCTGTTGTGAGTTGGCTTTACCATTGCTGGAAAGCCTTTGTAGAAGTGCACTAAAACCTAGTTCATTGATACCCCGTTATCCGGTAGATTAACTCTAAATGGTTTTAAGTGTTTTTTGTTCACCGGCGTAATAGTTCGAGGGTTTTCGAATTAGCGTACCGTTGTTGCAGATATAGCCTATCATCTAGTCCATCATTAAGTGCCCTTGTTTATTTCGTAGTTCCGGTCGTAACACTATGCACTTCTAACACATGAAGCATGCACCTTTCCTTTCAGGGGGAGAGGCATTCATTTCATGGTCAGAATTAGCAGCAGTTCTCTGAACTTCCCCCAGCCACATCTAATTCTAGCGACAGTGGCAGCCACGGCCCCACCTCCGGCAGAGATGGTATCTCCTAGGTAACAAAACTTGTCCACCAGCTCCAATGACTCATTTCCAACATTTTTAGCCACAGGATCATCACTTATCACAAGCTCGCCTTTGCACACTACACACTAAAATTTCTCTATTTCTGACTTATCCTTCGGCAGGGGTACTTTTATTCTACTATAGCGCTTACTCCAATGATGCACCCAACATCGACAGATGCTACATCAAATCAAGTTAGCGCCCACACCCTTTCCACACACTGCACATGGGTATGCACCGCTCTTTTCCACATTGCCTCGTTTCAATCTACAATGCATAACCTTGGTTTTGTTATCCTATCTATCTATCTATCTATCTATCCATATGCTCAGGCCCAATCCCCATTATGGGGGTAGCCGACTCAAGACAGAGCAAGAACAGGGAAAACACAAAAACAACATAAAACAACAAATGAACACAGATAAAAAGCACAAACTCACACACATCCAGGTCACCCAGGAGAAGACCAAGATACCAGGGTCACCAAGGTCGCTCCAGCACTCCCCCGGCCCCCGACCACCCGGAGAGGTTCCGATCTCGGCAGGCAGACATGCAGCGGAGCCAAAGCCACAAGCCCTCCCACCACACTTCCAGGCGCACCCTTCATATTAATCGTCTCCCCGGGCCAGGCGCCTGATGGACTATTATCTAGTCCAACTTGCCCCCGACCCCTTACTACTCCAAATGACCACGTGTTCACTCAACTATTCACAAGCATTCTCCATTCACTCCTGTCCACCACCACTTCCCCTGCCTAATCTATAGTCATTCCTCTATCATCCAAAGCCTTTCTTACACAGTCTCTCCATCTCAATGGGGGTCTTCCTGCCCTTCTATCTCCCCTTGTACCTGACTCACATATTCTCTTTGTAAGCCTTTCATCTCCCATTCGTTCAACATGACCTTACCAGCTCAGAACCCTTCTGTCCACTCTGGCTGACAAATGTTCCTGCTGCCCCACTCTCTACGTATATCTTCATTCCTCAATCTGTCTCTAAGAGTAACTCCACACATACTCCTCAAGCAGCTCATCTCCATCACATCCAGCCCTCTTTTCTCCTTTTTCTTCAGAGCCCATGTCTCAGCCCCATACATCACTGTTGGCACAACAATTCCTTGATACAGTGCACTGTTTACTTTCACTCCGAGATTTCTCGTCTTCCACATACTTCCCATTACTCCGAAAACCTTCCTTCCTTCACACACTCTCTGTTTTACCTCCACTTCCATACCTCCACTCCTGCTTATCGTTCCTCCTAGATATTTAAAACATTCTACTTGTTCCAATATTTCCCCATCCAGCCTCACATCTAGATTCACCCTATGCTCTCCCCTATTACACACCATTAGTTTACTTGTATTGACGTTCACCATCAGTTTCCTCCTTCTACAAACCACACCAAAATCTTTGACTACCCGCTGCAGTTTCTCATCAGAATCCGCCACCAATGCTGTGTCATCAGCGAACAGCAACTGATTCAACTCCCAATCTCTACCATTCTTTCCTACTAAACCCAATCCTCTTCCCATAGTTCTCCTTTTCACCTCCCTCACCACACCATCCATAAACATATTAAACAGCCATGGTGACATTACACAACCCTGTCGCAAACCTACCTTTACCTCAAACCATTCACTCAACTCACCATTTCCTACTCTCACACATGCTCTGCTCCCTTCATAAAAACTCTTAACTGCTTCTAACAAATTTCCTCCTATTTCATAAATCCTTAACACCTTCCACATTGCTTCTCGGTCCACATGATCATACGCTTTTTCCAAGTCCATAAAAGCCCAAAATATCTCCTTAAGCTTCTCTAAATACTTCTCGCATAACTGTCTTACTGCAAACATCTGATCCACGCACCCTCTTCCCCTCCTAAAACTGCACTGTTCTTTTCCTATTGCAACTTCCGTACACTTTATTATCCTCTTGTTACGAACTGGCACTCGGGTACACAAGGGCTCTCAATCAGGACTCGAATACGGCTCGCTGCCACAACGGAAACACACGATCCCAACCCCTGAGTACTGCCAGCCGAACAAAAAACACCAATATCCTCCAGAGTTCAATCTGCTATAACGGGGTATACAAGAACTCGGTACTAGTGTTCAACAACAGACTAATAAAGAGACAGGAATTATCTAGTCTGGTCAACAATCAAACAATGAAGTAAGAAACAACAACACCAAAGAATAGTGTTGGCCGAAGCCGAAGTAATCCACCCTTGACTATGAACTTAAGAAGTCCACCACCCTCTACTTCGGATCGGCACTATTACGTTATGTTAATTAATAGTCCTTAAGCATCGAGCAAGGAATCTTCTGAAAAAAGTTAGATGCTTCTCGGATGCTCGTAAGAAGTACGTATCGGATTTTGAACAGTAATTCAATAAGCAAAAACACTGGCAATTAAATACTATTAACCCTCTCCGACATATGACGCAATTTTGAGCCTATTAGGGATACTTTAAAGCCTTTATTACCATCAGGGTTTTTTACAAACCTTTATTTTAGTTACTTCAACCTCTGCAGTTGTCTTTGAGTTAGATGTGGGCAGAAAACTAATTTTGGAGAGGTAATTATAAGAGTGAGAGAACTCTATTTCTTATTGCTAATCTGGCAACCTCTGCGTCATATATGTCTGAAGGGGTTAAAGGCTTAAATTGGCATAAGAATAATTAAAAGAATATGCAATAGTAAATGGCAAACATTAAAAGGAAGTACTCCGCAAGTGCAACGGCAATAGCCTACTCGGATTGTGCTCGTGGGCCACTAATCACTAAAGTAGCCAAGCTTGCAACACATGAAATCAATAGTGCATAAACAATATCATACATAAGGAAAGCTTCAATACTATTCTGTATCTACTAATCGAGTAAAGTCTAGCTGGGGTACTGTAGGCAAAAGGTAGCAGTGACTGAGCAAAAACGGCTCGTAGCCTAGCGAAGTCCTCACGACTGTTTAAAGTATTACGTTAAAACTAACAAGTGCACTTTGAGAAATCCAGATCCCTTGTATCTGGTTTTCTCCCGGCTCCTTGACAAAGTAAAAACAAACTGTTAATAAAATACAGGGTGGTTAGGCTCTTGCCCTCACGCACTGTAAATTATTAACTCAACACAGTCAGCCGCGAAGACAACCTAGGCTTTACTGAACCGAAACGAGTATGCAGGTTTATCGCTTAACCACTGCATCAAACAACAACTCGTAACACAGAAAAGCCTTACCCCAGTCTAGCATTACCTAGACTAGCAGAAAACAGGAATAATAATAATAACACACAGGGAAATGCATAATACAAGTGCAACAAACATAACTCAATCCTATTCTAAGTCAACCCTTCCAAAATAGGCTATCTAATAGGCAAGTATCTCGTGAGAACTCAAGCGATAATACGTTGGCTGACTAGCTCTGCACCATGGACCATGGAAGTTAAACAGGGTAGGGAAAAGAGGAAATAAGAATGTAAGGTAGTAGAGAAAGTTCCCATCAGTCAGAAGAATATAAATAGTTAGCAAGGGAAATGAGAAGTCGCTCTGCCTAATGATTTCTGATGAAAAAATGGCTAGACTTCCCTTTTATACCCGGCCCTCTAGTGAGCCCAACGTGAACTACTAAGGACCGCCCACTGACAACCATTACGTAATTTCTCTCTCTCCTCTGGGATACACAATGCTCCCCTAGCACTGAGGGAGGGAGGAGTGCTAGTGAGTTAGGCCTACCTCCTGCCTGGCGTACCCACTGACACCTAACTGTGGCTGTTTCTCTTCCCATCATTACAAATAAGTTTTACACACAATACTTATAACTAATGATATAAAATAGAACTCGTTGACTCAGATGAAAACAAAATACATATTCATAATACTTATAGTTCAACGGCTCACACGAACTAAGTTAGGAAACTCTGCATAGACTACAGCCAAAGTTCCTGCCCTGACGATCCTAGCGAGAGTGGGGCATGACTAGGCGTTCTGTACAGCATGCTCACACGTGGACATGCGTCACACTCTCTATCAACACCGTGCCATACAGCTTTCCAACCACTGACAATAAACTAATACCTCTATAACTTGAACTCCTGCCGATCTCCCTTCCCCTTGTACAACGGCACAATACATGCACTCTTCCAGTCTATTGGTACCATTGACACAGCAAAGCACATATTGAAAAGTCTCTCCAACCAATCTATTATCACATCTCCACCCTTCTTTATACACTCCACAGCAATACCATCCAAACCTTCTGCTTTTCCCGCTCTCATTTGTTTCACTGCTTCTTTCACCTCATTTTCCTCAATCCTTTCATTCATTCCCTGCCACCTGGGTGGCCTGGGTAATCTATCTCCATCCACCTCTGCTTCAATCACTGCTTCTCTTCCATCTCTTGTATTTAACAAAGATTTAAAATACTCGGCATATCTTTTCCTCACTTCAACTGGTTCCACTAGTAATTCTCCATTTTCATCTTTCACTGACTCTTCCCTCTTTTGTCCTCCTTTCCTTACTTTATTTACCTCCTTCCAGAACATCTTCTTTCGTTCTTCAAAATTTTCACTCAGCCTTTGAACCCACCTTTCGTTTGCATCTTTTTTCGCTTCTCTAATTTTCCGTTTTGCCTCTCTCCTTTTCTCCTTGTACCTCTCCCATACCTCAACACTACCATCCTGTAAAACCCTCTCAAAACACTGTCTCTTCTCCTCAACTGCCTTTCTCACCGTATCATTCCACCACTCGCTTCCCTTCCTGATACCTCTGCCTCCTACTTTCCTTTTGCCGCATACTACCTCTGCACTTGCTTTCACTCCTTCCTTAAACTGTTGCCATTCAACCTCTACTTCTCTCTCATCCATCTCTCTCACTTCCATCCACTTTTCATTTAGTCTTTCTTTGTACTCCCTCTCTTTTTCACTCTTCTCTAACTCACTAACTTTTATTACCTCTCTTACTTCACGCTTGTCTCTTATTCTCCTGTAACTCTTAACTATTAGCTTCCCTCCACCAGGTAATGATCTGACATACCCTCCACCTCACCTCTCATCACATTCACATCCAGCAGTCTACACAATCTTTCCCTTGTCACCAGCACATAATCCATCAATGCCCTCTCTACAATCTCTCCCCTCACAAGTCTATGCCAGGTGTATTTGTGTATACGCCTTTTTTTGAAGAACGTATTACCTACACTCAATCTACACTCTTCACATACAGTTTTCAGTCGTTCTCCACTCTCGTTTACACCATCCACACCAAAACTACCGATGACTCCCTCAACAGGCTCATTTCCTACCCTAGCATTTAGGTCCCCTAAAACTATAACATTTTCATTTTCATCAAACCCTTGTAGACAATCTCTCAAATCCTCCCAGAAACCCTCTACCTCGTCTAACTCTCTTTCACTTCCTGGTCCATACGCACTTACAAAAACACACCTTTCACCCTTAAACCGCATTCTCACCCACATTAGCCTTGATGACACCTCTTTCCACTCTTTTATAAACTATCTCAACTCCTCCTTCACAATAATAGCCACTCCTTCTTTCCTCCTGACTCCCTCGTTTACACCAGACTTTCTACCTATCATGTTTCCAAAATCCACTTCTCCCTCTCCTTTCATCTTTGTTTCATTCAGTGCAAGGACATCATACATCCTTCTTTCAAATAACCTTCCAATATCCTCTCGCTTCTCATTCGTACTACATCCACGCACATTCAAAGCTCCTAATCCTCCTATTCTTAGGGTCCGGGACCACGAACGCGTTCCCTTGCCCCTATCTTTGTCTCGTTTTTTTGGTAGATTTATTTAAGGGGAGAAGGATACCAGGCCCCCCGCCCCCGATCCCCTTTACCCGACTTCTATGTCTCGCCGGAGAAAAGCGGTGGTGGAAATTTCTCACCCCTCCACCACAGAGGAGGCTACCTGCACCAGAAAGTGGCAGGCGTTGAGGTCTCCGCATCCCTACGCCATTTGAAAAAAAATAGAGATGCAGAAGGAGAAAAAGATAGAAGGGGCTATGGGAAGTAGAGGACACCAACCCTCACTCTGACAAAGGGTCAGCCCATCACTGTTAATATTGACTCTTAAACCTTTGCTTGCCATATCCTCTCTCCATCTTCTAAATTTGGCCTCAGCATCTTGCATATTGTGAGGTATTAGGACTAAATAAGGGGAGGTGTGGCGGAGTGGTCTTGCCACTGGACTGGTAGTCCAATGGACCCGGGTTCGATTCCCAATATGTCAATGGGAAGATATTGTTGGGATGGAATTTGTGCTGTACCTAGTATCAGTGCATTACCACAGCACACCGAAATGCCCCAAAAAATACCCTCATTGTTCCCTGATTAAAAAGCATTGTATGAATATACCCATATTCAATAATATGCTACAGGAGAGTAATGCCTAGTGAGTTAATTGCTCAATAGGTGGCGTTCTGAGAGTGAGGATCCGAGTGTGGGGAGTGAGACTGTGAAGCGCAGAGGCGAGGCGGCTTCAGAGATGGGATTGCTTCGAGCCGTGAAGCTTCGCATGTCTCACTCCCTAGACTGGAGCAAGACCTCACGGGCCTCACCGTGTTCAGCGGTAGAATGTAAAGGCTGTCAGCCTATGCCCGAGAGGGAGTAGTTGGAATATATATAAAAAAAAAAAAAAAATTGTCTGCATAACACAGTTCCACAGGAGTCCGCCTCTAAAATCTCTAGACAGTGCCTCCAGAACCATAATATAGAGGAGGGGGCTTAACACTGAACCCTGATGAACTCCAACATGGACTGTGAACTCATCACTAAGTACACCTTTCACCCTCACCGCAATTCCCGAACCTTCATACATCTTCATTATCACACGCACCAGCCACTCTTCCACACCAAGTTTCCTCATAGCCCACTGCACAACATCTCTAGGCACCCTGTCAAAGGCCTTCTCCAGGTCTACAATTACAAAGTAAAGATCCCTGCCTTTTAGTATCATTCCTATATCTTCCTGACTATGAAGATAGCATCGGTTGTACCACGTCCTGGCATGAAACCAAACTGCATATCATCAAGGGAGATGCTTTGCCTGATAATACCCTCAAAGACTCTCTCACAGACCTTCATGATTTGGTCAAGCATTTTCAGGCCCCTATAATTACCTCTATCTAGTGCATCCCCTTCTCCTTTGTATAAATTTACTATAACACTTTTGTGTCAATCCTCTGGGATTTTTTCATCTTTAATAATGGCGTTTATCAACTCAGTGACTAAGTTGACACCAGTCTCCCCTGAGGCTTTTATCATCTCAGCGATAATGTCAGAGCACACTGGAGCTTTACCGTCCTTCATTTTATTGATTGCGTCACTCACTACAGCTGGTGCTATCAAAGGAGGGGGTCCAAATATTGGTTTTTTGATACTAACCTGTTCCTTATCCCATTCAAACTCTACATTTAGCAATCATTCATAGTGTGCCTTCCATGCTTCTCTGATTTCACCCTCTGCATACACAATCTTCCCATTATCATTTCTAACACACTGTTCACGTATAATACCCCTACGGTCATTTTTAACTCGCCTAGCTAGGTTGAAGATCCCATTGGTATTATTAGTGTTACACACTTGTTCGATGACCAGGTCCTTAATGCCTTTGTAAGCATTGTGAATAACTCTTTTGGCAGTTCTTTTAGCTGCCTGGTATTCCTCCTTGCTGCCTTCCTTCTTCCATGCTTTGTAGCATCTCCTTTTCTATTTCACAGCATGTTCTACCTCATCGTTCCACCACCAGGAGATCTTATTCCTGGGTGATCCTTTGTTTTCCTACAGACTTTGTCAGTGGCAACGAGAAAGCTATGCTTAAGAAAATTCCATTAACTATTTACATCGCTAGGCTTAGCTTCCTTATTTCTATTCATTTCCTCCAGTTCTCTCTGAAACCTATCCCTAACTTCCTTGTTCTTCAGCAGCCACACTTTCCTTTTGGGCATGTATGCCTTCTTGCGCTTAGGAGCTCTGTATAAGCTCATGTTGCACACAAGTAGCTTATGCTGGGGGATACATTCTTCGCTCGGGATGACCTTTACATCCCGAACCAGTTTCCAGTCTTTCCTGTTAACCAAGAAGTAATCTATCTGGCTACTGGAGACCCCAGAGTTATATGTAACCAGATGGCTCCGTCTTTTCTTGAACTTCGTGTTACATACAACCATGTTGAGTGCAACGCAGGACTCCAGTATATATACGCCTTCCAGATTCCTCCTTCCATAACCATTTACTTCATGTACTCCCTCGTATCCATCTGCAGATGCTCCCACGTGATCATATTCCAGAAGTCCTCTTTTATCTCTTTCTGTAAGCCAGCCTGTGGGGCATATGCAAATATCACATTCAGAATTCTTTCACCAACTTTCAACTTCAAAACAATCAGCCTTTCACTAACTCTCGTAATCTGAAGCACACTTTCTGCCAGCTCTTCAGCCACCAGAACACCCACTCCTCCTCTCGCTTTACCAGTCTCAACCCCCTTCCAGTAGATCCTATATCTTTTCTTTCTTCCCACAATCCACTCTACCCCATGTGTTTCCTGGGCACAGCAGACGTCCACTCGCCTCCTCTCACACATCTCAGCCACTTGACTTGCACGCAGATTCATACTACCAACATTCACACTAGCAAGTCTGAGATTGTGGGGGGCATTTGTCCTTATCTTGTGCGGTTTTTGATCATCGGACTTGCGTTATTTCTCTTTAGGTTTAGTCATACTTAGTAAATTGGCTGGTAAATGGGCATCCCCCCCCCCCCCCAGAACTCCGGCTCCAGTCTACCCCGGGGACCATTCCCAGCACCTTCCCCCAAGAGATTACACGGGGGTAGGATCCAGTGGCCTCGGTCCGCCCCACCAGAACCAGCCGTAGGGACGCACCCCGTGCGCGTACACGGCACTACAACTGGTCTGCCATTTTTCGCCCAATGACAGGGCAGCCTCCTGGAGCGCGACCACCAGGTTCGGGCCCCTATACTGTTGGGCGGAAAGTGCCAGTCCGGGGAAACACTACGCACTGTACCCTCTGGATCCATTCTGTCCAGGTTGGGCCCAAGGCGCCTGGTCTGGGTCCAGAGGGAGCTACATCCACCGCCAGTGTGCCACCATTAGGCAAATTGGAACAAGAACAATGAAGCCCTGTCACAGCACTGTCATATGTAAACAATGCCAGCGCCAATAACAAGGCTTCATTGTATAGTAATGGCTGTTAGTTCGCAAATCTAACACCATCCCCCCTATTAGTCGCTTTGTACGTCACGCAGTAGGATGCGTGAGGCATATTCTTTTTTTCCTCCACCATAGGGTAAGGGGGCCTTATATATATACTGTATATATATATATATATATATATATATAATATATATATATATATATATATATATATATATATATATATATATATATATAAGAGGCCCCCTTACCCCCCAGGGGGTAAGGGGGCCTTCACTTATGGTGGAGGAAAAAAAGAATATGCCTCACGCATCCTACTGCGTGACGTACAAGGCGACTAATGCCCCTTTCCCACTGGTGAGACAAGTCACGATTTTTTTCGCCGAAACCAATAAATTGGCACATTCGTGACATGTCTCAACACCTCTCATGAAAAATCGTTTGACTCTCAAGGCCTCTCAGGCCTCGCAAGGGCCCTCGCGGGTCGTCGCATAATGTTCGCACAGTTCAAAATTTTGGACGCGGACTCACGATGATTGGTTACCCTCGCAAGCATCGTCGAGCATCGCCGAAGGGTTTCTGCGATCATCTGCGACATCGGCGAGACATCGCGGAGTTAGTCGCACAAAAATTTGTTTTTGAAATTTTCCAAAACGTCGCACGACTGATCGCCGATGCTCTCGGATGTTCCGAGAACATCAACGATCATCGGCAATTTCCTCGTGCTCGCCGAGAGTATACCCGCCAGGGGTATGCTCTGCACGAGGCATGCGAAGGGCCTTGCGACGTCGCGGAATGCTCAAGACACACCTGTCGAGGCCAGAGAGCATCTTCGGAGAGGTGGGTAAAAAAACATTATTAGGCCTATGGTGAGATATCTTTCACCTACGGTGAAATTTCACATATTGTTATATTTGTTGTTGTTGTTGATGAAATCTTATAGAATAACCTTTCCTCTTGCGTTCTTGAAAACAAAACAAAATAAAACAAAAATTATTATGGGTGAAAACCGACTGAGAGTTAGGGCAAATACGGGCGAACTGATGGTATGCCTTCACCTACGGTGAAATTCCACATATTGTTATTTTTGTTGTTGTTGTTGATGAAATCTTATAGAATAACCTTTCCTCTTGCCGTTCATGAAAACAAAAAAATCTAAAAAACACTTATTTATGGTGAAAACAGACAGTTAATATTTTGCTGCGGAATGGATTCTATAAGAGCGAAAAACTATCGTTATTGATTTATTTCTATAAAATCCAATAATGATGATAGAATAATCTAAACACCGCCATCATGTTCAGCGGACATATATATATATATTTTGTTTTGAGAGTAAGCTAAGTTTGTACATTTTTCGATAGAAAAATTTCTCCGGCGAATCCGGATTTCTCCATACAATGCTGGCTCCCTATCGCTCGCCAGGAAGAAATCGACACCTGGATGGGGATAAACGTCTTAAAACAGTATGCTGAACGGGCCGAACGGATACAAGGCAAAGAGAGAGGAAGAGAAATAGAAAACAAAATAAAAAACGAGGAGAGAGGGAGAGAAAGAGAAAACAACAAACAGCAGGTGGGCTCAATGTTTGCGTTACGGCTTAACAATTGAGCCCACCTCGCTTTTTTTAGTTTACTCTTTCTCTCACTCTCTCCTCGTTTTTTTTTTTTTTTTTTCTATTTCTCTCCCTCTCTCTTTGCCTTGTATCCGTTCGGCCCCGTTCAGCCTACTGTTTTAAGACTTTACCCCCATCCATGTTTCACTATTTTCCTGGTGAGCGGTAGCGAGCCAACATATATATTGTTTGTTTTGAGAGCAAGCTAAATTTGTACATTATTTGATAGAAAAATGTCTCCGGCGAAGCATTGCCAACCTCCGAATCAAGGGGAGAAGGGTCGTTTTTCTGGTCCCCTTTCTTCCTCATGGTTAACCCCATTAGTTTTCATATTTTATGACGTTCGGCCCATTAGTTTGGCGTGCTATGCTAATTCCACTCTGCAATTAGCACATTCACGTTACATTCGCTCAGCTGCGCACACCTCGCCGATCTCGCCGACGTATGTGCGATGCCAACGCCGAAACGCCGATGATCGACGATGAATCGTTCATTCATCACAAGAATTTGTGCCTTAAAAAAATACTTTTATCACCTCGCCGAAGTAAACGCCGAACCATCGCTTGGATAGCCGAAGAGCAGAACATACGGCGAGTATTCTTTCATCCTCGCGCATGATCTCGTAAGATATTTTTGAAAATGTGACATGCCCTCGCAGAGGTTCATCGGCGAAACATCGTTCACTTCCCCGATAGCGTCGCCCGTGGCGGCGGTTGCGGCGCCGACCTCGGCGACATCTTCGCCCAGTATAATTTGTCATCTGTTTGTAACGTCGAAATCGTGAACGTCGCCCGTATTCTTGCGAATTTGACAAAACGAAGGCATCGGCGACGAAAATCGTGACTTGTCTCACCAGTGGGAAAGGGGCATAATATGTTAGATTGTTGTATCAAATCGCCACATGGGCTAATCTTTTAATATCCAGGTGTCGATGTGTTCGTGCCAATAGTGAGCCAGCATTTTATGTAGAAATCCGGCTTCGCCGGAGACATTTTTCTATTGAAAAATTTACAAATTTAGCCAGCTGTCTAACTCATTATCCAAAATATGGTGGCTCGCTACCGGTATAAATCGACACCTGGAATGGGTTAAACGTCTTAAAACCAGGGATGTTTGAGTTAAATCAAGTTGATTTTAATCACTGATTTAAATCATTATTTAAATCAAATGATATGTTTAAAAAAATCAATGATTTAAATCATAACCTTATAATTATTTGAAGACGAGAGGGGAAAGAAGGAAAATTAAGCAAATGGGTTTTATGAACACCAATTTTATTATTGTAGTATAATTAGATCATAATGAGACTAAATGAGTGGTGCGGGGGAATCCACTGTGGCACTTTTAGATAGCAAATGTCTGGTTCCATGTCATTTCAACCAGTAGACCATTTCAACCAGTAGCTATCAACCAGTGCCAAATCAACCAAGACCAACCAAACCAGTGCCAAAATATAGTACTAACCTAACCTAACCTAACCTAACCTAACCGTAGTGGTTGATTTGGTACTGGTTGAGAGCTACTTGTTGAAATGGTCTACTGGTTGAGTTGACCGGTCACCCAAATTTCTATGTGGTTGTTTTCACAGCAGAAATATTTGTTCCTCAATTATATATATATTTTGTATTGTACTGTACGAAAGGCCACACTACTATAACCAAAAGTTGATTGTGCATGTTACTTTTGTTTATAAAAAGCCAAAGTGATATTAACCAAAGTTTAATATGCATTATGATTATCAAACAAAAAATATAATTATCTTGTTTAACTGCCGAAGTAACTATTACTACAACAAAAATAATGTAAACACAATATTTAAATCAATGGATAGTGAGTGTATAGTGGAATTAGTATTATAAGAAAAAGTATAGATAAATTTAAAGATACCCAAAATAGTACAAATTCCTTTTTCGTAATGTTTATTATCCAGGGTTAGCTAAAAGAAAGTACCTTGTAACTGAATATAATAAGCATAAATTCCACTTTAATTTAATTGGTTAGACCAAACAAAGAATATAAGCATCATCATGATCATAAGGAGGAGTGTGTTTATTCATGAACCTAAAAAGGAAAACAAGTTGTGTTGCCTTCTCACAGATATATAAAATATGTAAATTCATCTGTATTTCATGTTATATGCATTTTTAATTCACTTATTCTATCTCTCTTTAGTTATAAATATGCTAAACAATATACTGTAGCAGTTAGATTTCATGTAGAGCATCAAATTAATGAAAATAAAAATAAATCGATTGAAATCAAATAAATCTTATTTAAATCAAACACATCTGATGAAAATCAAATAAATCGAATTGTTTTTTTTGTATTCATTTTAAATACAACAAATCAACAACTCTGCTTAAAACGGTAGGCTGAATGGGGCCAAATGGATACAACCCAGTGAGAGAAAAAAAGCAGGGCACCCCCTTAATAATCACCTTGGAATTATTTGGGCATGGAGATTATTTGGCCACTCTATTTTGTATTGTAAGGGAGCCCACCTCTTCCTCTACCTCTCTCTTTGGCTTGTATCCATTCGGCCCCCTTCAGCCTA
This sequence comes from Paralithodes platypus, assembly GCA_032716605.1. Classification (NCBI taxonomy): domain Eukaryota; kingdom Metazoa; phylum Arthropoda; class Malacostraca; order Decapoda; family Lithodidae; genus Paralithodes; species Paralithodes platypus. The sequence goes on from CM064482.1 coordinate 30,015,887, forward strand.
CTGTTTTAAGACGTCTACATCCATCCAGGTGTCAATATTTTCCTGGCGAGCGGTAGCCAGCCAGCATATACGGTATACATTTTTGTTTTGACAGCAAGCTAAATTTTTTACATTTTTCGATAGAAACATGTCTCCAGCGAAGCCGGATTTCTCCATACAATGCTGGCTCGCTATCGCTCGCCAGGAAGAAATCAACACCTGGATATGGATAAACGTCTTAAAATAGTTGGCTGAATGGGGCCGAATGGTAAGAGAAAAGAGGAGAGAAAGATAAAGAAAAACGGAGACCCCCTTAATTAGATACTACAGTATATAATCCATCTTTATATAATATTATTGTTGTACTTAAACTTAAATCCACTGCTCTACTAGGGTAGGAATAATTCGCCAGTTGTTTGAAAGTTCGCATATTTATTTATTTATTTAACAAACTCCCATGGTAACCGTAATCTGCATAACAATTGATTCTCTGTTCTGGACAAGATGGGTTCAAACTATTAGTTGAATACCTACGACGGCCCAGTAAAGGTTGCACTTCCGAATTGTTTCATTCCCATTACTACCTATTTGGACAATCGCTATTCAGAGTTTCGACCCAGTTCGACTCTGAGCTAAAGGCACATCACTATATTCACAATGTGGTTGACAATACTATACTATAACTCCTTTAATGTGTCCTTGAATCACTATAACAATATTAGGACCGAGGATTTAATCAACATGTTCTCAAATCACCCTAATAATATCAGAAACATTTATTCCTTTACATGAGATTTTATAACCTTATTCATATTAGACAAGATTATTAAATCCATAGGTATTTATATCGCCATGACCATACTAGTAAACAATTACTCAATCAGCGTTCTTAAATCTCTTTAACTAGATTAAACACAATTACTGAATTAACAGGTATTTCTATCACCTAGACAATATCAGAACACTATATCCTTTAAGTTACTTCAACAATGTTATAAACTATTATTTAATTTATGAGATCCTTAAAACTAGTTGGCTAGATATGTACGTGCAATCGAAAGCATGCTGTCGACGAGGTGAATATCTTATTAATAAATGTTGTTTCCTTATAACAAAAAGAATATTTCATAGGTTTGAGCTGGAGCCTCTCTCCATTTCTCCAGCTATGTCCAAACAATGTTGCAAATACTAAACCCCGGGGGCAGGAGGCTAGGAATCCTCCTCCCCTTGTAAAATTCTCCTACTCAACGAGACAGAGAAAGGGGCGAGGGAACGCGAAAGTGGTCCCAAACCCTAAGAATTGAAACTTTACAGGTTTCTTTTCGGGCTCTGCCTCGTGTCGGCCACCCCCGCAATGGGGTATGTGCCTGAGTATTGTGACGCATGTCCAGTGTGAGCATGCTGTACAGAACGCCTAGTCATGCCCCACTCTCGCTAGGATCGTCAGGGCAGGAACTTTGGCTGTAGTCTATGTAGAGTTTCCTAACTTAGTTCATGTGAGCCGTTGTACTATAAGTAATATGAATATGTATTTTGTTTTCATCTGAGTCAACGAGTTCTATTTTATATCATTAGTTATAAGTATTGTGTGTAAAACTTATTTGTAATGATGGGAGAAGCGGCAGCCACAGTTGGGGGTCAGTGGGTGCGCCATGCGGGAGGTGGGCCTAACTCACTAGCACTCCCCCCCCCCTCCCCCCTCCCCTCAGTGCTAGGAAAGCCTTTGTCTATCCCAGAGGAGAGAGAGAAATTACGTAATGATTGTCAGTGGGCGGTCCTTAGTAGTTCACGTTGGGCTCACTAGAGGGCCGAGTATAAAAAGGGAAGTCTAGCCATTTTTTGATCAGAACTCATTAGGCAGAGCGACTTCTCATTTCCCTTGCTAACTATATATATTCTTCTGACTGATGTGAACTTTCTCTACTACCTTACATTCTTATCTCCTCTTTTCCCTACCCTTTTTAACTTCCATGGTCCCGTTGGTGCAGAGCTAGTCAGCCAACGTATTATCGCTTGAGTTCTCATGAGATACATGCCTATTAGATAGCCTATTTTGGAAGGGTTAACTTAGAATAGGATTGATTTATGTTTGTTGCACTTGTCTATGCATTTCCCTGTGTTATTATTATTCCTGTTTTCTGCTAGTCTAGGTAATGCTAGACTGGGGTAAGGCTTTTCTGTGTTACGAGTTGTTGTTTGATGCAGTGGTTAAGCGATAAACCTGCATACTCGTTTCGGTTCAGTGAAGCCTAGGTTGTCTTCGCGGCTGACTGTGTTGAGTTAATAATTTACAGTGCGTGAGGGCAAGAGCCTAACCACCCTGTATTTTATTAACAGCTTGTTTTTACTTTGTCAAGGAGCCGGGAGAAAACCAGATACAAGGGATCTGGATTTCTCAAAGTGCACTTGTTAGTGTTAACGTAATACTTTAAACAGTTGTGAGGACTTCGCTAGGCTACGAGCCGTTTTTGCTCAGTCACTGCTACCTTTTGCCCACAGTACCCCAGCTAGACTTTACTCGATTAGTAGATACAGAATAGTATTGAAGCTTTCCTTATGTATGATATTGGTTATGCACTATTGATTTCATGTGTTGCAAGCTTGGCTACTTTAGTGATTAGTGGCCCACGAGCACAATCCGAGTAGGCTATTGCCGTTGCATTTGCGGAGTACTTCTTTTTAATGTTTGCCATTTACTATTGCATATTCTTTTAATTATTCTTATGCCAATTTAAACCTTTAATAGTATTTAATTGCCAGTGTTTTTCTTATTGAATTACTGTTCAAAATCCGATACGTACTTCTTACGAGCATCCGAGAAGCATCTACTTTTTTCAGTAGATCCCTTGGTCGATGCTTAACACCCTACGAGCGGCCTATGCGGTTTATTTATATGTACCGCCCAGCGGGGTGTTTTTAGCCAAAATAGGGCTGTTTACGTGATCATTTTCATGCCTAAATAAGCCAGAACGTAAAACAAGTACTATCCCTGAAAGGGCATAAACAGAGCTTTCGAATGACACCATAACGATCCTTTTATGATGGCTAGTTTTCTTGCAATAACCGTGCAACGCGAGTGCAAAAAGCATGTCATTCGGTACTAATTCAGTATGTAGCGAGTGAGGGAGGGAGCTGAGATTCGTGTCAGTAGGTTCGCCGCGGTGGTCTGGAGCAGTCATACGCTCGCTAGTCTCCTGCCACCACTTGTCTCTCTCTCTCAGCAACATTACGTGCTGAAATTGCACTCGACCTTTTCATAGTCCAGCTTTATTTAACTCGACTTATGTGGTGAGCCTCTAATTAAGGGTTAAGGACTATTAATTAACGTAACGTAATAGTGCCGATCCGAAGTAGAGGGTGGAGGACTTCTTAAGTTCTTAGTCAAGGGTGGATTACTTCGGCTTCGGCCAACACTATTCTTTGGTGTTGTTGTTTCTTACTTCTTTGTTTGATTGTTGACCAGACTAGAGAATTCCTGTCTCTTTATTAGTCTGTTGTTGAACACTAGTACCGAGTTCTTGTATACCCCGTTATAGCAGATTGAACTCTGGAGGGTATTGGTGTTTTTTGTTCGGCTGGCAGTACTCAGGGGTTGGGATCGTGTGTTTCCGTTGTGGCAGCGAGCCGTATTCGAGTCCTGATTGAGAGCCCTTGTGTCCCCGAGTGCCAGGTCGTAACAAATGGCGACCTTGCTTTGGATTTTGTGAACAGTATACATTTTTGCAGAGTTGTACAACATTTGTTTGTTTGTATTTTAGCGTGCATATTGAAGAATATTTTTTTTGTATGGCAATTAGTAAAGCATTTAAGAGACTCCAGTTAATTTAGTAATTAGTGCTTGCATAGGAAGTTTAACACTTTTGTCTCGAGAATTTTTTTGTGGACTTCAGTATGTCGTGCATTAGCACTGACGATGAGCGAGAGATGCCATTTGAAGGTGTGCCGTTAGTAACCAGTGAGGAGGATGCTAGAGTTTTTGTGAGTAAGCGGTACCACGTGACGGAGGAGAGGCTGACTGGGGTGGATGTTTGTGGCTTGCACCTGATAGCCAAGGTTTTGGGCATTTCCAATGTAGTAGGGATGTCCAAGGGGGAGCTGATTTCCTGGGTGTTGCGTGGGCGACATGGGGTTTCGGAGGAGAGGGCGTTTGGGGGGGTTCCTCCCCAGATCCCCTCTCACTCGACTCCCACAGTGCCGTCCACTCAGTTACCGGAGGTTAGCACTCTCCCACAGAGGGATGAGAATTGGCAGATTGGAGTGCCCTCGGGTGGTGCACATGGTGGTTCCCCAGTTTTTGCCCCCCCTCTTTCAGTAGTGGCAGCTCCCTCTTCCTGCCTGTCTCCAGATATGGTATTTAGACTTGAGCTTGCTAAGATTGAGGCTAGGAAGCAGGAGATTGAGGCTAGGAAGCAGGAGGATGAGACCAGGAGGCAGGAGAATGAGACCAGGAGGCAGGAGGATGAGACGAGGAGGCATGAGATTGAGGTTAGGAGGCATGAGGCTGAGCTTAGGTACGACTCGGAGAAATATTGTGCTAAATTAGATTTAGATAAGTCTCGTGCAGAGTCGACAGGGACTTGGATGGGCCGTGAGGGCCAAGTAAGAGAACAGTCCTTGGCCCAATTAGTCAAATTGGTGCTGGTATTTAGTGAAACTGAAGTCACAGAATTTTTTAATCGTTTTGAGAAGAAATGTAGGGAGCATAATTGGCCTGAAGAGAAGTGGGCAGCTCTAGTCTCCTCAAGACTTACGGGTAAGGGTCTGAAGGCTTATGATGCACTGCCTTTAGAGTCTTGCATTGACTACCCAGAATTGAAGAGAGCTGTCCTACGGGCATACGAGTTGCAACCAGAAACATATCGATTGAAGTTTCGGGGTGTTACAAAGACTAGGGAGGCGACCTTTCTTGAACATGCCCGGGACTTAAAAGATGCACTTAAAAACTGGACACGTTCTGAGAAAGCTGAGACGGCCGAACAGTTGACTGAGCTGTTTCTGCTCGAGCAGTTTTATAAGTGTACTGGTGCAGAAATGACTTTAACTATTAAAGAAAAGAACCCAAAAACTCTACAGGAGGCAGCTGAGATGGCTGACCTCCGGCTATCACTAATTCGTGGGTGCGGGTCTGCCCAGCGTAGTGAGGCAGGTAACAAGGGGCGTGACACCCCATAGTTAGTGATATACCTTATGCAAACAAGTACAAGAGCCATGATACCAAGACTGACCACAAGACTAGCACCGTCCCATTTAAGAAGGGGCCGGGCCCTTCCCAGTACCTAGGGAAGCCCAAAGGGGAGTTGGAGTGTTATCATTGTCATAAAAAGTGGCACTTTGCAAGAGTCTGTCCTAGCAAACCACCTACAGCAGCTGTGTCTTTGGCCTGCAACATTGGTGTGTCTCCGAAGTCATCTGAGTTTGCCTGGGGCAGTTCGTCAGAGGCTGAGGCACAGCCAATGCAGAAGCACCTGGGAGGCTCGAACCCTGCTCAGGATGTTTTTTGCGACCATAGAGGGCGGGGTTGCGTGATGTGGGCGGGGCGCAAGCATGGAGTAGAGGTCTTGCGTGATACAGGTGCTTCCCAGACTCTGATGAAAAACTTGACTGGCTACCCTATAAACGCGGCTCGGGTGGTAGTGGTGCAGGGTATTAATGCAACTCGGTCATACCCGCTGGTGCGGTTGGAGTTGGAGGTGGATGGTGTGGCACGTGAATTGGATGTCGGGATTGTGGAGAAACTGCCAGTGGAGGGCGTCGACCTTCTTCTCGGCAACGACTTTGCAATGCCCGCTTCTGAGGTTCTACCCTTAGTCGTTGCCGAGAGGCCGGCCGACGTGAGTAGGGAAGAGCAAGAGTGGGTCGAGCGGTGCCAGACACAACCCATGGCGTGTGTTGTCACCCGAGCTCGGGCAGCTAAAGTGTCACAGCCTAGTCCTCCGTCTTCAGACCAGCGGAGGAACGATCAACAGGAGGAGGCTAAAGCTGGAGTTGGTTTTAAGAGTTTTGACTCGGCGGCTCTCCTGGGTGATTCAGTATTAGCACCATTACTTAATTCTGGAGTAGCCCCTGGGCCTGTCATCGAGAGTGACGAGGCTGGGCATGACGAGTCTCCACGACAGCAACGTTATGTACATCGAGAGAGACAGAGGGAGCAGCCCAGTATCGGGGAAGGTCATGCATTGCTCCGGGAGCAGTTAGATCGCTTGGCACCCTCAGATATACGTCGGTTGCAACTAGAGGACCCTGAGCTCCAAACGTGTGCTAATGGAGCTGTAGAGCTCGACGAGGACGGCGATGCACAGCCAGGAGATTTTTTTTATTTAGAAGGCATCCTTTATAGGCGTTTTCAAGACCCTAAACGTAGTTGGCAAAAGGGGTCCGGAGTAGTGGACCAGTTGGTGGTGCCACGGGAGTACAGGGATAGCCTACTGAGGTTGGCGCATGACACACCACTGGCAGGACATCTAGGGGTGAGAAAAACGGTGGCGGCTTTGGGGAAATTGTTTTGGTGGCCGGGGATGAAGTCTCATGTGCAGTCATGGATAAACTCCTGTGATATTTGTCAACGTGTCGGGAAACCGAACCAAGTTATTCCTAAGGCTCCGTTACACCCTATTCCTGTGATTGGGCCACCCTTTAGTAAAATTATTGTTGACATGGTTGGTCCACTCCCTCCCACTAAGGCGGGAAATAAATTTTTGTTAACCATAATGGATGTTGCCACTAGATACCCCGATGCATACCCTATGAAAAATGGAATGGCTAAGACGGTAGTCAGTAACTTGTTGTGGTACTTCTCAAGGTACGGGTACCCGGAGGAGATTCAGTCTGATCAGGGATCTAATTTCACCTCCAACATGTTCAAGCAAACAATGCAACAGCATGGGATACGAGCAGTAGTATCGTCAGCGTATCACCCTGAGAGTCAAGGGGTGCTTGAGCGGTGGCATGCTACACTTAAAAGCATGCTCAGGTGTTATTGTGCTGACAACGGTATGGATTGGGATCTTGGATTGCCTTATGTGCTGTTTGCTGCTCGGGAGGTACCTGGTGAGAGCCTGGGATTTAGTCCAAACGAGCTGATTTTTGGACACCGTGTCAGGGGCCCCCTTAACATGCTGAAAGAAATTTGGGAGGGGACTGTGCAGCCTTGTCCATTATTAAAGTATGTGCTTGAAAGCCGTGAGCGCATGCTTAAGAGTCTGGAGATGGCAGGTAGAAATTTGACAGAATCACAAGCTTTGATGAAGGACAGGTATGATCGCAAAGTGAGGCTCCGGAAGTTCACTGTAGGACAAGAGGTATTAATTTTGTTGCCTTTGGTTGGTAACCCCCTCTCTGCGAAGTACACTGGACCTTATAAAATTGTAGAAAAAATGTCAGACTTAGATTACCTTGTTGCCACTCCAGACAGGAGGAAAAAGAACCAGTTATGTCACGTGAACCTTATTAAAGAGTATGTGAGGCGCCCCTCTGAGCCTCTCACTGTCCCTGTGTTGGCTTGTTGCGGCCGTGGTGGAGAAGGAGAGGGGGACAGTCAAGCTTCAGAGGAGGATAGCTGGGATCAACATGTTTCAGCGGATCAGTGGGCGGGGAACTCGAGCCTAAGGGCTGACGAGGCTATAGCTCATTTGCCTGAGCCGCAGTTTGATGCTATCCGTCAGTTGTTCGGTTCATACCCCACTGTATTTGCTGAACACCCAGGCCTCACTACTCAGGCTATGCATGATGTTGACGTGGGGGACCATCTACCCTTTAAGTCAATCCCGTACTGTGTGCCCCCCATAAAACTACCAGCTCTGAGGGATGAGTTGGAGTATATGCTCGGTAGAGGGTTGATAGAGAAAGGCACAGTTAAGTGGACTTCCCCTGTAACACTGCAGCCTAAGCCAGATGGCAAGGTACGCTTTTGTATTGATTTCCGTAGGTTAAACGGTTTGACTCCAACTAACCCATATCCTCTTCCTCGGGTTGATGATAGTGTTGACAAAATTGGAAATGCTCGTTTTTTGTCTAAAGTAGATTTAGTAAAAGGTTACTGGCAAGTACCTTTGTCCGAGCGTGCTAAAGAGGTATGTGGTTTTGTTGTGGACGGGAGTACCTACCGGTGCAATGTTATGCCTTACGGACTTAAGAATGCACCAGCAACGTTTCAGAACCTGATGAATGAAATTGTAAAGGACATTCCAAATTGCACCGTATATTTGGACGATGTAATCATTTATGATGACGACTTTGAGAGCCATTGTGAGCACCTTGAGACCTTGTTCCGGAAACTTAGTGAAGCAGGTCTGGTAGTAAATTTGGCAAAGTGTGTCTTCGTAAAAGCCACTGTGCAGTACCTTGGGTTTGTAGTGGGAAGGGGACAGGTGTGCCCTCCTCAGAACAAGGTACAGGCTATCAATAAATTTCCGCACCCAACAACTAAGAAGCAGATTATGAGATTCTTGGGTATGATAGGCTACTACAGACGCTTCATAAAAGGTTACTCAACGGTGTTGGCACCTCTCACAGATTTGTTATCTAAAGACAAAAAGTTTTTGTGGGCACCTGAGTGTGAAAAGGCTTTCACTTTGGCGAAACATTTGCTATGTACTCACCCGATACTCAGGGCCCCAGACTTTAACAGGCCTTTTCAGCTGACAACAGATGCTAGTGGTGTAGGGGCTGGTGCCGTCTTGCTACAGACAGACAATGAAGGTGTGGAACACCCAGTAAGTTTCTTTTCTAAGAAGTTCAATGCTGCACAAAAGAACTATTCTACAATAGAAAAGGAATTACTGGCGATTGTGCTGTCGCTCAGGCACTTCGAGGTGTATGTTCCAGCCTATGGCCCAGTCGTGGTTATCTACACTGATCATCACCCTTTGAGATTCCTGAATCAATTTCACAATCGCAATATGAGACTGACCAGGTGGTCTTTGATGTTGCAGGAGTATAACCTGGACATCCGTCATATTGTTGGATGTGACAATGTGATCGCGGATTGTTTATCAAGGGTGGATGATCAGTCGTAGGCTATCACAGGTGTGTGGGTTTGAGTGGAGGAAAATAGGCTGCCCTTATAGTGCAGCCGGGAAAAACATATTAAAATATAAAAATCATATAAAAAACTCTTTCTTTTGATATAGGTAATCGTATAAGTTTGTCATAGCCTATAGAGTTTGAGTAGTCCACGAACTATCAAACGGCTGAGCTGCTGTAAGCTCGCTCTGGGAGCATGATATTGTGTCTTTTTGCTATTGTTGGGAGGAGTTATAAAATGTGAATTTTTGGTTAATAATAAGATGTGTTTTGGTGATAAACTCAGCTTTGTTTTAGTGCCATGCGGTCGCTGGGCGTGAGGGGCTTGATGGGGTTCTGTGTTTGTCAGATTTTAGCTCAGGGTTGAGCAAGTAAAATCTTGGGGGAGGTGTGACGCATGTCCAGTGTGAGCATGCTGTACAGAACGCCTAGTCATGCCCCACTCTCGCTAGGATCGTCAGGGCAGGAACTTTGGCTGTAGTCTATGTAGAGTTTCCTAACCTAGTTCATGTGAGCCGTTGTACTATAAGTAATATGAATATGTATTTTGTTTTCATCTGAGTCAACGAGTTCTATTTTATATCATTAGTTATAAGTATTGTGTGTAAAACTTATTTGTAATGATGGGAGAAGCGGCAGCCACAGTTGGGGGTCAGTGGGTGCACCATGCGGGAGGTGGGCCTAACTCACTAGCACTCCCCCCCCTCCCCCCTCCCCTCAGTGCTAGGAAAGCCTTTGTCTATCCCAGAGGAGAGAGAGAAATTACGTAATGATTGTCAGTGGGCGGTCCTTAGTAGTTCACGTTGGGCTCACTAGAGGGCCGAGTATAAAAAGGGAAGTCTAGCCATTTTTTGATCAGAACTCATTAGGCAGAGCGACTTCTCATTTCCCTTACTAACTATATATATTCTTCTGACTGATGTGAACTTTCTCTACTACCTTACATTCTTATCTCCTCTTTTCCCTACCCTTTTTAACTTCCATGGTCCCGTTGGTGCAGAGCTAGTCAGCCAACGTATTATCGCTTGAGTTCTCATGAGATACATTTTTTTTTTTTTTTTTTTTTTTTTTTTTTTTCAAGAGACAATGAACGGAGGAAGGAAAAACACAGATAAAACAAAAAGGTCCATGTGCCTAAAGGCATCCTCCATTCATAAAATGTTTGTAACAACTGGATTTAAACATTTGTTGATTGTAAGTTTGTGGAAAGCAATTCGAGGGAAGTGAATTCCAAAGAGTAGTAGCTCTGGGGATAAATGAATTCTGATAAGCAGAAGTTCTGCATTGTGGAGGAGAAAGTGTAAATTCATGGGCGCTCTCAGCTGCCCTAGTTCTACGGGGAAAGATGTGGAGACACAATTGAAGCAAGTTCCTCGGAACAATTGCTGTGAAAATTCTGTAGAATAATGCAAGGATGCATCGTTTCATCGTATGGTTGATGTAGAAAGGTCCTGTGTGATTGCAGGGTTATTGATTAATCTAATAGCTTTATTTTGAATTTGTCCAACTGCCTCAATGCAACCACTCCACTTCCACCCCCACAGAGGTGAACAGTAATCCATCTGAGAGCGCACATGACTTTTATTACGGCCACTGCTCGTCAGTGAAGAATTCTCGAACTCTGTACAGGAGTCCCAGTTTTTTAGAGGTATTTTTAGAGACATGCCTATTAGATAGCCTATTTTGGAAGGGTTAACTTAGAATAGGATTGATTTATGTTTGTTGCACTTTTCTATGCATTTCCCTGTGTGTTATTATTATTATTCCTGTTTTCTGCTAGTCTAGGTAATGCTAGACTGGGGTAAGGCTTTTCTGTGTTACGAGTTGTTGTTTGATGCAGTGGTTAAGCGATAAACCTGCATACTCGTTTCGGTTCAGTGAAGCCTAGGTTGTCTTCGCGGCTGACTGTGTTGAGTTAATAATTTACAGTGCGTGAGGGCAAGAGCCTAACCACCCTGTATTTTATTAACAGCTTGTTTTTACTTTGTCAAGGAGCCGGGAGAAAACCAGATACAAGGGATCTGGATTTCTCAAAGTGCACTTGTTAGTGTTAACGTAATACTTTAAACAGTTGTGAGGACTTCGCTAGGCTACGAGCCGTTTTTTGCTCAGTCACTGCTACCTTTTGCCCACAGTACCCCAGCTAGACTTTACTCGATTAGTAGATACAGAATAGTATTGAAGCTTTCCTTATGTATGATATTGGTTATGCACTATTAATTTCATGTGTTGCAAGCTTGGCTACTTTAGTGATTAGTGGCCCACGAGCACAATCCGAGTAGGCTATTGCCGTTGCATTTGCGGAGTACTTCTTTTTAATGTTTGCCATTTACTATTGCATATTCTTTTAATTATTCTTATGCCAATTTAAAACCTTTAATAGTATTTAATTGCCAGTGTTTTTCTTATTGAATTACTGTTCAAAATCCGATACGTACTTCTTACGAGCATCCGAGAAGCATCTAACTTTTTTCAGAAGATTCCTTGCTCGATGCTTAAGGACTATTAATTAACGTAACGTAATAGTGCCGATCCGAAGTAGAGGGTGGAGGACTTCTTAAGTTCTTAGTCAAGGGTGGATTACTTCGGCTTCGGCCAACACTATTCTTTGGTGTTGTTGTTTCTTACTTCTTTGTTTGATTGTTGACCAGACTAGAGAATTCCTGTCTCTTTATTAGTCTGTTGTTGAACACTAGTACCGAGTTCTTGTATACCCCGTTATAGCAGATTGAACTCTGGAGGGTATTGGTGTTTTTTGTTCGGCTGGCAGTACTCAGGGGTTGGGATCGTGTGTTTCCGTTGTGGCAGCGAGCCGTATTCGAGTCCTGATTGAGAGCCCTTGTGTACCCGAGTGCCAGGTCGTAACAGTATATACATACATACATACTAAACCCCACAAAACTGCTCAGGTAAGTCTATTTATCTCAGTTACTTGGACTATAACCATTTATTTCCCCTTACAGCTTTAACCTGTCACAATTATACGATTTTTTCAATGACTATTTGCTCTATGCACCTATTTTCTGGTTCTTCAATGTTCACATGATCAGTATACAAGTAAAATATATGAATATGGTGCAGTAATATTGCTTTATATGGTAAATATAATACATTTTGTACAAATTGACCATTAACACCTTACGAGCGGCCTATGCGGTTTATTTATGTGTACCGCCCAGCGGGGTGTTTTTTAGCCAAAATAGGGCTGTTTACGTGATCATTTTCATGCCTAAATAAGACCCAGAACGTAAAACAAGTACCTATCCCTGAAAGGGCATAAACAGAGCTTTCGAATGACACCATAACGATCCTTGTATGATGGATAGTTTTCTTGCAATAACCGTGCAACGCGAGTGCAAAAAGCAGGTAATTCGGTACTTTCGGTACATAATTGAGTATGTAGCGAGTGAGAGAGGGAGGAGGGAGCTGAGATTTGTGTCAGTAGGTTCGCCGCGGTGGTCTGGAGCAGTCATACGCTCGCTAGTCTCCTGCCACCACTTGTCTCTCTCTCTCAGCCACATTACGTGCTGAAATTGCCACTCGAGTTATGTCGAGCGCCGCCACATAGTCCAGCTTTATTTAACTCGACTTATGTTGCTCGCCGCTAAATAAGGGTTAAAGGTCCCGCACTGGCGGACGTTTAAAAAAATATGTCTGTCGCATTTTAAGAATTTAACAGACCCTTGCTTTCACAGCATGCTGTAAAATTCGAATAGAAGTAGAAAAAAGTACCCTAATTACGGGCACGTGAAAGTTGAAAGAAGCTAAAAATAGACCAAGATCCAAGCTGTTTCTACCATATATAATATCACAGACTTGTGAATGGATATTTTTACTGCTATAGGAGATATTTTCAGAATTTCAAGTTTTTCAAGCTAAACTCCTCCATTTGCCCTTAACCTGTCAGCTGGGATATCTTGATTTGAATAAAACCTTCCACAGTGCGAATTATTGGCACAAAAAGACGACCCTCTCAAATCCTAATGTTGTGTACATCAACTTGTTGGTGTCACAGCTACACATCCTACTGCAAATATACATTGCACAAAAATGATGTGGGTGTGCTGTGGGCATGGTCAGGAGTTGCATGGTTGGCAAGCATAGGCACCCGCGCATCTTTGTTTTTTCCTTGCGCACGGTAGAGGAGGAAGGGGAGGAATTACGTAACATACCTTATATCTCCCTTATAAAGCAATATTATTGCACCACAAGGCATATGTGAAGAATTAGGACCCAGAAATTATAGGTAAAGGAAGAAGAAAGCATATAAATCTAAAAGGTCAGGTATACGCAGGTCCCTCCCCTTGCTATCGAACGGTGCTTGCAAGGTTATGCTCATCACAGGGCCTCTCGACTCACTCACTCATATATGTATATAGTACATAGGATACATGGGATATAATTATCTGGGGTTGAGGGACGGTCCCAATGCCCAGCCCTTGCCTCTGTGTCAAAATAGGTATGTGTGTGCGAGAGGTGTACATGTATTATGATGTTTGGCATTGAAAGTTGCCATGTAAGGGGTTAAAAGTAAGTATGTAGTGGTTGGTTAGCTATGTGGCCACTTTCAATCACCTGTATTACATATTATTCTGCATAATTATATGCACCAATGATCTTATTTGTTGTATTATTTTATCAACGGAATATATAATATTTCTAAATATCCTAAAGCCTCTTCTGATAGCTCAGATGGGCTGGATGGTGCCCACATTGCAGCCTAGCCAGGTGGAGTAGGTCCTCAATGGAAAGGAGGGTTTCTGAGAGATGGACTTCAGGGGGCCGTGCGTTTAGCTGAATGTTGTCTTTGAGTGGACTGGATGGATTGGTGGGTGATTTGAGTATGGAAATATTTCTGGAGGCTGGTTTGGGGTTGGCGAGGGGGAAGTGACGATATTATTTGTGTATGAAAACAATTGCTAGGTGTTGCTTAGCATTCGCCTGTCCCGCCACAACATACATTGGAATGGTAGATGGCTCTGTTAATTGCGCGTGTGTGTGTGTGTGTGTGTGTGTGTGAATAAGGATGACTGTATGTGTCCATCTATGAGTGTCTATGTACAGTACAGTGTGTGTGTGTGAATGAGGATGACTGTTCATCTATGAGTGTCTATGTACAGTATAGTGTGTGTGTGTGTGTGTGAGAGAGAGGAGGGATGAAAGTGTGTATGTGAGTGTCCATGTGTGTGTTTATATATACAAACATTGTACATAAGTCATTGCATGATAATGTGGTAACCCCGATATTGCGGTACAGACATAAACCATGGAGGCTGTTGGAGAGTCATTAATCAAGAGTGAGAAGGTTGGAAAACAGTTACTTGAAAACAAATGGGGATATAGACAGACGAATGAGAGAGTACGTGAGCGTTGTGGTGCGGATGTGCTGGATAGTGTGTAGAACAACACCCTGAGGTGCTTCAGCCATGTGGAGTGTATGGCGTGTGAAAGTATGGCAAAGAATGTTTATGAAAGTGAGGAGGAAGGGTAGAGATGGAGAGGTAGACTGAGAGTGAGGTGAAGGGATGGAGGTGTATGAGTGAAAGTGTTATTGGGTGGGAGTAGAGGTGTCGCCTTACAATTAAAAATGAGGCGATTTATTTGTGACGTCTGGCAAAAGATAGCTGTATAGATGAATAGTGTATTTGTGTGTATGTACGTATGTGCATGAGGGGGGACTACTGTGTATATAGCTGCTAATGTCTATGTATGTGTCTATATACAATTACCTTCACATCCAGCTGTTACACTGTAATGTATAATAATTATATTCTAGCAGTATATCTGTGTGGAAATTGACAATTCCATCATGGTCTTTATATTTGTTATGCAAGGCTGTTATCCAACTATGCGTGAAATACGTTCTCATAAGTTCCTTATTTGGGGCAACTTAGAACGTGAACCTGCTCGACAGGAACACAGCGAGCATTGATATAAATAATAATAGGTTACTCAAATCACTTCCCCCAAAACAATAAGCACACAAGGTATGGTACACAATAATTGATTTCTTAACAGCTAGGTAGAGAAAACTCATCCGGCACTTATCTATATTAAATAAGACCAATGGCTATATATGGTGACTGTTATAAGTTAAATATATTTTACTTATTGATGAATAATAGCGTCACTTACATCAAGATCAATACATGAGACATAAAATACATATACAATACAAATGATGACAATATCTCTATCTCGAGTCAAGTAAACAAAGAGAGAGATTCACGTAGCGTATGGTGAGGTTTACTGTGTACAGACGCACTAGGTATACAGTAAGTGTGGCTGAGGACTTAAGGTCACACGCTCAGGTACCCAGGGGTCAAGTGACCGCCGAAAGGGTTTGTCAAGGTTACTGCAATCTAGAATTATCTGTCTAGACACTATGGAATATTTAGTTAGCAAAGATAGATCTTACGTTAAGGTTAATAGTCGCAGTAAGATACTTTAATTTAGAAATATATTACTATTACAAATGGGTGAATAAATATACACCGGGTCTATGAAAAATAATAATAGACGGTACGAGTCTATTCAAATAAGAATAAATAATTTATATTCACGGAACTTGTGGTGAATAAAATATAACTGGAATGATAGTTATCAGAGTAACGCAGATACTTTACACACTGGCAATAATATACGAACACACCACGCGAGGGTGATGGGATTTATATTACTATAAACGAATACACAGAACGAGTAGCGTATCGTAAGAAGCCAGAATTATCGGCTATGAACACAATTAAGAACATAACATGTAAATTCTCAATTAGAATACATTGTACTTTGACTTTATAACGGGGTGGACGAATTATTCACACGTCTGTATGTATAATACAGAGAATATAAGACAAAACGAGAAATAACACTCAATATATAAATTTAAGAATTAACTCACAAGGGGAGAATGAATAATTATGAACGTGGAATAATCAATACCAACGATATAGAAATAATGATAAATTAAGGATTAACTCAAGGAAGGGACGTGAATGAAAGTTATACTCTCTTTGAACACTTCACAATATAAATAGATACGAACACTGGTAACAGCACATATAAATAAGTTATGAGAGTGTTCACAATATTCTACGTGTAGGCTAGTGTAGGGGTATTTTTTAGGTAGAAACTATATATAACATTTGTATGGAATATCAAGGAGTTATATCCAAAATATTATATATATCGTAAACCTGGATGACATGTATAGGTTTTCTCAAATTAGGTTAACACTGGTATGGATGATTTAGTTAATTTGAACACTCACATATAATAATTATAAAACCTTCACAACAATAACCACAAATTAAGAATCTCAGAAACACTTATCCTGAGGGTAGTGGGTCACGACGAGATCTGGTCTAAGAGAGGAATATATAGAAAAATTAGAAAAGGCGAAATTCACCTACTTGCTTACTATCAGAATCTATCAAGACAGGTAAAAAAGGATATTAGGAAAGAAAAAAGAAATTATGAAATTAAGGTTGCCAATGACTCAAAAAATAATCCTAAAGCTTTTTACCAACTATATAAATCCAAGGTTAGAGATGTAATTGGTCCCCTTAAAACTTCGATAGGAGAAATGACAGAAAATGATTTAGAAATGTGCAGTACATTAAATGGTCAATTTCTTTCCGTTTTCACTAATGAAAATTTGGCACAGTTTCCAGAAGTCCGTAAGGTATATAGCGATAGTATAGAAAATAGGTTAAGTACGGTTACTATAAGTAGAAATGATGTGCTTAAGGAAATTGACAGACTGAAACCTCATAAATCGCCTGGTCCTGATGAGGTATATGCTAGAGTATTAAAAGAATGTAGGGATGAGTAAAGTTACCCATTAACATTTTTATTTAACAAGTCATTGGAGACAGGTATAGTTCCAGAAGCTTGGAAGCTTGCAAACGTAGTTCCGATCTTCAAAAAAGGTGACAAATCAATAGCATCCAATTACCGTCCCATTAGTCTTACATCAATCATAGGAAAGCTACTAGAGTCAATTATTGCTAGTAAAATTAGAAACCACTTAGATACATTTAATTTAATAAATTCTTCTCAGCATGGATTCACTCAGGGACGTTCTTGCCTTACTAATTTGCTTAGTTTTTTCTCAGAGGTATATGAAGCAGTAGATAATGACAAGTCATATGATATAATATATTTAGATTTCAGTAAAGCTTTCGACAGAGTCCCCCACGAGAGATTGATGAGAAAGGTTGAGGCGCATGGAATAGGTGGGGCGTTGTTGGGATGGATTAGGTCATGGCTAATTGGTAGGAAGCAGAGAGTCAGCATAAATGGTACGAAGTCAGAATGGGGAGCAGTCAAAAGTGGTGTCCCCCAGGGATCTGTATTAGGTCCTCTGTTGTTTGTTATATACATAAATGACCTTGATTTAGGTATAACTAGTAGGATAAGTAAATTTGCAGACGATACCAAGATGGGGAGAACAATTGATTCAGATAGAGATATAGAGTGCCTCCAAAGGGATCTAGATACCTTACACGAATGGTCAGTAAATTGGCAGATGAAGTTTAACATTGACAAATGCAAGGTATTAAAGATAGGGAAGATGCATACAAATGTTAAATATAAACTAGCTAATGTGGAATTAGAAAACTCGAATTGTGAGAAAGATCTAGGTGTGTTTGTTAGCAATGATTTGAAGCCTAGACAACAGTGTATAAGCGTTCGAAACAAGGCAAACAGGATTCTCGGGTTCATCTCAAGGAGTGTGAGTAACAGAACTGCTGATGTTATCTTAAAACTTTACTTGTCATTAGTGAGACCCCATATGGATTATGCTGTTCAATTTTGGTGTCCTTATTACAGAATGGACATAGATTCATTGGAGAGAGTACAACGTAGAATGACAAAAATGATCCATAATATTAGAAATCTTCCGTATAAAGAAAGGTTGAAGAAATTAGGCTTACATTCGTTAGAGAGACGCAGAGTTAGAGGGGATATGATAGAGGTGTTCAAGTGGGTTAGTGGGATTAACAAAGGGGACATGACAAATGTACTAAAGCTCAGTGATAGCGAAAAAACTCGTACCAATGGTTTCAAATTAGATAAATTTCGTTTCAGAAAAGATATAGGCAAATATTGGTTTGGTAACAGAGTTGTAGATGGGTGGAATGGACTACCAAGTGCTATAGTGGGATTAAAAACGATAGGGAGCTTTAAGATAAAATTGGATAAGCATATGGACGAGAAGGGTTGGGTGTGAAGGGGGATCAGCAGGGTTGGGCCAATCAGCGCTCTGCAGACCCCCGTAATCCTGCGTTAATCTCTAACCGTTTTGGTAAGATGATCCTCAGGGTATTAGAGTGTTGAGCCTATAATTGGGCTTTGTAATTGGGGTTGTGTGGGACAGGGATCTGCCTTGCTTAGGCCAATCGGCTTTCTGCAGACTCCCATTTTCTTATGTTCTTATGTTCTTATGTTGGCTCACACGTGGTTTTTCTTTAACTTTCACTTTTAGAGATACGACGATCACCTAGTCAACTAGATGATTTACTTCTAGTTTATTTATACTCAATACTGACTTTTCTAATTCGTGCTTAGATATCTGGCTAGAATGTTTACTACTAGAGATAACTGACACACGGTTATAACTTTCTAATTCGTGCTGAGATACCTTACTAGAATTTCACTTCTAGGGTAACTGACACACGACTAGAACTTTGACCTCTAGTGCACCCACCTACTAGAACAAGCACTTCTATTGTTACCTTACTTATATATTGGTACTTATTGGCTGACCCTCATCAGTAGTAACCCTGACATTGATTCCCTCTGTCTGGTTGCTCCTACGAAGCTCGCTCGCAGATGGGTACTTTCAATGTTGGCTACCGAATCTAATTTTCAGGCAAGAGATATATTCAGTATTTAATTGGGTCAGGGTCAATTCTATTCGGAACATTAGGGACATTGAGATATGTGGTTTTCGCTAAGTTGGGAAGTTTAAAATTACAATGCATATATGGTTAGATGGGGAATACAATTCTTATTTATAAATATTAAACTTATATTTTACATGGTAATAAGAGAGGTAGGAGAATTGATTCAGTGTCTTGCTCCATTCTCCCTATCCATGGGTTGTATGGAATCGTGTTGATATTGTGTTGAGTTTGTCTCCTGTGTTTGTTATAAACGTTCTTCATCCTCGAGGTGATGGTATTGGCCGAGGAAAGAGGACAAAATGCTGTATATTGGTATGTTAATTGCATAAAGTCCTCTTCGCTGTAGTTTAAATCGGGTTCTCGGCTAGTGACCGTCATTGTTGTGGTACTTGTTGGTTCTGTGATTGGTCCGGATGCAGCTTCTTGATTGGGGCAGAAGCGGTTCCTTTGATTGGTGCGTGGGTTCCCTCGTGTTTTCCACACTCGTTTTCTGCGTACTTGATGACAGAAAACGTTTATCTATGGTAGACTGTTTCATGGTTTATGCTGTTGCTCTATTTACTCTTCTCAGCCTCTTTCTCTCCTTTAGGCTGGCTATTCTTGCTGGAATGATGTCTGGATATGCTGGTTGAGGTATTAGGGCTCTGATGTTGTCTTTTTGCCTCCGTGTGTCTTGGGGTTCAGTTGCGTAATTTTCTGAACCCGTCATTACAAAATGAATAGTCAATAGCAAAAGCTAAGATGATATTGATTGAGGCCGACGGATGATTCATGAATATGTTGGTATATAAAACTATTAATTTGTAGCTAAAATAACATCTTCTTTGTAGCATATAATTTGCGAAAATAGTAATTTAGCTTTGTACAATATTTCACTGCACGTGTTACTGTAGAGAGTTAACTAAATACCAAGTTTGAATATGTTTGAATATTAATATGCATTCTTTGCAATGTACAGTGCCGCTAATAAGTCATGTCTCACCTGTCGTTACGTTTGGCTCGTTGTGTGCTGTATTAATGTCTGTCAGATGTTGAATAGGGTGGATAAGTGTAGGAACATGTTTGTATATCTCACTCAAAAGTATAAATCATGTGTAAATATTGCTGATACCAATTATTTAATCGAAATATAATTGGTGCCGAAACATCACTTATTAGGCCGACTGTACAGTACTGGATCAATCTTCATGAATACATATTGAACAATAGACCTTATATATGCACCAACAACACAATTGCTACTTATATTCCTTCTCTCTGATTAACATAATTTAGCCATTCGTAGGCCATAAATTATCATAATTATCCCCGGTCTACTTGGCGCACTGAAGGAAAAGCGATAATAACCCTGAATATTGGCTGAACCCTATTATGGAGCCAATCTCGCTTTTTCTCTCTTTCTCTCCCTCTCTCTTTGGCTTGTATCCATTCGGCCCCATTCAGCCTAATTTTTAAAGACATTTACCTTCATCCAGGTGTTAATATTTCCCTGGCGAGCGTTAGCGCGCCAGCATATATATATATTTTATTTTGACAGCAAGCTAAATTTGTAAATTTTTCGATAGACAAATGTCTCCGGCGAAGCCGGATTTCGCCATACAATGCAGGCTCGCTATCGCTCACTAGGAAGAAATCGACACCTGGATGGGGATAAACGTCTTAAAACAGTTGGCTGAATGGGGCCGAATGGATACAAGCCAGGGAAAGAGAGAAGAGGAGAGAAAGATAAAAAAAAGCAAGTGGCCCCCCCCTTAATGGTTGTGTTCAATAGGGGAACGAGGAGTATATTAAAGGTGAGACTATTATGGGTGTGTATGTGTGTAGTTCTGCAGGTGTGTGTGTGTGTGTGTCTGTCCAGGGGTCTATCAGTGTGAATGAGGGAGAGAGTTCGTGCGTGAGGGTGTGCTTGATTATGTATGATTATGTAAACGGGTATGTATCTGCGAGTGGTCACGTACATGTGTGTGTGTGTGTGATGGTATTAGTGTGTGTGTTAAATTAATTTGTGAGCAATGAGCATATAGCTAAAATAAGTATTTACCTTTGTAAAATGTGTTGTATCCAACGTGTTTGTACAAATAGCTTGAAACTGTAATACGTATAGGTGGCTAAATTAAGTAGATCTGCGTTAGTAGTGAATTAAGTAGATCTGCGTTAGTAGTGAATTAAGTAGATCTGCGTTAGTAGTGAATTAAGTAGATCTGCGTTAGTAGTGAATTAAGTAGATCTGCGTTAGTAGGATTAAGTAGATCTGCGTTAGTAGTGAATTAAGTAGATCTGCGTTAGTAGTGAATTAAGTAGATCTGCGTTAGTAGTGAATTAAGTAGATCTGCGTTAGTAGTGAATTAAGTAGATCTGCGTTAGTAGTGAATTCTCCCTACCAATATAATGACACAAGTCACCGCTACCGCAGATTGGCGCTGTTTTCATGCTCACTGAGTAGCCTTCCAAACAGACAACATATGCTGTATGTTTACATTCCTATGCCTACCATCTATTCCAGCCATTGCATGCAGTTCCATATTAATTGTAGTCATTGGCTTTTATCCATTCGGCCCCATTCAGCCTACTGTTTTAAGGCGTCTACCCCATCCAGGTGTCAATATTTTCCTGGTGAGCGGTAGCGAGCCAGCATATATATATTTTTATTTGACAGCAAGCTAAATTTGTAAATTTTTCGATAGAAACATTTCTCAGGCGAAGCCGCATTTCTCCTTACAATGCTGGCTCGCTATATCGCTCGCCAGAAAGAAATCGACACTTGGATGTGGATAAACGTCTTAAAACAAAATGGGGCCAAATGGATACAAGCTAGGGAAAGAGAAAAAAGAGATAAAGATAAAACAAGCCAGTGACCCGCCTTAACGCTCTACAGTAACACGTGCAGTGGAATATTGTACAAAGCTAAATTAAAAAAATTGCAAATTATAGGCTACCAAGAAGTATGTTATTTTAACTACAGATTAATAGTTTTACATACCAACATATTCATGAATCATCCGTCAGCCTCAATCAATATAGCATCTTTAGAGGGTGACCAACCTAGAGGGGTCGCTAGATTTGTTGTTGCTTGATTTCCTTTGTTCTGTGTGCTCCACAAAAATGTACTCATGTCAACTTCACAGGAAACAGAATATAATTTAACGTGTGTGGATGTGTGTGGGTTTATTTAGTCCACATTTATTCTACTTCTAAAACGGTAAATAAACAAGGGCTACATATCCAGAACAATCCCCCCCCCCCCCTCCACCACCACCACCACCACCAACAACAACAATAATATGCAAATCTGACACTATCTCCCAAAATTATATCCAAATCAGTTTCAGGGGGATATTTCTTCCATCAGTCTTCCCTCTTATCTGGTCATTGGCATTCTTCTCACGTCCCGGCCTCCTGCTGCTCGGTTCGGACGGTAAGGAACTCTGGATATTTTCACCACACACCCAAATCTCAACGTAGGAGTTTGTACAGTCGTGTAAAAAATATACTATGACTCGACTGAGGCTAACACAATATTTAATAATTTAATGGTGCCTTATCTTTTGTTCGAATTCTCCATTGTTATTTCCCTCGACAGTGAAATGACACAAGATGCATGTACAGTCCCGGAAAAGTATTTAATGTTTAGTTTATGTGTTTGTATAATTGGTGAATGCACGATTAATATGTTCCCCGGGAAGCTTGAAAATGAAGTATGTAATTTTGAGGCAGTAACAGCACTTTTTTCTGTTTTTGTTTTTCTTTTTTAGGTGGTCCCAGTATATTTGTAAGTTTTACAACATACTGGCTATCCCGAAAAGTCCTGAACACATTCCCAACATGTCTGAACTCGCCGCGTGGAATATATTCAGAGACGATCTTCGATGATAGTGGAGCATCGGTGTAGCATCATTCCTCAGGCAATATGTGTGTGACGTGTCTAAATAAAGACGCTCTCATCTGGTGTTGCACAGACAGACTGAAGCAACACAAATATGGAAATTTAATTCGAGAATCTTGGGGCCTTGTAAGAGTTACAGACTACTGAAAAATCTACAGTCCCATGGTTGGAGCAAAATGAACGTCATTTACATGTTATGCACACGAAACCATCACCAACATATAGGGTTCGAAACACTTGTAACTAATTACTATTGAATCTATCGTAAAAGGTTTTCACCCTACATCCATCAAGTCAAGTGTATAAACCAAATGTTTTACATCTACAAAGCATTATTTGCAAATGTTTTGCTAGAATATTCAATTTTCTTTAACCAGCTGTTAATGTACTGTACCAAATGTTTTATAATGCTTTATCTTAGTAATTGTCGTGCATTTATTTTATAGGCACAAACTTGGGTTTGAGACCAGGGTTACAATAAATCAATATTTAAAGGGAGGCTAAAGAGTACAGAGGGTTAACATTCACGGATATTACTATCTTAACGACTATTTACAGTGTGGAGGGTCAAGTCCTCTCCGATTGTGACGTAACTCTGAGACAAGCAACGATATATATAAACTATTCAATGAGCACAATTATTATTATTTGAATATATATATATAATATATATATATATTATATATATATATTTATATATATATATATTGTGACGCACCCCAGTGCTGGGCAACGCATCCTGATTGTACTCCTTGGTACTCCACTGTACCGCCCGTGATCTGGCTACCGTCAACCGCTATGTATATTGAGTGTGACAACTTATAACTATGTTCTTTGTATCTCTGCAAAGGTCTCGTCATGTGCTAACCAGTGGTGGGTTTTGTTTTAAGCCATGTCGAGACCTTCCATTTAATATGTAGTATCAATAGATAGGATAATGGGAATTCAGAGAGAGAGAGTGAGTTGGGCTTCAGAGCAAGAGGGTAGCAACACGCCGCGCTGCCGGCCGGGTGGTTGCCAGACGTATGGACTGGTTGGCAGCCTTGCCCTTATAGCTAGGCGCGATAGGGTTGGTAGTCCATTGTTGCCTGCCTGGGCTGGGCCCATGTTGTCGTACAGCACACTGCCTGGAGGTTGGCTGTGTGTTCCTTAACCAGGTTGCCTAGAACCTTTGAGATTCTAACATCCCTTGCTCTCTCTCCCCACTTCTCACGGTTGCACTCTTTCTCTCTGACGACATTACTCTCATTTCATTCTTCTCTCTATTTAAATGCATAACCTTCCCTTGAGGTCCTAAAGGAGTTTCAGCACTCACCTCTCGTATTACTCTTAGGACAAGCATATATTTACATGTATTAGATTTAAGGGGTTAATGTGAACAGCGATCTTCTTGATGAGGATAGTTGGTGAACGTTCTACATGTTCACGAGTTATATGCCCTGCTCATCATCCCATTTGTGACTAGACTGGTGCCATGTGTAAGAGCCCGACCATGCCCAGGAGTTGTCTGTAGAGGGACGAGGACTTAGCCTTGATTTGCATACCGAGCCAGGAGCGAGTGTAGCACCCGAGACTACAGCTCGCTCGTAGTGCCGGTATAGTAGAGTAACGTAATTTATCTGTCCTTGTGTTCTCTACAGTCTTCTCCTGGGTTCTCGCTTTCGGTGCTGGGACTCGTTGTTCCTGTGACTTGGCCTGCTAGCTAGAACACATGGGGATGATGAGTGGGATATATCTTTATTTTACTATGCATTGCAGCTCTCTTTAAGTATATATCTATAACACTTTACAATACACATTACTCACACACAAGACAACACTATTAATACTTTCATGTATCAATTAACTGCACTGTCGTTTTGCTGCTGTGTCCGGAGTTCTGTTGCGTAGGGCGCATACGGACTCGGAGGGGAGACAGAGTGAGAGAAGCGAAGTAGCCTATGCGGTAGTAGGCTACCGGCGCAGTACTGTTGCCTGCAACCTTTTAGTTATTCCAAGTATAGATTCATTATTATAATAAGTGACTACTGTTTATGTTCCTCCCATGTGTATTATTAGGTATCTACTGGATCATGAACATCTTGTATGCTACATGCTAGTGCATGTTAGTAGGGGACAGTTAGTGTAGTGCACGCGCTTTCAAGTAGGCGTGTACATTTGTCATTTAGCATTTCACTGTCATACCTTTAGCCTGCTTCTATTCTACATTATTAGAGGCTTAATATTAACGTAGTTTCTTGAGTATTGCATTTCTTTAGTAATAACGTAACCTATAAATGTCTGAGGGAGTTTAGCCTCATAGCCTACCCCTGTTGTACACTTTCGCCGAGTTAAGGTACCTCGTTACCGTAGAACGATAACTCTGTAGGGCGTTGGTGCTTTTGTTGTCTGGAGCATATAGTATTTGGGACTGGAATCGAGCGTGTCGTTGTCACTTAAGCCATTTCTGTCCTACGATCAAGAATCCCGAATATGTATTGCCGATCCAGCCGTAACAAAATGGCGACCTTGCACAAGATTCAGTAGTATCCTATCACATGTTTTTTTGGAGAACTATTCTATGCTACCTAGTAGAGCTGGCTAGAATTTTCTTGCATATTGGAGGAATTTTTATTGTGTCATTATTGTATTGGTGGACTTGCAGATTGTTTCGTTAGGTGTCTAGAGTAGAGTCATTCAAGCATCTTTAACATTTTGTGAGTCGAGACTGCAATTAGTAATAAGCACTTTTTTTTGTTTATGAACAGCAATTGTATAACCAGCACTATGTCTAATGACTCATCATTTACGGGGGAGGATAACACGGTACAGCCTAGTGACCAGCAAGTACAGCAGATATTTAGGGAGGGGAGTGTTATAAGTGGAGAGAGGGATGCCCGGGCATTTTTGCAGACACCTTTGACCGAACAGCGCCTGCAGGCTATTGAATTGTTACGGTCTTCGCTGTTTAGCCACGGTTTTGGGGCGGGACTGTCCTGACAGTTGGCCCAAGAAGAATTTGGTGGCATGTTTGTTGGGTGATGGCGATGGGACGGTGGGTGGAGTGGGGTCTTGGGGGGTTCCCTCCAAGCCTCCATTCCACTCTACCCCTGAGCTGGGCCCTCAGCCAGCGAGTCTTAGCACGATGCAGCAGGAGGGTTCTCAATGGCAAGCTGGCTTACCCGTAAACACGTCTCGGTGTGGATCCCCCATTTTGTGCTCTCCCCCCCCCAGGCCTGTCTCCTGAGATGTTATTTCAGCTAGAACTAGCTAAGTTTAAGCTGCAGGAGACTCAGATACAACAGGCTAGTATAGAACGCATAGAGGTTGCTAGAATCCAAGCCAATCAGGATGCAACCAGGTACCAGGCTGAAATGGATGTCGAGAAGTCTAGAGTAGAGACCACGGGGCGTCATCTCGGTGGTGGGCACCGGG
This sequence comes from Paralithodes platypus, assembly GCA_032716605.1. Taxonomy (NCBI): domain Eukaryota; kingdom Metazoa; phylum Arthropoda; class Malacostraca; order Decapoda; family Lithodidae; genus Paralithodes; species Paralithodes platypus. The sequence continues at coordinate 30,042,095 of CM064482.1, forward strand.
TTACAGACTCACTTTTCGCATTTAATTAAGTTAGTACCCGCATTTGATGAGACAGCAGTGACTTGAGTTTTTTGCTCGTTTCGAAAAGAAGTGTCGTGAGTATGACTGGCCGGAGGTTAAATGGGCAGCATTAGTTTCATCACGTCTAGTGGGTAAGGGGTTGAAAGCCTACGATGCACTGTCACTGGACGAGAGTGTCGTGTATGGACTGGTGAAGGAGGCTGTGCTCCGGGCCTACGAACTGCAACCCGAAACTTATAGATTGAAGTTCCGTGGCGTGAATAAGAAGAGCGACGTCAGTTTTATGGAGCACGCACGGGACTTAACAGATGCATGTAATAACTGGTTTCGGTCCGAGCACGCAGAGTCGGCTGAGGAAATTAAGCAACTTTTCTATCTGGAACAATTTTTACAAATGTACTGGAACCGATCTAACGCTGAACATTAAGGAAAAATGTCCCAAGACAGTAGAGGAGGCTGCCAAGATGGCAGACCTCAGATTATCATTGATTCGTGGTTGCGGTCCCGCTCAGAGGGCTGAGTCAGGGCAGAAGGGGCGCTATACCCCACCCACCAGAGTTTTCGATAATAACAAATCCTATGACACACATAACCACACTAAAAGCATTGCACCTAATAACACCTACAAACACAAGCCTCTCCCGTTTACTAAAGGTCAGGCCCCTTCTTCGCCCGCACAAGGGAAGAAGCCCATTGGGGATGTGAAATGTTACAAATGTCAGAAGCTAGGCCATTATTCACGTGAGTGCCCTAGTAACACTCCCGCTAAGCCGGTGTCATTGGTTCACAGTATCGGTGTGTCTCTGAAGGCTGCAGCAACTGCCCGGGGTAGGTTGTCAGCAGCTGAGGCACACGCGGTAAAGAAGCGTACGGAAGGCTCGACACCCGCCGGCTTTAGCATCGCCAACAGCTCCGCATCGCCACTGAGAAAACTCGATCATAATTTGAGTATTTCATATCCCAATTCCCTTTATTCATTGCATGAACAGTAGTTAAGTGCTTGTTTAACCTCCACATAGTTCTGTAGTTGCCGTGCATGTTATTTTATTGCTTTTCTGACTGATAAACATTGTTGTTTACATTTGTTATCCTAGCTTGTAGCAGACGACGCACGCGCACCTCTAATCGACCTAGCTTTGTATTTTCTTATTAACTCTAGTAGTTATCGTATTCAGTATCCTACTGTAGCTATATATATCTGTAATTTTAGTTGTTGCTTGCATGATCTTGTACTGTAGTAACCTTTGACTGATAACTTTGTTTATCTAAATATAATCCTGCTTGACTAGCCTACAGTGACACCAGCGCCATCTGTTGATACAGTATATTAACCCCTTGTGTGCAGTTACACTTTATTTTTATATAATCTCTATTTGGTGAATTGTATATTTAGTTACATATTCTATTATATATATATATATATTTGTTTTGCTTTTTTAGGTAGGTTATCACCCCTGGTAGCCTACTTCTACATATTTCATACTTTTTTGTTTTTGGTTATTTTTGTTTTAGGTTAGTCTAGGCTATCATCCCTGGTGGCCTATTTCTGCGTACGGTACTTCAATTTTTAAATTTTCAGTTAGGCTATCACCGCTGGTGGCCTATTTCTGCAGACCGGTATTTCATAATTTTTGTTTTCGGTTAAACTAGGCTATCATCCCTGGTGGCCTATTTCTGCGAACTTCAATTTTTAAATTTTCAGTTAGGCTATCACCGCTGGTGGCCTATTTCTGCGTACCAGTATTTCATAATTTTTGTTTTCGGTTATTTTTGTTTTCGGTTAGTCTAGGCTATCACCGCTGGTGGCCTATTTCTGCGTACCGGTATTTCATAATTTTTGTTTTCGGTTATTTTTGTTTTTCGGTTAGTCTAGGCTATCATCCCTGGTGGCCTATTTCTGCGTACTTCAATTTTTAAATTTTCAGTTAAGCTATCACCGCTGGTGGCCTATTTCTGCGTACCGGTAGTTCATAATTTTTGTTTTCGGTTAGGATAGGCTATAACCCCTGGTGGCCTATTTCTGTTTAAATAAACATAAATTGTTTTCGGTTCGGCTATCACTGCGTATTCAAATTTAATTTTGTTTTGTTTTAATTTTTGGTTAGGCTATCACCGCTGATAACCTATTTGTGTGTATTTCAACATTTTTGTTTTCGGTTAGGCCTATTTAAGTAAGTGAAGCGACCTGAAGGGAGTGAAGTGTTTTTAAAGTGAGTTTAGTGTTTTTAAAGTGAATTAAGTGTTTTTAAGTGAGTGAAGTGAACTGAAGAAAGTGATCGTCACCATGCCTCGTGCCTGTACGAACTGCGCCGGTAGGTTTGGTGCTTCCATGTTTGCTCCTGCCGATCCACAAGTCTGCCGACTCTGCCAGCAACGAGAGGATTTGACAGCAAAATTGGATGAAGCCCTCAACAAGATCAACGCCCTCACCAGGAAGCTGGAATCACTCCAAGAGTTTGTAACACTCAACGTTGGAGTATCACTAACTCAAATTGTTTCAACTCCAGCATCCACCACCGCCCCAACGTCATCTGCCAACAATCCAACACCTGCAGTAGACACTGCAGCAGATGCTTCTGACGAACCTGAGCCGACATCAAACCAGGACAGCCGCCCTGTTCACCTTAGTCTCTCCCCCACTCCTCGTGCAAGAAGCCTGCTAGCACGAAAACTACCAACCCCTCGCCCCCGTTCTAACCACTCCTCTCCCCGACCTGTACGTAGAGGTCCCGCCACCACAGGTTTCCGGATTTACACCAGTGAGGAACGGTGCACGGCCAACGCAGAAAAGGTCTCATCTACCAGTCACAATGTCAAACAGATTTGAGATATTGGTAGAGATGGAAGACGAACCAGAAGAGACCAGGCTCGTTGGGGATTCCATCCTACGAGGACAGGTCGAAGAGTTCTGCGACAGAGTCCCAATTCAACGAAAAAGATTTTGCATCCCAGGAGCTGGACTGGACGACATTGTGGAAGCCTTCGAAGATACCACAAAGGATGCAAATGAAAATACCCTTTTTGTCATCCATGCTGGTTCAAATGACGTCATGCGCACCAGATCCGAAGAGTTGATGGATAAATATCGCAAGATGATCCAGCACTACAAAAACAAGTCAAGGAATATCATCATCTCAGGCATTCTCCCCAAGATCGACGCACCTGACAAATTCTACGACAAGGCCTTCAGCACAAATAGCCGACTAAAACATTTGTGTCTGAGGGAAGAAGTTGAATTCATCAACCTCTGGGACAACTTCTACAACCAGCCTACTCTGTTCCGCAAGGAATTGCACTCATCTAAACCCTGTGGGTTCAGCACGCATGGGTCGTCTCCTACACGAAGCAGTCCGCAGCCATGGATAAAAAAACGCCATCCGAGAAGAAGCAGCAGTGACATAAATCATCCAACGCCAAGAAAAAAACAGAGGCAACCGAGGACCACCAGCGATAAGGACCGGAGACAGCGAGGACCGAGGACAGCCATGAACATAAATGTAGATCCGACAAGAACCAAAAATATTATTGAAGCGCGTTCCGTGAGTTTTAAAATAACAAATTTAAAGGTTTTCTATGCAAACGCTCGTAGCATACGCAATAAATTTTCAGATTTAGAGGAGCTAGTGTTTACAGAAAATTATGATGTGATTGGCATAACAGAATCTTGGCTCAATACAGAAGATAGAGACTTTTTAGCAGAGTATTCACTTCCCGGTTATGTAATGTTTGAGAAAAGCCGAATAAATCGAAATGGAGGTGGCGTTTTACTTTATATCAAAGAAAGTCTTAACCCTACCCTCTTGTCAAAACCTCAAATTGTGAACGTCGACGCATCTTTTGTGCTAATAAAGAATAATAAAGGTACCAAAATAATACTTGCATTAATATACAGACCTCCAGCTCAATCAGTGCAAACTGACCCGAGAAATTTACGAACAAATTGCAGATATAAGTAACTCGCAAGATACCGTAATTTTTGGTGACTTTAATTTACCTGTGACCAAGTTGGGCGATACTCTTACTTCACACTCCGGACATGACTTGTATACGAACTTCGAAGAGAGTTCGCTTTATCAATTTGTTGGAGCGCCGACCCGTGGTAATAACGTTTCTTGACATTGTACTTGCAACAAAAGAAGAATAATAGAGAATTTGAATGTTGGTGATGAATTCAGTAACAGCGACCATCATACGATAACTTTCACTTTAAAGTTTACTAGTAACGAACCAAATAGTAGCATCGAAAAAGTCCCTAATTTCAAGAAAGCAAACTTCCATAAACTTAGAGCTATGTTTAAAGAAACTGACTGGAGCTTTTTAATTCACAATAACGACATAAATACATCTTGGAAGTTATTCGAAGCCACTTACCTAAAAGCAGTGCAAGACTGCATACCATCGAAAACTCGGCGTCCAGGCCATAATAATAAGCCCAAATGGTGGAATAAAGATATTTCAAACTGCCTGCTTGCTAAAAAATTTGCTAATGATAGATTAAAATCCTCACAAAATGACGAAGAACGGCTGAAATTTGTAGAGCTACGACGCAAAGCCAAAAAGTTAATTAAGCAAAGTAAAAAGACCTTAGAGTTACATATTGCGAATCAAAGTAAAACAAACCCGAAAGAATTCTATAGTTATATCAGAAAGAAAAAAGTAGTTACTTCAACTGTTGGACCGTTAGTCGATGAAAATGGAGAATACACCAAAGACGAAGAACAAATGAGTAATGCCCTCAATACCTTCTTTGCATCAGTTTTTACAACAGAAGACCTCAGTGATATCCCTACACCATCGCCGATTCAGATTGATAATTCAGATGTTTTAAGCAATATCACCGTTACAGAGAGAGAAGTATTGAATTGTTTAGATAAACTCAAGGTAAATAAAACGCCTGGACCTGATACAATCTCGCCTAGAGTTTCTAAAGGAAGCTAAGGATGAGCTCTCTAAACCACTGACATTACTATTCAATAAATCCTTGCAGTCTGGAACTATGCCCGATCAGTGGAAGCTAGCCATGTAACAACCGATATTCAAAAAAGGCAGCAAATCCCTATCCAGTAACTATCGTCCAATTAGCTTAACCTCAGTTGTATGTAAAATGCTAGAAACTGTCATACGAGACAGACTCGTAAATCACTTAGAGGAAAATAACATACTTAAAGATAATCAACACGGCTTTCGTAAAAAACGTTCCTGTTTAACAAACCTCTTAGACTTCTTCCACGATATCCTCAACCTCTACGATGAGAGTAAAGCTGTAGATATTATATACCTTGATTTTCAAAAGGCCTTTGACAAAGTTCCCCACAAACGTTTACTGCTAAAACTAAAAGCGCATGGAATACAAGACGGTGTGTTGAAATGGATAGAAAATTGGCTCAGCGACAGAAAGCAAAGAGTAGTCATAAACGGTAAGGCATCAAAATGGACCAATGTAAGTAGCGGGGTACCCCAGGGAATCGGTACTAGGACCAATTCTCTTTCTAATTTACATCAACGACATAGATGAGGGTCTCACCTGTACAATCTCAAAATTTGCTGACGATACAAAAATTGCAAATAGCGTACTCTCGAAAGAACAAGTTGACGATATCCAACACAATCTAGATAAATTGTCATGTTGGGCCCAAATTTGGCAAATGAGTTTCAATGCGGATAAATGTAAAGTACTACATATCGGATACCTAAATGAGAAAGCAAACTATTCGATGAATGGCACTCAGCTTAAGAATGTAAACAGAGAAACCGATCTGGGAGTAACAATATCGAGTAACCTAAAACCGAGTCAACAATGTTCAGAAGTTGTTAAGAAGGCAAACAAAATAATTGGCTTTATAGGCAGGTCATTTGAGCATAAATCCAAAGAAGTTATCCTAACCCTTTACAATTCCTTAGTCCGCCCTCTTCTGGAATACTGCGTTCAATCCTGGTGCCCTTATTACCAAAAAGATATAAACAAGCTAGAACGAGTTCAACGTAGAGTTACCAAATGATACCTAGCCTAAAGAACAAACCATACGAAGAGCGTCTTAGAGAATTAAATCTATTTCCTTTAACCCAGCGCAGATTAAGAGGCGACTTAATTCAAGTGTTCAAAATCATCAAAGGCATCGACAATATGAACTGTAGTAAGTACTTCACTATCGACCAATCTAATTACACGCGGGGAAACGGTTGCAAAATTATTGGTAAATCTTTTAACTCGCACGAATCTAAGAATTTCTTCTTCAATCGAGTTGTCAACTTGTGGAATGGGCTTCCCCGAAACGTTATAGACTGCATCACCGTTGATTCATTTAAACTCCGCCTAGACAAATATCTCGCATCAAACCCGCGACTGACTGCGTTTGTAAATGAATAACTTTATTTTATTCCCCCCCTCAGTTACTAACCCATCTGTCCCCTACTAACTTCCTAATCCTGCCACGGACATTAGTTCCAGGGCAGTAATTCCCTTTCCAATGTTCCCTTACCCACTCTAAACCACTGTTTGGACACTTGATCCTCAGTGTTTTGGAGGACAAGCAACCTAGAAGGGTCACTGGATCTGTTGTTGCTTGATTTCCTTTGTACTCCCTTTGTACTCTTTGTACTCCCTTTGTACCTGTCCGGGACACTTTCTGTAGCCATCGGGGACACGGGTTTGTGAGCTGGGGGAGTGAACTACGGAGGGTTGACTTGTTGAGGGATACGGGGGCTTCGCAAACTTTGTTGAGGAACTTCACAGGGAAACCGATAAATGCGGCCAGAGTTGTTGTGGTGCAGGGTATAAATGCTACGAGGTCATACCCACTTGTGAGGTTGGAGTTGAGAGTGGGAGAGGTGTGCAGGGAGCTGGATGTAGGGATCGTTGAGTGTTTGCCAGTTGAGGGCGTCGACCTTCTTCTCGGCAACGACTTTGCGGTGCCCACTTCCGGGACTCCACCCTTAGTCGTTGTCGAGAGGGCGGCCGACGTGGATGGTGAGAATCGGGAATGGGTTGGGAGGTGCCAACAGGATGAGATGGCCTGTGTGGTAACCCGATCTCGCTCTGCGGCTCCTGCACAGCCTAGCACTCAACCTCGGGGACAGTGGAGGAAGGATCAGGAGAAGGTTGCTAAGGGCAGGAAAAGGGACATTGATTCTGCTGCACTTCTCGGTGATTCGGTACTTGGACCTATAATAAACACGGGAGTTGACTCTGGCCCAGAGATGGTGTGTAACAAGGCAGAGTTGGGTAAGACTTCGCGTGAGGCAAGAGCTGTAGCGAGAGCCACTAAGGCAGTAGAGCCTACTAGCCGGGTAATGTCTTATTACAAAACCATCTTGATGCATTGACGCCCGGGGACATAAGTGAGCAGCAGCTGCAAGACGCTAGCCTAGCTCGTTATAGCAATGGTGCCATAGAGTTGGAGGAAGATGGGGATGCGAAGCCGGGAGATTTCTTTAGGCTCAACAGGATATTGTACCGCAGATTTTTAGACCCCAAATCGAAGTGGGAGGGCGGTGCGAGGGTAGTAGACCAGGTGGTTGTTCCAAATAAGTATAGAGAGTCCTTATTGTGTCTGGCGCATGATGTGCCGGTGGCGGGTCATTTGGGGGTAACAAAAACATTGGCGGCATTGGGCAGGTTTTTCTGGTGGCCTGGGGTCAAGGCTGATGTCTGTGCATGGGTGGCTGGGTGTGCGACCTGCCAGACAACGGGGAAGCCTAACCAGACAATCCCGAAGGCACCTTTGTTTCCCATACCTGTCACCGGGCCTCCGTTCAGCAAAGTTGTAGTAGATTTGGTTGGCCCTTTCCCGCCTACTAGTAGTGGCAATAAATTCCTGTTGACAATCATGGATGTGGCTACGAGATACCCGGACGCATACCCCATGAGAAACGGCTCGGCAAAGGCAGTTGTTAAAAACTTATTATTGTTCTGTTCCCGTTATGGATTTCCACGTGAGGTGCAGTCAGACCAGGGGAGCAATTTTACATCCAAATTGTTCAAGCAAACCCTTCAGTTGCACGGTATATGTTCTGTAGTGTCGTCAGCCTACCATCCCGAGAGTCAGGGAGTCTTGGAGCGGTGGCACTCGACCCTGAAGAGTATGCTACGCTGTTACTGTGCAGAACATGACACTGATTGGGATTTGGGTCTGCCGTATGTTCTGTTCGCTGCACGTGAAGTCCCAGGAGAGAGCCTGGGGTTCAGTCCAAATCAGCTAGTCTTTGGCCATAATGTGAGAGGACCTTTAAGTATGGTGAAAGAGATCTGGGAGGGCGAAGAGAAGCCGGGGCCTGTACTTAAATATGTCCTTGAGAGCCGGGAGAGACTTATAGGTTGCATGGCAGCGGCAGGTAATAACTTGGTTAATGCACAGGCGGTCATGAAGCACCAGTATGACGCCAAGGTGAAGCTCGGGAGTTTTCGGTGGGTCAGGAGGTAATGTTGCTTTTACCTTTGCCTGGACACCCCCTTTCTGCCAAGTTCATTGGGCCGTATGTGGTGGCTAAGAAACTGTCCGACCTTGATTATCTCGTTGCAACACCTGACCGTAGGAAAAAACATCAGTTATGTCATGTTAACCTCATGAAAGAGTATGTGAGACGCCCCTCAGAGCCTCTCACTGTCCCTGTGCTGGCCTGCAGCGGCCAGGGTGGAGAAGGAGGTGGGGACGGTCATGCTGCTGAGGAGGATAGCTGGGACTGTGTCATTTCCGCGGAACAGTGGGCGGGGAATACTGAACAAGAGGCTAGGCAAGCTGTAAGTCACCTGCCTGAGCACCAGGGTGCTGCTGTCCTAGGCCTGTTCAGGTCATACCCCTCTGTTTTCGCCGAACACCCAGGTCTCACTACTCAGGTAACGCACGACGTGGACGTCGGTGATAATGTGCCCTTCAAGTCAGTGCCCTACCGTGTGCCCCCGGTAAAGTTGCCAGCTTTACGGGAGGAGCTCAAGTACATGTTTGAGAGAGGGATGATCACTGAAGGTTATGTGAAGTGGACATCACCCGTCACATTGCAGCCAAAACCTGACGGCAAGGTGCGGTTCTGCATAGATTTTCGTAGGCTAAATGGCTTGACCACCACCAACCCTTACCCTTTGCCTCGAGTTGACGACAGCGTGGACAAGATAGGGAATGCAAAGTACCTTACTAAAATTGATCTTGTAAAAGGCTACTGGCAAGTACCCCTGTCGGACCGAGCTAAGCAAGTTTGTGGTTTTGTGGTAGATGGCAAGACCTACCAATGTAACGTAATGCCTTATGGGCTTAAGAACGCACCTGCCACGTTTCAAAACCTGATGAACGATATTTGTTGACGAAATCCCTAACTGCACGGTCTACCTTGATGACGTGATAGTATATGATGACGATTTTGAAAATCACCTAAGGCACTTAGAGACCCTGTTTAGGAAGTTGCACGATGCTGGGCTGGTGGTGAACCTGAGGAAGTGCGAGTTTGTAAAGGCTACTGTGCAGTATCTTGGCTTTGTGGTCGGGTTAGGCCGGGTGTGCCCCCCCCTGAGCAAGATACAGGCTATCAATATGTTTCCCAGGCCCACCACTAAGCGCCAGGTCATGCGGTTCCTAGGTATGATAGGCTATTATAGGCGCTTCAACCGGGGATACTCTACTGTCTTAGCACCGTTAACTGATCTACTGTCGAAGTCAGTGAAGTTTCTGTTGGGCTGCGGAGTGTCAGAGGGCTTTCGACCTAGTCAAGCACCTGCTGTGTACACATCCGATTTTGAGGGCCCCAGACTTCTCCAGGAGTTTTCAGCTGGCGACTGATGCCAGCGGTGTGGGTGCCGGGGCAGTGTTACTGCAGACTGATTCCGAGGGCTTGGAACACCCAGTGAGCTTCTTTTCTCGCAAGTTTAATTCGGCACAAAGGAATTACTCGACTATAGAGAAGGAGCTTCTGGCTATCGTTTTGTCGCTCAAACATTTCGAAGTTTATGTTCCAGCCTACGGCCCGGTAGTGACGATTTATACGGACCATCATCCCTTGAAAATCCTAAATCAGTTTCACAATCGGAATATGCGGTTGACCAGGTGGTCCCTAATGCTCCAAGAGTATAATCTCAACATTCAGCATATTGCCGGGAGTGAGAACGTGATAGCAGATTGTCTATCAAGGGTTGATGATCCAAGATAGTCGTGCACGGTGTGTGGGTTGAGCAGGAGTAAAATTAGGCTATCATAACGCCGTCCAAAAAGATTATAAAACAATAAAATAAACGAGAAAACTCTTTCTTTTTTTTAGTTTTGTAACTCTTTATTGTTGTAGCATGATGCATGCAATATTGTGTTTTATGTATAATTCACACTTCAGTTGTTGTGCACCTTTGCAATTAGTGGCAGCTAAGGGTAGCAGGTCGGTTGGGTGCCTGTCAGATTTTGTTAAAGCTTCTAAGGTCGATTATCTAAAATCTTGGGGGGGCTGTGACGCACCCCAGTGCTGGGCAACGCAACCTGATTTGTACTCCTTGGTACTCCACTGTACCGCCCGTGATCTGGCTACCGTCAGCCGCTATGTATATTGAGTGTGACAACTTATAACTATGTTCTTTGTATCTCTGCAAAGGTCTCGTCATGTGCTAACCAGTGGTGGGTTTTGTTTTAAGCCATGTCGAGACCTTCCATTTAATATGTAGTATCAATAGAGAAGTTGATAGATAGGATAATGGGAATTCAGAGAGAGAGAGTGAGTTGGGCTTCAGAGCAAGAGGGTAGCAACACGCCGCGCTGCCGGCCGGGTGGTTGCCAGACGTATGGACTGGTTGGCAGCCTTGCCCTTATAGCTAGGCGCGATAGGGTTGGTAGTCCATTGTTGCCTGCCTGGGCTGGGCCCATGTTGTCGTACAGCACACTGCCTGGAGGTTGGCTGTGTGTTCCTTAACCAGGTTGCCTAGAACCTTTGAGATTCTAACATCCCTTGCTCTCTCTCCCCACTTCTCACGGTTGCACTCATTCTCTCTGACGACATTACTCTCATTTCATTCTTCTCTCTATTTAAATGCATAACCTTCCCTTGAGGTCCTAAAGGAGTTTCAGCACTCACCTCTCGTATTACTCTTAGGACAAGCATATATTTACATGTATTAGATTAAGGGGTTAATGTGAACAGCGATCTTCTTGATGAGGATAGTTGGTGAACGTTCTACATGTTCACGAGTTATATGCCCTGCTCATCATCCCATTTGTGACTAGACTGGTGCCATGTGTAAGAGCCCGACCATGCCCAGGAGTTGTCTGTAGAGGGACGAGGACTTAGCCTTGATTTGCATACCGAGCCAGGAGCGAGTGTAGCACCCGAGATACAGCTCGCTCGTAGTGCCGGTATAGTAGAGTAACGTAATTTATCTGTCCTTGTGTTCTCTACAGTCTTCTCCTGGGTTCTCGCTTTCGGTGCTGGGACTCGTTGTTCCTGTGACTTGGCCTGCTAGCTAGAACACATGGGGATGATGAGTGGGATATATCTTTATTTTACTATGGCATTGCAGCTCTCTTTAAGTATATATCTGTAACACTTTACAATACACATTACTCACACACAAGACAACACTATTAATACTTTCATGTATCAATTAACTGCACTGTCGTTTTGCTGCTGTGTCCGGAGTTCTGTTGCGTAGGGCGCATACGGACTCGGAGGGGAGACAGAGTGAGAGAAGCGAAGTAGCCTATGCGGTAGTAGGCTACCGGCGCAGTACTGTTGCCTGCAACCTTTTAGTTATTCCAAGTATAGATTCATTATTATAATAAGTGACTACTGTTTATGTTCCTCCATGTGTATTATTAGGTATCTACTGGATCATGAACATCTTGTATGCTACATGCTAGTGCATGTTAGTAGGGGACAGTTAGTGTAGTGCACGCGCTTTCAAGTAGGCGTGTACATTTGTCATTTAGCATTTCACTTGTCATAACCTTTACCCTGCTTCTATTCTACAATTATTAGAGGCTTAATATTAACGTAGTTTCTTGAGTATTGCATTTCTTTAGTAATAACGTAACCTATAAATGTCTGAGGGAGTTTAGCCTCATAGCCTACCCCTGTTGTACACTTTCGCCGAGTTAAGGTACCTCGTTACCGTAGACGATAACTCTGTAGGGCGTTGGTGCTTTTGTTGTCTGGAGCATATAGTATTTGGGACTGGAATCGAGCGTGTCGTTGTCACTTAAGCCATTTCTGTCCTACGATCAAGAATCCCGAATATGTATTGCCGATCCAGCCGTAACAATATATATATATATATATATGGTATATATATATATATATATATATATATATATATATATATATATATATGTATATATATATATATATATATATATATATATATATATATATATATACTGTGTATAAATATATACAGCGATAAAGGTTTAACTAGGATTTACTTATCGAAGGAGCTGGACTTCTCTCTTATCGAGGTTTTAGCATATTTTTGGCTTACTGGGCCCATGTGATGCTCTTCCACCATAAATGGATGTACATTATAGAGATATGCACACAGGCAAACTCAGTCAGTAATAATAAGAGGGGCTATGGGAGAGAGATTTGGTGGCTGGTACACTCGAGAAGTTTATCTCTAATTAGCGGGTAGGCACAAATGAACTTAACCCTTGAGTACCAGATACGCACGTTATGCATCGCCTATATGTATGTAACGCTAAACCCCAGCGACGCAATGGTTGCGTTCGCGTTAATTACTCTTTTCCTATGGCACCTATTAGGTTCATATTTGTATGGGAACTGCTTTAGTATCCCATGCAACAATACCGATGGTTGGAAACCCTCCAAGTCCATCCGTGTGCGTGTGGGCGCGAGCGGGAGTGATTTTCCAATATTTTGCCTACCCATTTCCCAATGCTAATTGCGACTTTCCGCCACCCCGCAGGACCCTTAAGTGACCTAGGTGAGCGGTTTTTTTTTGTGGTTTTTCCTTCGTTACTAAGCCATCCCATGTGTTTTCAGGAAAACAAAAATTACAACCTGCTGGTCCCACTTTGTACATTTATTATAAATCAGCTGGTGCTCAAAGGGTTAAGGGCGATTAACAGATTGATGTTGGGAGGTATCACACTAACTGAACTTTAATTATAGCAAGGGGTAGCGGAGTCTCCTTTTGTTTGGTAGCATCCGGTAAGGCACTGATATGAGTAATTCAAATAGTACTCCACGTGGACTATTATAACAACACTCATCAGAGTCATCACACCTCAATGAGGTGGGAGCACATCAATATAAAATGATAGATACAGATAGAAGGATAGAAACCGAAGGAGGGTAGTTTGTAAATCAGAGATTTGTGCCAGACTATATCGAAGGCTTTCGACATGTCTAGCACAATAGAACAAGTCTCACCCCAGTCCCGAAAAGAGGATGACCAAGAGTTAGGAAGATAAACAAGAAGATCACCAGTAGCGTGGCCCTTGAGGAAACCATACTGGCAATCTGAAATTAGATTATGGGAAGATAAATGCTTAAGAAATTTTTGGTTAAAAATAGTTTTCAAAACTTTTAGGATGCATGAAATGAGAGCAATTGGACGAAAGTTTGAGGGTTGAGAGCGGTCACGCTTCTTTGGGACAGGTTGAATGTGAGCAAACTTCCAGCAATCAGGAAGGACGTTAGAGGATACGCAGAGATGAGAGAGTTTGCCTAGGCAGGGAATCAGCGCGGAAGCAAAGTTTTTTAGTATAACAAGAGGAATACCATCAAGCAAAGTTTTTAATATAACAAGAGGAATACCATCCGGACCGTTCGCCTTCTTTGTATTAAGCCCAGAGAGGGGCAGAAAGTACATCCTTTGAAGAGAGTGTGATCTTAGGCATAAGTAATGAGAGGGGGGGGGGGGGGGGGGGGGGGGGGGGGGGGGGGGGGGAGTAGCACCGGAATCATCCAAGATGAAGTTTTTGGTGTATTTTTGAACAAAGGAGTATACCTTTGCAAGAGGGAAGATGTGACTGTGGTGCCGTCAGTAGTGGATTATATGAAAGGGAAATACGAGGAAGGTATAATTGTTGGAGGAGGTTTTAGGCTAGATGCCCGAAAGGTTGGGAAGAGCTAGAGGGGAAAGTTCAGAAACATTGGTTTATTGATGAAAGAGGTTTGTGGCTCGTTCAAGAGCAGATTCGGCTTGATTCCGTGCCAGAAACATGGAAGAATGAGAATCTTGAGTTTAAAGGCAACAGTACCATTTGAATGCTTCCGCCTTATTGTGTACAGCAGTAGAACAAGCGTGAGTAAACCAAGATTTGTTTGCATTAGACCTGAGAGAAAGAAAAATGGAATGTATGCCTTCAGGCCGGAGGAGGATTACCACGGTAATGTGTTTCATCACTTTCTTTTGATGAAAACGTTCCTTCAAGCCCCAAATTAGATAACAAAAATCATGTCCCACGGACCCATGAACATATCGACACCTGGACTTATTGGTTTGGCGATTGTATAAAGCTCCCCCAAGGCTTTATACAATCGCAAAACTAATAGGGCAAACTGTCTTTGAATCCCAAAACTAACAAATTAGGGAAAATCGCCACCCATTGGTATGATGCAGTTTAAGGAGCAACGTTCATCACTATTTCGATTGCCCGAAAAAAAAATAATGGCCAATGACATGCTTGCCTCGGAGGGAACTTACTTGATTATTCGAAGTAGGAGACAATATCGTAACCCACAGAGCATCCGGCTGGATGTTATATAAAAGTACATGGTGGGACTGGCCCCACAAAATTGATTTTTTTTTGTCTCCAGCAAACACATTGAAAAGGGTAAAATGAAGGACAAATCAAATAAAACACTCACCTCGGTCATTTTGGGGTCCGAGGGGGGGCTCTTACCATTACTGGGGCGCAAGGCGCCTCTTCAAAAACTCATTCGCCTGCAGTGACAACAGCCAGGTGAGGTAGAATGGCTGATATACGATGCCTCCAGTTTTCG